>OW240921.1:49466036-49549133 GCA_933207985.1 Pelobates cultripes | reverse complement strand
GAAAGGGAGGGGAGACACCATGGGAGAAAGGAGGGGAGACACTAGCGGGACAAGGAGGGGGGGACACTATGGGACAAGGGGGGGGGACACTATGGGACAAGGGGAGGGGGGACACTATGGGACAAGGGGAGACACTATGGGACAAGGGGAGGGGAGGAGACACTATGGGACAAGGGCAGGGGGGGACACTATGGGAGGGAAAGTGCACTATGGGACAATGGGAGGGGGACACACTATGGGATCAGAACACTATGGGACAGGGTAGGAGGGGTTAAAGAACACTATGGGACAGGGTAGGAGGGGTTAACAATCACTATGGGACAGGGTAGGAGGGGTTAACAATCACTATGGGACAGGGTAGGAGGGGTTAACAATCACTATGGGACAGAGGAAAGGGGGGTTAAAGATCATTATGGGACAGGGGAGAAAAAAAAATATTCTGAACAAACTGTCCCATGGTAAGAAACACTATAGAACAGTTTGTTCAGAATATTTTTTTTTCTGGGTTTCCTCCTCTAAAAACTAGGTGCGTCTTATGGTGAGGTGCGTCTTATGGAGCGAAAAATACGGTATTTCACAAATTTAACTCTCTTCTTCGCCCTGCTGTTCCTCCTCCACCTACTAACTTGACCGCCTCAGTCTTTGCAACTCACTTCACTGACAAAATCTCTACAATCAGAGAAGAGATCTCTTATATTTCCTCTTCCCCTAACTTCACTCCCTCTGCTGTTCTATGTTCATTCGCACCCGCTACATTGGAAGAGGTTTCTGCTCTGCCCAAGTCCTCCCGCCCCTCCACCTGCTCCATAGATCCAATTCATCTGTACTCTGTCTTCTTCTCTTTCTCCACCTCTCACTAAAATTCTCAATCTCTCTCTCTCCTCTGGTATATTTCCATCGCCCTTCAAACATGCCACTGTAACACCAATTCTAAAGAAGCCCAATCTTGACTCTAACTCCCCATCCAACTATCGTGCTATCTCGCTACTGCCTTTTGCATCCAAGATCCTTTAAAGAATTGATTATTCGAGATAATGCAATGATCTGGTATTAGCAATATTAAAAATATATACAAATATATAGAAATATGATAATAACAGAAAAATAAGAGGGAATAAAAACAGAATACACTTAAGCTCTAAAACTGGAAAGAAAGGATTTCACCAAATCCTACAGAGTATAGAAGAAAGATAGACATTAAAAAAATGAATGTCTCCAGGAGCTAAAAAGTAATCTCTGAATAAATGAATGAAGATAAAATAGGATAAAAATAAAATTAAAATAAAATACCTTATAGAACAAAAAACTCAAATGTGACCTAATAGGACCAACTGAAATGACAAGCAATAAAAACATTAAAAGATAAATAGTAGAGCATATAAATGTAAACTTATGACATAGCATATGAGATGGTTCATTTATAAAATAATGACCAATAGGTTAATTACTATTGATTGGTATAGAAAAAAATGTCCAAAAATAATATCCGGATTAAATATTCAATGAATGTTGCATAGATCACCTAGTCCCAACTTGTAATGACAATATGGGGTTAATGGTATCTATGTCATTAATCTACTTTCTTGTATAAAGATATCTGCAGTCCCAAAAATAAATATGGCAGTTTAGTACAAATGAAACTAAATGCTCTAAATTAATGCAATAAGGTAATGTTAGGTAATAGTTGTTGGGAAAATATTTGATTGAAGCTGGATTGATGAAAAATAAGCAGTTTTATTGATAATCGAAAAGTTTTAAAAAATATTAAAATTATTAAAAATAACTGTGCAATACTGAAGTAGGTAGGTGAACTGTAAAGTCTTGATTGTAAAAAAGTAAAAAACCTGTAATCCAGACCCGGATGGTTGTGGATTGTTTAAAGCTTTCTTCTCCCTTGTAGCCGGTGAGGACGGCTTGTGTGTTCCTTGCTGCTTTGCCTTCTGACCTCACATAGAGCGGTGGGCTGGGCACTCGCGGGGAAAAGTGCAGATAGTGCAGATACCAGGTCCGGAACATGACAGGCTGCAGTAGTGAAGACTTGAATCACTCCGCCCAGTTGCAAACAGATAGATCGCCTTACGCGTTTCGTAGGGGCGCCCTACTTCATCAGAGGCATATACTGTCTCTTATTACTTGTAGCCCATGTATTGCAAGTCTCCACAATACCGGCCCCGTCTCCTTGGCTGAGAACATCAAAGATTACAGGGTCTGGAACCTCCAATACTGTAGCTACATATGTCCTGTGTAATATCACAATCAGACCGGATCTCTGCACGGTTGCTCCTAATCTTCAGCACTCCGCAGGGCTAGACCCACTTCAGTCTGGTTTCCGCGCTAAGCACTATGTGGAAACGGCACTGACCAAAGTATCCAATGATCTACTCGCTGCAAAATCTCATGGTCACTACTCTATCCTAATTCTCCATGACCTGTCTGAGGCTTTTGACACTGTTGATCATCAACAGCTTCTTCCTCCGCAATATAGGTCTACAAGATATTGCTCCTCCTACCTCTCCCAGTGCTCTTTCAGAGTTTCTTTCTCTGGCTCTGCTTCTTCTCCCCAACTCCTCTCTGTTGGTGTCCCCCAAGGTTCAGTCCTTGGTCCCCTACTGTTCTCCATCTATACTGCCTCCCTTGGTAAACTCATTAGCTCCTTTGGCTTCCAATATAATTTCTATCTGGATGACACGCAAATCTACATGTCCACTTCTGATCTCCCTGTCCCTCTTGACTAGTGTCTCTAACTGCCTCTCTGCTATTTCTAACTGGATGGCTGCCCACTTCCTTAAACTAAACTTGACCAAAACTGAAATTCTGGTCTTTCCTCCCTCAAGTGTTGTTACTCCTGTATCTGTCTCCCTCCAAGTCAACAGTGCTACCATCAGCTCCACCACGCAGGCTCGCTGCCTAGGTGTTCTCTTTGACTTCAACCTCTCCTTCAAGCCTCATGTTCAATCTATCACCAAATCCTGTCATTTCCATTTCAAAAACATTGCGCGCATCCGCCCCTACTTAACGCCAGATGCGACTAAGGTGTTGGTCCATTCCACTGTCCTTTCTCGCCTTAACTACTGTAATCCACTTCTCAGTGGTCTTACGTGCTCCCAACTTGCGCCGTTACAGTCCATAATGAATGCGGCAGCGATGCTCATCTTCCTGTCCGCCCACACCTCCTATGCCTCACCCTTCTGTCAGTCCATACATAGGCTTCCTCTAAAATATAGAGCTCAATTTAAAATTCTGGTTCTTGCTTTCAAATCGCTACATAATGCTGCTCCCACCTATCTATCTTCCCTTATGCACAAGTATGTCCCATCTAGGCCCTTACGATCTGCTGAAGACTTACGTCTATCTTCTGTCCGTACTCCCACCTCTGATGCTCGCCTTCAAGATTTATTGAGATTTTTCTCCTCCATCATTAAAAACCCACTTCTTCATAAAAGCGTACCAATTAAACTGTTAATGGCTTCTGACTGATTTCTCTTCTGCAACTGTCACTAGTCTAATACTATCCTTACCTTTTTGTGTCATTTTACCCCACTCCCTCTAGCATTTAAGCTCATTGAGCAGGGCCCTAAACCCCTCTGTCCCTGTGTGTCCAACTTGTCTGGTTACAACTACATGTCTGTTCGTCCACCCATTGTAAAGCGCTGTGGAATTTGATGGCGCTATATAAATAACATAATAATAATAATAATGATTAAATAACACCTATGCTGTTATGCGGCTTTTATATTACCATATATTTTTAAGTTAGGGCAATGCTAGTGTAAATGTTAGAGTTTTCATGGTTATTGCAATGATTGTACAGGTGTTAATGTTTAAATGTAGGGTAGTATGAGGATTAAAAATCAATGGCCTTGATTTAATATTTTTGGATACGCTTTTCAGAAGTTTCAAATCTGTTAGAAAAACTTCCCAAATGTTATATCTACACAAGTAAGCAATAAAGTATACAGGCATTTTTGCAGATAAATCATTTAAGCAGTTTAAGTTATATTTACATATTTATATGAATTCCGATCTTTTTTTTTCACAGACAAAACATGTGATCAATGTGCCGGTGTCTGTGTGTGAGTATGCAGATAGCATCAGTAAACTGTGATTAGAAAATATTTTCCTTCTTGCACTTCCTGTACCTTTTAGTTAAAATTATGTGATCATGTGCTACAGTCGCTATATTATTAAGGAAACATCAGGTTCCAAACGCAGGCAGTTTTCTGTATTGATCTATTGATATTGTTATACCATGGGCAGGTAATGTAACTATACATCTGAACATGGTTTATTTATAAAATCTTTGTCCTACCTAGATTAACTCTAGATAGTTATGAGCAAAGAGCAAACTCTGATTAGCCACAGAATTATGGGAGGAATCTGTTTATCTGAGGAGTTAACTTTACACAGAAGAAGACAAATATTATCCCATACATGTACAAACAACCCAAGCAAATGCTGACACATTGTACTGCAGTGCAGGGAATGGGCACAGCCCTACATTATTGTTCTCTGCCTTAGATAGCAGACCATAGCCAGTGACACACATTCTCATGTGCTATATGTTTTGTTTTGTTTTTTGCAAGATTTATTTGTGCATAGGACTTCTATTCTGTGCAATATTTCGGCCCATTATATTATCTGAATATGAGCTGAGAGTTTGTATTGTTTGAGATTAAAATATAATTTATCTGTCTTGAAGATAATATTTATTAAAAGATACTTAGGGAAATAGACCAGTACCTATTTTAAGTCAATGTTTTTACAATAGGACGAACTACAACTACATTTTATGTTGAGAATTATTAGTAAATAGAGTTCTTGCAATAGAAGAGGTTTTAAACAGTATCATAAAGGATTAGAGCAGTGGTTCCCAACCTGGTCCTCAAGTACCCCCTAACAGTCCAGGTTTTAGGGATTACCCAGTTGTGTCTAAGGTGTTTTTGGAAAGAAACAAAACACTTTACTGGGGTAATCCCTAAATCCTGGAACCTCTGGATTAGACGATTGGGAGGATTTAACCCATTAAATCTGTATTTTGAAGTTGAATCATAGAATCTTCATGCAAACTATGAAACACTTTTAAAGATTAAAATTCCTAGCTACTTTCTTAAATCAATATTTGTATTTAATTCATGCTTAGTCATTCTCGTCAAACTTGGGTGTTTTTATATATTTGTTCTAAATATAAAACAGATACATTTCTTGCTAAGATTTTTAAAGGTACATGAATGGATATTTTGTTCCTTTCTTTACTCTAATTAAAATAATTCAGATTAAAGTCCCACCCCTTTTGACCAAGCAGGTCTCATACTTCATCACACCATGATCTCCACTTCTAAGAACAAGAAGTCCACAACTATCCATAGCTAAAGAACTGATGCCTTTATACCCATCTTTTCTGTGCAGGGTAGAATCTAGGTATATACAGGGATATGGGGCCAATAGCTGTCCACCACCTTCTCAAAGGATTTTCAACAATTCTTGACTTAAAAAACATTTTTTTTCAAGTGGAACAACGGCCCAAGTGTGCCCTAGCTCTTTCTTTTAAACGCCTTAAAAGTGAGTCTCCAATAATTTCAAATCAGTTATTCTTTTCCCTCCCAGCAATCAGGTATATTTCCTAGAGCATTTTGGCAAAAAAACAAAACAAAAAAAAATAGTATTATCGATGATGATATTAACTTGCCAGCACTTCCAGATTGCTATGCCAAAAAAAAAAAGAACAAAGAAAAAAACCCCAAAACTTCTACAACCTTTATAGAAAAATAAAGCCACAGCAACACTGGATAATATTTCATAGATAGAGTAAGAAATGTACACTTGTAAAATGTATATATTTTTGGCATAAAGCTAATGCCTGCTCAGCGTAGGTGTAGGAATTTGTGAGGCTACAGAGTAATTAGCAGCAAACATTTTTAACTAGATCTTTTGGTTTGGTCTGACTGAATTTCATCCATGGTCTTTGGACCTTGCGGTTGAGTCGACAAACCAAAATGGTTTGAAAATGCCCTATTACTGCAATTAAAAAAAACCCAGCTTCTCCAATCCTACCACCTTTTTTGATGCCACAACTCTGAATCACAAAACAACCAAAACAGCTTGTCATTTGCCCATTATGTTTGTTTCTTTATACATAGTTCATCCATATGGCGATTCTGAGTTGTGAAATTTGGACAAATTTGGACATTTGAAATGTAAGTCTATTTTAATCTAATTTGGAGTCCAAAACATGTCACAACCAAATGAAAGGGAAACTCCTATATATCAAGTACTATGCTACATTTTTCCACTAATAAATAAACGTGTGCACAAATTCTCTCCACATATATGAACAATTTAGTGCAAATTCCTGTTAACATACACTTGAACAAATGTATCTGTCTGGGATTTATGTGACAAATCGGCTTGCTTTGCATAGATTAACAGATTCATATAATTTGTTCTTTCTCACTTCTCTTTAAACTTGGCTGTCAGTAAGCTCTGATTGGTTGACTTACAGGCCAAGCGATCAGAGCACTCTTACTTACTTACATAGGAAATGTACCACACAATGTAAATCTGAGCTATCAGAGCTCAGTCTGCTCTGAGCCCTTAATAGGTGAAGATGGATTAATTTTATTGCAGCGTGTTTTTAATTTTGTTTCACTAGTAACGTCAAGATTTATGGATTTTTGTTTTGGAGCTTAAGAACAGAAGAATTAGAAGTTATATGACTGCAGATGGGTTATTATTTTTTTTATTTTTAGGTATTAAAAGGTATTAACCCATCACTATTATTAGGATGAGGGGGGTACATAGGGTAATTTAGAGTTTATGGGGGGGGGGGCTAGGGGATTGGAGCTCTAAATTATTGTGTATGGGTGGATAATATATGCCCACCTCCTTTGCTTAATTTAATAGAGCTCCCACCAGCCACCCATAGGTAGGAGCTGGGGGAGGGACAACTGATCCGTTCCTGAATATTATAATTAAGAATATTATAATTAAAAACTGCAGCCAAGAGTTTCTAAATATAGCCACCAGAGGCTACAGGCCTATTATTTCTGTTAATGCCACCTCCCCCGTTATTCCACAAGTCATGGTGCGGTTCTAGTGATTAAGCAGATATGCTAGGTGGGGGAATAGAGAGCTGTTAAACTCCACCTATTGTATGGAGAATTTTTTATTTATTCATTTATTGTTTTAAATATATGTCATGTGGCAGCTGGGTAGAAAGCCACAACATTATGAACCCTTGCATTGCCAAGGTTTTTTTTCGATTTTTCCGCTGGCCTAGAATGTGAAATTCACTTAATTTGAGCTATTTTTATAGATAAAGGAGAGAAATGGTCTGTCTTAATTGTGATAGGTTAAATCTTAAAATATAACTTTTATTGGATAACAATAATAAAATGAATTTTAATTAGATAAACTAAAATTAAGTGAAAAAAGGGATAAAAAAGGGGAGGTAATATATGACTCAATTAATCAGAAATGTTAACGCTTGGCTGTCAGTTGGGATGTATACAATATGATCACCGCGAGTGCGGTAGTGGATTGCAACAATTGTAATACTGTCTGGTGAAATTGCAATGTATGTGACAAAGTATAAACCAAAAATACTGAAAGGAGAGTGTATAAATCTAAGTGGTATTCACTATGAGATAGTAAATTGCAAAAATCACGTAACAAAAAGGGTGGGAAAAAAGTAGTACAGGGGAAAATTGCCTAAACGGTTGAAGGCAATACTTGAGGGCACAATAGGGACGTGCATGGGCTAAAATTTTGTTCAGCACTTCCAAAATTCTTAACTTCAGCAATTCGGGAATTCGGTAATTCGGGACTTCGGCAATTCAGTTCGGCACTTCTGAAATTCAGGACTTCGGGTCTTCAGCAATTCTAACCCTACCCCTAACCCAAACCCTAAACCTACCCCAACCCCCCCCCCTACCCCTAACCCTACAATTAACCCTAACCTTACTAGGGTTCGGGTCAGGTTAGGGATAATGGTGGGAGTAGGGTTAATGATAGGGTTATGGGGTAGGGTTAGTGGAAGGGTTAGGTTAATGGTAGGGTTAGGGGTAGGCTTAGGGTTATTGGTATGGATGTGCGTGTAATGAGGGGCGTTTACAGCAGAATTAGAAGTTAGATTATCCAATCGGGATATTGGTGAATACAGCTGTATCTCCCGTTTTTTATCTCCAGACTCTTCTATCTCGTATACGATACACCAAATAGAAATAGGAGAAAAGAACGTTAAATAGGCTGTGATCAACACATAATGAAGTACGTATCGCCCCTTTGAGGATGAACTCCAATGAGAATCAAGGTCAACACCCTGAGTATCCAGACCTGGTACCACCCCTCAGTAGACAGAGACCAACTAGGACTAAGGTGGGCGTACACATTACAAACCTTGTGTCTATGATGGTAGAAATTGATCATCTTGGCACAACCCCTTTACGCAGCAGCCAACTTCATTGTAAATTAAGGATACATATAAATGGATAGCCTAACACTGCTCCTGACGACGGCGCACTGACACGCCGAAACACGCATCGAGCTATTTGTTTTTTTGCTTTTTCACTTACTACACTTGGTAGCACTATTATGCACTAGTTTTAGTTAAGTTTCATTTATACTTTTTTGTTTGAGCAAGGGAGAGTGCTTCAGGTAGGCATGTCCACCTTACCTAAGTTACTCAGTTGGGGTTGCTGTGGGTGGTTTGGGGTTTAACCTCTTCATATATATATTATCCCCAACCTCTGGATACACCTGACCTCTGTATGCTGGCTGGGACAGCATCTAACTTTGGCTTAGACCTTTTAGCTTTGTTTATCTTAGCTATGTGTGCATATTTGCATATATTACATATACTCTTTTGTCTCTCCCTCTCCTCTTTTACAACTTTTGTTTTCCCTTAGGACTAATAAAGGTAGGGCTCCCTATCCATATATTTCCTGTGTTATTCTCCTAATTAGGACTTGTAGTCCACCCCCTTCAATATTTGTACCTGTGTTAATGTGTATGTATATCTGTGTAAGTATGCAAATCAGCGTGGATATATTTGTCAGGGTGTGCATCTATGGATGTTTGTGTGCATTTGTGTGTCAGGGTGTGTGTGTGTGTGTCAGGGTGTGTCAGGGTGTACATGTGTGTTTCAGTATGCATGTGTCACATCTATTTCCTGGTTGCGGATCAATTCTGGCAATGGCTTTTGGTATCCAGTACTCTTTTTACAATTCTTGTTTAGTTTTTCTTGGTTTTCTGGTTTTCTATTCTATGTTTGATTTTCTTTATGCTGGGTTTTCTGGGTCCATTCCTTTATTCCGTTCCTGGACTTCTCAGTCTATTGGTTTCCTTTAAATGTTTGTTTTTTGTTGCCACACCCGTTCCTTTCTGTTTCAGTTGGTTCCTGCAGGCAGTGGTTTCATGTCCAATGTTTATTGTACATATTGGTACTTATTTATGTCTCCTCTTGTTTTGCCTTGTATCTCTTGTCTTGTTTTATTGTCTTGTATTCTCAGTTCATGTACAGTCCCATCCTGCCCTGCCCATGTCCTGTTCATGTTTCCCTTATGCATTGTGTACATGTTCTGGGTTCTGCTTTCTGTCCTTCTCCGGTTCTGGGTTCTTCTAGTCTTGTCTTGTTATCTTCTTTGGTGCCTGTTCTAGTCTTGCCTTTTTTTCTAGTACTGGATACATATCTAGTAGATTACCATATATATATATATATATATATATATATATATATACATATAAAATATAACCTTTAATAGAGGATAACAAAAAATGTTATTATTCATCGCTGAAAAAAATTCTACACCAGCCCAATAATGCGTCGCGCCAGCATAGTGTGCTGATAAATGAAGTGATCTTGTTTATTTTGAAGTTCTATGGGTGCACTCTTCACTTTGAATATGTTATTGTGCATGAGTATGCAACTAGCAACAAGACAGGGCCAATACGTGCTCATTATATATATATATATATATATATATATATATATAATTACATATTTAATTACATTTCTGTGCGTATTATGCATAAATAAATGTATATTACTATATGTGTATAGGCATAATTATATGTTACTAATACACACATCAATATACATGCATATATATATATATATATATATATATATATATATATATATATATATATATATATATATATATATGTGTGTGTATTACTGTCAGGATCACATCAATTTATGTCTATTACCTTTACCTCGTTTAGTGTATCTTGTCTCCAATTGTCTCCTTTTTTTCTCTTACAGCGACCCTTGTGCATCTTTTACTTCATCCCAGTCCCTGTGTGTTTCTTTTTACCCTTCTCCAGCCTCTGTATTTCTCTTTCCCCCAGCCTCTTTTGTGTTGTTCTTAGCCCCAGCCACTTTGTCTCTTTCTCCCCTTCCAAATCTCATCTGTGTGTCTCTTTCTAACTCCAGACTCTGTGTGCCTCTTTCTCTTCTCCCAGTCACTCTCTGTCTCTTTTTCCCCAGCCCAGCGTTGCCTCCCACAAATCTTGTGTCACTTTGTTCCCCTTCCCTACTGCATGTCTCTTTGTCCCCCCAACAAACCTTCCGTGTGTCTCTCTTCCCCAACTCCTCCCTGTGTCTCTCTCTTACCCCTCTGTCTCTGTGTCCCCCCTTCTCCTGTGTCTCTCTATTACCCCTCTCTTTGTCCCCCCAACCTCCTATTACCCCTCTGTCTCTTTGTCCCCCCTTCCCTGGTGTCTCTCTATTACCCCTCTCTTTGTCCCCCCATTCCCCTCTATTTGTCTCCCCCCATTCCCCTCTATTTGTCTCCCCCTTCCCCTCTGTTGTCCCCCATTCCCTCTGTTGTCCCTTCCTGTCTATTTTCTCCTTCCCTCTATTTGTCCCCCTTCCTGTCTATTTTCTCCCCTTCCCCTCTATTTGTCTCCCCCCATTCCCTCTATTTGTCCCCCCCTTTCCCTCTTTTGTCTCCCCATCCCTCTATTTGTCCCCATTTCCTCTTTGTCTCCCCTCCCCTCTATTTGTCCCCATTCCCTCTTTGTCTCCTTCCCTCCTTCCCCTATTTTGTCTCCCCCCCCCTTCCGTGTGCCTGCTTACCTTGTCACAGGGAGGTCTGAGGGAGGGGGCGGAGCTAGCTAGTAGCTACCATGCTCCCTCGCGGTTCCCATAATTCCCAGCATCTACACATCATACAGTAATCACTACTCTATGATGTGTAGATGCTGGGAATTCTGGGAACCGCGAGGGAGCATGGTAGCTAGCTCCGCCCCCTCCCTCAGTCCTCCTGTGCTGACAGCTGCACGGCGGCCGACCGGCACACTCACTGATACTGGCAGCTGTCAGCACAGGAGATGGGGCCGCCGGCCGCAAGGTGAGCAATCACCTCAGAGTGTGCCGCCGGACCGGCCACTCGGCGGCACCGACATGCGGCCGGTGGCCGCGATATTATTAAAGTAAAGGGAGCAGGGCTCCCTCTCTCTCTCTCTCCGGCCCCCCAGGTGCTGCGGCCCACCGGGAAATTTCCCGGTATCCCGGTGGGCCAGTCCGGCCCTGCGGGGGAGACTTGACTTTCTTCATCTCCCCACCTCGTAGTGAGGTTTTGTCATTCGACAGCCGCAGAGGCACAACCTACACTGTATCACTTCATCGCTGACTCTGAAATAGCTGAGTAATCTAGCAACTTAGTAACAGACCTCCATGTTATTTGCAAATATATACTTCTCTCCTTAATATGTAGCTTTATTTTGCTACTTTCTACCCCAGAAGATTCTCTAAGCAATTGCTGGGGGGTTTCTTGTTAGGAGGGTCATTAATCATACATTATTATTCTAGATGGCAACATTTTTACAAGTTACCATTACTCTGTAGCAGGATAAGCACTGTAGTGGGATCCTTTTTCATCTCAAGATTATATTAATTTTTCTGAAGTGGTATTTTTAGGCTATATATCCCACTCAGGAATGTCGGTCTCACCTATCTATACCTATTTTAATCATTTTTTGTTATCCTCATTTCTTCACTACTAATATGAGTATTTTAATACAGTAACTATTAAAGGTTATGTTTTATATATATATATATATATATATATATATATATATATATATATATATATATATATATATACATATACACACATGGTAATCTACTAGGGGGCTCCTTACTTCTTCTGACCCACCAGGTCTGTTTTTTCTTTTTTTATACACATAAGTGAGGGTTATCCCCTGTCTTGGTCGCCTCCAGGTACACACTTAGCTGGTCTCCCTAGGGGTATCTAGCTTGTTCTCTTCTGGATACATATATGCTGCAGAGCCTCTCTATTCAGATCCTGGGAGGTCTGCATATTATCATCTGGCATCTGAGATCCGCAGAAGCTGCATCAGGGCCCTCGTATGTGGCCACACAAACGCTGGTGCTCAACACCAGGGGGCATGTGGTTGCCCTGCACCAGGCCCTGATGATCCATTTCCACACAATGACTCCAACTATCAAGATCAGGCATACTGGGTACCGGCCACCGGACTGCCACCCCTGACAGCATGTATCTGTGTGTCAGGTTGTGCACCTGCGTCTGTGTGTATATGTCAGTGAGTATTTGTGTGTCAGGGTGTGTGCATGTGTCCGTGTGCATATGAAATTGTGTGTGTCAGTGTTTTTGCATATGTGTATTTGTGTGTTAATGTGTATATATATTTGTGTAAGTATTTATGTGGCAGCGTATGAACGTACATCCAAGCAATCAACTCCAACACAACTTGCAAACACACTCCTGCAATCTAACACAAACATTACATACAAACACAATTGTAAAAAAAGTAAGACCAGGCAGATTCTAAAATACGAAAGTGATGAAAATAATGGCATTTTTAATTTATCAAACAAAGTCCTTACCACCTTAGAAGTTAATGTCCTAAGAAAAGGCTTAAAATTTGCACCTACCAAAACAGCTTTCAATCATTCATTGACGTGAATACGTTTGTAAGAAATGCCACACTTACACGTTTTTATCAAATAAAAAAAGTAGAATCAATAAATCAGGATAAGGGTATGGAAGACCTCAGTATCTATAAATAATAATAATAAATAATAATAATTATAATAATAGTACCCTTAAAAATAAATCTACCTTCTACCCCACCTATTACAAATCAGGATTATTAGATATCTTCCAAAAAAAGTGATCAGGGAATTAAATAAACTAGAGGAAAAATGTAAATATGATAAATATAATTGAAGTAAAAAAGAAAGACACACTGTAAAAAAAACTCCAAAGAGATGAATCTATTATAATCAAACCAGCTGACAAAGGTGGGGGCTTGGTCATGTTATCAAAATACATGTACAAGACTGAAGCCCATATTCAACTGAATGATTTAAACACATACACAAAATTAAAGAAAGACCCTACTACCAGTGGCGTACTAATGGGGGGGATAGGGGGGTGCCACCAGGTGGGTGCCATCAGGCAGGGGGGTGCCACCAGGGCAGCCGACACAGCTCACACGCTGGGGCTGGGAGCAGGAGACCTGGCTCAGCTGGCTGCACTGAGAGTTGGGGGCTGTAGAATATTGTGAATATTTATTATGTTTTATTATGTATCTGTGTAAAATCTGGTTTGAAATCGTCACTGTTGAATCTTCTTAATTTCTTCTTGTCTTCAGTTGATTGATATATATACGTCTTTTGTATATATAGTCTTGGGCCAAATGCTCGCCACAATAATATATGTCTATATTATTGAAAAGTACTAATACGCAATCTGACTTACGGTTTCTTTAGGTTTATTCTTAGTTACGGATACATAATAAAACATAATAAAGGATGTTACAGGATAGTGGACATTCAACAGCAGATGGTAATTGCTGGACTTCTTTAAATCCTTACATCTTTACATCGAGAGAGAGCCAGAGCCAAGACAGAGCAACCTCGTGTCCCTCTGTTACTATATAGATGTGCTCATACTAACGTCAGCATTTAACTCTAGCCATATAAGGACAAGACCCCCAAATCCACATTCCAGAGCTCTCGGACAAAGAAAGCCTTGTGACTTAGACCATCTGTTACTTATGTCAATCCACACATCCATATAATCAATAGAAACATAGAATATGCAATATTCTACATTCCCTCTGTTTATGGTTTGTCTTAAAACCATAACACAATGTCACTAACCTGTCCATTCATACATCACTTGTATCACATTCATTGAGCATAGAACAAGATGTAGTCACAACTTTCTATTATATGAGAGTGCTTAGAAGGTCGAGTTTCTATCCCTCATACTGCTTACTTTACTTCAAAGCTCACTCTGTTTCAGCTATGTATTGATATCCATATCATAACTACTTGAACATAATATATACATATAACAATAATAAATGAATAAAATAAAATATTTACAAATGTTGATCCAATAAACAATAAAACAATCAGAAAGATCTACCTGCTCTGGTACAGTCGTATCTTTGTAGATAACAAAATCAAGATCGTAACTTTCTAAATAATAACTGTGTATCACTATCATATTCCTACAGACACATATAGCAAAGTATTTTCATTCTCAATACCTGATATTACTTAAGTACTAATACATGTATTACTATAATATCCTGTCCAATTAGATTTCCATGAATCACATGGTTTCTAGCAACCTTAAACTCTTTAGGTTGTATTCAAGAATTACATTCTTATACCATTAATACCACCTAGTGATGATTGTATCAGTACGTTACAATCATAGTATTTAATTTGTATATTCAGTAGGCTTTCACTACCTAAAATATATCAACACTACTTATAAGTCTCATTCAAAGGATGTGTTATCAACCATGAAGTTCTACAATAATTCTTCAAATAATGTTCATGGTGTTGACAATACTTATTGTTCTAGAAATTCTCCACCCATACATCTTTCTATCATAGATTTGTTTTTGTTTACATAATTATAATTTTGACTACTATTCTACCTTGTAGTAACAAACTTTTCATTCAATAGAACATAGTTTACTTTAAAATAACTTGGAAATTATAATTTAAATTCATTAGCATCACTCTCTTCATTAGCATTGTGATGACTTATTAATGTAATACATCTTAAAAGCAGGATTGTCCTAATGTTCTGACCAATCCGTATTCCTTAGTACACTTCAACTGACTAAAATAAAATAAAATAAACAAAACTTGGGATCATACTGCCCAGAAACTCTTATTCCTAGTCTGTGTCTAACAAACTCAGGGTAATCATAAAACAACTTAACAATGTATTCAATTCATTGGATACCGTCATATCCAGAAACCTATTCTCCCTAGTCCATACCTTTTATAGACTTAGGTCAAATATAATTGTGTACTATACTCCTTCAATTCAATTCCTCTTGGATCTCTGAACTCTTATATCCAAGGCATTCTTAATGTATATAATTACTTCATATAAATCAATATACATTATCCTTCCTTAGTTTTCTTCCTTATGTTACCATTATTTGTTTTACTTCACCTCGATTATAAACCAATTATTTATTCTAGTGAATCTATGAAATACTATTGCACTCAATCTTTGTAGTATTAAGTAACCCTGATCCTTATTTTATCGCCTTCATATTTTATCTACCTCTGATACTTCTCATCCTATGTATAGGTAATAATGTAATAGTTCTCTTCATAATACTATCCTTTCATAATCTTCTAAGTACTCTCTTTTGGTATTAATACTCATAACTGTTATATAACTTTTCATTGTCTCTTTTCTTCTTCGTTAATATTTAGGAATTGATATGTATGTAAGTGTCAATCTTTTATTTCTTTGTAAGTCTGTTAATCTTCTGTATCGAATGAACTCTGTAGAATCTTCCATCACAGTTTGCAGATCAGATGAAAAGTCTCTTTCCAACAGTCGATGTCCAGTTGTCTGAAGGAATGCTTTCCTGATTTATTGCCACAAGGATCTGTCACGCTTTACCAGATCAGTTATTTCTGTCTATTTAGCTGCTTCATCCACACAGCTGCGCAGTTCTGGGCTTGAATCCGGATGATTGCCAATCACTGCCACGTGCTTGCTTCTAGAATTCACGTTGTATCTTGTGCTTTTTGTCTCAGTTGGAGAAAATAGTCTTGTACAGTCTTTGATTTGAAAACTTTCTTTTTCTTACAAACCACAGTTCTTCTATGAGAGTCTAGATTCTTTTTTTCTATTCAAGTTTGTTTTCCCAGTTCCAAAATAGCTTTGTAACTCGATTCTTCTCTCACCCCCCTTGAAGTGGGAACAAAACTTGAATAGAAGACTGGCTGGCTAGCCAATGTAAAATCAAATTTGGAATTGTGTTAATGTTGAATCTTCTTAATTTCTTCTTGTCTTCAGTTGATTGATATATATACCTCTTTTGTATATATAGTCTTGGGCCAAATGCTCGCCACAATAATATATGTCTATATTATTGAAAAGTACTAATACGCAATCTGACTTACGGTTTCTTCAGGTTTATTCTTAGTTACGGATACATAATAAAACAACAAATGATGTTACAGGATAATGGACATTCAACAGCAGATGGTAATTGCTGGACTTCTTTAAATCCTTACATCTTTACATTGAGAGAGAGCCAGAGCCAAGAGAGAGCCAAGAGCCAAGACTGAGAGCAACCTCGTGTCCCTCTGTTACTATATAGAAGTGCTCATACTAACGTCAGCGTTTAACTCTAGCCATATAAGGACAAGACCCCCACATCCACATTCCAGAGCTCTCGGACAAAGAAAGCCTTGTGACTTATACCATCTGTTACTTATGTCAATCCACACATCCATATATAATCAATAGAAACATAGAATATGCAATATTCTACAATCCGTAACTAAGAATAAACCTGAAGAAACCGTAAGTCAGATTGCGTATTAGTACTTTTCAATAATATAGACATATATTATTGTGGCGAGCATTTGGCCCAAGACTATATATACAAAAGACGTATATATATCAATCAACTGAAGACAAGAAGAAATTAAGAAGATTCAACAGTGACGATTTCAAACCAGATTTTACATGGGCGGAGCTAGAACGGCCATGGAGCTAAATGCAGCCCCTCTCTGATCAGACACAGGGGAAGCAGGAATGAGTCTCTGCTTCCCCAACTACAGCACAGGAGCCAGAGGGACTGACTCCAATCCTCCTCCATTCCAAGCTTACTGTAAGTGAGAGAGAGAGAGAGAGTGTGTGCTGTGTGTAACTGTGATTGTGACTGTGTTTGACTGTGTGTGTGAGTGTGTGACTATCTATGACTGTGTGAGTGACTGTCTGCCTGTGATTGTCTGTGTGACTGTGTGACTGTGTGACTGCCTGCCTATGATTGTGTTTGTGTATATCTGTGATTTTGTGAGTGATTGTGTGTATCTCTGTGTGTGTATTTAGTAGATAGCTCCCTTATTTGGTGACTGTCTGTGACTGTGTGTGCGACTGTCTGTATGTGTGTGTGTGTGTGTGTGTGTGTGAGAGAGACCGTCTGTCTGTGATGGTGTGTGTGTGTGTGTGACTGTCTGCCTGTGATTGTGTGTGACTGTCTGTGACTGTGTGTGTATGTGTGACTGTCTGCCTGTGATTGTGTGTGTGTGTGACTGTCTGCCTGGGAATGTGTGTGTGTATGTGTGACTTTCTGTGACTGTGTGTGTGTATGTGTGACTGTCTGCCTGGGACTGTGTGCATCTGACTGTGTCTGACGGTCTTCGCTGCCTCTGCGTCATTACAGGGCGTGTGAGGGACTTGTGCAGAAAGAGCACAGAGATCCCAGCAGCAACCACTGACCACCAGGGACTGAGGATCCACTCCAGCCCTTCTAGAGCAAGGTAGGGAGGCTGGGTGGACCTCTTATTTATTAAATATGTGTATGTATATAATGTTTGTGTGTGTATGTGATTGTGTGTCTGTGATTGTATGTGTGTGGGTCTGTGATTGTGTTTGTGTATATCTGTGATTATGTTTGTGATTGTGTGTATCTCTGTATGTGTTTAGTAGATAGCTCCCTTATTTAGTGTCCTTAAATATTGCAATCTAATATAATGATAACAAATAAGGGATTTATCTACTAAACAACTGAAAATAAGAAAAGGGCTTTTTAATTTTGATCCTTTAGCTGTTTAGTAGATAATTCCCTGAATTGGTGCCCGTATGCGAGATTTTCATATTTAAAGATACCAAAAGAGGGTGCTGTTTAGCAGATAGTTCCCTTATTTGGTGTCCTTAAATATTGCAAGCCCACATAAGGATAGCAAATAGGGGAGTTATCTGCTAAACAAAGATCAAAGTTATGAGGTGTCAGCCAGCCCACAACAAGAAATCTGGGTGGCTAATGTGAATTATATGCAAATGTGTTGTCAAATGCCAGCATGCAGAGCACAGTGTTTCTGTGTGTGTGTATATGTATCTACATGTGTGTATGTCCGTGTGTGTGTATATGTGCAGACATCTCAAAATCTCGCCAACACTACACACAAATACACTCATGCATTTCAACGTCAACACTACATACAAACCCCACCATTATATATAATCACATCACTGCATTCAAATACCACACAACACACAAATGCATGCTTGCATTCCAAAAACCAATACTACATACAAACACACCACTACATTCACTCACACATACACCATACAAAAACATGCATTCACACAAACACTGCTCAGTGCTAAATACATGAAAACATTTTTTTCGTTCTTTTTTACATTTAAAGTTGAGGTGGGGGTGCCAAAAATATGACCCGCCCCAGGTGCCAAATGCTCTAGGTACGCCCCTGCCTACTACAGACATAAAAATATTACTTACAAGACTTTTAGGTAAAGGGAAACTGAATGGTATTTTAAATTCACAAGAGTTAAATGTAAATGTATCTATTTCCTCTCTAAAATTCATAAAGATCTACACAACCCTCCTGGTAGACTAATTGTTTCTGGTATAGGGTCTATTTTATAGAATCTCTCAGAGTATATGGATATAATACTACAACCATATGTGAAAAATACCAAATCATATCTAAAAGATACTATAGATCTTCTTAACAAATTATACAAATTGGTTTGGAAAGATAACTATATTTTAATTACATGTGACGTCAAATCGTTATATACTTTTATTCCTCATGAGAAAGGTACTCTGGCAGTAAGGACCATTTTAGAAAAATACCAAGACCTGCACCCTACTCAATTTGATTTTGTAATAGAAGGGATATATTTAATTTTACAAAAAAATAATTTTTGGTTTGCAAACTCTTTTTATCTATACACAAACAGCACAGCTACGGGCACAGATTCACACCTAGCTTTGCCAATCTTTTCATGGTGGAATAGGAAGACAGATACATATGGGAAATACACGGCTGGGTTGCAAATCTGGTGAGCTATTTTAGGTATACAGATGACCTCCTATTTATCTCAGAGGGGTCCATGTCTCCTGCCAAAAAATTTGTAGACTATTTAAGTAGGAATAACGAGAGTATAATTTTAATGACAGATTTTAATACTCAATTAGTCACTTATCAAGATTTAGATATATATGTAGCAAATAACACCTGTCTTACAAAAACCCACTTTAAAAAGATACATACACTTTTATCAATAGAGACGGTTGCCATAATCCTGCATGGCTAAATAATATCCCCAAAAGTCAATTAATGAGACTCTACAGGAATTGCTCTAATAAAACTACCTATTAGGCACAAGCCAACGACATGAAACAAATTCAAATACATTTATACAAAAAGGCTACAATTCTACCACTATAGTAGAACAGACAGTAGGCAAGACGGACAGGAACCAATTATTGGAGAAAAAGGCCCCTATAAGTCACAAAGAAAATAAATGCATCCTTCCACTAGTATTTGACTATAATAATAAAATTAGACAGGTCAAACAAATAATAAACAAAAACTGGCACTTATTAAAAGAAGACAATTTCTTTGAAAACCATTGTACCAGACAGACCCATTGTTGTAATTCAGAGGTGCACCTTATCTAAAATCTCAATTTACAGGTAACTTTTAACAAAACGCCATACACACAACCCCAAATTGTTTTAAAAAAATGTAATACTTGTAGAGAATGCAAAAAAAACACAGAAAACAGAAAAGTATAGACCAAAATTTATGTCCAATAACACAAAAAAATCTTTTACTTCTAAAGACATAATTACATGCGATAGTAGATTTGTCATATATCTATTGGAATATCCTTGCGGACTTCAATATGTAGGCAGAACCACCACACCACTCAAAATAAGAATAGCAGAACACTGCCGAAACAACGAAAAAGGTTACAGAAACCATTCAGTTTCCGCACATTTTATCCAACATAACCAAGACCCTGGACAACTAAAATTTATGGGCATTGCCAAATATAAGCAACACTGGAGAGGAGGCGATGCAATAAAAAACTTGTGAAAACTGGAAATGGAATGAGTGTATCGCCTGGATACTCTACACCCAAAAGGTTTAAATGTAGAATTCGATCTAATTAATTTTCTAAAACTGGCTGCACTTTTTTTATACTATGTAATTCACTCTTGACACCCCAACACTATTTATGATTCATTTTAAACCTATTAATATGCACAATTCACTTTAATATTTACATTTTACATATTACAAAAAATATACACATACATTAAGTATCTCTGGACTACCGACAAATAATTGGGATCATGTCTCTTTAAAAAAGGAGGGTTTTTTTTTTTAATATATAAGGAATTTGTTTTAAATATAAGAAGCCTTTTAATTTTTATATCTTCATATTTTTAGACAGACTTAGTTTTTAATTTATATAGTTCTGCATTTAACATCCTGCAGCAAATCCAGCAACCCTCAAGCCTCATCTCATACTCACTCAGTGGAGCTCTGCATTTAACATCCTGCATCCTGCAAATCCAACAACCCTCGGGTATTGACTGAAGCTTGAAAGATACTACACCTAATTTATTATTGCATATTATAGAATTGTTAACATTTATACCTGTAGTTTGCCACTGTAATTTTCTGTGCATGAAGTGTCATTTAATGTTTCATTTAATGTTTCTGACCAATAATTAATGTAGACAGTTATTAATATTTTGGGTGATAGAATTTGGCTACCTTCCCCTCTCCCCTACTCCCCATCTTTCCTATTCTCCTCCCAGCTGTAAATACCTTCATATAACTGTTCCATCTCTGTCCTTCAAGCCTCATCTCAGTGGAGCTCTGCATTTAACATCCTGCAGCAAACAACCCTCACCACTTCCCACCCATCCACCCTCCCCTGCTCCCGCCTACCCAGGTTCCCCTTAAGTATATAGCATGCTCCTTCAGCTGTTGGAGATTCTCCCTCAATTACCTCTCCATTCCCTTTATATTTTACCAATAGCTGCTTCTCTCTGTTAACTCTTTTAGCCATCTCCTCCAAATTTCCCCTGCTACCTCTTGTCTCAAATCCCCACTGTATCCTTTAGATTGTAAGCTCATGGGCACTTTATATAAAAGAGCTCTAATGGCTAGTTATATACTTACGGACAGGGCTCTCTCTACCTCTTGTATTTGTCTGTGTATATTGTTCGTTCTCCACTAATTGTACAGCGCTGCGGAATCTGTTGGCGCTTTATAAATACCAGTAATAAATAAATATATATTTTTTTTATTATATAATCACCTCGACAAGATAGTCATTCCAGTATTTATACGTAAACGTCTTATATCATTATGTTATACATCCCGATTTTTGTAACTTATTACACAGACCAAAAAGACAACCCACTGTGAATTTAAATAAGTCTGTTTATATCTTTTCAAGTACCTAATATACAGTTGCAACAAAAAGTATGTGAACCCTTTGGAATGATATGGATTTCTGCACAAATTGGTCATAAAATGTGATCTGATCATCATCTAAGTCACAACAATAGACACTCACAGTCTGCTTGAACTAATAACACACAAAGAATTAAATGTTGCCATGTTTTTATTGAACACATCATGTAAACATTCACAGTGCAGGTGGAAAAAGTATGTGACTAATGACATCTCAAAGAGCTAATTGGAGTGAGATGTCAGCCAACTGGAGTCCAATCAATGAAATGAGATTGGAGGTGTTGGTTACAGCTGCCCTGCCCTATAAAAAAAAAAACACCAGTTCTGGGTTTGCTTTTCACAAGAAGCATTGCCTGATGTGAATGATGCCTCGCACAAAAGAGCTCTCAGAAGACCTACGATTAAGAATTGTTGACTTGCATAAAGCTGGAAAGGGTTATAAAAGTATCTCCAAAAGCCTTGCTGTTCATCAGTCCACAGTAAGACAAATTGTCTATAAATGGAGAAAGTTCAGCACTGCTGCTACTCTCCCTAGGAGTGGCCGTCCTGTAAAGATGACTGCAAGAGCACAGCGCAGACTGCTCAGTGAGGTGAAGAAGAATCCTAGAGTGTCAGCTAAAGACTTACAAAAGTCACTGGCAAATGCTAACATCCCTGTTAGCGAATCTACAATACGTAAAACACTAAACAAGAATGGATTTCATGGGAGGATACCACAGAGGAAGCCACTGTTGTCCAAACAAAACATTGCTGCACGTTTACAGTTTGCACAAGAGCACCTGGATGTTCCACAGCAGTACTGGCAAAATATTCTGTGGACAGATGAAACCAAAGTTGAGTTGTTTGGAAGAAACACACAACACTATGTGTGGCGAAAAAAAGGCACAGCACACCAACATCACAACCTCATCCCGACTGGGAAGTATGGTGGTGGGGACATCATGGTTTGGGGCTGCTTTGCTGCGTCAGGGCCTGGACGGATTGCTATCATCGAAGGAAAAATGAATTCCCAAGTTTATCAAGACATTTTGCAGGAGAACTTAAGGCCATCTGTCTACCAGCTGAAGCTCAACAGAAGATGGGTGTTGCAACTGGACAATGACCCAAATCATAGAAGTAAATCAACAACAGAATGGCTTAAACAGAAGAAAATACGCCTTCTAAAGTGGCCCAGTCAGAGTACTGACCTCAACCCGATTGAGATGCTGTGGCATTACTTCAAGAAAGCGATTCACACCAGACATACCAAGAATATTGCTGAACTGAAACAGTTCTGTAAAGAGGAATGGTCAAGAATTACTCCTGACTGTTGTGCACGTCTGATCTGCAACTACAGGAAAGATTTGGTTGAAGTTATTGCTGCCAAAGGAGGTTCAACCAGTTATTAAGGGTCACATACTTTTTCCACCTGCACTGTGAATGTTTACATGGTGTGTTCAATAAAAACATGGCAACATTTAATTCTTTGTGTGTTATTAGCTTAAGCAGACTGTGGTTGTCTATTGTTGTGACTTAGATGATGATCAGATCACATTTTATGACCAATTTGTGCAGAAATCCATAGGGTTCGCATACTTTTTTTTGCAACTGTATGTAACCTGTTTTAATAGATATTATCTTCTTTTGGCATAATTATACACATATACTCGATTATTGCCCTTACCCAAAATGGTATCCAAACGACTTCCTTATACATCACTTCTGAGCGATGTACAATAACCCTTCAACCCAGGAACCGGAACTCACATCACCAACCCTCCGGAAACCGGAAATAGCTTTATAAATACCGGAACTCACTAATAACAATCTGGGAACATTTAAAAAGCCGTCCTCCTACAGAACAGTATCCACTTTTGAAAAAGCTTCGGAGAAACATGTCAAGTGAGGATTTATTCTATCCACAGATTTGTTTTATAGTGTTATTTTATTTTAGTAGATTTAGCTGTTGTACTCAACATTTTATATATAATAAAGTACCATTTACAAATATCCATCTTGGAGTATACATCTCATTCAGCTCTTATCATCAATCCGGTTCCATCATACATCCTTAGGTGGGGATTATTCCACCTCACGCTCTTCACACCAGAGCAGGATATTTCTCTGGGTTACGTAAGTAGGATCATTTCCTTCATTTATACAATTTTTTACATATGTACCATACCATTGGAAAGTCTCTTGTGCTTTTTTCTACATGATATCAATATACCCCTGGAATCAAGTTTGAAAGACCCTCCACTTATGTCCATAGACAGGGATTATTCCATCCAGGCCTTCTAATTAGAGCTGAAACAACTCTACAAAGTGTGAGTGTGTGCTTGACCCATACATATTCCCTTTAAGTCTACTAACTGTATTGCTCCATCATTTGTCTCTTGTTTTGTGTTCATAGATTTATGAACTAGATACTGCATAGGGACTGTATGTATATTAAATTTACTCCAAGTGCTGATCACTTTCTATATTTTATTTTTTCATTACATACAAACACACCCATGCATTCAAACTCCAAAATTATATACAAACACCCTCCTTCACTCAAACACCAATCCTACACACAAATGTACATCTGCATTTAAGAGCCAACATTGCATCCAATCACACCCCTGCAATCAAAGGAAAATATTAAGTACAAACACACCCCTGTATTAAAACACTAAAATTATATACAAGCACCACTTCAATCAAACACCAACACTACACACAAAATCACATATACTTTTAAAAAGCAACACACAAACACACCCCTTCATTTAAACGCAAACACTACACACAAGTACACTATTACAAATACACCCCTACATGCTCACATATACTTTATACAAAACATGCTTACATTCATACGCACAAATACTGTTCACAAATACAACATTGAAAGGATGGACAAATGGTAGGTCCCTCGCTCGTATGGCATCTTTAGAGTTGTACGACAGATTGGTATCTACCTTTTGGCCACTCTTGACTAATTCCACCACTGATGGAATTTACTAATCCAGTGCTTCTCATAAAGGAAGCATTGACTCTAATTATAAGATGCATGCTTTTGGCAAGATGGTGCCAAATGTGAAATGTGCAAGCAAAGAAGAGGACCCTAACTAAGTTACTGGTTTGATTATACACCTCCCCTATACATATATATATATATATGTGTGTGTGTGTGTGTGTGCGAGGAGGCTCTTTTTGGTTGGCGATTCTACTTATGGGTTGTTTGTCTGTGTACAGGGACATTGCTAGGATCAATAACAACGAGGGCTTGAGTCCAAAAACAATTTGGTGATCCCTTCCTAAAGCTGTACCCCTTTCCTTTCCACACGCCCCAACCGGCCCCTTCCTAAATCCGCTGCTTAACATGACTTTTGACACATTCACAGTTACTGTGCAAATAAACAGGCACACACATGTACACAGAGACACAGACAGGAATACACATGCACACAAAGACATAGACAGGTACACACAGGCACACAAAGGTAGGTTGTCAAACAGACATTGATGGGCACAGGCAGGCATAGTACAGACAGGCAGACAGACACAGGTAGGTTGTCAGCTCTTAACTACTCACCTTGGCGGTCCACTGGTTAGCTGTTGCTATGACATTGTCTGCTCTCTCAGACAACCTCCTGTGCGCTCATCCCTTTTAATAACGCAGCGCACGTGAGCTGGTATCATGACGTCATTAGAGATCAAAACACTGGAGCTCAACAAAAAGACAGAAATAGATATGTAGGAGCTGATCCAGAAGTCCCAAAACAAACGTTAGGGGGCTGGTGCATTAGCGCCAAAAGTGCCCACTGTGACTCTCACAATGATTGGGGAATAACCCACAGTAATGTATAGAAAAATAGATAAGGACAACCAGAGGAGTCCAGAAATGAGAGAGTGATGAAGAATGAAAGGGGATGCCCTACCTTTACTGATACTAAGGTTAATAAAAAACTGGGTAGGTGAAAATCAGTAAAAAGGGAGAATTCTAAGTACACCACTGGAGGGTGAATGGGTGTGCCTAGGTCTGCCAGTAAGGACACATAAAGTGTCGAAAACACAACCAAAAGTCGGTACCAATGTTCAACACAGCCTCAGTCTGTACATAAAAGGTATACATACAGGTAAAGAGGAGGGGGGGGCGAGTGTTGTTGTATTTGGGACATATAAAAAAAATAAACATTTGCAGCCTGCGGTGCATTTCTTGCGGTCCAATAACGCCATCGTGTTTTTAAAACAGCTGAAACTCCACTATCGCCTGCTCCTGCTCGCACAGTCTCTCCAGCATGTGCAAGGTGGAGTTCCACCTTGTCGGCACGTCGCATATGAGACGGTGATCGGGAAGGCCGAAGTTAAGCCGCACCGCAGACAGGCGAGCAGCAGCAGGGTGAGAATGCCGAAAGCGCGCACAGCCGCTACAGTGAAACTGCGAATGGCTCATTAAATCAGTTATGGTTCCTTTGATCGCTCCATCTGTTACTTGGATAACTGTGGTAATTCTAGAGCTAATACATGACGATGAGCGCTAGGGGACAGCCGCTCCGCCTTTGCACCCTGCTCCCTCTTATGCTATGCTGGTGCCTCTGTGCGACCACCACCTCTTCCTCAAAACTGCACACGTCAGTCGCATGACCTTCATTCCATGTGGGGTCTAGAACCCCATCATCCTCCACATCATCTTCCACCCACTCCTCAATCCTGACCTCCTTGCCGGTCTGCGCACTGCAGAAAGCCACAGCAGTTGGCACCTGTGTTTTTCCAGCATGTAAAGTTCACTAAGAATTTACTGAAATGGCAAACACTATAATTGGTACAGCCTGTAGATTAGTGATAAAGATTATGGTCCCAGGTGTGTCCTGGAGCCCTCCCAGTGTAAGAAGTCAGCTTGCGATTTGACAACTTAGCTGGGTTCCACTGGGTGTTAGTAGCACCTTCCTGTGCTGGCAGGTCCTGAACAGGAGCCTCAGGAACCTGGGGTTCTGCTGGTAATTTCCTCCCATGGAAAGTTGTCAAGCTGGAGTCGTAATGCTGCGTGGATGGTTAAAGGTTCAAAGTGCAAGTAATCTAAATTGTATCTCCAAATATTTCATATACAGTATAATGGCAACCTGTGTAGATGTTGTGCGGTATACTTTAATAACACATTATTCTTTTGCAGGCCAACTGAACATCCAGAATGACAAACATGCTTCAGAGTTGGGTTTTTCCATTTTTTAAGCTTGTTTTTTGATATTTATACACTTTTTAAAATATTCCATCTTCACCCATGGAGGGCTCCACGCAGACTGAGCTCTGCAGGGCGGGGGAAGGCTTGTAAAGCCTTGCCCCGCCTGGCAGTTAGGCTAAGAACACTCTGATTGGCTGGTTTAAGCTAATCAGAGTGCTCTTTGTTGTTTTACACAGCGTGGGAAAATTCCAAAGAACTTTCCCACGCTGTATAAAATGACCCAGAGCACTCTGATTGGCTGGCTTGAAATCCATCCAATCAGAGTGCTTTGTGTCATTTTACACAGCGTGGGAAAATTCCAAAGAACTTTCCCACGCTGTGTAATATGACACAAAGCACTCTGATTGGCTTAAACCAACCAGTCTGCACGGAGCCCTCCATGGGTGAAGATGGATAATAATTTTTTTTGCGCTCAGGGTTTTTTATTTTATTTTAAGTTCGACAGGTATGATGGTTTTTTATTTGGCCTTTTTTGGGGCTGAAAAATGAAGATTTTAGAAAAAAGAAGACGTCAAATTAATTTTTCTTTACAGGTTAGTTATTTTATTCCCCCCTCACTATTTTTTAGGGTTAGGGGGTAGGTAGGGGGTAACTTTTTTGGGGTGGGGGGTGGGTGACTATGGGCTTGGGGACCTGTAGTCACCTTTGATGGGGGGGTTTGTCTTAGGGACCCCACCTGCTGCCCAGTGGTGGGGACTGGGGGGGAGGACAGTAGGTTCCCCCCTCATTATCTTTATGGCCTCCACCCACCGCTCAAGGGTGGGGGACAGGGGGAGGACAGTAGGTCCCCCCTTATTGTTTTTTAGGGCCCCCACCCACCACGCAGGGGTGGGGGCCGGATTGTAGGGGCTGCTCACTGTTTAGTAGACATGCCCCTACTCGCGATAAAGCGAGTAGGGGCATTCGGGAGATTTTAATCTCCCTTATGCTATTATGGGGGTCATATTGACCCCCATAGAGTGAGGGAGGACATGGGGGGCTTAGGAAGCGGCGTGGAGCACTGCTCCCTGATGATTCTATCTTTACATATTACAAGGAGGGAGCTGTGTGCCGGTAGCTCCCTCCTTGTAATAAACTGAACGAACAAATGAACACTGATATTCAGTGTTTGTTCGTCTGACAATGCTCTGACGAATGAATGAATAGATGAAATTCCCTTTCACATGTCCAAGTGTTTCACTGGGCATGTGCGGGAATCTCAGTGCTATCTAGTGTGGGCAGATGACGTGTCCCACAGGGACTTCCTCTACCCACACAAAGATGGCGGTGCCCTGAATGTAGATCGGGGCAGAAAATAAAGAATAAAAATAGGTAATATGGGGGACTTAGGGGCATTTGGGGGTGACTAGGGGGTCAGTTAGATGTAGTGGAGGTGGGAGGGGGGTTAAAAAAAACGGGATTCGGCCATGACAGTGCCACTTTAAATATAGCAGCTTGTTATCTGGTAGTTTCTAGTGTAGAAAATATCAATGTGTTTTCTATCACTTAGATCTGTTTAACAAGTGTTGTAGGTGTGAAACAATATTACAAGTGACCGATGTAGTAAATTCGAATCAAAGTTCCATTTGCAATGGGTTATTGCATTTTTAAGATGTTGACCCATTGTATCACACTAGCCATGCACAGGTAGATTCAAAAAGATATGGAAGGGCTGCGCCAAATAAGGGTAGATAGTCCAGTAAAGTATTGCTAGGATGCCAATAGATGGTCTAGGATACTTGATAGAGTTCCTCTGTGGATGCGTCTGGTGTAGACCGTTCCGTATATGTAAATACAAGAGAGGTAGAAGCGACTAATGGTATAGTATGAAAGTTCAGGGTGTGATAGGTAACAAAAAGTAAAGAACTCACATTCAAGAGAGCTATGGCCAGCTCTGGTGTGGATTGCGTACAGCGGTATAATCCCCGCTTATGGGATATGTAGGGAGGGGTCTCCGTCAACACCGTCTGGTAGTCCAGAACTCAGAAAAGAAAGACAGAAAGCAACAATAGTGCTCTCAATTTTGATGTGGTTCAATGTGCAGATAAGAAGAGGTAAAAAACTCACATTTGAGGGAGCTATGGCCAGCTCTGGTGTGGATAGCGTACAGAGGTATAATCCCCGCTTATAGGATATGTAGCGGCAATACGTCCGTCAGCACCGTCTGGTGATCCAAGGCTCCAATATAGAAGAATAAAAAGCAGCAATAGTGCTCTCAATTGTGACAGGTTAAGAGAGTACTAGAGAAAATAAAATAATACTCACAAAGATAGAGCAGAGGTACTGCTCTATGGATAGGCGCCGGTGGTATGATCCCCACCTAGGATTTCTTGGAGTACTGGAACTTTAAAATTGCCAGTGGAAGTAAAAGTAACCAGGAAAGGTTAAAATGCCAGGAATAGGTAAAAACAAAAGTTGTTTAAAGTGCATAAAGAGTGCAATAAAAAGAGGATTGGTACAATAAAGTAGCCAAAAACTTTTATTGATCTAAAATACACAGTAAAATACAGAATTAATAACCATAAACGCGTTTCACCATAAGTGGCTTCTTCAGAATGGGATAAAAGTAGTAACCTGGCAGGGGTTGTTTAAATAGGGCTATGTTAATTTGAAAATTGCGCCAAAAGTGTAATTGGCCAATCAGAGACAATTTTTAAAATCACTTTTCAAAATTAGGATTCAAGAGTATGGGAGTGATGTTATAAAGGTGATGAGTCCATTTAAATTATTTAAATGTGAAAACTAGGGTGAGAAAGTTGTTTTTTAAAGAGAAAGAAAAAAAAAAGTTGTTTGATTAAAGTTAAAAAAAAAAAAACAGTTGTTTGATTAAAGTTAAAAAAAATAAAAAAAGTTGTTTGACAGGTAGATTGTCTGGCACGTTGTTTTGAAGTTTGGTTTTTAACTTTGTAGTTGTGTCTTTACACAATATAGAAATGTATATTAATGTATCAGGTATATGAAGCGATCACAATAACACTTTTTTTTTTTTTTTTAAATCAGGCTAAACAAAAATTGGTAAATAACAATATGACATCTGAAAAGCACATGAAAGTATGCTGTATGATTTAAAAAAAAAGAAAAAAAGAACACACTACATGAAGGTCCTGTTCACTAGAGTGTGTAGTTATGAATGTAACAGTAAAACTTTGTTTTTACAGCCACTTGTTGGCTCATACATATTTTAAAACTTGTTTAATTTTGTTATAGCATGACTTGTAGTCTTGTTTTTAACTTGTTTATAATACACATTTTTGTATGACACAGTGTTTTTTTTCATTGATTATTGAATTTTAATGGTCCAAGATAATTAACATGTCAACTGGCAAACGTAACCCGAATGATTTGTCTTAGTCTTGCCTTCTATACTACCTACACCACAGGCAACATTTATGTGTCTTTAGACTTTCTTGAGAAGCGGTAACTAACCAGTGTTGCACACATACACCAGATATGAAGTGCACACCCCAAATGTACTATTTAGCACCCAAAAAATTAGAATTTTTTTAACTGTGATGTAACCACAGTATTTGATGGTTCTATTTGACTCTCAGATATGAAGTGCGCCACAGGTCGCAAATGAACTATTTAGCACAATAAAAGTGTGATTTTTTAAACCAACAATGTAACAGTAGTATTTAAGGGTTGTATTGGACTGCAAGAAATGCACCGCAGGCCGCAAATGTACTATTTAGCACAAAAAAGTTAGATTTTTTTAAACCAACAATGTAACAGTAGTATTTAAGGGTTTTATTAGACTGCAAGAAATGCAGTACGCAAATGTACTATTTGGCACCAAAAAAATTGCAGTATTTAAAAATGCCTAGATGTTGCCCACTGAGCTACCAGAACAGGATTAAAGTAATGTGCCTGGCACACATGCAGTTGCAAGTGCACTGCACTCTCTGTGGCACTGGGCTCAGGGCAGGGTGCAAAAATGTAGTATAGCACCCACAAAAATAATCGCTGTAGTTTACAGATTCAACACCAGAATTCTTTCCTTCTGTCCCTCACAGCTGCAGCATCCTCTCCCTACACTAATAACAGCTCATGTGACGTGCGGCTCTACGTGACTCCGGCTTATATATAGAGGCTGGGTCACATGCTGCACTGGCCAATCAAAGCCATGCCATTAGTAGGCATGGCTGTGATGGCTTCTAAGGGCACACGAGTCAAATGCTTGTTGATTGGCTGCCCTGAAGCCTTTCAAAATGCGCCATTAAATCACCAAACACCGAACTCCAAAAGTTCAGGTTCGCTCAACTCTAGTCAGGAGCAATGTCTGGCTAGCATGTCTGTATATGTTCCATGGTTGATTGGAGTAAAACACCTCACAGCTGTGTGATGAGGCGGGAGGTGTGTCTTCCCATTAGTATTACTGGATACTAACCAGTGTGATCTAGGTGTCGTGGATAGAGACCCACCCACTCATTTCCGAATGGATAATGCTTGTAAGGGGCAGTATTATTCCAATGGATGTTACACAATTAAAAACAGCTTAGGCAGTTACACTAAGGGTAGTGTGTGTAAGAACCCCGCACTCCTCCTACAATAGGTGGTCCTAGTAACATTCCTGTTGGCTACTTCATCGTGCCATAGGGAGTGAGTGCCGCCAGAGGAGAAGTCGGAGGAGGTGTTGGGCAGATAGCACCGGCGTTCTTAATGCCACGTGGGCAGTGTCAATACCCACGTGGGCAGTGTTTCCGCCTCCACATGGGTGTGACGGGGGCTGGCACTCCCCCGTTCGACGGATTGTGCGGAGTGTTCACTGAATAACAGTGAACACTCCCTTACCACTCTCACCAACGTATGGGATATCAGAGTGGAATTACTAGGATGTGCATAGTACAGTTATGCTAAGACTATATCACAGGCATGTGGACAGGTGGTAATATCGCTGCCCCATAAAAGCCTCCTTTATATTTATGATGGCTTATAAAATTAGGGGTGCACCACTCGTCCACATGTACTACTGCTAGGAATTTCCACTGCCTCCATCTGTAGCAGCTGTATTTACAGGAGATAAGCGTATAAGGTGCCCCTGTGAGTTATCAGCAGTCTTTATCTGTAGAGGCTGTATTTTCAGAAAAGATTTTACTAATTGAGCTATGAGCACCTTGTGTGACAATATCTCCTCCATCCAATGCAGGAGTTAGACGTGGAGGACAAACTAAAGGAAAAATTAAATTATTGCACTTTTAGTTGATAATCCCATATGTAGAGCCCAATGTAGGACGTAGGTATATATATTTACAGACAGGTGACGCAGCCACTTAAGAGACAAAATCGGTATAAATAAACAAATCAATATATACAACTATTTACAAGTACCACAGTAATTCGTATTGACTTACATAATTTAATTTAGTGTAGTGTATATACTCCCCAATGAAAACTGTAGTCAGAAGCTATAAGAAGGCTGAGAAAGAAAATCCTTCATCTAGTCCTTGTGGGGAAAGTATTTTTAGTTTATAAAACCAACAAGATTCAATATTTTTCAACCTTCAGTCCCAATCATCCTTACGTTGGGTCTGTGGAATGTGTTCAATATCCATAAATCTGATTTTACTTGAATAATTGGTATGAAATATCTTCAGATGGGGTGAAATAGGTGTTGATAAGGGTCTTCTTAGTGAGTTAACATGTTCCTTGATTCTCAGTTTGAAGGAACGGAAAGTTTTCCCAACATATTTGATCCCACATGAACAGGTTAGTATATAGATCATTTCCTCTGTGCAACAGTTAAAAAAGGAGCGGACAGAAAAAATCTCTGCTCCACTACTGTCTGAGAAATGCTTGGAGTCCTTTGTGATGTGCACGCAGGCAATACAGTGTCTGCATTTATAGGTGCCCCTTGGTAGATATTGCTTTAATGGTCTACTCAAAGGGGCAAGATGGCTCTGTACTAATCTGTCTCTTAGATTTCTCCCCCTTTGTACAGTCACAGAGGATCATAGAGTGATAACTTGTTTAATGTGCATATCAGAAGTCAGTATTGGCCAGTATCATTTGAAAATATGCATCATATGTGGCCAACCTGCATCATATGTGGCTATACAAGGAATTGTATTTGAATCTGGGGTCTAATTGTAGTCAGTAAGAAGTGAGGCTCTGTCTATACTGATTGCTCTGAAATAGACTCTTCTCAAGACTCTATGTAGATGATGTAGTCAATAAGAACTGAGGCTCTGTCTACACTGATTGCTCTGAAGTAGGCTCTCCTCAAGACTCTATTTTGTTAGTATCCAGTAATACTAATGCAAAGACACCCCCCCCCCCCATCACACAGCTGTGAGATGTTTTACTCCAATCAACTGAGGTACATAAACAGGCATGCTAGCCAGACACAGACATTGCTCCTGACGATGGTGAAATGCGCATCAAGCTACTTTTAAAAAAAAAAATTAAATTCTTTTTATAATTCTTTATTTTTGTCGTGCAGTTGGTTACAGGGAATTGACAGACGCCACAACAGCGTATTGCAAGAGTTACTTGAGTTAGGTAGTGGCATTAGAGTTTGCACTTTTTTTATATACATATTTTTTTATCATGCTTGACTATACTGTTAGAACATCAGAATAAAAATATAAGTAAATAAAACATTTAATGCCTAACATCGCTATTCTAGCTATGCCAATATAGTTATGATATCACAGGCTAAGCATGCTTGCATATTTTTTATGTTTAACGCAGTTTCTAACATGCTAGTCAAGGTTGTCTAGGTTGGGTGAGCTTGTAGTAGGTTCATGAGTAGTTCTAGACTCTTTTTTATTTTTACCACTTCACTTGGTAGCACTTTTCCTTTAATATGCATTAGTTTCTTCCTTTCAGTCTCAGGCAGGGAGATTGGTTCATGTAGGCATTAGTGGTTATTCCCCGGTGCCGAGGTACTACAGGGACAGACTTGTTGAGGCTTGTTGGTTTGTGACTGCAGGGGTTTGGTCCCCTTCCCACATGCCCCCCCTCCCTCCTCTTTACCTGTAATATATACACTTTTTTTGTAAAGACTTAGGCAGTGTTGAACATTGGCACTGTGTTTTGGTTGTGTTTTAGATACTTTAGACAGCTAAAGAAAAGGACATCCAAGGTAATATTTTCAGAAATATTATCTGTGTCGTGCACTACTGCAGAAAAGCAGCGGGAGATTAGAGTGGTCAATGCGTGGCAAGTCTTGGTGCAGAAAAGAGGGTTTTGGGTTTTTAGAGCACTGGGCAGATTTTGCGCTTGGGTACAACCTGTATAGTCGTGATGGATTGCACCTAAACGGAAGAGGGTATGCTGTGCTGGGGGATAGGATGGCTAGAAGGTTGGAGGAGATTTTAAACTAGTAGTAGGGGGGGAGGGTCAAAGCTATCTAGAAAATGGAGATAGGATAGAAAGGAGATGGGCTTTAGCTCAGAATAAAGGGGGTGGAGATGTGGGGAGGGGGAAGCTCAGAACAGAGGACGTATGTAATATTAATGAAAATTCACAAAATGTACACATGATTCATGATAATATTAAATGTATGCTTACTAATGCAAGGAGCCTATATAACAAAATGGGGGAACTAGAGGCAATAGCATACACTAAACAAGATGATATAATAGGCATAACAGAAACATGGTGGGATGAGACACATGACTGGGCAGTTAACTTAAATGGGTATACGTTATTTAGGAAGGATAGGAAAAACAAGAAGGGTGGTGGGGCATGTTTGTATGTCAACCATGAGTTAAAGTCAAATCTTAGGCATGTGGAGTGTGACAAGGAAAATGTGGAAGCTTTATGGGTAGATATCTGCTTGGGGCAAACAAAGGGAAATCAATTATTGGTTGGAATATGTTATAAACAACTTAATGTAAATACTAATGAGGAAGAACAGCTGTTAGAGCAAATTGGGAAAGCTGCAAATCGGGGTAACACATTAATTAGTGGAGATTTTAATTACCCGTACATAAATTGGGATAGAGTGTCTAGTACTTCAGCAAAGGGAATCAGGTTTTTGAATGTGTAACATCTTTATGTCACAACTGGTACAAGCAAAAACTAGAAAGGATGCTTGTCTGGATCTCGTTATAACAAACAATGTTGATCTTTTGACCAACATTCAAGTAGGGGAGCATTTGGGAAATAGTGATCACAATATGGTATTTTTCTTAAATAAACTCAAAAAAGCAAAAGCATGTGGGGTATACTAAAACATATAATTTAAAAAAAAGCCAATTTCAATAAGATTAGGGCAGCTCTACAACATATCGACTGGCACAAACTCCTTAGTGAAAAAACTCTGAGGATAAATGGAAACTATTCAAACAAATATTAGAAAGGTACGTTTCTCAGTATGAACCATTGGGTAATAAATATAAAAGAAACAAATTGAAACCAATGTGGCTTAGTAGAGAAGTAAGACAAGAGATTAAAAATAAGAAAAGTGCATTTAAAGCATTTAAATCTGACAAATCAGAGGCAGCCAATATAAGATATAAGGAAGCCAATAATGCTTGCAAAAAGGCAATTAAAGTGGCTAAACTGGAAAATTAGAAATTTATAGTCAAAGAATGCAAAACCAACCCCAAATTTCTTTTCAAGTACATCAATGCTAAAAAAAATAAAAAAAATGAAAGTGTAGGTACTCTGGAAACAGAAATGGGTCTGTTAGCTAATGATGACCAGTAAAAGGCAGACATTTTAAATAACTATTTTTCTTCAGTATATATTAATGAGGATCCTATGGTAAGAGATATGCAAATGATTGCTGCAAAAAACTTGCAGATAACTTGTGATTGGATGACTCGAGACAAGGTGCTACAGCAGTTAAAGAAAATTAATGAAAGTAAAGCTCTGGGGCCTGATGGTATTCAACCACGAGTACTTAAAGAGCTAAGTGGGGAAATAAGTGAACCTCTGTATTTAACATTTCCAGGTTTTTTTGTTTCAGGTATTGTACCAGAGGACTGGAGAAAGGCAGATGTTGTTCCTATATTTAAAAAGGGTTCAAAATCCTTGCCTGGAAATTAAAGACCTGTGAGCTTAACTTTTGTGACTGGGAAAATATTTGAAGGGCTATTAAGGGATAATATTCAGGAATTCATTGGGAATAACTTTGTTATTAACAATAATCAGCATGGTTTTATGAAACATAGGTCATGTCAAACTAACCTAATTGCATTCTACAAAGAAGTAAGTAGAAGTATAGATCAGTGTTTTGCAGTGGATGTGATCTACTTGATTTTACCAAGACATTTGATATGGTTCCTCACAATAGGTTAGTATTCAAACTAAAATAAATTGGTCTAGGTGAATATTCTTGTTCTTGGGTAGAACATTGGCTTAAGGATAGAGTACAAAGAGTTGTCATTAATGGTAAATTAAATTCAAACTAACTTGATTGCATTCTAGTAAGTAAGTAGAAGTATAGATCAAGGTGTTGCAGTGGATGTGATCTATTTGGATTTTGCCAAAGCGTTTGATACATTTCCACACAATAGATTAGTGTTTCAAACTCAAAGAACTCGGTCTAGATGAAAATTATTGTTCTTGGGTAGAACATTGGCTTAGAAATAGACTACAGAGAGTTGTCATTAATGGTACCTTTTCAAATTGGACAGAGTTGGCAAGTGGTGTCCCTCAGGGTTCCATTATGGGACCCCTTCTATTTAACATGTTTATAAATGATCTTGAAAAAAGCATTGTTTCAGTGTTTGCATATGACACACAACTCTGTAAAGTAATAAAATCTGAGCAAGACATTACTTTGCTGCAGAGGGATTTAGATAGACTGGGGGACTGAGCACTCAAATGGCAGATTAAATTTAATGTAGAAAAACGCTAAGTTGTGCACTTTGGCGTCAAGGATGAACAGGCAACTTATACCATTAATGGAAGTGAATTAGAGATAACCACAAGAAGAACCACACAAAAAACTATACAACAATGTGCAATGTCAATCAGCTTCTTTTGGATCAACAGCAAAAAACAAATGTGAGGAAGGCTGAATTTGATGGACACATGTCTCTTTTCAGCCTATGTAACTAATTATGTAACAATGTAACTTCCTGGGGTATGTGATCACTGAGTCTGGATTCAAAATGGATCATAAGAAGCTGGATGCCACACTTAAATGGCTCATACCCACAGGGTTAAAAGCTATCCAACGCTTTATTGGGTTTTATAATTATTATAGGATGTTCATTAAAGGATTTTCATCCATACTTGCACCCGTTACTAACATGATGAAAAAAGGGAAGAACAATCAGGAATGGACTCCTGAAGCCCTGGCTGCCTTTGATACTCTGAAGCGTGTGCTTTGGCCCCTATTTTAGTACATCCAGATCCGTCCCTTCCTTTTCTCCTGAAGGTAGACGCATCTGATACAGGTGCTGGAGCAATACTATCACAACATCTGTCCTCTGATCAACCCCTTCATCCTTGTGAGATAAGGGATAAAGAACTTTTAGCTGTTGTATTGGCTCTTGAAGGACCACTATAGGCACCCAGACCACTTACACTCAATGAACATCTAGGGTTAACCCTGCAGCTGCGAACATAGCAGTTTCAGAGAAGTTACATTAGGGTAACTCATTGACAGCCGCTAGATGCGCTTCCGTGCTTCTCACTGTAAAAATCACAGTGAGCAGACACTGATATCCATATGGTCTTATTTAATGCGTGCGCGGAAGGTGAAGGAGGTGATTTCCCCAACGTCGAGGCGCTGGAGAAAGGTAAATGATCAGCCTGGCAGGAGGGGGGCCATGAGGGTGAGGTACGAGTTTGTTTTCTTGGCACTGTAGTGGTCCTTTAAGGAATAGCGTCAACTGCTCAAAGGTACGACAATTCCTGTTATGATCCTAACAGATAACAATAACCTTTCCTATATAAATGGTTGTAATGGACTCACCTGTACTCCGGCTGAGTACCTTCCGCTGATGGACACTTCCTAGCTTGCGCCGAGGACAACAAGCACCGCACACCACAACCACCGCAGACTCCACAACCGCCATAGCTTAACTGGTAGTTTTGCCATCTTCCTTGATCCCTGGATCAGCTTCTGTTATATACACATTTCTCCACAAGGTTACCACCCACGTGGGCCTTGTGGAACAACCAATCATAAACTAACACACAGTTAAACACTCCCATTCATTCCAGCAAAAATCCTCCCCTCTGCCTGTGATATAATTACTGAACACAATACGTTAACATAATTATCACAGGCAGGAAAATACAGTTTTTATACAATTTTTATAACTTTAAAAATATACATCCAATCTTAATAAAACATTTTTATAACCAGCATAACTATGGGAACAACAAATCCAAAATTCGTGAGAATTGGTCCAGTGGTTCGGGAGATAGCTGGAAGTCATATTTTGACCAACCACACGCACATTTTTATGCCCAAAACAGTTCCAGAGAATCAGGCTGTGCAGCTGGTCAATTTCCCCTGTTAACTATAGTTCAAATAGGCGAACGGCAACCGTTCGAATTGTCGAACAAACTGTCGAACGACGTTCGAATTGTTGAACGCCATTCGAATTGTCAAATGAGTTGAAGTCTGGAGAAGGTAAAACTTCAGCTGAATTAAAATGGCCACCGCCACGTGTTCATTTGTCGAATGGCGGCCACTTCGACTACTTCGGCGCTTCGGCTGTATCCGAAGTGCCAATTTAAAGTTGTAAACTTGCTCCAACACAGCACAAGGGGCAGAAAAAGTACCATAAAATCCAATATGCCCAAACAACATTTTTAAAAGGCCAAATCTTCCAGGGGCCATAGTCACAAGGCAGGAGGCTGGCAATTAGTCCTCTCCATGCACAAGTGGTGAAGGACACTTCGTCACAGTGATGCTAAAAGATTAATAGCTAGACAAGCTTGTTGGTATTTGTTTTTCTCTCAATTCAATTTCATTCTCACATATAGGCCTGTTATTAACAACAACAAAGCAGATGCTTAATCCCGACAATTCTAACCCAATAATATTATCATTGCTGAAGTTACATCAGTCATCCCCAAAGCTAAGATTATCGCTGTTGCCCAACTTAACACGGAATCAGTTCTCATAAAATCTCCCTCTCCCTCATACCCTCTCCCTCACAGTATTACCCCCTCCCTCACATTATTTCCCCCCTCACTCACCCTATCACATAACAGGAGGACAGTGCAAGACACACAAACTCCCCAACACCATCACCTCCTACCTCACACAATCACACCTCTCCCTCACACCATCACCCCCTCCCTCACAGTATTACCCCCCTTCCTCACATTATTTCCCCCCTCACTCACCCTATCACATAACAGGAGGACAGTGCAAGACACACAAACTCCCTCACCATCACCTCCTACCTCAAACAATCCCCCCCTCTCCCTCATCACCCTCTCCCTCACAGTATTACCCCCTCCCTCACATTATTTCCCCCCTCACTCACCCTATCACCTAACAGGAGGACAGTGCAAGACACACAAACTCCCTCACACCCTCACCTCCTACCTCACACAATCACCCCCTCCCTCACACCATCACTCACTCCCTCACAGTATTACCCCCCTCCCTCTCCCTATCACATACACAGGTGGACAGTGCAAGACACACACCCTTCCTACCACCTATAAGGTCTCAACTTAACTGTTTAAATTCCAATATACTCTTTTAAATTAAATAAATCTAATTTGTCAGAAAGTTGTCAAACAACAAAATGTATTAGACTGGGAAAAAATTTGTTGAAATGCTGGCAATATTCGTAGCTAACTTAAAGGACCACTCTAGGCACCCAGACCACCTCAGCTTAATGAAGTGGTCTGGGTGCCAGGTCCAGCTAGGGTTAACCTTTTTTTTTATAAACATAGCAGAAACTGCTATGTTTATAATAGGGTTAATCCAGCCTCCAAATCCTCTAGTGGCTGTCTCATTGACAGCCGCTAGAGGCGCTTGCGTGATTCTCACTGTGAAAATCACAGTGAGAAGACGCCAGCGTCCATAGGAAAGCATTGTAAATGCTTTCCTATGAGACCGGCTGAATGCGCGTGCAGCTCCTGCCACGCGTGCACATTCAGACGAAGGGGAGGAGAGGAGGCGGAGAGGAGGAGGAGAGCTCCCCCCGGCGCTGGAATAAAGGTAAGTTTTAACCCTTTCCTCTCCCCAGAGCCGGGCGGGAGGGGGTCCCTGAGGGTGGGGGCACCCTCAGGGCACTATAGTGCCAGGAAAATGAGTATGTTTTCCTGGCACTATAGTGGTCCTTTAAGTAATGAAAGTCTCGATTTAATAAACTTTCCAAATGATTCAGTACTTTTAGAAAAACGTTCCAAATGATTTATTCACAAAACTTCTCACAGATTTTAACGAAGACTTATGTAGATAAATCAGAAGTTTTTTTCTATTATTGTTGAACAATTTGCAAATTGTTAAATTAAGGCTTAAGTTTCTCTACATTGACCTGAATACGCCCTTCAGATGCACCAGGGTTGTCTTCTAGACAGTGGTGTATTTTGGATTTGTACTGCCCTAGTCAACCCCCCTAATTTAATTTTGCCTTCCCCCTTCCAACTTAAGACCAACACACTTGGTCTTAAGTTGGAAGACGATGGATACATGCACTGACATACACTCACTGACTGATACACAGTCATTGGCACACACAGTGTTTAACCAATACACACACACCCACTCCCTGACAGGCACATACATTTAGAAAAATACTTGCTATGTTTACAGATAAAACAGTTCTGTTTAACGAAAATAATTAATTAAGACGTACCAAGCATACATGGCTGAGGTAAAACCACTACTAATTGCTTTCATGCTTTGTTTTAAAGTGAGTACAATACAGATCTACCATGTCCAGCCATACCACAAAATTACATCAATATGATATTGAGTACTCAACCACGTAGGTGAATTCAAGTTGCTCTCCTAGTTTTGCATCCAAGTACATGTCACAGTCAAGTATGAAGCCTTTTTTTTCAATTTGACATCAGGGGCAAGCTGGGCAGAGGGCAACTACCCTCCCAGGCCACATAAAATGTTAGCCATGCAGTAGGATATACCTGCAACATGGTGCCTATGCACTGTATATGTACACAGTCTACATCCTGACTGTCTGCTTCTCACATTCACCATGTGTCTCGGGAACTCAGAGTTTGCAAGTCATGTGACCCACTACCTCTGACACGAACTTGAAGAGAGTACGAGAGGCTATTTGTGCATATTCACAGTGTGCAGGCACCGTGCTGCCTCAGGGACCCAAGCACCCAAGCACCTGAGGATGCCACCTGGTTCCTGGGGTACTCCTGGCAGGGCTGATGCAAGGATTGTTGCTGCCCTAGTAAAAAAACACAGTGACCCATGCAGACTGACACACACACACAGATACACACCCACACACTTTACCCAAGCAGACACACACAAACCCAAGCAGACACACACACTGACCCAGACACACACACAAAGAACCAAGCAGATACACACCCTGACCCCTGCACACACACACACACACACACACACACTGACCCAAGCAGATGCACACACTGACCCAAGCAGACATGCACAAAGATCCAAGCACATACACACTGACCCGAGTGCACACACACTGATCCAGACATAAACACTGACCCAATTACACACACCCATGCTCACACACACACTGACCCAAGCACACACACACACTGATCCAAGCACACACACTGATCCAAGTAGATACACACTGACCCAAGCACACAGACACTGATCCAAAAAGACACACACACAGACTGACCCAAGCACACACACACATTGATCCAAGCACAACACACACACACACACACACACACTGATCCAAGTAGACACACACACTGATCCAAGCAGATAAACACACTGATTCAATCAGATACAGATAGTGACCTGTACACACATACACACTGATCCAAGCACACACACACACACGCACTGACTCAAGCACACAGAAACACACATACACACTAATCCCTAATCCCTCCACAATTTTTATAACACACACTGACCCAAGCACACACACACACACACACAAACTGATCCAAGCAGACACACACATACACACACTGATCCAAGCACACACACACACTGATCCAATCAGACACACACACACACACACACACTGATCGAAGCAGACACACACACACACACACACACACTGATCCAAGCAGACACACACACTGATTGAAGCAAAGCACACACACACACACACACACAATGATCCAGACACAAACATACTTACCCAAGCAGACACACACACACACACTGACCCAAGCAGACACACACAAAGATCCAAGCACACACACTGATCCAGACACACAAACTGATCCAGACACACACACTGACCCACCCACATTGACCCAAGCAGACGCACATACTGACCCAGGCAGATGCACACACTGACCCAAGCAGACATGTGCAAAGATCCAAGCACACACACTGACCCAAGCGCACACACACACTGGATCCAGACATACCCACTGACCCAAGTGCACACACACACACTGATCCAGACATACCCACTGACCCAATTACACACACTGACCCATGCACACACACACACACACACTGACCCAAGCAGACACACACACAGACTGACACAAGCACACACACACACACACTGATTCAAGCACACACACACACACTGATCCACACACACACACACACTGATCCAAGTAGACACACACACACTGACCCAAGCTGACACACACTGATCCAAGCAGACACACACACTGATCCAATCAGATAAACACACCAATTCAATCAGACACACAGTGACCCGAGCACACACACACACATACTGATACAAGCACCCACACACACACACACACACTGATCCAAGCTCAAAATTATACCTTTAAGATTATCAAGTGCTATTTAGGATGTTTATCCTTTATTTTTCAATTAGGTTATACAAATTTATATTCTACTCTGTACCTTTAAGATGTAATAGGTTACTATACCTTTACGATTACTAAGTACTGTTCAGGATTTCTATTTAAATCCTTGTCATGTTTTAGAGTTTTCTCTATGGAAATGCTTAAATTACATGTGATGCAATTTATTAATGAGTTTTTTTTTTTTTAGAATTTACGTTTTCTTTATTTTTAACTCACACTGTTTGCCACAATGTGAGCATAACACAAAACAAGAACATAAGGTAAACAAAAAGAAGACAGAAAATGGAAAGGGACATGCATAACTTTCACAATACATATCATCATGTTGATTCCTATTATTCCAATTTCTTTCTTCCTTTTTTCTTTTTTTTCCCTCTCTCTCTCTCTCTCCTTCCTTCCTTTCCTGTGATGCAATTTATTAATGAGTTTAATTGGGGTGGGGGTTATTTAAGCACTTTATCATGATGTATCCCTTATGCATGATTAAGGCTCTGTTGAGCCGAAACGTTGCACTTTGCACTTTATGAAGTTTTGTATCCAAAAATAAACTTACCTTCTTGCTCCTGGAGTGTTGCCTGTGTTCTTCTGCTTCTGTGGGCTATATTCACTAACCAGCTCCAGAGGATTACAGTGGAGATATTCAGTCTCAGCATTGCAGCTCCACTACAATATTATATATATATATATATATATATATATATATATATATATATATATATTCATTCCAAGAGTACTTTTATATTAATATTTAGTAAGTATGAATTATATACATGCATATTTATGCAGGCATGCAGGCATCTTCATAGACAACTACTGGGACCATGTGATCGCTGTGTGAGAGTGATCAAATAGCCCCCAGGGCCTGATTCAGCAGGGGGGGACTGCCTGAGCTGTCAGACAATCCCCCGAAGCGGATCGCAAGGGAGGTAAGTCCACCGGAGCATGAAAAGTGTAAAAAAGTTGAAAAGTGTAACGGCATTCCATATATTTTAATAATACATTTTGAAATATTAGTCTTTGGAAAGTATATTTAAATTTATAGTTTTAGAATGTATCATCTGCATACAGATGACAACAATGTGAAATTGACACATCTGTTTTGGAGGGAAGGCACAATCTACATTTAAAAATGGTGGATTTCCTGAACCTCATTACAGCTGACTAAGGAAGCTCATGGCTTGAGTGAAATGGGTTTTGGCAACTGATAGACAGTTTTGGCAAGTTTTGGATTTTCATATTTCAGTTATACTGTTTATATAGCTATTTGTTGTTTTTATGTAGTTTTATACTTGATCAAATAAATTGAATATATAGCACTTTTCTGTGTCCTGTAGAGTTCCAGGAACCTGATTATAGGGGTTAAGTGCTACCCCTCTATATTGGCACAAAAATAAGTAACCTCAGAGCCAGGACCTAATGGCCTTTAATAAGGTGAGCTCAGTAGATGGTTTTATAATTGGAAGATCTGCTTTTAAATACTACACTATTGGTGTCTAGTGATGTCGCGAACCGTTCACGAACTTGCCGCTAACGGTTCGCCGTTCAACATGGATGCTGTCCAGGAAGTAGGAGGGTCTGGGAGGGAGGGTCTGCCGGAGATTGACAGGGATGTGTCAGATGACCAGAGTTCATGGTGAACGGTTCGTGGCGAACCGTGGCGAACGGTTCGTGGCAAGTTCGCGAACGGTTCGCGACTTCACTATTGGTGTCCCCTTTCCTTGTGCTTTCTAGTTATCATCTGTATGCACATATAAGGCAATTATATACATATGCTGCTTAGGCAGCATGAGGGGGACTTACACAACATTAGGCAGGTGGTGAATCACCCATTATACAGTGCTGTGGGATTTATTGGCGCTTTATAAATATTTTAAATACCAGAAAAAATTAACAAACTTGTTAAATAGCATTATCCACATTATTGTATATTATTATTATTATTTTATTATTTATATAGCGCCATCAGACTCCATAGCGCTGTACAATGGATGGACTAACAGACATGTAATTGTAACCAGACAACTGGACGTACAAGAACAGAGCGGTGGAGGGTCCTGCTCCATGAGCTTACATAAAGTGTATATTACAATTTCACTCTGCATCACCAATAAAATTAAAGCGGACAATGTCTAAAGGGTTATTAATATCTTAATATAATTGGTGTATATAACTGCTATAGTATAAATACTATAGTAGAAAAAAACTAGTATACAGTGAATAAGATGAAATAACTAATGGAAATCTGATGTTTTATCTCCCTCTAGTGGAGGAAGCATAAAATAAACTTTGTAAAATCAGAAATCAGAGCAGATGGCATGATTTCTTCATCACGAATCACACATGAAATTAGGACAATTTTAAATGGCCACTTTTTCCTAATTTGTTTAATGTCATGTGGCTAAAAAAGAATACAAAGAAATTAATCTGTGGGATATTTTATTGTTTGTTTAAAGTAACTCTATTATCTCTATCATACTTCTCTAGCTAATGTCTAGCTTTTTGCACCCAGCTCTTGCCAAGAACATAGAATGCTAAATCATAAGTGGTGAATTTCTACTTTGCGGTTACATGCATTTATTTACTAGCCTTAATAAAAAAATAGTTACATTCTACTTCAAAACATTGTAAGTGAAACATATGCTACAGAACACTCAACATGCTTCACATAGATACTAGATTAACACACGTAGGGGTAACCACTAACTGCTTGCATTTACTGTTAGAGCACACTGGCTATAATCACCATTCCGTAATATGGCAAAAATAGAAATCATATATTAAAGAAATACCTGCACTCTCATATAATATAAATCAGATTTTATTTCATGATAGCAATAAAAATGTCATAAATTGGGGGCGTGTCCTGTTCTCTGATCGGAGCGGACGGATGTGCTGAAAACTCCGCTCGTGAGAGCTTCTACTGAGCAATTAAGCACTGAAAAAGGCATCAACACCCCAAGGGGAAGAGAAGAGAACCAGCCTTAGTCCTGGGGGGCAGCGAATCAGCTCACCATCCATGCCCACCTTTTCCTTGTTTTATAACGGATAAGTAAGACAAATATGATACAATGTGGTTTAACATATTTTAATTGTAATAGCAAAAAATTATGTTTAACAATGTATGGACACAATACACTTAAAGAATATGTGATACATTTAGGGATAGGGATAAACCTTCTCACTTAATGTTTTCAAAAAATACAGAAGCCAGAGAAAGAAATATCTGTATAAAACTTTTAAACTAAATACTTGATCAAACGGTTAGAAAAGACCTCATTAAGGAAGAACTTTGACGAATAATTTCCAATACATCTGGAAACTGGACCAGTTCCAGAAGATCTCTCTCCACTGACATGAGCATTAGAGCATCAAGCAGTTCTTGTCCCATTGTGGCTTGCAGTCGGGTCTTGATGAATTTTAGCTTTCTGAATGCTCTCACATGACACTTGTGTAAAAGAAAGGGTCAACAGGTACTAATAAGTTATAGAAAGATTTTCATAAGCTGCAGAATATAGGTTGTATTTTAACAACAACCTGTGACAGCAAAGAAAGCACTGCTTGCAAGAACCACACTTTGATTCCTTTTGTACCTCAACTAGTTTGTCAGTAGGTGGAATCCAGTCATTAATCTCCTCCTCCTCCTCCTCCTCCTCCTCCTCCTTATAAACAAGAATTATTTCCACTTTCTTTGTCTCATCTTCAGAGAGACATCCTGTAAGACTTGGAAATAAGTTGGTAAAACTTATTAATTTAGTTTTGAGAGAGCATTCATTTACTTTGGCTAACTTAGAAGTTCTCTCTAGTGCCCCTCCATATAGCACAATTTTCTGAAAAGTGCGAGTATCCAAGTAGTGGGAATACATGACCAATTGCTTATTTTCTGAAAATCTCTCTGTCGTGCTTTGTATGATTTGGTCCAGAATTGGTCTGAACACACTAGCTTGAAAACATTACATTTCATCTTCAGGTCGTTCATCATGTGAAGATTCTCCAGCCAGTTTTTTTTGTGCCACTCTTTGAACTGGAAGTATAGTCTCGACTTCCAAGGAGTTGAGAACATTACTTTCATCCATCAACTCATTTGTTTTTATTGCAAAGTGTTTAGCCTTTTGTTTTAGATAGTTGAAATCAAATTTTTTTCAGTTGCTCAACTGCACGTTCGACCATTTGCCATGCTACCTTGAAGTCAAGGCCACTGGTTTGTAGATATTTTGACACTGGCCCTATAACATCAAAAACCTGTAAAAATGTGTTTGCTGTTACTATAGTCCTAAACTGACAAAGATTGTGAAATAGGGAAGAGGCCTCAGAAGTGGTTTTCGATTCAAACAAGTTACTCTGGGAAATGAAATAAAAAACTTCAAGGGTGTCTAAATAAAGAGAATGTTTTTCACCAAAAATCAGTTAAGGGCCTTTTCTTTTGCCCACCATCGCATATCTCCAGTTTTTTGTAACTTTAAAAATTTTTCCTGTCCATGTCTTCTATCCAGTTGGTCTTTCCAGATATTCAATCTTTTGTGGGAGTCTTCAATAAAGGTTGCCAAGCAATTTAGGAGACCAAAAATATTTTTTTGCTTCCAGCAATCTGAGACACACTGGTTAAGGATATGACTATAGCACCAAAAATAGACTGCATAGTCCCACATACGTACTCCTCATATTTGCTGCACCATCAAATGATTCACCGGCAATTTTTTGGAAATTTAATCCAAGTACATCAAAACAGGACATTAGAAGTTTGTGAAATCCTTTTCCTGTAGCATCTTTAACAGGGAGATTTGCCACAAGCCGTTCTTTAATGGCTTCATCTTGCACATATCTCACATATCTTGCACATATCTTTTGGATCAACAGCAAAAACATATGTGAGGAAGGCTGAACTTGGATGCAGCTATGTAACTATGTAACTACTGTTGCTTGATCTGCAATTAAAAAACATCTTGTGTGGAGTCAACCTGTATACTGAATCGTTTCTCTCCGATTTCAGAGACAATTAAGTTTTTAATGCTTCGAACTATTGCTGCAACTACTTTATTGTATTATTGGACAAAAATGTCACAAGAGATCCACATCCAGTTGAATGTTTTCCTGATGTTTTTCTGTCTTTCAATCGCTGTTTTCTTTTTTCAATGTCCTGAACACATTTATTAAGGTGATTTTTTAAGAGGAACATCATACTGTGATATAAGTAGGACAATATCCAGAAAGTTCCCATGGTTTATTTCGATGTTATTTAAATTGTACAGTTATTCATTAGTGCCATGGGCACGAAATGGCAATCCCTGTTTTCCGAGCAGTTTTACAATATTAAATATATGGTTTAATACCTCAATATGTTTAAATATCTCCTTTCTTCTGGAGAGTTGAGCCAGATTTATTAATGTGTCAATGCTTCTATTCGTTTTCATGGTAAAATAAGCACAAACAGCACCACAATTACTTTTTGAAGATCCGTGCTTATTTGCTGCCTGATAGCAATGTCGAAAAAAAGAACAACCACTAGTGAACGAGGAAGAGGAATTAGAAAAGGCAATCCATATGCTGCAAAAAAAATGCTTCTAACTTTCGATCCTTTATCTTACAACTCAGCCATGAATGCTTAATACAATCCCCATTAGACTTTTTGCGGTAATAAAAGTCTGCTTCTTAAAAAAAGATCTGCGCATTCAGTCCTGGTTGGCTGTAAAGGGTGTTTTTCAACAAAATACATTTTTTCTGCTATGGAACATGCAAGATATTTCTGATGGATCACTTATAACACTTTATGACATGTTTTCAGGTGTGATACATTCTAATTCAGGAAGGTCTTCAAAAACATCTGGGTCATTCATATATGCTCGTTCTATGCATTCTGACACCAGCTCCTCCTAAATCGCCTGTTCTTCAGCTTGTGGGCTCACCTCATCTTCGATGGACACAACTCGCATGCTTGAAGGAGAACTTGGGCCGGCAGAAACCTCATCAACAGGAATTTGTGGGTGTATACCACCAGCCTAAAACAAAATTGTTTTTGTCAACCTATTTAAATCTCTCTAAAAAAGTTCTAGATGTAACCAAGAAACTCCAGGAATTCCATGCATGGTAACAATAATAAAAAAAAAAACCTCATGCAAACAAAGGATATATAATTCATACTTACCTTACATGTAAGATTTTATGAGATTTCAAATAAGTAAAAATATATCTTAAAAAAGTAAAACTGATCACTATGGAAAGTCAAATATGCACACTCCTTGATAATCCATCATGAATCTTAACAAATGTAAAACTTCATCATGCACGTGCAAACAGACTATCATATATACTCGAGAAATTTTAGTCAGAAACTTCATTTTAAAACGCAGATCCATGGGTCCATGCTAGTTTCAATAGAATTTTGTTCACATTGAATGCATGGCAATATCGAGTTATGGGTAGTGCTAGTGTACTTAGCTGTATGTTGACCCAGATACCGGGTTCACATGGACAACAGCAGGCTGATTTAGTATACAGTGCAGTGATTGCTGATGACTGCCACCTATTGGTACCCTTTCCACGTCACTGTTGCAGCAGGACCACTAGCTGGCGAGATAACGCTAATCGAATGTGCCTGCAGCATTCAGGCACGGTCATCTAATAGCTTTGGAGCTGGGCGTGTGCACTGAGATGCAAAGAAATAGGTACTGTAACAGTTTGATTGTTCCAGGATCTTTACCTAGGTAAAATCTGACAAAATAATAAAAATCACAGAATTTCATAGCCAAAAGTTTTACCCTCAACTTATCCATGAGTAATAGCATATTTCACAATTTAAAAGAAGGAGAAGAAACTGCGCTTTAAATAAATTCTTACATACATACACTTGATGTCCCTTAATCGGTGTGAATAATATATCCTCAAAAAAAACACAGAGAGGGAGATACAATAGTGCAATATGCTATAATAAAGACCAAAAGTAATGTGTAAACTGAGGTATTTCAAACTCACATTTGGTAGAGCTAATCAGGAGCTCTACCTTAACTTGCACGGACGGTACAATCCTCGTCTCAGGATAGAAAGTTCAACTTTTCAATGCTCCATTGATGTGATGGCATAAATACAAATGGAAACAGAAGAGAAAGAACTCCAATAGTGTAGCAGTTCTAATTTCAAATGTGGAACAAATAAAATGAAGGTTATTGTACTCACATTTATTAGAGCAGACAACTTGCTCTAGTATAAAAGGCTTGCAGTGGTATAATCCCCACTGAAGGATATATAGTACCAGGAAGAGATGAGGAAGGTGAATAAAAATAAAGTAGTATATCACTTTAAAATTATTTAATGATAACAAATATTAGCAATATAGTAAACAAAAAGGGCTATAAAAAATAACACTTTACGCGTTTCGCCAATTCGGCTTCATCAGAAGTATAAAGTAAATGTCCTCAAGTTCATCCTTTATATATAAACTTACATATGTAGAGATGGCTTCCTGGTGTGTTGTGGAACGCACGCGGCAACAAACCGGAAGCGGCGCGGCGTCCATGTGTACATAGATACCCACCGTGGAACGCACGCGTCGCACCGGAAGTGACGCGACGTGACCACAGGCAGTTTGAATACATGCGTTCCAGCGGTGGAACGCATAGTGTTCTCGGCATATTTCTATGGCAACAGAAGTCTTCCACGGCGATTGCAGATGACAGAGATCCTCTTTTGAAGAAGGGCCAGATGTCAGGAAGTGTAAATTGATGCGTTCCAACAGTGGGGCGCATAGTGGTCACAAAGTCATCTTCTGTTCACCAAAAAGTCTCGTAAACATGATCCAAGATTAAGTTCAAATGTTCACATCATGTGAATCTCAGCATGTAAAGCCAAACACATTAAAAAGAGAAAAAAATTACACCATAAGGCAATGTCCAACTTCAAATAAAATTAGATATACATGTATAAAAAATAATGTGTTAAAAATAAAAAATACACAGAATACATATAAATATGACTTATGTCTAAAATTAAAGATATTGTCATAAAAAATATTCTTAAAAATTACTAAAATTGAAACAAAGTATATGTAAAAGCAATAGGTGCATAAGAAATTATTCCAAAAGTCCAAAAATCAAAAAGGGGAAAGCCCAGGGATGGAATGTATTAAAATTGGATGAAAAACTATTTATTGAGCCAGATGAGAATTATAAATTATTATAAAATATTATAAAAGAAAAATATATTTATAAAAAACTATTTCTATAAAAAATTAAACAGATCAAATTCCACATTTAGACCATCTGGGTGTAGAGTATTCATATTGTAAACCCATTCCATCTCTGTGCGTCCAATTTTCTTAATGTGGTCACCTCCTCTCCAATGAGGTTTTACAATGGTGATACCAATAAAAGTGAGATTACTAGGATCATTATTATGCATGCAGAAGTGCGAAGAAACGGAATGATTTTTAAAACTTTTTTCTATGTTTCTACAGTGTTCCGCTATTCGTATTTTTAAAGGTCTAATAGTTCGTCCTATATATTGGAGGCCACAGGGGCACTCCAATAAATAAATTACATTTTTACTATTGCATGTGATTATTTCTTTAATATTTTAGGTCTTACCATTATTGTTTGATTTGAAATTACTTCTCAATTTGGGCATAAGTTTAGTTTTTAGACAGGCAACGCATATATTACATTCATAAAAACCTTTAGATTCATTTAAAAAATTAGCCCCTGTATATTTTGTTTTTGGTTTCGTATAGTTTTTTGTGAGGTGCATCTTTAAATTTGGTGCTCCCCTAAAAACTATTTTTGGTTTTTCTGGTGGTAAATTCTTTAAAATGGCATCTTCTTTTAATAGGTTCCAATGTAAGTGATAAACAGATTACATACCTAGACTTGAACATCTACATTAAAAACAAAAACATTTATACTAAAACTCATTTTAAGGAAGTTCATGTCAACAATTATATAGACACAAAAAGCTGTCACAATAAAGTTTGGCTAGACAGCATCCCAAAAAGCCAAATGCTAAGACTGAGGAGAAATTGCACAGAAACTCCCGTCTTTAAACAACAAGCTGAAACAGTCAAAGAAAGGTTTTTACAAAAAGGATATAATAAAGATACAGTTCAATCTACTTTTAACCAGGCATTGTCAATCAATCAAAAAGAATTGTTATCTAAGAAAAGAATTCAGAAACAAAATATATCACTACCTATAATATTAGACTATAACAATAGAAATAGAGAACTTAAAAAAATTATTAACAAACATTGGAACCTATTAAAAGAAGATGCCATTTTAAAGAATTTACTACCAGAAAAACCAAAAATAGTTTTTAGGGGAGCACCAAATTTAAAGATGCACCTCACAAAAAACTATACGAAACCAAAAACAAAATATACAGGGGCTAATTTTTTAAATGAATCTAAAGGTTTTTATAAATGTAATATATGAGTTGCCTGTCGAAAAACTAAACTTATGCCCAAATTGAGAAGTAATTTCAAATCAAACAATAATGGTAAGACCTATAATATTAAAGAAATAATCACATTCAATAGTAAAAATGTAATTTATTTATTGGAGTGCCCCTGTGGCCTCCAATATATAGGACGAACTATTAGACCTTTAAAAATACGAATAGCGGAACACTGTAGAAACATAGAAAAAGGTTTTAAAAATCATTCCGTTTCTTCACACTTCTGCATGCATAATAATGATCCTAGTAATCTCACTTTTATTGGTATCACCATTGTAAAACCTCATTGGAGAGGAGGTGACCACATTAAGAAAATTGGACGCACAGAGATGGAATGGGTTTACAATATGAATACTCTACACCCAGATGGTCTAAATGTGGAATTTGATCTGTTTAATTTTTTATAGAAATAGTTTTTTATAAATATATTTTTCTTTTATAATAATATTTTATAATAATTTATAATTCTCATCTGGCTCAATAAATAGTTTTTCATCCAATTTTAATACATTCCATCCCTGGGCTTTCCCCTTTTTGATTTTTGGACTTTTGGAATAATTTCTTATGCACCTATTGCTTTTACATATACTTTGTTTCAATTTTAGTAATTTTTAAGAATATTTTTTATGACAATATCTTTAATTTTAGACATAAGTCATATTTATATGTATTCTGTGTATTTTTTATTTTTAACACATTATTTTTTATACATGTATATCTAATTTTATTTGAAGTTGGACATTGCCTTATGGTGTAATTTTTTTCTCTTTTTAATGTGTTTGGCTTTACATGCTGAGATTCACATGATGTGAACATTTGAACTTAATCTTGGATCATGTTTACGAGACTTTTTGGTGAACAGAAGATCACTTTGTGACCACTATGCGCCCCACTGTTGGAACGCATCAATTTACACTTCCTGACATCTGGCCCTTCTTCAAAAGAGGATCTCTGTCATCTGCAATCGCCGTGGAAGACTTCTGTTGCCATAGAAATATGCCGAGAACACTATGCGTTCCACCGCTGGAACGCATGTATTCAAACTGCCTGTGGTCACGTCGCGTCACTTCCGGTGCGACGCGTGCGTTCCACGGTGGGTATCTATGTACACGTGGACGCCGCGCCGCTTCCGGTTTGTTGCCGCGTGCGTTCCACAACACACCAGGAAGCCATCTCTACATATGTAAGTTTATATATAAAGGATGAACTTGAGGACATTTACTTTATACTTCTGATGAAGCCGAATTGGCGAAACGCGTAAAGTGTTATTTTTTATAGCCCTTTTTGTTTACTATATTGCTAATATTTGTTATCATTAAATAATTTTAAAGTGATATACTACTTTATTTTTATTCACCTTCCTCATCACTTCCTGGTACTATATATCCTTCAGTGGGGATTATACCACTGCAAGCCTTTTATACTAGAGCAAGTTGTCTGCTCTAATAAATGTGAGTACAATAACCTTCATTTTATTTGTTCCACATTTGAAATTAGAACTGCTACACTATTGGAGTTCTCTCTCTTCTGTTTCCATTTGTATTTATGCCATCACATCAATGGAGCATTGAAAAGTTGAACTTTCTATCCTGAGACGGGGATTGTACCATCCGTGCAAGTTAAGGTAGAGCTCCTGATTAGCTCTACCAAATGTGAGTTTGAAATACCTCAGTTTACACATTACTTTTGGTCTTTATTATAGCATATTGCACTATTGTATCTCCCTCTCTGTGTTTTTTTTGAGGATATATTATTCACACCGATTAAGGGACATCAAGTGTATGTATGTAAGAATTTATTTAAAGCGCAGTTTCTTCTCCTTCTTTTATATTGTTTCCTTACAAGGCTGGGAATCCTTGCACTAGTTACTGCTGCTTATTTACTCTTTTTGTTTTGAAGTGAGCACCCGACACACCTCTCCTCTTTTCTCATATTTCACAATTGTTGGTCAAAAAACTGCACTCTACTTATAGACGAAATCGACTTATAGACGAGTATAGAGTATATACGGTAGACATATTCATTCTTGTTATCAAAAGAGTGAATATACATTTCTGTGACATAAACTGTTAGACCTTGCCTTAACTTTTGAACTTTTAACATACCACCAAAAAAGATAGTTTCATTTGCTTAGGATCCCTTCCTGCTAACTCCAGTTCTTTGGACCGTTTACAGGGGCATGATCTATAAACCAAAACTGCTTCATTAAGCAGGGTCATGATCTATACACCAAAACTGCTTCATTAAGCTAAAGTTGTTGTTTTGTTGACTATAGTGTCCCTTTAAGTAAGCATTTTATCGCCTAATTAGAGAGCCGCCTCAGAATTCCTTCACCAATTCCACTCACATCCAGCACCAAATCTATCCATCTAAGCAGAGACGTCAAGTTTACCCTGCACTCCCAAGACATAGATACTAATGGCAAATATGTCATTGTGACGGGCACAATAAATTACATGATGTATACGGTAGCGAACATCTGCTCACCAAATACCAATCAACGCAACTTCTTGCATAAAATATTCCAAAAATGATTTGTGTATTCCAAGTACACAATGGGGCATTACGGTGCTCTGCCGGGACTTTTATCATGTCCTTGATCCCAAATTAGACACTACCCTGTCCCAACAAAGCCAACAACATCACCCTTTACAAAGACAATGCAAGGCCATACAAAAACTCCTCCTTACATATCACTTCTATGACACATGGAGAATCACACACCTCTGGGACAAAGCATACACGCACTTCTCCTCGGTCCAAAGCTCCTACTCAAGGATTGATAGCCTTCTCATATCAGGTTCCAACCTGAACCAAATGGTCTTGTGTGACATAAAACAAATTACGTGGTCAGACCATGCCCCAGTTGTGCTGGAGTTAAAGAACTTATAGGATTTTAAGCACTGTAGCCCTTGGAAAATAAACGACTCTCTATTAAACGATAGGGGCTTCACAAAAGAACTTGAAGATGTAAGCTCCTACTTCACACTCAACAACACAGGGGAAATAACATCAGCAACGGTATGGATGGCCCATAAGACAGTAATACAGGGACTATTGATATGAAGGGCAGGATACATTTTAAAGATCACACAAACCAAACTTAGGGAGTGGCAACAGGAGTTATACGACCTGAATATACAAAATCAGCTTACATCGACTGTTGTAGTGAAACACTGTATACTCCAAATAACCTGACTCATACACCAACAAGCCATACCAGGTCAGCAGGCATATGACAAAACTAAAACTGTCCCACTACCTACAAGGCAATAAAGCGATCAATCTTTTGGCACGCTGCCTAAAATCTAAACAAGCGAATCAAAAAATATCTTACCTGATTGATAGCAAGGGGACTAAGGCCACAACCCCAAAAGACATCAGTGACAGATTTGCTAAATATTACTCTTTCCTCTACAATGTACGGGATGACAGTCTCAACAGACAACCTACAGACAGGGGCACAGAGGACTACCTTGATTGGGTCAGACTACCAAAACTTACACAACAACAGCAAGAAACACTCACTAAACCAACAGAGGTCCAGGAACTGATAGCCACAATCAAATCCCTATTGGTAGGGAAATCCCCAGGCCCGGATGGGCTGAACAACTCCTACTATAAAAAATTCAGTGAGACCCTAGTGCCCTACCTGGTTAAAACTTTCAAGAAGCAATTGTCACTAAAACCCTACACAAAGTAACACTTCCGAAACCAAACAAACCTCCAACGTCCCGCAAAACTTTTGTCCAATATCGCTCCTAAATACTGTCACGGGGTGGCGGTACAGAAACCGGGACCCCTGAGTATGGGTCAGAATATGGGGATCAGTCATACTATAAATTGAATGTAATGAAAATGCAGGCAATGGGGGTGGGGGTGCCCAACTACACTATAGCCCACTTGAGAGCTACATTCCCCCTAGACTGGAGAGATGACTTTCTCACCTTCTTAGGCTTGCGGATACCGAAAAATACAGCTGGTCTCCACGAGCATAACTATGGCAGACTGATGAAGATCTCTAACACCTTAAAAATATGGGAGGAAAAATACTTGTCTTGGGTGGGTAGAATAGCGGCCATTAAAATGGTTGTGCTACCGAAATTCCACTACCCGATACGCACTTTACAAATCCACCTGTCCAAAGCATTCTTAAAAAAATTCCAGCAGACACTGACTAGATTTTTCTGGGCGAATCGTAAAATATGCATAGCGAAAAAGGTATTATGTAGAACAGTAGCAGATGGCGGCTTTGGGTTACCTGATGTAAGCTTATACTACAAAGCGGCACTCCTGTCCACAGCCATTCTATCCCATAAGGCAGAAGATAGGCCACAATGGGTAGACATGGAATCAACATGGTCATGTCTGAAATGGTGGTGAATCTACCAACACTCCAAAAATGTAAATTAACTTGGAAAATGCAAGTGAGTGGCTGCTGAAAAATAAATAAGCGATACATCTCACAACCTTTACATGGATATAGGAACATGTCTCTGTGTTTTTCATAAATATAATAACCTTTTTGTTCAGATACTTCTGGCCTTTTAAAGAACATGGAAACTGAAATCATTGTATAGCAATCACATTCTGAGGGATTAAAAAGTATTTATTCTTGCTTCCTTCCAGTTAATCTTCCAGAAAGATCACTGAGCTAAACACAATATGCCAGTTTGCATTGTTCAAAACCGGTTAAACAACCATTCTGAGTTTGAAAGATTATGCAACTTTTATTTTTAATAAAAGTCTTGCTTCATTGCACAAATATTTTAGTTGCACATGTGATCATAATGTAACATGAAAAGCATTATGTGATCATACAAATTATATTTTCACAGTTAGTGTACAAATACTAGAAGATATTTTTTTTCTTTTGGCAACATTCACTACAGAATTTTACAACATACACTATTTCACATATATTTTGTCCTCCATAAAAAATAAAAGAATGGAGAATACATTGATAGTTGATGTGACACATGCAAAACACATCTTTTTACCTTCTATACATCTTGCAAATTTGGTTGGACACAAATATGTAAATGTTTTACTCAGTCTAAAAGACCAACCTGTCTTTGGCCTAACCAATTCTCTTACACTAATTTTTCAATATTACATTGTAGTTGTTATGTTAAACACTACTTGTGTAAACACGTATTCCTGACATTAGAGTGTTTTGATATTTATTCAGATGTATGCTCCCCATAAAAAAACAAAACAAAAAAAAACAAATGCAAGTTTCCAATGCGCACAAGTCTCACCATGGCCACCTCTTTTACCCTGGGTGAGATTATTATTTTTTTTTTTTTAAATGTTATTTTTTATTTATTATTAATCCAAAAATATAGACACCATGATATAACATGGACATAAAAAGATAATACAAACAGACAAGAAAAACAATCACATATCATATGAGTGATGGGTTGCATTAGATATATTTTAAGTGGTAAATGGAGAGTCAGTATTTTACATTTTTAATTTAAATTTTGTGTGACAAAATATACTACTCAAGCAAATAAATGTACCTTAAGTTGGTACCCTCCTATTTATAAAGTTGTGGTAAAAATGTACTTAACAAGTGGTTCCCAAATTGCATTTATATTACAGTTTTGTTTGTTTATTAGACTGGTAAAATCCAAGATCATTATGCAGTATTATTCTACTACCAATCATATATAACTCATATAACAATACTGTACAGACAAATACCAACAAATATAATAAGAAAAAAAAAAAGAAAAGATGGTCGGCTGGGGAGGACCATATGGGTGTGGGGGAGGGGATTAGAGGAAAGCACAGTGTTCGCCCTTATTTTGCTGATATACCTATGGGAATAGTCTCCAAAAACAACCAGAGTTAATTAAAAAATGTGACTCAGAGGTCTAAGATTGAATAATACTTGGATAATTAGATGGTCTGCTTATATTAATATCTGGAATTAATATACCCAAGCCACTTGGACCAAATTTTGTTGTACTTCTCAACTCTACCATTATTGAAAGGAGAATAAAAAAAAAAAAAAAACCTTTCAAGAGTCAGATCTAGAATTTTAAAATGTAAATCTTTGAAAAGTTGCAAAAAAAAATTTTTTTTTATCCCAATCAGTGAGGAACAGTCCCACCATATATGTTTTATAGTTCCAAGATCTTTAATGCAGCTCCAACATTGGTTAGAATAACTTGATTTAAATTTACTCAGTCTCATGGGAACTATGTACCATCTATTGAGAGTTTTATAAAAGATTTCTCATATATTTTCACAATGTATTGATTTCCTAAGATGACTAATAGATTCTACCAGTTGTTGGTAAGGGAAGGGCTTTCCTAAATCCTCTTCCCATTTCTTTATAGTTTTTAGTTTATCTTCAGGGTCAAATCTATTGATAATATGTCTGATCTTAGATGTATCTTGTGGGAATGTGTCAAAAAGGAGCGCATCCGAGGGAGACTGTCAACTAATAAAAAATTTTTCAAAAAGCTGACCACTCTCAAGTATGTAAAAATTTTGTTATATGGCAATCCATATTTTCGTTGCAACTCTGAAAAAGTATCAATCACTATATTTGAACCAAGTTGACCAATTCTAAGTATACTGTCCAGTTAATTAATTGAAGATCTTGTGTGATCAATCTAACCACCTCTAGTAGAGCTTTTTCGGAAATCTGGTTTTGTAGGAAAAAACACTTTCTTATAGTGTCTCCACAAAGTTCCCTTTCGTGTATATACCATGTTTTTTTATAAGAATTTGTATTTCCCCATTCAAGAAAATGGAAAACATTACAGTATTGTGAAGAAGATGAATATTAGGGAAAGATGAACCACCTTCTCCTAATATAGCTGTCATTATCTTACAGGCTAGTCTTTCCTTTTTGCCCCTCATACAAAAGCTTGAAATAGCTTGTCAAAGAGATTCTAAATTTTCTTCGGGACTCTTAAAGGTAACGTATGAAAAAGGTATTCCAATTTGGGTATTATATATGCTTTTAACGTATTCAATCTGTCGTTCCATGGGTAATGTTATATTTCGCCAGGATTTAATTTGATCTTTTAAGTATTGAAGAAGTTTAGTGTAATTTTTATTTACCCAGGTATTTATATCAAAGTTATAGTTCCAAGATATTAAAAAATTGAGTAGACCAATTAAATCTATAATTTTGAGTAAGAGTTAAAATGATATCGTGTGCGATAAAGCTGTTTTTTGTTCGCTCCACCCCATTGTAATTCCTGAAATATTAATTGATTGTCTGATATATTCTGCTGGAGAAAGAATTAACAATTTGTTGGAACCAGTGAATGTAGGTGCTACTATCACCTTGTGTGAATCTCTCAAACACACATAAATAGTGAGACAAAGTATAAACAAAAATAATAGTGAGAGCACTCAATAAAATAAATAAAGGTATTACCAATATTTGTATAAATGAATACCTAAAGGGATATAAAACATAAATAGACCATAGGGTAATACAGTTTGCACTTGAGTTATAAACTGTAAAATAACTGGTCAAACTCACATGTTGCTGAGTCACTTTAAAAGCTGACTCAGACTATAAGTTTATAGCAGAGATGAATCTTGGTAAGGATGGACTTCTGCAATGGTCAGGGTAGATCCAAATTCCTCTTGAAACAATCAAATCCATAAATCCAGAATGCAGGACCAAAATAAAAGATTTTATTGAAAACTTACATTAAAAACGAATGTTACGATACTATTTTAATTGACATATTTTACATTGTTTTCTATTGGATAAATAATCCTGCGGGACAAGCACGGTGCTCCCTCAGGCGTCCCCAGCCAAATAAACTTATTCAATACATATATACCAGAAATCTAAAACATTTAACAATAATACTTATCAAAGTATGATACTCTGCCATTAACAGTAACCTATCAGGTGGTTTCTCTGAAATTCATGCATCCACATATTTTTAATTCAGGGATATACAGTTGCTGGTGGTGATAGCATCTAGAAGTTTAACTTAAGGTGTAATACATTTTTGTTTGTGACTCAAAGAACACGTATACATATTTATCATTCAAGGGGAGTATATAGATAAAAAGAGAGAGGTAAATAGTGCAAAGTTCTTCCTAATCTGGTCCTGTGCTATTACCCTTAACTATTTTACTAGAGTTTTTTTTTAACTACAGTTGTCTCATTCTAGTACCTTTACTTCATTGATATCAACAATAAGATATTGTTTTATGGAACTTAATGGTACACCGAGTTTGTCTAATTGATTATTCATTAATTTAAAAATGAGTGGTAAGTGCCGATTATATACATATTCAAGCTTATCAATTATTTGTTTATACATATGAGGAATATATATATATATATATATATATATATATAAATATATATATATATATATATAGTGTATACATATGAGGAATACCAGTGTGAAATAAATGATAATTAAATTTAAATGTGAAATCTATAGAGAATAGATGTATTGCTTATTTATTATGCATAATTTGAGCACTAAAAGTACTAGATATTGATATGTACTAGATATTGATATATAAATCAATTTAAACCTTCAGAGACAACCATGATCAATATATGTTATTCTTAAATATCTCTAGAGTAGTCACAGTTGCTTCACATTTACCTTTAAATTCGCTGTTTGTATTAGAAAATGCTCCATAGATTTATCGGCAGATAGATATTACTTTGTGTTTTTAACATTGTAACTTATTGATTTTTATATTTAATTCAATAGTGTGTCTTAGATTTCTTAAAGAGTTAATTAATTTGATAGTATAACCATATTGTCTTCCAGCAATGTAGTGTGTCTTGTTAATAAGTAAAAAGTGAAGATATTTATGTTGGAACATTCCAATTTGTGATTTTTATATTTGGTTTTATAGCATGTCTTTAAGTTCTTAAAGGGTTTATTAATATATTATTATAACTATATTGTGAACCTTTCCCTTTTCCCTTCTCTTACTTTCCTTCTCTTTTTTCTTTTTCATTTTCTTTTCCTTTCCCTTTATTACAATACATACAGTAAAAACCAAAGAAAAAAAAGTTACCTGCGCTCTTCCCAAATCCCTATTTAAACAAATGGAGGGTATTTAGTTTAAACTCCACTTGTTTAAATATGCATAGAGATTTGGGAAGAGCGCAGGTAGCTTTTTTCTTTGTTTTTTACTCTATGTATTGGGGCTGATGTGTACTATGGTTGTTGCTTCAGCCCAGGAGTAGTGGGATTTTGAGCGCAGGACTTGTTTTTTTGTATTTGTATTCACTTTTGTATCATATAGCTATGTTACAATGCTGCCGCCCATCCCATGTGTTCCTTATTAAGGGTTAATAAGCATGTATGGGGTGTATATAAAAAATACCCCTCTCTGTCTCATTGGAGATATCTTTGCCAGAAGCTCAAGGAAGCAGGGTGAGAGGTTTGCCTTGATGTGGCAGGTGGGCTAAACTCTCTCATGGCCATTGGAGAAACTAAATAACTTCCATTTGTTTAAATATGCATAGGGATTTGGGAAGAGTGCATGTAACTTATTTTTCTTTGGTTTTTACTATATGTATTGGTGCTTATGTGTACTATGGCCATTGCTGCCACCCAGGAGTAGTGGGGTTTTGAGCGCAGGACTTGTTTTTTTTTGTATTTGGCTTGACAAAGTATTATTTGGAGACTGAAGCAGGGTACCTCTACCCCGATTTTTACAATTTCTTTGTTTTGATCCTTATTTTTTCTACTTAGGGCAGAGATTTCCCTGATCATGTCAGACATGTTTTGTCTAAGATCTTTTTTAATCTTTTCTTAAAAATCATCCATTAACCTGGTTAAACTCTGATGGGTAATTACTTCCGCTGGAGGATCTATTGGGTTATTTCTAATGCTTATCGGATTAAGTGTTTCCTTGGGGGCAGTGGGGGTTTGAAGGGAATGTATCTGTACCAGATATTTATTAGTTTCTTTAGTTTCTGAATTAGGGGAATAGTAAACATCAATTGATTTATTTTTTCCATTTTATCCCCCGGAAGAGGTTTTTTGTGTGGCATTTTTGGATATTATTAGTGCCTCCTAGATATTCTCTTTGAGTGTTTTTTGTTTTCCCTTTTTTTCCCCTCTTTTATAACTTTTTCCTTCTCATAGGTATCAAATAAGAAAGAAAAAAATCACAGAAAAATTCCCACAAAGAAGAAGAAAAATAGGCAAGCTATCAATCAGTATATCGATAAATCAAGCACATTTTTTTGATTATCATTAGCTCAATCTGGCAAAGGGTTCAAAATGCACCTATTTTGTTGCAAGTTTGTAAGTTAACTAACGTTAACTAAAACAATTCTATGCACAGTTCCAAGAGATATGATCTTCTTATGTCTTCTGGTGTAAACTTAAATATGTATACATGGATGTGCTTATCTGAGTTTGTAGGTGAGTTTATAGAAGAAAAATCCGTAGGCTGGATAAATGGTGTTTAGTCTTGAGCAGCTGCTCCGTTTATGGACCGTTCCCATTCTGTCTTTAAGTATCGGCCTTTAGCAATTTCAAAAACTGCCTACTTTGCACAGTTCGTTCTATATACCTTGGCGCTGGAATTTAGATCTTTATATAAAAGTTGAGCTCAACCTTGCGGCTGCCTTGCGACTTGATCAAAGCTTGTATAGCTCCCTAGTTTGGTAACTTTCCCCTGCAGTGCTTCTCTGCTCTTCCCGCCACACGGATTTACAGCTCAAGCACACTCTGTAATTACTGCATTCCCAGGGGTTTTCTCCGATGTGTCAGCAAGGTATTACCAAGTGCCCAAAACAAATTTTCTGCAGGATTCTCTCAGATTCTCTTGGGTTAACTCACAATGTGCACACACTCTCTCAGTATTCTCCTAGTTAATCTCAAAACGCGATACAGGGATCCACAAACAGCATAATCACGCTCCCTCTTTGCTCATCACCACAAATGTGTCTGACACCACGTGTCAGTTCAGCGTCCTACGTCATAACCCCATAGCTCATTCTAAGTGAGATTAATATTACAGATGATCTCTGTATAGATAAATATTGTAATTACAATTATTCAATCCCCATTGAAAATCAGGTTTATTGTAAACATTTACAGACTTTCAGCTATTTGCAATGAACAAATCAAACAAAAGTAATTGAAGGAGCTGGTTTAGTGATTTTCCCAAATTCAACTGAATGCAATTTATAATGATTTCTACAGTTTCAAAATTATTCAACCCCTTCATGGCAAACATCTTTAGTTCTTAGTAGAGCACCTTATTGCTGTAATGACCTGCTGCAAACAAAATGCTTCTGGAAGTGTTCCTGAGGAATCTCAGCCCATTGCTCATGAGCAATGGCCACCAATTCAGTAATATTCTTGGGTTTGCGTGCTGCAACCACCTTCTTCAAATCCTACCAGAGATTTTTTATGGGTTTTAAGTCAGGTGACTGTGATGGCCACTGTAGAGTTTTCCAGGATTTCATCTGCATCCAAGCTTTGGTGGAATTTGAGGTATGCTTGGAATTGTTTTTTTTGGAAAGTTCAATGATGACCAAGGTTCAGCTTTCTCACAGGATTTCCTGGTACTTCAATGAATCCATCTTGCCATCCATGTGCTGCAGGTTTCCAGTGCCAGAGGATGCAAAGCAGAGCATCACCGAGCCACCACCATGCTTAACTGTAGGCAGAGTGTTCTTTTCAGCGTATTCTTCATTCTTCTTCTTCCAGACATACCACTCATCCATTGGGCCAAAAAGGTCCAGTATTGTTTCATTGGTCCACACAACAGAATTCAAAAACTTCTGTGTGTCTTATTTACATGATTTTGAGCATATTTGAGTTGACTTTTCTTTTGCTTTTGGGTTAGTAGTTGTTACATCTTGGAGTTCTGGCATTGAGACCTTCTGCATTTAGTGTTCTCACCAAAACCTCAGTGCCTGCTGCCATCATGTCTTGCTGCAGTCTTTTGCAGTCACTTGAGGGTTTTTCACAACCTGCCTTCTAAGAAATCTGGTTGCAGCCATAGGCAGTGTAAACATGGTTCCTTCAACTTTGAACTTGCAAACTATGCTTCCAACGGTGTCCCTAGGAACATTCAGTGCCTTCACTATCTTTTTGTACCCTGTTCCTTGTTTGTGAAGGGTGATGATCTCTTCTCTTAACTTTGTGGACTATATTTTTAGCATGCAGCCAAACGTGACACTCAACAAACCACTAGCCAGTTCAGGTATTTCAAGTGTTTCAGCTCAAGCACACTTGGTGCAACTAATAAAGCACTTGATTAGTTCCATCAGGTGTCCTTGAGAAAACATCTGTTTTGCATATTTGTGCTATTGTGAGAGATTCAATTCAGGGGGTTGAATACTTTTGAGACTAGAGAAGTCATTATAAGTCTAATTTTCAGTTTAATTTGGGGGAATCATTTGAAGCATTCATTGTGTTGAGCTATTTCATTAGCTTTTGTTTGATTTGTTCATTGCAAACAGCTAAAAGTCTGTAGATTTTGGCAATAAACCTGATTTTCAATGGGGGTTAAATAATTTTGTAAAATCTGTATATGGTTATACGATTGCACAAATATGACTTTGTAGTGGAGTGTTCCGTTTAAAGTAGTGAGTAACATTAACATACACTTCTGTAAGACAACATTGTCTGCTTGCTATTTAATATCCTACTACTAGAGACCAGAACCAAAATAATTAAAATAATAATAAAAATCTAATTTAAAATGTGCATTGACAAAACTTCCTAGCTCTTTAAAGATAATATTCATAACAGTAGCCTATAGTTTAAGTTTCAGGAAACAAAAAATATACATTTTTTACAATCTAGAACATTTATTTACCAAAAAAAAAAGAAAAAAGCATATTAAAACAGCTCTCGGTGGCACTAATGTTTGATAACAAACTTGAAATTCCAATATTAATAAATGTGGGAGTCTAGGCCAACACCCATGGCTTTGCACACCTCCATGTCATTGGAGCCTCATTCCAGGGGCCAATTTAACCTTGCAATGCAAAGATCTCCAGGAGGAAGGATTTCCCAGGTAAGCTGGGGTACATTGGCGTTGTGGCAGGTTTATGCAATGTATGATCATATACTGAACTAAACCCCATTCTTTTTGCCAAAGTTAGGTGTTTTTTAAAAAACTATTACATTATGTGAGCTTTTAATTTGATGTTGTCATGCGTGGCGGTACGGAGACTGGGACCCCTGAGTGCCTGATGATGATGGGAGTCTCAGTGTGGAAATGGACTATCAGGGCTTGGTGCAGGGTAACCACACGCCCCCTGGTGTTGAGCACTAGCATTAGCACTAGCAGGGCCCTGATGCAGCTTCTGCGGATCCGGGAGCAAATAAATATATGCAGAACTCCCAGGATATGGATAGGGAGGCTCTGCAGCAGATATGTATCCAGAACAGAAACAAGGCATGACTAGAACAGGCACCTAACAAGAAAACAAGACAAGACTAGAAGAACCCGGAACCAGAGCAGGACAGAAAGCAGAGCCCAGAACATGTACACAAGACATGAGGGAAACATGAACAGGGCAGAACAGGACTATACATGAACTGGGAAGACAAAAAAAAATTAGACATGAGATGCAAGGCAAAACAAGAGGAGACATAACTAAGTACTATATATGTTAAACATTGGAGATTTAGACATACATTAATGGCCATGATGTATGCAGTCCACCACTGCGCAAAGTACTCCAATTAAGGTGGGTTCTAACTGCCTAGATATGCATGATTAAATAAACAATAAAACACACAATACTTACCTGCAAAGAAAGGAGCAGATGAAATGATACCACTGCTTGCATGAACAGGCTGAAACAAAAAGGATTAATGGAAAAGGAAAGGGTGTGGCAGCAAAAAACAAACATTTAAAGGAATCCAGGAGACTGGGGATTCCAGGAACGGAATAAAGGAATGAACCCAGAAAACCCAGCATAAAGAAAACCAGAAAAACTAAACAAGAATTGTAAAAAGAGTACTGGATACCAGAAGCTAAGGCCAACCATCTCTGCAGAACAGAACAGGATGTGACAGATGTTTAGTGAATAAGTGAGTGCACTGAATCATGTTTATTGAACACTTAAAGAAACACTAAAGTGTTAGGAATACAAATGGTTATTTAATATATATATATATATATATATATATATATATATATATATATATATACAATATGATCAAATTATCTTGAATATTAAGAGAACAAAATTGAATATCTCTTGGATATTGATACAAATAGAGCCTCTGTAGAAAAGTTAGAGTTCAAGTTCTCCCTCACATTTTGCCTATAAAGGGGGAAATCCTCCTTCAATCTATTCTTTGCTTTACATTAACTTTTTTAATGAGGGATTTAGAATAACCTCTTTGTTTAAATAGTTGTTGCAAACAGGAAGCATGTCACTCAGGGCTATCCAGGTCTGAGCAATTTCACCTCAGGCAGACAAGTAATGGATCGCCATTAACGATATAAAAACGTATTCTCAGAATGGTCGGTTGCATAAGTGAAATGCAAATTCAGTTCATTTTTGTTTACATATTCCTGTAATATCTGTAAGTTTTTCATCCCTATGGACCAAATCAGCAACAGGTCATCAAGGAAACGTACACAGAATACAATGATGGGTCTGAAGAGGTTACTATCTAAATAGACATGACTCCACTCACACCATCCCTTTAAGAGGTAATTGTATGAGTGTACAAAAAGTGCCCAAAGCAATGCCATGCATTTGGAGATTTTTTTATTTATAAAATATTTTGCCAAGGAGGATACATTGAGATTTCTCTTGTTTTCAAGTATGTTGTGGGCCCACAAAACATTGCATTGTTACAATAGGGTACAACATTACAAAAATACAAATATACAAACAATATATATACAGAAGACCATGAGTTCTGCCAGTTTTACTTTTGTTTGGATATTAAAGCCCCAGGCTGAGCACCCGGCAGGTATTTACATCTATAGCCTGAGTGCAAGGACTTTCCACTGTGTGTGTGTGTGTATATATATATACACACACACATACATACATACACATATATATATATATACATACACACACATATAAATTGAACATATAATAGGTAATAAATGTAGTCAACCATAACAGGTACATTCTGTATTGATGTATATTGCCATAGATCTCTTAAAATATTTTAGATTGAAGATAACAGTGCCCATTGTAAATAAAAATTATTGTGTGCAAAAAGAAACCATAAACTGTCTAACACAAAAACAATTTTATTACGCTGTTTAACAGATTGTCAGTTAAATGTCTACATAAAAAGTGTCAAAACGCCTTTAAGTAAATACCTTGTTATGTCTGCTTTATATAAACATATACTTTGTGGTGGCAATTTTGTTTTCTGTGATGGTTAATAAATAAAGAAGAAAACAAGTAAAGAAGCATGTCAAATTCTAAAATAATTTATGATGTGCTCTGTAAACCAGAAAAAATAAATTGAATCACTTGAATCACTAGGTGCACTAATAATATAGATATAAATGCCAAAACTGTGGGAAAAAAAAGTAACTTTTTTTTTTTTTTTATAACAAATGACATTTTATATATGTATACACTATTCACTTGCTGCCTAATATATATCCCACAACTTGACGGGTGCCATTGTAACGATATAATCTATGTTTTTCACTTCATTTATCAGTGGTTTTAATGTTGTGGTTGATCAGTATATATAGTATATCTATATATTATATATGCTGGTGCAGTAAATCAGAAATATGTAAATTAAGTTTGAAAGCGCATATAGCAAAAATGCCAAAATTGCTTTTGTCAAAAAGAACAATAAAAGCAAACTAAGATTGTGTCACTTAGTGGTTTACTTTTCCTCTTCATCTTCAGTCAAATTCTAAAATAATTTATGATGTGCTCTGTAAACCAGAAGAAATAAATAGATTTATTTTGAATCACTTGTCTTAAGGTGCACTAATACTATACACGTACAGGTGATACTCAAAAAATTTAAATATCGTGCAAAAGTTCATTTATTTCAGTAATGCAACGTAAAAGGGGAAACTAATATATGAGAGACGCATTACATGCAAAGCAAGATAGTTCAAGCCGTGATTTGTCATAAGTGTGATGATTATGGTTTACAGCTCAAGAAAATTCACAATCTCAGTAAATTAGAATATTACATGCAATCAATAAAACAAGGAGTGTATATAGGACAATATCGGACCTCTGAAAAGTATAAGAATGCATATAGTGGAAAATATTTGAAGGGCTATTAAGGGATAATATTCAGGAATTCATTGGGAAGAACTTTGTTATTAACAATAATCAGCATGGTTTTAGGAAATATAGGTCATGTCAAACTAACCTAATTGCATTCTACAAAGAAGTAAGTAGAAGTATAGATCAGGGTTTTGCAGTGGATGTGATCTACTTGGATTTTGCCAAGGCATTTGATACGGTTCCTCACAATAGGTTAGTATTCAAACTAAAAGAAATTGGTCTAGATGAATATTCTTGTTCTTGGGTAGAACATTAGCTTAAGGATAGAGTACAAAGAGTTGTCATTAATGGTAAATATTCAAGCTGGACAGAGGTGGCAAGTGGTGTCCCTCAGGGGTCTGTTCTGGGACTCCTATTTAACATGTTTATAAATCATCTTTAAGACAGCATTGAAAGTCATGTTTCAGTGTTTGCAGATGACACAAAACTCTGTAAAATAATAAAATGTGAGCAAAATATTACTTTGCTGCAGAGGGATTTAGATAGACTGGGGGACTGGGCACTCAAATGGCAGATGAAATGTAATGATGAAAAATGCAAAGTTATGCACTTTGGCGTAAAGAATACACAAGCAACGTATACCCTTAATGGAAGCGAATTAGGGATAACAACACACGAAAAGGACTTGGGAATTGCTATAGACAACAAACTATCCAACAATGTGCAATGTCAATCAGCAGTGGCCAAGGCCAGTAAGGTATTGTCATGCATGAAAAAGGACATTCATTCTCGGGACGAGAATATCATTTTGCCTCTTTATAAATCACTGGTAAGAACACAAATTGAATATGCTATGCAATGTTGGGCACCTGTTCTAAAGAAGGATATTATGGCTCTAGAAAAAGTGCAGAGGCAGGCTACAAAATTAATAAAAGGAATGGAACATATCAGCTATGAAGGTTAACAAATTTAAACCTATTTAGTTTAGAAAAACGTCACCTGAGAGGTGATATGATAACATTATACAAATATATTCGGGGCCAATACAAACCATTGTGTGGAAATCTGTTCACAAACTGGACTTTACATAGGACACAAGGTCATGCGTTTAGACTGGAAGAAAGAAGATTTCGTCTAAGGCAAAGGAAAGGTTTTTTTACTGTAAGAACAATAAGGATGTGGAATTCTCTGCCTGAAGAAGTGGTTTTATCAGAGTCCATACAGATGTTCAAACAGCTACTAGATGCATACGTGCAAAAACAGAATATTCAAGGATATAATCTTTCAATGTAGGGGAATAACTGCTTGATCCAAGGATAAATCTGACTGCCATTCTGGGGTCAAGAATGATATTTTTTCCTAGCTTGTTGCAAAATTGTGCTTCAAACTGGGTTTTTTGCCTTCTTTTGGATCAACAGCAAAAAACAAATGTGAGGAAGGCTTAACTTGATGGATGCAAGTCTCTTTTCAGATATGTAACTATTTAACTAGGCATCTCATATATTAGTTTCCCCTTTTACGTTTTTCGAGTATCACCTGTAAATGCCAAAACTGTGAAAAAATTTATAATGTTTTTTTTCTAATAAATTACATTTTATAAATGTATACACTTATCAAACTGCAACATTAAAACCATCTAATATTGTGTAGGTCCCCATCTTGCTATCAAAGCAGCTCTGACGTGACAAGGCATGGACTCCACAAGACACCTGAATGTGTCCTGTGGTATTTGGCACCAAGACATTAGCAGCACATCTTTTAAGTCTTGGATCGTATTTGTTGTTCCACCACATTGAGATCTGGTGGAAATCGGGGGCCAAGGCAACACCCTGTACTCTTTGTCATGTCCCTCACACCATTCCTCATTTATTTATTTACGCATTAGGTCTCCCCTGCCGACTTCAGTGTTAGGAGCGTGGGCAGAGCCTAATCCAGCACTGAGGGACATTGGCTCTGGATTCAGGTAAGACACTGAAGGCGCCTTGCGGGAGGGGGGGGGACATGAGTGAGGGGGGGTGGGACTCTAGGATTCTATAATGCCAGGAAAATGGCTTTGTTTCCTTGGCACAATTGAATCCCTTTAAATTGTTTTGGGGGTTGGTGTCCCTGGGAACCTTTTTACTTTAAGGTGTTAAAATGTTTTTGTAATATTTTAGCACCAAAAATAAGACCCCAGGCACCTGTCAGTCCTAGATCCCCTGTCTTCTGCTCAACCACTGTACATGAGATTAATTTATTGAATTGTTGCCTTGAGATCTGGTGATAGACTGCAAACATCAACACTCTTACGCTATCACTAACTGCTTATTGCGAACAAAAGTATGTATGCTCTTGTCAATGGCACTGTGATGAAAGTATCCTCATCACTGGCTTTTGGAGGGGCCTGTTTGCCAGCCTCCTACCCTGTGATTATGGCCCTGTGACAAACTGAACCTCATCAAGCGTTCTTGGAGGGGCCTGCTGGCCAGCCTCTTGCCTCAGGACTATGGGCCCTGCAACATACCTTGCCCAATGCACTTTAAAAGGCTCTGTTCCTGTGAAGTATGTACTTTGGTACTCCAGGCAGAGAAACCGACTGTTTTGGGCATGGGACCATGTGCATGGTGGGTCAAAAATAAGACTTCCAGGAAATTCCCCCCCTGAACCGATCCGGGTGATTTTTGGATATGTTGTTCACCCAGATCGGGGCTATCAGGGGATGTAACTATGGGGTTTTATGTGTTTTTAAGGTTCTTTTTGGGGTTTCATAAAACTGTATGTTTTTCTGTGCTTGGAGATAATTAGGTTAGATTAATACAGTTCCTGATTCAATTATCTCCCAAGCACAGAGGAGGGATTCAATTGTTTGTGTATGGTAGGTCTCAATGTATGACTCACTTTGTATCCCTGTGCCCAACAAGGTCCACCTGGGTGTCACCCTTGTTGGGAAACTTGCATAAAAGTCCAGCTGTGGCTTCCATGAAACAGAATGCTTTACCCCTTCATGAAGTCCTGGCTTATGTCTGGGGATTGCTATCTATATCACAATATTCCCCTGAGTGTAATCACTAGCTCTTTTAAGAGCTGTTCCTGCTACGCTCTCTGGACTAGGAGAGGCCAACCCACTGGAAGCTGTATCCTGGTCATGGGTCCAGGGTGGGTGGAGGACGGAGAGACCCCAACCATGTTTACAGTGGTTATGGTGTTCCAGTGCAGTGCTGATGGCACTCACAAGTACTAGGAAGCAGCGATTGACAGAGGTACCCGGTCGGGGTGCAAGGCGGTCCGTCACCGGTAACACAATATAACAATTCCTCTTCTGTACAGTGGAAAAGCAAAGGAAATGGGAGGCAGTGACTAAGGTGAGATAGGGCTTAACCCCAAACCTACTTAATTGAGATGAAGTTGTGTTGAAGGTAAAATGTCCCTTTAGCTTTTTGCTCTCTCGTGTGTGTGCATACTGCTTATACTCTTGACTTCAATTAAAGTAGGTAAGGTCCATTACCTTTAATCTCATCCAGCAAATGTTATATATGTATATGCTGATAAGGTAGCTCAGTGGTAAATTCCCTGACACCAAAACCTGTTCAAAAAAGGTCACAGGTTCAAGTGCCAGCAGGGGCAACTCAGCCATTCATCCTTCCGAGGTCTTTAAAATAAGTTCCATTAACTGGTTAATAATAAAATGTATTACTATTCAGCTGCTGATTTGGTTAATTCTAAAAGAGCATGTTCTGAAAAGTGTTTTGAGTCCCACTGGGAAGATGTATTCCTAACACTAACTATTCCTTTGCTCTACAACCTCCCCTCCCCCAGCAATTTAAGGGGTCAAAGTAGGTAAGGTCCACTACCTTTAATCTCTTTCAGCAAATGTTATAGAGAGGGAGAAAATTTAAGGGGTTTATACATACTGACATACATATACACACACATACTGACATGCATACATATACACACAGACAGACACACATACATACACATGCATACATATACATACATTCTGAAATACACATACATACTTACTGACATAGATACACTCTGAAATACACATATATACTGACATACATACTGACATACATGCACATACAGAGGGGTTTAAGGGGTTTATTAACCCTGTATTCACCCTCGGCACTGGGTTATGTTCTGCCTTTTCTGATGGGTGGAAGGGACCTAATACACATACGCAGCACATGCATTGCCTCAATACTTTCTTATGTGGTTTTTCTTGATGCTGGATGCCCTCATGCAGAGTGTGAGGACATCCAGCATTGTTTCAAGGAGTCAAACACTTGGGAACTTCAGGAAGTGCCTCTAGAGACTGTCTGGTAGATAGCCACTAGAGGCAGTCTTAGTACTGCAATGCAAACATTGCAGTTTCTCTAAAACTGCAATTTTTCACATAGCATGACTAAGGGGAGAGGGACACTGCACCCAGATCTCTGTAATGAGTGGAAGTGGTCTGAGTACCTATAGTGTCCCTTTAATTTCAGATGTACAGTCATATGACTTTACATAGCAGGACATAATAGCAATCATCTATTCATTAGCACAGTGATGGCGAACCTTTTTGAGCCCGAGTGCCATAATACATGCAATTAAACCTGAATACTTTTTTTTCCTCAAAGTGCCAACACAGCAATTAAACCTGAATACTGAGGTTTAAGTTTAGAAAAAACAACTCGTACAGTTGTCCGAACTAATTAACATCTTTTGTTTTAAAAGAAGAACACAACAGAGTTTTTAATGATACAAATTTTATATAATGATATAAATAGATACAATTAAGATTATATTTATTAGTATCTCCAACAAATGCAATACATACATACAATATATACACACAGACTGCTGAACACATTCACCCACCCACTGCTGAATACATACACACACCGACTGCTAAATACATAGACACACCGACACACACACAGACTGCTAAATACACACACATACTGACTGCTGAATACACACACAGACAGGTGCCTACTTTGCATTGCTGCCGACCGGTGTCTGCGACCTCCTCCCCCGGTGACCTATGGCTGTGCGCCCACAGAGAGGACTCGGTGTGCCATCGGTTCTGCCTTAGCAGTTCTTAAAATTAGATAACCTCTGATAAACAACAACACATGACATATTACTCTGTCATGATTTATTTAACAAAATTAAATCCAAAATCGTGAAGCCATGTGTGAAAAACTAAGAACACCCTTACTGCTTCCAAAGGAATTAGGAGGTTAAGTAGCAGACAGGTGCTGCTAAGCAAATGCCTTTGATTAATTGACTATCAGCAAGTGTGACCACCTCTATAACAGCTAAAGTTTTAGCACTTTGCTTGTCTGGAGCATTCAGGTGTGTGTTAACACAATGCCATGGAGGAAAGACATCCGCAATAATCTTAGAGAAGCAATTGTTGCTTCCAATCAAACTGGGAAGTGTTATATCCAAACACTTGAAAGTCCATCATTCTACAGTAAGAAAGATTATTCAAAAGTGGAAAACATTAAAGACAGTTGCCAATCTTCCCAGGAGTGGACATCCCAGCAAATTCACCCTGAGGTCAGACCATGCAAAGCTCAGAGAAATTGCAAACTATCAGATAGTTACATTTCATAATCTACACGCCTCAGTTAGCATGTTAAGTGTTAAACTTCATGACAGTACAATTAGAAAAAGACTGAACAAGTATTGTTTGTTTGGTAGGGTTGCCAGGAGGAAGCCTCTTCTCTCTAAAAAGAACATGGCAGCACTGCTTAGATTTGCAAAGTTCCATCTGAGCAAAGGACAAGATGTCTGGAATATGTCCTTTTGCCATAATGCACAGTGCCATGATTGGTGAAGATCAAACACAGTATATCAGCACAAACACCTTTTTTCAACTGTCAAGCATTATGGTGGAGGGGTGATGATTTGGGCTTGTTTTGCAGCCACAGGACCTGGAAAACTTGCAGGCATTGAGTAGACCAAGAACTCCTCTGTATATCTGATATTCTATCATCTAATATGAAGCCATCTGTCCGACACCTAAAGCTTGGTGGAAATTGCGTCATGCAATAAGATAATGATCCCAAGCACATCATCAAATCTGCAACATAGTGCCTGAAAAATATAATAAAAGTGTTGCAATGGCCCAGTCAAAGTCCAGACCTCAACCCGATTGAAATGCTGTGGCGGCACCTTAAGAGAGCTGTGCATAAACAAATGCCAGCAAACCGCAATAAACTGAATCCGAGTGGAGCAAAACTCAAACAGAAAACAACTACTTCAGGTTATTGCTGCTAAAGGTGGTTCTGCAAGCTTCTGCATTATAAGGCTTCTCCATGTTGGCTTTATTTTTGTTAAATAAATCAGGACACTGTGTAATATGTCCTGTGCTGTTGTCAGGGCCGCCTTCAGGGGGTGACAACCATGATGGTTGTCACGGGCCCCGCGGCCCTGGGTAGCCCGGTTGCCCGGACCCCAGGTTTAGCAGGGGAACTGCTGCCGGTGCAGCTGCGCTGGGGCCAGCGCGCTGATAGCTCAAGCATTGGGCCACCCGATGGGCCCTATATCTTCAGGGGCCTGGTCAGTACTAAGGCCGTGCAATAGTGCAACTGGGCCCATTTAAAAATTGCAGCCGCAAGTAGTGACTTCCTCCCAGGGAAGAGAGACAGGCTGCAAGAACAGGTGAGCCACGCTGACTCCCATCAGTCCCAGTCACCCTCCTTAAAAAAAAAAGGTAAGAAAAAATAGCTACGTGGGTGTGTGCATGTCATTATGTATGTGCGTATATCTGTATGTGCATGTATGTCAGTATGTATCTGTATGTATGTCAGTATATATGTGTATTTCAGAGTGTATGTATGTCAGTAAGTATGTATGTGTATTTCAGAATGTATGTATATGTATGCATGTGTATGTATGTGTGTCTGTCTGTGTGTATGTGTGTATATGTATGCATGTCAGTATGTGTGTATATGTATGTCAGTATGTATGTACATATGTCTGTCAGTATGTACATATGTCTGTCAGTATGTATGTATGTGTGTATCTATGTCCTTATGGGTGTGTGTGTGTCTGTACAGGGAGTGCAGAATTATTAGGCAAGTTGTATTTTTGAGGATTAATTTTATTATTGAACAACAACCATGTTCTCAATGAACCCAAAAACTCATTAATATCAAAGCTGAATATTTTTGGAAGTAGTTTTTAGTTTGTTTTTAGTTTTAGCTATGTTAGGGGATATCTGTGTGTGCAGGTGACTATTACTGTGCATAATTATTAGGCAACTTAACAAAAAACAAATATATACCCATTTCAATTATTTATTATTACCAGTGAAACCAATATAACATCTCAACATTCACAAATATACATTTCTGACATTCAAAACAAAACAAAAACAAATCAGTGACCAATATAGCCACCTTTCTTTGCAAGGACACTCAAAAGCCTGCCATCCATGGATTCTGTCAGTGTTTTTGATCTGTTCACCATCAACATTGCGTGCAGCAGCAACCACAGCCTCCCAGACACTGTTCAGAGAGGTGTACTGTTTTCCCTCCTTGTAAATCTCACATTTGATGATGGACCACAGGTTCTCAATGGGGTTCAGATCAGGTGAACAAGGAGGCCATGTCATTAGTTTTTCTTCAACCCGAAAAGGCCCCATAAGCTCATCTTTGATGATACCAGCCCAAACCAGTACTCCACCTCCACCTTGCTGGCGTCTGAGTCGGACTGGAGCTCTCTGCCCTTTACCAATCCAGCCACGGGCCCATCCATCTGGCCCATCAAGACTCACTCTCATTTCATCAGTCCATAAAACCTTAGAAAAATCAGTCTTGAGATATTTCTTGGCCCAGTCTTGACGTTTCAGCTTGTGTGTCTTGTTCAGTGGTGGTCGTCTTTCAGCCTTTCTTACCTTGGCCATGTCTCTGAGTATTGCACACCTTGTGCTTTTGGGCACTCCAGTGATGTTGCAGCTCTGAAATATGGCCAAACTGGTGGCAAGTGGCATCGTGGCAGCTGCACGCTTGACTTTTCTCAGTTCATGGGCAGTTATTTTGCGCCTTGGTTTTTCCACATGCTTCTTGCGACCCTGTTGACTATTTTGAATGAAACGCTTGATTGTTCGATGATCACGCTTCAGAAGCTTTGCAATTTTAAGAGTGCTGCATCCCTCTGCAAGATATCTCACTATTTTTGACTTTTCTGAGCCTGTCAAGTCCTTCTTTTGACCCATTTTGCCAAAGGAAAGGAAGTTGCCTAATAATTATGCACACCTGATATAGGGTGTTGATGTCATTAGACCACACCCCTTCTCATTACAGAGATGCACATCACCTAATATGCTTAATTGGTAGTAGGCTTTCGAGCCTATACAGCTTGGAGTAAGACAACATGCATAAAGAGGATGATGTGGTCAAAATACTCATTTGCCTAATAATTCTGCACTCCCTGTATGTATGTTAGTATGTGTCTGTATGTTTGTGTGTCTGTTTCAGTATGTGTGTGTCAGTATGTGTGTAACTTTTTTGTGTGTGTGTGTATCTGTTTCCTTTTTGTTTCAGCGTCTGTGTTTGTGTCTGTGTGTGTGTATTTCCGTGGGTGGGGTATGGAGGTGGGATTTGGGGGTGGCGTATGGAGGTGGTATTTGGGGGTGGGCTTGGAGGCAGGCCCCCGGGGGCCCAGACTTTGAGCAGTGTTACGGGCCCCAAAATTTCTGATGGCAGCCATAACTGTTGTTCATTTGAGGTTGTATTTACATAATTTTAAAACCTGCTAAGGAACAGATGATTGGTATTATGTCCTAATATGTAAAACCATAGAATTCAGTGAGGGTGTGCCTTCTATTTCCCATGACTGTTTTTCCAATCACTGTATCTGTCTCTCACTCCTACAACCCAAGACATACATCACTGAGCTCTTATTTGACTGGGACCAGCTATCTAAAATCCTCCAACAACATTATTTCATGGTTCTCATATTATATCCCTCAGAAATGATTTTTTTTTGCACCTCTTTCTCCCAGCTAGGCTTTTGAGTTGGAAACCACAAGGCATATTTTTTGACCTTCCTGTGTTTTTTCTTTGTATTTTATGTAGTTTCTTTTTCATATTGTTGTCCTCCCTGGCAGTTACATCACAGACATTGTGTGGCAACTATCATGAAATGGTTGAAATATGATAATTTCACACAGGAAAAAAAACAAAGAAAAGAGTTACATGTCCACTATCCCAAATCCCTGTTTCTTTTTATCGTATGTATTGGGGCCAATACTGTGTACTATGTCTAGTGTGCATTTTATGCTAGTGCCTAATCACTTCATTCACTATAGTAAATCACCCCTTAAACAGGAGAGCAATCACAATGTTTAATCAACCTAATCATGGAATATGCTGTCCTTAGATCTATAGTTCTACCACCCTGTAACGAGAATATACCCCTACACGCAGGATCCAGCTAAACAGAAGCCAATACAGAGGAGAGATACGTCTACCGGACCTTAGAATGGCCGGACTCGACGTATATGAGAGGAGACAGAGCCAGGAACAAACCGAGGTCAAGGGCACAGAGAGACAGCGTAAACTAGGACAAGCCGGGGTCTGGTACACGGAAAACAGCAAGCCGGCAAACAGTACAGATAAGGATAAAGCGAAAACGAAGTCAGAATACGAAGCCAAAGTCAATACGAGAAAACACAACTGAACACCACAAGCGCTAAAGGGAACTGAAACAGAAACCACGATAGGGCAACGAGCTAAGGGAAAAAGGTAAGTTTAAATAGCTTTTAAACGAAAGTGATTGGCTCCTGTCACTTCCACACCCCCAAAAGGTAATTGTATAGGGAGTGTGGTATGACAGGAGCCAATGGGAGCCTTTTGGCAATTAGGCTCCCACTGTCTCTTTAAGAGCGCGCCCGAGACTCGCGGCGCGCTCTTAGTTTCAGGCGGGACACGTGACCGCTTCACGCGGTCACTGCCCGCCTTCCATCTAAAGCAGTCGGATGAGCCGCGCGCGGCTCGTGCAGCCGCAGGACCGCGCGCGGCTTGAAGAGAGGACCGCGACCGCCCCCCGGTTAAGGTAAGTAACGCTACAGTACCCCCCCCTGAGGACACGCCCTCCGGGCGGGTAGGACCAGGCCTGGCAGGAAAACGAGAATGGAAAGAGCGCACAAGACGGGGAGCATGAACAGCATCAGCCGAAATCCAACTGTGCTCCTCAGGCCCATAACCCTTCCAATGTACCAAGTACTGAAGTTGACCCCTAAGGAAACGAGAGTCAAGAACAGCAGACACTTCGAACTCCTCATGACCCTCCACTGAGATAGGAGGGGGAGGAGGAGCATGCCGGGTATAGCGGTTGCGTACGTAAGGTTTCAACAATGAGGTGTGAAAGATATTAGGAATACGTAGATTCTTAGGCAGGCCTAAGGCATAAGAAACAGGATTAACCTTATGTATAATACGATAAGGTCCAATGAAGCGGGGAGCCAATTTCATAGAAGGCACCCGGAGACGAATATTCCGCGTGGAAAGCAAAACCCTGTCCCCACAACATAGGACGGAGCTGCTCTGCGATGCTTGTCAGCCTGAGCCTTCTGGCGAGTAGCAGAGTCCACCAAAGAACGCTGAACCTGCTCCCAAGTATTACGCAAGCCAGCCAAATGCTCATCCAGAACTGGCATGCCCTGTGAGGAGAATGCAGCCGGAAGAACAACGGGATGCTGGCCATAGACAACGTAAAAAGGGGTCTTGCCGGAAGAATCATGAGTGGCGTTATTCCGAGCAAATTCAGCCCAAGGAAGCAGGTCAGACCAATTGTCCTGATGGTGAGACACAAAACAACGGAGGTATTGCTCCAGAGACTGGTTGGCACGTTCAGCAGCCCCATTAGACTGGGGATGATAAGCGGAAGAAAATGAGAGAAATACCCATTTCTGAACAAAAGGCCCTCCAGAACCTGGAAATAAATTGGCTACCCCTATCGGATACAATAGATACGGGAATCCCATGTAATCGAAATACTTCTCTAGCGAAAATATGAGCCAGTTCCTTGGATGTGGGCAACTTGCGAAGAGACACGAAGTGAGCCATTTTGGAGAACCGATCCACTATCATCAGGATCACTGTGTTACCATTTGAAGGGGGTAATTCAACAATAAAATCCATGGACAGGTTAGACCAAGGTCTCTCTGGAACGGGTAACGGATGCAACAGCCCACAAGGAACTCTACGGGAGGATTTCATACAGGCACAAGTAGTACAAGCACTTATATAGTCAGTGACATCCTTTCGTAAGGAATCCCACCAAAAATACCGAGAAACAGCTGACACCGTTTTGGAAATACCAGGATGTCCAGCAGTCTTAGTATCATGATATAATGACATAATATCCCGTCTCTCAGGAACATCAACGAACAGTTTATCATTAGGCCTCTCGCTAGGTGCCATGCTTTGTTTCGCTTGTATGGCCTGCAAGAGGGACGAGGAAATAGACAAAATAGTAGTAGCTATTATCCTGTCTGGGGGAATGACAGGAGTAACATCAATCTCCTGTTTGTCAGTAGTTTTGAACTGTCTGGACAGAGCGTCTGCTTTAGTGTTGCGATCACCTGGCCTATAGGTGATAATAAAATTGAAACGGGACAAAAATAGTGACCACCTAGCCTGCCTGGAAGACAATCTTTTAGCTTCGCTAAGGTAGGATAGGTTCTTGTGATCCGTAAAAATGAGGATAGGATCCTTAGTTCCTTCTAACAAATGTCTCCACTCTTTAAGTGCTAAAATAATAGCAAGGAGTTCGCGATTACCCACATCATAATTTTTCTCTGCTTTGGACATTTGTTTAGAAAAGAAGCCGCATGGATGCAATGGCTTTTCAGGCGACTCTCTTTGGGATAAGACAGCACCTACCCCAATATCCGAAGCATCAACTTCAAGAATATAGGGCAGTGAGGGGACAGGATGCTGTAAAATAGGTGCAGAGGCGAACGTAGTTTTAAGAAATTCAAAAGCCTGAAGTGCCTCGGTAGACCAAACACGAGTATTGCCATCCTTTTTAGTCATACGGGTAATAGGTGCTACAATGGACGAGAAACCTTTGATAAAACGTCTATAATAATTGGAGAACCCAAGAAAACGCTGAATAGCTTTCAGACCTTGCGGTAGAGGCCATTCTATTACAGCAGCAAGCTTCTGGGGATCCATACGAAAACCTTTAGCGGAAATCAAATACCCCAAGAACTGGACTTCGGTTTGGTCAAACAGACATTTTTCTAGCTTGCAATAAAGACCATTAGCAAGAAGGGTCTTCAAAACTGTCGTAACATGTCTGTGATGAGTGTGTATGTCTGTAGAATATATTAAAATGTCGTCCAAGTATACGATAACAAATGTGTGAATAAAATCTCTTAAGACATCATTAATAAATTCTTGGAATACTGCTGGGGCATTGCAAAGCCCAAATGGCATAACAGTATATTCGTAATGACCGGATCTAGTGTTGAATGCAGTCTTCCATTCGTGATTTTCCTTTATACGTATCAAATTGTATGCACTCCTAAGGTCTAATTTAGTGAACACAGTGGCATGTTTCAGCCTGTCAAATAATTCTGTAATTAAAGGTATAGGGTATGCATTTTTGATAGTGATTTTGTTTAGACCTCTATAATCTATACACGGTCTTAAATCACCTTCTTTCTTCGATACAAAGAAGAACCCTGCTCCAGCTGGAGAAGAGGATCTCCTAATAAACCCCTTTTCTAATGATTCCTTAATATACTCCTCCATGACACGGTTTTCTTGAACCGATAAGGGGTACACCCTGCCCTTTGGAGGTATAGTGCCAGGCAACAAGTCAATAGCACAATCATAGGGTCTGTGAGGCGGTAATTTCTCAGCCTCCCTTTTATTGAAAACAGTCTTTAGAGATAAATACTGAGGGGGTATAGCCGTAGACAAAGGAGGACTGGTAGGTACCTTAATAGAATTCAAAGGTGTGACTTCAAACGTACAAGACTTGTGGCAGGCCTCACTCCATGATTTTATTTGCCCTGTCTCCCAGTCAAAAATGGGATTGTGAGCACGTAACCATGGATACCCTAATACTAACTGTGAAGGGGGAGAGGTGATGACCTGGAATCGAATGGTTTCATAGTGTAAAACCCCTGTGTACATGTGTAATGGTACAGTCTCATGAGTAACAACTGGAGAACTTAATGGTCTACCATCTATGGCCTCCACGGCCAAGGGTATCTCCTTCTCTCTGATGGGAATGTTGTTTCTCTTTATAAAGCCAGAGTCTATAAAATTTTCAGCTGCCCCAGAGTCAACCAGAGCATATATGTTGTCAACTATACAAATCTCTCCCATATATAAAGAAACCGGGAGAAGCAAGCGGTTAGGAGGCAATTTAGGAGACTTATATATCACACCCAAGGCCAGTCCCCTATAAGGTCTTAGGTGCGAGAGTTTTCCGGGAGTAAAGGACATTCCTTTACCATATGGTCTCTCCTACCACAGTATAGGCAGAGTCCCTCCCTTCTCCTATGTAATTTCTCAGTATCAGAGAGTTTGGCAACCCCTAATTGCATAGGTTTCTCCTCAGACACTTTAACACTCTCTGGTATATTAACTCTGGGGTTAATGGGTGTAACAAAACGTCTATTCCTGTTCTTGGTATAGAGCCTGTCACGAATTCTATTATCTATATCAATGAGGTAATCAATAAGGTCCTCTAAGGCAATAGGAAACTCCTTAGCTGCTACCTCATCCAATATCGTATCTGACAAACCTTCCATGAAGGTAGTAGTTAACCCATTGTTGGTCCAATCTACCTGCGAAGCAAGAGTGCGAAACTGAATAGCATAATCAGCCACAGACCTAGAACCCTGTTTAATTCTCATTAATGCTCTCGCGGCATTCTTTGACCTTTTCATTGTGTCAAAAGTTCTACGAAAAGCCGTAAGGAAACTGTTGAAATCATGTACCATAGGTCCATTAGCTTCCCAAATAGGATTTGCCCACTCAAGTGCCTTATCGGTAAGTTGGTGCATAAAGAACCCAACCTTAGACCTCTCTGTGGGAAATGAACGTGGATACATTTCGAAGTGGAATTCAATTTGATTAATAAACCCTCTGCAAGTCTTAATGTCCCCTCCATACCTAGGAGGAGGTGTTAAATGGGCCGAAGTATTAGGCAAAGTAGATACTTCAGGGAGAAGGGGCGTAGGAGGGTTAGGTGTGGTTGCTGGAACGGTTCTAGCTAGGAGCGTCTGGAGAGCCTGGGCTATCTGATCCATACGGTGATCCTGCTCTACAAATCTTGCCTCATGGGACGCCATCTGTTGAGCTAAATCTGCGGGGTCCATGGCCCTATCGTAATGTAACGAGAATATACCCCTACACGCAGGATCCAGCTAAGCAGAAGCCAATACAGAGGAGAGATACGTCTACCGGACCTTAGAATGGCCGGACTCGACGTATATGAGAGGAGACAGAGCCAGGAACAAACCGAGGTCAAGGGCACAGAGAGACAGCGTAAACTAGGACAAGCCGGGGTCTGGTACACGGAAAACAGCAAGCCGACAAACAGTACAGATAAGGATAAAGCGAAAACGAAGTCAGAATATGAAGCCAAAGTCAATACGAGAAAACACAACTGAACACC
>OW240921.1:49449209-49465936 GCA_933207985.1 Pelobates cultripes | reverse complement strand
AAGCAATTTGTAAAGAAAATAAATGTAAAACAATCGGTTTGACTCCGTCAGTTATTGGGTACTCTATTAAAACTCACACACAAAAATGTGAATATGGTACAAATCTACACGAGGCTGTCATTGTTTCTAAAGGAAGTCTCGGAGAAAAGGGTTTATAATGGGCTGCTGATCGGAACTGTTCAAATCCAATGAATCTCAGAGGAGTGTTGTTTCCAAACAAGAATTCCCTGTAGAATGGAAGGAATGGTAAGAAAACACGAGAACTAGTTGATGTATAAAGTCATTGTCATCATTGTCAAAGTCTACCAACGCAGGAAATGAACCACAAAAGAACTGCGTTTTATCAAAACAATAGTTTAAATTATAAGGGAAGACGTGCATTGTACAACTTAGTGCTATGCAGCAATTAAATATGTACTGCATGCAACAATAGCACCTGGAAATTTTACAGACAGGAAAATTAGACATTCATGAGATGATTATGTACAATAAGGGAGACTGTTTATATTTCTTCATGAAGTAGCTATGTAATACATAGCAAAATTATTATTGTTATTATTTATATAGTGCCAACAAATTCCGCAGCGCTTTACAGTAGGTGGACGAACAAACATGTAGTTGTAACCAGACAAGTTGGACACACAGGAACAGATGGGTTGAGGGCCCTGCTCAATGAGCTTACATGCTAGAGGGAGTGGGGTAAAGGGACACAAAAGGTAAGGATAGTATTAGACTAATGACAGTTGGTACGCTTTTATGAAGCTATCAATATCAATATCAGGTTTTGTCCTTGGAGGATGTGGTTATATATGCATTACAGATTTAATGTGTGTACAGGTGAACTGAACTCTACTAAAGGTCCAAGGCAAACACTCCAGAACATATGCTCATTGATGACATATCTGTTGAAAACAGGGTCCACCCGTGGTGAACCATAATATGAATTGTATATATAACTTGTAAAAAGAAAAAAAGACCATAAAAAACATGCTCTTTTAGAGTACTGAGACTTCACAGGAGTTTATGACAAACTTATATCTTATATGATATACAGAATAAACATAGTAACGGCAATACTTACTGTTAAAACTGCAATTTCAGCAGTAAGTCTTGCAGATAGCATATTTATCCAGCATGTTAAAATTAGCGTAGGGCCCACCAATATTGGGCTAATGTGACATAGTGGTGGGGTTAACACAATATGGCCATACAGTAGAACTGATTCCCCATATTTGTTTGCTAAGATAGGTGATTTTAAGTAACCTTGGAAGATTTAAAGCATGGTTGGTTTGTTTTCTGAATGTGCGCACTGTTCCTTAAAGGGAAACTGTAGTCTACAAATATTCTAACCCGGCTTCTTAACTAGCCTTTACCCTGCATGGGGGGGAAACAAAAAGGTTTGGAACAGATAGAAGTATGACGGCTGATTAAGATACCAACAGCGTTCAAAAGAGAGAGAGCAGATCTACAGCTCTATAGGTTTAGAGGTCTACAAGTGACTTGAACTGGAGGATTGGAGGTAAATGAGGCACTATGTCAGCTTACCGAGGGAAAAAAGGGGCAGAAGCGAAAGAAATTAAAGATAAAGATAAGGTAGCTTTTTTCGCCCCAAGAGCAAAGCAAGTTGAGCTGCTGGAAAATGCTGAGTCTAATATGGAGGCAGAAGCTGCAAGTAACGAAGAGGGAGACCTTATGGAGGCCCCAATTACCCAGCGAGTGCTACAAGCTATGCTGGACAATGCGGTCAGTAAAATGCAAAATACAGTGGCAGATGCAATTACTGATATAAAAAAAAAATGTTATAGAGTTGTCTACTCGAACACAATACTTAGAGAATAAAACCGAAAATGTGCACGCTGTACAGAGTGAGATGGCAGAGCGTATAAATCAATTGGAAGAGAAAATTGCAGCTCAAGAATCCAAAACTATGGATATTGAAGATAGATCACGCCGTAACAATATTCGGTTGAGAGGTGTACCAGAAGAAGTGAGCGGTCAGGAACTGGTGACATATGTGTCAGGGTCTTACCTGGGTTGGGAGTCTGTAGCGCAGATATGTTGCTCACCCTTGCAGATAGCCACAGGCCAAGGTGGTCAGGTAAGAATTCACCCGGCCTGTGGGTCTGTGCACGGGGGCTGTGCAGGATGAAGTACCAAGTCGCAGGACAGGCAAGGACTCAAACAGCAGGATCGTCAAAGGATAGCCGAGGTCAAAGGATGCCAGAAGACAGGAACAACGAGGAGTAGCCGAAGTCAAGGGATGCCAGAGGTCAGAGTAAACGTAGTCAGAAGCCGGGGTCAATAACAAGTAGCAGTTCAAACAACAGGAACACTGGTACAAAGCATACAACAGGATCAAAGACTTGATGCTGATCACAGGGCGAGGCTGAGTTTAAATACCCTGCTAATGTCTGATCAGGTTCAGGTGCAGCACAGCCAAATTCAAGGTACAGCCCCCAGAGTGATAGACAAGCCAGGATGAACAGGACCGGAATGACTTGCAGAATACAAAAGCTGCTGTGGCTCAGAGGTAGGAAGCAGGACCAGGACTGCAAAGTTCCCCGGTTCAAGTCCCTTGTTGGGATCTCCACGGGTGACCACGTCTAGCCGTCTGTTTGATGTGGCGAGAACCGTGACAATATGTTACTGAGATGTTTCAGGTATTATTACCAGAAACACCGACTGAAAAGCTGTTATTAGACCGAATACATAGAGTACCAAAACCACAACAACTACCTCCCTCTACTCCAAGAGACATTATAATGAGGCTGAACTTTTTACACATTAAGGAGCAGATCCTCCGAGCCAACAGGAATAATAAAGAAATTCCGGAAAAGTATAAGGAAGTTCTTATGTTTATGGATTTATCGGCTGAAACTCTAAGGCGACGAAGATTATATAAAAATACAGTAGACCAGCTCTGATGCAATAATATCCCTTATCGATGGGGGTACTCTGCTAAATTGATTGTTAGAAGAGAAGGAGAAACAACAACAATATCTACCCCGGCAGAAGGGCTAGAGGTGTTACGGAAGTGGGGTATCGCTTTAAATGGAACAGATACTACTTTGTTAACTAAGCAGCCTTACGAAGACGGCAGATTACTTAGATCCAAGAAAGTTTGAGAAAGTGTTTCCGAAAGAAAACTAAGAACGAAGGACTAAGGATCAAGGAACTCAGAAACTTTAAATCGCAAGTCACAGTTAGTTAATAGAATGTAATCTCGTTATTGTCAATTTTACTTTCATGATGTTCTCTAATCAAAGGAAAGAAAAGAAAAGAGAAAAGAAAAGATTTTTCCCCCCCCCCCTTTTTTTTTTTCTTTCTAGAGTATCTTTGCTATATTTTTGTAATAAGTGAATGTTCTGGTGCAGAGGAATAATTACGGTTTGCAGGAAGGTTTATTGGAAGAAGAAAAAGGCAAATGAAGGGGGGAAATTAGTTGGATATTCACAAAAGTCATGTTATATATTTTTCTTGACTTTATTATTGAAATTTTAGTATTTAGTTTCCCCTTCTCTTTCTATGCTTTCTGCTTTAGCAATTTTATAAAAGGGAAAAAAAGAAGAGAAATGAAGAAAAATTTCTCTCTTTTTTTTTCCCCTTTTCTTCTAAGAATTATGTAAAAATCATAACCTATATAATATCTACACCTTGGCCGTATATGAACTATATAGTATTATCAATCATAGACAATTCAGATTACGGATCCATTCATAATATGGGCCAAGGTATATTGTATTATAGTTAAACGTTATTTCATTCTACAAAGAATACTATATATTGTCTACTATCTTTCTATTTACTCTATTAACTTAAAATGGGTTATATTAGGCATGTTGATCAGATTACCTAATTATTCAGGTATTAGCACCGGAAGGATTAAAGACCTTCTTTTATATATATATAAAAGAATAAGTAGCAGTCCACCTGATCGGACTTAAGGTCCGTCTCATTACCATTTATTAGGTTTACAAATGTTTGATAGATATGAGTAAATTCAAAATATGTACATGGGCATGTAATAGAAAAATTTGAAAATAATTGTGTAAAGCTACGAAATTATATATTAAAAAATAATAGTATATTAATAGAATGCCTAATGGGAAATGCCTGATGGAATACTCTCTCCTGGACATATTTTTAAAGAATATGCTTAATAATTTTGTTTAGTAAGATCAAATTTGATGCTAAGTATTTTTAGAACTCTCTTTCTGCCTAGAGCTACAAATAGCATATATGAACATTTGGAAAACGTGCTTATCAAGGTTGATTTGAAATAATTTAATTAAAAGTATATCAGCAGTTATTCGATGAAAATATTTAATGGATTATTATTGGGATTTATTCTTAGAGAATATCCTACATAACATTGTTTAGGAGATCCTTTTTTGATTTTGAGTAATATTATTTTCAGAAAGGACAATATTTAATTTATAGGTGGAAATACATTAGACTGGTAAATTTATATATACGAAAAAGTCACAAATAGTATAAATTTTCAAGTTGGAAGATTCTCCTATTTAATATTATTAACAGCATCCTAAACCTCTCTATAACTTTAAATTGGTTGTATAATGAAGAGAAGAGGACACAGAAAATAGAGAGGTGAAGGAAGAGAGGACAAAGGAGGGAGGAGGGGAAAGCTTTAAAGGAAAGAAAGAGGAAAGAGAAGAAGATAGGAAAGATAGAGCGGAGAAGGAAAAAGAGAGAGAAAGAAAAGGGATGTTGAGCCCTATATTGCCGTCACTCAGGGGCCCGCTCCGCCCACTTTAACCCCCATTCTAAGAAGTGTCATTGTGAGACGCTTAGATTTAGATTAATTTATTGTATTATACTTTATTTATTGGTATTTAATTTATTTAATTTAATTTAGTTTTTTATCCTTTACCCCTTCTTCCCTCTCCCCCCCCCCCTTTTTTTTTTCTCCCCTCAATGTCTGTGATTTGAGCTATGAAGTTATATACACATAACATGAGAGGCTTAAATGCACCAGATAAGAGATATATGATACTTAAAGAACTTCAAGATTCGAAGGCTGACATAATTTATCTGCAAGAGACCCACTTTAAGCACAATTCTAATCCTATTTTTAGTTTGAAGAATTTCCCTTTTCAGTATCATGCTACATCTTCCAATAAAACTAAAGGGGTATCAATTCTGATTAATCAAAGATTAGCTTTTGAACAGATAACAACATATATAGACCCACAGGGTAGATTTCTTATTTTAGTATGCATAATAAATAATTCAACATATACCATAGTAAATGCATACTTTCCAAATGTGAATCAAAATAATTTTATGCAAATACTTATGAAGAAAGTAATAAGTTTACAAACAGGTACTACGATTAGTGGTGGAGATTTTAATCATGTTCTAGATCCGAATTTGGATTCAACCGCTTTGCATTCAAATAAAAGGAAGTCCTTCTTACAGAAAAGCTGTAATACCTTTAACAAAACATTGATATCTCATGGCCTTTATGATATCTGGAGAACTCTGCACCCCAATGCTAAAGAATTTACGCACTTTTCTCAAGTTCATAATACTTACTCCCGGATAGATGGTTTCTTTATGCATAGCTCACACCTCTTACAAATAAAGTCCTGTGAGATTGGAATATCTACAAAATCGGATCATAATCCTGTAATACTCACATTAACGGACTAATATAGATATATAAAAAAAGGCCTTTTGGAGATTAAATGAAGAGTTATTAAACGATCTAGAATTTAGAAATCAAATCAAATATGAATTACAACAATATTTTATCACCAACAATCTAGAGAATATTAACCCAATGACGCTATGGCTAGCCCACAAGCCGGTAATACGAGGTCTTTTAATAAGCAGAGCGGCATATCTTAAAAAAACTACTCAAACTGCCTGGTTGAACCTTCTTAAAAAACTTCAAGATCTACATAGACAAAATCAGATCAATCCATCTCCACAAATACAAGAGCAAATACATCATACGCAAAATGATATTAATAAGATCCATTTTCGACAAACTAGCATCGCACTAGGGAAACTTAAGGCTACATCTTACTCAATGGGCAATAAAGCAACAAAGTTCCTAGCGCAGAAATTGCGTAATAAACAAGCACAATCTAGAATTCCATATCTATTATCTAAAACTGGACAAAAGATATATCAAGGGGGGGCGTGGCTGAGATGCCGAGGGAGTAGGACGCAGGCCGTGAGAGCTCCCGGGCCCCAACCTGCCAAAGCCCGTTAAAATAGCGTCCACACACCCGTCTGAATGGGCAAATCGAGGAGGGGGACTGCCCCGGGCCCGCAACAACCCGCCATACCGCAGCAATCGGGGCCGATGGACGAATTCCTCGCCACGCCACACTGCTTAGCCGGCGCACGTGGCTCTGACAAAATGGCGCCCGGCTCGCCGGGATCGAGCAGCAGGGCGAGTTCAGCACAAGAATCACCACGAAGGGATGCCCTCACCCAAATGTCGCTGGAATTGGCGGCGATCTCCGCAAACATGCTGACTAGGCAGGACAAGAAGGAGCTCGTGGCTGACCTCCGCTCAGCTATCCGGGAGGAGGTGGCTGCAGTTCGACAAGACCTCACAGCGCTGGAACACCGGGTAAATGAACTAGAGGTCCAACGATTGCAGGCTGAACAACAACAACGGGCGACCGACCTGGCAACCTCGAGGCAAGGTAACCTCCTTCTGGAGCTCAGACGCCAGGTGGAAGATCTGGAGAATCGCGGTCGGCGCAATAACATCCGCGTCCGAGGCCTGCCGGAATCTGAAGGGGAATCACCAAGGGAGATACTAGAGGGCCTGTTCACACAAGTACTGGGGGAAGAAGCACCACCGGATTTCGGTTTGGAGCGTGCCCACCGTGCACTCCGATCCCCAAGGAGAGATGGCCTCCCTAGGGACCTGGTATGCTGCTTCCAATCGTTTCAGCTGAAGGAAACAATCATGAGGGCGGCTAGAACGCAGCGCACCATTACCTACATGGACTCTAGAGTCTCCTTGTACCACGACCTGTCCCCCCTCACCCTCGATGCCAGACGAACTCTGAAGCCACTCACAGGCCTCTTACAGCAGAAACGGATCCCATATAAATGGGGATTTCCGTTTAGCCTACAGGCCAGAGTGAATAACCGTTGGCTGGCAGTCCGCTGGCCTAACGATGTGCCCAGATTCCTGCGAGCGGCAGGCCTCCCAGAGATTCCTGTCCCTAACTGGATATTGGAAAATCCACCGACCAGACCCACAGGCCCTACAGTCCCAGCGGAGAATCTGATGGAAGATACCCAGCAGCGTTCTCCGATACGCCGGGAAGGTCCCAGCGCCTCGGAGGAGTAGGAGGACAGCATGCGCCCAGAGGTGGGTCCCAGTGGGGGTCCCGGACTGGGCTGAACGCCTCGAGAGCCACAGAGCATTGCACCATGGGATGGATGCAGGCCTGCACGTAAGAGAGAAAGAGCATGTTATGACAATGACACTCAGCAAACGGGGTTTACTGGGAGCTTACCCCCAGGCCCATTGACCCATAGGGTACTTTATGAAGCCGGTTTCCCCGGGGGATCCACCACTTGGGCGGGGGACGGGAAGGGCTGCAGATATCAAAATGGGGACATTAAAGACCTAAGTCATGGCACATCCTACTATGCATGGCCACTGAGGGGGCAAAGCAGACTTGTGGAGGGGGGGCCTGGTATGACGGACTTGATATAGGGAGGGGATGGGGTCAAATGGGGTACAGCTGGGTCTCTCTAGATCAGCATAGGTTGCCCCAAACGGAAAGCCCAGCACACAGTGAAGGGAGGAAAGAGCCGGGAACAGGGGGCAGGAAGGCATACGGAGAGATAAGGGGAAGGGCTGGCTGCATGGGAGGGGACCCCAGCTGCAGGGAGTGCTGGACAGGCCGCCGGGCATCGGAGTAGGAGTGAGGAGGGGGCCGGAACCCAGAGGGGTTGTAGCCTGGGGGAAGGTAGGAGTCTCTGGGGGCCAGCCAGAGGGGCCGCAGAACCCCAGGGAAACCAGAGAGGTAGGGGGAGCTTGGAAGCACGCCACTCCCGATCCGCATGGCCCGAAAGTCTGGGGCCCGCTCCCGGTCCCCAGTGAGGATGAGAGCCGGAGAGGGCGGGGACGACCGTGCACCCGGGGGCGCTAGAGGGGACCCGTGCATAGGCCAGGGGGGGGCATAATACCGTGTTAAAATGGTTCTCACTTGTTACTTGTTGCATGATGCATTAGTTAGGAATAGGATAAGGGGACGGAAGGGCTAGTTGACCCACAAGCCCACGAGTGTAATGGAACAGGGTATCATGGCGGGGTAGGACGGGACTAGGGAAGGACACCTGATGGCCAAGGGGGTGGGGGGGGCCTGGTCCCGGCGCTCTCCATAAAGGTCAGAATGCTGCCACCGGAACTGACAGGATACGCACACATATTAAGGGGGATAGGCCCCAGGGGAAGAGAGCTGGGGACGTGCCCGGGGCGACCAGTCCCCACACACCTGGACCTGACACGAGACGGGGACAACTTAACACTAGGACCGGCGGGTTGGGAGCACTGGGAGACGGACACGAACTCGACACACACACACTTTACATTGACAAGTGCCGTAGGTGTCCTTGCTCACACCCCACGCAACTGACCTGTGGTGTACATACTGGTCGGAGTTCGGTAGGACTGCTGACGAGCAGCTGCCGCACACCTCTATCCGACCAAGGTTCTTTGTTGCGTTTTGTGTTTTTTTTTGTTTCCACTAGGGTACTACGCCAACCACCCAGAGTCTAAGTGTAACGAGAATATACCCCTACACGCAGGATCCAGCTAAACAGAGGCAAATACAGAGGAGAGATACGTCTACCGGACCTTAGAATGGCCGGACTCGACGTATATGAGAGGAGACAGAGCCAGGAACAAACCGAGGTCAAGGGCACAGAGAGACAGCGTAAACTAGGACAAGCCGGGGTCTGGTACACGGAAAACAGCAAGCCGGCAAACAGTACAGATAAGGATAAAGCGAAAACGAAGTCAGAATACGAAGCCAAAGTCAATACGAGAAAACACAACTGAACACCAAAAGCGCTAAAGGGAACTGAAACAGAAACCACGATAGGGCAACGAGCTAAGGGAAAAAGGTAAGTTTAAATAGCTTTTAAACGAAAGTGATTGGCTCCTGTCACTTCCACACCCCCTATAGGTAATTGTACAGGGAGTGTGGTATGACAGGAGCCAATGGGAGCCTTTTGGCAATTAGGCTCCCACTGTCTCTTTAAGAGCGCGCCCGAGACTCGCGGCGCGCTCTTAGTTTCAGGCGGGACACGTGACCGCCTCACGCGGTCACTGCCCGCCTCCATCTAAAGCAGTCGGATGAGCCGCGCGCGGCTCGTGCAGCCGCAGGACCGCGCGCGGCTTGAAGAGAGGACCGCGACCGGCCCCCGGTTAAGGTAAGTAACGCTACAGTACCCCCCCCTGAGGACACGCCCCCCGGGCGGGTAGGACCAGGCCTGGCAGGAAAACGAGAATGGAAAGAGCGCACAAGACGGGGAGCATGGACAGCATCAGCCGAAATCCAACTGTGCTCCTCAGGTCCATAACCCTTCCAATGTACCAAGTACTGAAGTCGACCCCTAAGGAAACGAGAGTCAAGAACAGCAGACACTTCAAACTCCTCATGACCCTCCACCGAGATAGGAGGGGGAGGAGGAGTATGCCGGGTATAGCGGTTGCGTACGAAAGGTTTCAACAATGAGGTGTGAAAAACATTAGGAATACGTAGATTCTTAGGCAGGCCTAAGGCATAAGAAACAGGATTAACCTTATGTATAATACGATAAGGTCCAATGAAGCGGGGAGCCAATTTCATAGAAGGCACCCGGAGACGAATATTCCGCGTGGAAAGCAAAACCCTGTCCCCCACAACATAGGACGGAGCTGCTCTGCGATGCTTGTCAGCCTGAGCCTTCTGGCGAGTAGCAGAGTCCACCAAAGAACGCTGAACCTGCTCCCAAGTATTACGCAAACCAGCCAAATGCTCATCCAGAACTGGCATGCCCTGTGAGGAGAATGCAGCCGGAAGAACAACGGGATGCTGGCCATAGACAACGTAAAAAGGGGTCTTGCCGGAAGAATCATGAGTGGCGTTATTCCGAGCAAATTCAGCCCAAGGAAGCAGGTCAGACCAATTGTCCTGATGGTGAGACACAAAACAACGGAGGTATTGCTCCAGAGACTGGTTGGCACGTTCAGCAGCCCCATTAGACTGGGGATGATAAGCGGAAGAAAATGAGAGAGAAATACCCATTTCTGAACAAAAGGCCCTCCAGAACCTGGAAATAAATTGGCTACCCCTATCGGATACAATAGATACGGGAATCCCATGTAATCGAAATACTTCTCTAGCGAAGATATGAGCCAGTTCCTTGGATGTGGGCAACTTGTGAAGAGACACGAAGTGAGCCATTTTGGAGAACCGATCCACTATCATCAGGATTACTGTGTTACCATTTGAAGGGGGTAATTCAACAATAAAATCCATGGACAGGTTAGACCAAGGTCTCTCGGGAACGGGTAACGGATGCAACAGCCCACAAGGAACTCTACGGGAGGATTTCATACAGGCACAAGTAGTACAAGCATTTATATAGTCAGTGACATCCTTTCGTAAGGAATCCCACCAAAAATACCGAGAAACAGCTGACACCGTTTTGGAAATGATATAATGACATAATCTCCCGTCTCTCAGGAACATCAACGAACAGTTTATCATTAGGCCTCTCGCTAGGTGCCATGCTTTGTTTCGCTTGTATGGCCTGCAAGAGGGACGAGGAAATAGACAAAATAGTAGTAGCTATTATCCTGTCTGGGGAAATGACAGGAGTAACATCAATCTCCTGTTTGTCAGTAGTTTCGAACTGTCTCGACAGAGCGTCTGCTTTAGTGTTGCGATCACCTGGCCTATAGGTGATAATAAAATTGAAACGGGACAAAAATAGTGACCACCTAGCCTGCCTGGAAGACAATCTTTTGGCTTCGCTAAGGTAGGATAGGTTCTTGTGATCCGTAAAAATGAGGATAGGATCCTTAGTTCCTTCTAACAAATGTCTCCACTCTTTAAGTGCTAAAATAATAGCAAGGAGTTCGCGATTACCCACATCATAATTTTTCTCTGCTTTGGACATTTGTTTAGAAAAGAAGCCGCATGGATGCAATGGCTTTTCAGGCGACTCTCTTTGGGATAAGATAGCACCTACCCCAATATCCGAAGCATCAACTTCAAGAATATAGGGCAGTGAGGGGACAGGATGCTGTAAAATAGGTGCAGAGGCGAACGTAGTTTTAAGAAATTCAAAAGCCTGAAGTGCCTCGGTAGACCAAACACGAGTATTGCCATCCTTTTTAGTCATACGAGTGATAGGTGCTACAATGGACGAGAAACCTTTGATAAAACGCCTATAATAATTGGAGAACCCAAGAAAACGCTGAATAGCTTTCAGACCTTGCGGTAGAGGCCATTCTATTACAGCAGCAAGTTTCTGGGGATCCATACGAAAACCTTTAGCGGAAATCAAATACCCCAAGAACTGGACTTCGGTTTGGTCAAACAGACATTTTTCTAGCTTGCAATAAAGACCATTAGCAAGAAGGGTCTTCAAAACTGTCGTAACATGTCTGTGATGAGAGTGTATATCTGTAGAATATATTAAAATGTCGTCCAAGTATACGATAACAAATGTGTGAATAAAATCTCTTAAGACATCATTAATAAATTCTTGGAATACTGCTGGGGCATTGCAAAGCCCAAATGGCATAACAGTATATTCGTAATGACCGGATCTAGTGTTGAATGCAGTCTTCCATTCGTGATTTTCCCTTATACGTATCAAATTGTATGCACTCCTAAGGTCTAATTTAGTGAACACAGTGGCATGTTTCAGCCTGTCAAATAATTCTGTAATTAAAGGTATAGGGTATGCATTTTTGATAGTGATTTTGTTTAGACCTCTATAATCTATACACGGTCTTAAATCACCTTCTTTCTTCGATACAAAGAAGATCCCTGCTCCAGCTGGAGAAGAGGATCTCCTAATAAACCCCTTTTCTAGTGATTCCTTAATATACTCCTCCATGACACGGTTTTCTTGAACCGATAAGGGGTACACCCTGCCCTTTGGAGGTATAGTGCCAGGCAACAAGTCAATAGCGCAATCATAGGGTCTGTGAGGCGGTAATTTCTCAGCCTCCCTTTATCGAAAACAGTCTTTAGAGATAAATACTGAGGGGGTATAACCGTAGACAAAGGAGGACTGGTAGGTACCTCAATAGAATTCAAAGGTGTGACTTCCAACGTACAAGACTCGTGGCAGGTCTCACTCCATGATTTTATTTGCCCTGTCTCCCAGTCAAAAATGGGATTGTGAGCACGTAACCATGGATACCCTAATACTAACTGTGAAGAGGGAGAGGTGATGACCTGGAATCGAATGGTTTCATAGTGTAAAACCCCTGTGTACATGTGTAATGTCTCATGAGTAACAACTGGAGAACTTAATGGTCTACCATCTATGGCCTCAACGGCCAAGGGTATCTCCTTCTCTCTGATGGGAATGTTGTTTCTCTTTATAAAGCCAGAGTCTATAAAATTTTCAGCTGCCCCAGAGTCAAACAGAGCATATATGTTGTCAACTATACAAATCTCTCCCATATATAAAGAAACCGGGAGAAGCAAGCGGTTAGGAGGCAATTTAGGAGACTTAGATATCACACCCAAAGGCCAGTCCCCTATAAGGTCTTAGGTGCGAGAGTTTTCCGGGAGTAAAGGACATTCCTTTACCATATGGTCTCCTACCACAGTATAGGCAGAGTCCCTCCCTTCTCCTATGTAATTTCTCAGTATCAGAGAGTTTGGCAACCCCTAATTGCATAGGTTCCTCCTCAGACACTTTAACACTCTCTGGTATATTAACTCTGGGGTTAATGGGTGTAACAAAACGTCTATTCCTGTTCTTGGTATAGAGCCTGTCACGAATTCTATTATCTATATCAATGAGGTAATCAATAAGGTCCTCTAAGGCAATAGGAAACTCCTTAGCTGCTACCTCATCCAATATCGTATCTGACAAACCTTCCATGAAGGTAGTAGTTAACCCATTGTTGGTCCAATCTACCTGCGAAGCAAGAGTGCGAAACTGAATAGCATAATCAGCCACAGACCTAGAACCCTGTTTAATTCTCATTAATGCTCTCGCGGCATTCTTTGACCTTTTCATTGTGTCAAAAGTTCTACGAAAAGCCGTAAGAAAACTGTTGAAATCATGTTCCATAGGTCCATTAGCTTCCCAAATAGGATTTGCCCACTCAAGTGCCTTATCGGTAAGTTGGTGCATAAAGAACCCAACCTTAGACCTCTCTGTGGGAAATGAACGTGGATACATTTCGAAGTGGAATTCAATTTGATTAATAAACCCTCTGCAAGTCTTAGAGTCCCCTCCATACCTAGGAGGAGGTGTTAAATGGGCCGAAGTATTAGGCAAAGTAGATACTTCAGGGAGAAGGGGCGTAGGAGGGTTAGGTGTGGTTGCTGGAACGGTTCTAGCTAGGAGCGTCTGGAGAGCCTGGGCTATCTGATCCATACGGTGATCCTGCTCTACAAATCTTGCCTCATGGGACGCCATCTGTTGAGCTAAATCTGCGGGGTCCATGGCCCTATCGTAATGTAACGAGAATATACCCCTACACGCAGGATCCAGCTAAACAGAAGCCAATACAGAGGAGAGATACGTCTACCGGACCTTAGAATGGCCGGACTCGACGTATATGAGAGGAGACAGAGCCAGGAACAAACCGAGGTCAAGGGCACAGAGAGACAGCGTAAACTAGGACAAGCCGGGGTCTGGTACACGGAAAACAGCAAGCCGGCAAACAGTACAGATAAGGATAAAGCGAAAACGAAGTCAGAATACGAAGCCAAAGTCAATACGAGAAAACACAACTGAACACCACAAGCGCTAAAGGGAACTGAAACAGAAACCACGATAGGGCAACGAGCTAAGGGAAAAAGGTAAGTTTAAATAGCTTTTAAACGAAAGTGATTGGCTCCTGTCACTTCCACACCCCCAAAAGGTAATTGTATAGGGAGTGTGGTATGACAGGAGCCAATGGGAGCCTTTTGGCAATTAGGCTCCCACTGTCTCTTTAAGAGCGCGCCCGAGACTCGCGGCGCGCTCACACGTGACCGCTTCACGCGGTCACTGCCGCCTTCCATCTAAAGCAGTCGGATGAGCCGCGCGCGGCTCGTGCAGCCGCAGGACCGCGCGCGGCTTGAAGAGAGGACCGCGACCGGCCCCCGGTTAAGGTAAGTAACGCTACACACCCTTTCTGAATGAATGTCCCTATCATTATCTCACCAACACTGTCCCTGCCCTAATCCATATCTCCCCAATTATTATTCAATAACCCAGTTATTATTCAATTTCCTCAATTTCCTTACTGATTTCTCCATTTAAGACTTGGTTCTGTCTTTCCCACTTAAGCTCAATCTCTTCCCACCTTGGTTTCCTCTCTTAATGCAACAGTGGAATGGTGTTACCTTTATAACCCATTAAATGAAAGCAACAAATGACAAATGATGCACATGTCTAAGATAAAAAGAAAAATACAAGAAATGAAATTAAATACAAGAAATGAAAAAACACATAAAGATATATTTTCCAGTGGATCCAAAACACATTGATCAATTATGTTAGAATGAGAGAAGAAAAAAATAGAGGAAAAATGACCAGGGATCTCCCCTGCCAGTCTATGCGAGCGCCGGCCGTGCTGAATTCCACGATGGGCCGTTGAGGGAGATCAAAGATCTCCCTCACCGGCCCGTATATAGTTTATTGCGGCCACCGGCGAGGGAGGGAGACAGGAGAATGACCCGGGGGAGCTCTAACTTGCAGCTCTGTCGGGTTCCTCTCGCAAAATTCCCACACGCTAGAGTTCATTCACCACTAGCACCACCTGGGATGGCAGCAGGATATAATCACTCACAGCACCCTCACTCACACACACACACACACACTGCACCCCTGACACTCACAGCACCCTCACACACACTGCACCCCTGACACTCACAGCAACCCCTATTTATCACATTACCAGCACAGGGACTGTGGCGCCCTGTACTTTTTAGTTTTTGTCTCTTGCAATTAGGGTTGGAGTGACCTTTACACAGAGGCTTGCCTGCACTTAGTTCTCACTACTTTTCACCCACATTTCCATTCTTTTATACTCACAGCACCCTTACTCACACACACACACACACTGCACCCCTGACACAGCACCCTCACACACACTGCACCCCTGACACTCACAGCACCCTCACACACAGCTTCCTCAGACGCACATAGCACCCTCATGCAAACACAGCACCCATCACGCAAACACAGCACACACACACACACACTCTGCATATTTAGAACGCCCTGTGGCATCATCTGATGAGCAGTGTTGAAACACGCGCATCAGGTACTCAGGACGCCTACACGGCATATTCTATGTGTTAACAAACACTGCCGAGATTCCGACATCAACTGAATTTTTCACCTCTAATACAGGAATCCTATAACGGGATGTTCAGTCCGCATCAGTAACTACTCATATTACTGAAAAATGGGGGGTCCCAGCAATAGAATAGGGATTATTTAAGGGGTGCCCACAAAGGCACATTAGATTTTCACCCTTAATTTTAGCTTGTGTGCACTCCCTTCCCTTAAGCCTCTATTTACATACGTTATGCCACAGGGCGTTCTAAATATGCAGACCAATGTAGATGTAGTCACAACAGTGAGGGTGGAAGTGTGAATATGGGCTTTGAAAAAGAGGCACTTCTGAAGAAATATTAGATTCTTTCTGTCTAGTCTAGTCAATCCACATTTCTCTTTCCTCTTTAGCCTGCACTGTTAATATCTATACAATTGAGTTTTTTTGATAACTAATACAGTTGATTATATACTACTCTCATTAACCCACTGTTATCCTGTCAAACAGTAGATATCACTTTTTGTCTTGTTTAGTAATATACTACTAGACAGTAATAGGACTGAATATCCGGCTCTTCGTATCTACTTTTAACAATTTTTCTATTTTCTTTATTTTTCCATTATGCAACAATATTAAAAGTTAAGTTTTAATTAATTATCTATTACTTATTGTACTGAGATAAGGCTTCACCCAGGCAAAATTTGCAATATTGTGTCTTATCAGGACACACCTGCTGGTAGATTTTGTTTCTTTTTTGTTTTGTATGCTTTTCAATTACATTTTACAACCATTTAGGGCTTATCCCCTGTTTTTTCTAACTACCACCACTGTGTCTCCTTTCATCATATAGGCTCCACTAACTTTTAGCAGCTAGAGAATTGTTAGGGGTTCAATGTTAATTTCAAATTCTATGCCACATCATCTTAGCTGGAAATATTAGTTAATTGTATTTTCAGTTTAACTATTCTGCTGTAAAAGTGTCATTGCAATTAATCCCAGAAATGCTCATTCATGTAGCCATCTAAATTCATATAATTCTTTTTTTATCGTAGTTTGTAATCTTGTTTGAGTAGGGCCTTCTTCTTCTCTTGTCTCTGCTAATAATCTGTGTCAAATATCCATATTCTATAATTGTAAATTGTTTCGGAATATGTTGGTGCTACATAAATGCAATAATATTAGTCATTGATTGATAAATGAACCAGGACCA
>OW240921.1:49365780-49449109 GCA_933207985.1 Pelobates cultripes | reverse complement strand
GATCAACTTAAAGCATACCATTCAACAAAACATACTGGTTCAAATAAAGTGCTAGATGTAATGAAATCTGGTTGGGTGCAAGGAACATCTAAGCAATACTTCATGCACATTGTAATATGTTGTAATTCTGCCAGGGGTCTCCAGCAAAATGCCATCATCTCCCAATGTGTCTAACAAAATAAAGAATGATTGCATATAATTAATATGGGCTAGATCATTTGATCTCTTTACATATAATTCCTAAGCTTACATTTGGGGTTTAGAGCATATCCATAGAGGGAGATGACTCACGCTAAATATCTCACGTGTTGATATCTGTATTAAAGTCCTCTAGTTTACTTCTAGCTAATAAGCTTGAAACCATTATAGAGGGACCACTGAAAAAAAGCCAATTTATTTACAATGTTGTGAGATATATATTAAAGGGACCCTTCGAAACTTTTAATAGCTATTGCTGTTCTTGACACAAGAGTTTATAAAGTGTCAGACTTGTAAACCATTAGGAGGGACAGTTGAGGGAATGTGATTATTAGGTAAAATGATTCTCTTTCCCCACCATCTTTTCCCTAAATTGTTATTAATCCTATAAGCATTCCTTCCTACCTTTTACCTTTTCCCTCTTATTTTAAATTTATGTTGGGGGGTCTAATAAAGTTAGGTATCTAGCTTCCCTGCCTAAATTTTTAAATTAAATTCATTAACACAGATTTTTCTGCCACCCCGTGTCCAAAGAATTCCATTTTCTGTTGAGTTACATAGTAACATAGGCTGAAAAGAGACATGTGTCCATCAGGTTCAGCCTTCGAGTTAGTGATTTATATCTACTTAAAGGAACATTAGGAATGCAAATCTGTACTCCTAACATTAAAGTCTACTATTATATTACTAGGTCCCCTCCCTGTATCAAGGCAGGACTGGGGATTCCAAAGCAGCCCTGGAAAAAAATCTATGCCAGCCCCATAAGTCATTGCGTCATGTATTGTCGCATGTAATATGTAAGGCTATGTCTTGCCACCCTAGATGATTGATATATATATATATATATATATTCTTTTTCCAATATAAAATATGGGTCCTTTCAGAGTAAAATTTTTAATTATACAGTAAGCATACTCGCATGCAGACACAGACAATCTCACTGACACAAGCTGATTGATACACAGCCTCATAGACAAACAATCTCACTGATATACATAAGGTCATTGACATAAAAACACAAGCCCATTCACTAGCAGGCGAGCACACACACACACAGCTTAATGTAGTGGCTCTGGTGTCTATAGCCTGTCCCTGCAGGCTTTTCAATGTAAACACTGACTTTTTAGAGAAAAGGCAGTGTTTACATTGCTTCCTAGTGACAGACACTCAGACGGTCACTAGAAGTGCTTCCTGTATCAGTGCGGATTGGCTGAGATCATCAAGCTTGACGATCTCAGCCGTAGAGGCAGGACCAGTCGAGGGGAGACCAGCACGACGTGGGTGGGAAAAAAAGGTGAGTAAAAACATACATACACACACACACACATACCATGACAGACACACACCATGACACAGACAGACCGTGACACAGACACACATACCGTTACACAGACAGAAACAGACACACCATGACAGACAGACACACCATGACACAGACAAACACACATACACACACACCATGACAGAGACACACACACACCATGACAGACACACACCTTAAAAAAGACACACGCACCTTGACACACACCATAACACAGACAGACCGTGACACAGATACACACACATGACACAGACAGACACACACACCATGACACACAGACACACACACACCACGACACAGAGAGACCGTGACACAGACAGACACACATTACATGACACAGGCACACACACACCATGACATACAGACACACACACACACACCATGACAAACACACACCATGACACAAACAGACCATGACACAGACAGACACACATAACACACACACACACACCATGACACAGACACACATTGCATGACACAGACAGACCGTGACACAGACAGACACACATTACATGACACACACACAATGACACAGACACACATTGCATGACACAGACAGATGCACACACCATGACACACAGAGACACACACACCATGACACAGACATATACACACAATGACACAGACACACATTGCATGACACAGACAGACACACACACACACACCATGACACAGACAGACACACACACACCATGACACAGACAGACAGACACACACAATGACACAGACACACACACACCATGACACAGACAGACACAAACACACACCATGACACAGACAGACACACACCATGACACAGACACACACAATTGCTACCTGTGTGCTGGCATGGGGAAGCTGGCTGTTCTTGCGGCCGCAGGGTGACCTGGCGGTTCTGTCTCTGCTCCCCCTCCCCAGCGCACTACAATGAGACCGGGGCTGGAATATGACGGAATAGGACATGTAATACGTGTATATACATTATATACACTTGTACATATATATAACCATTATACCCTTATTTACCATTATATTAAATACATGTAATCAGTATTATGTTAATAATATAGACCATTCATGGATAAATATTCATGAAGACATACCATATTATTTAATGAATATTAGTGGAATAGAAAATGTCTCACAGCTTCTCAGAAAGCCAGACACCAATGACCAGATAAGACTCAGTAATTAATTTTACAAGGTCCCATTGTAAGTAAGGGGTGAAATTGAGTTTAGAACTGTCAATTTTAGAAATTACAACAGGATTGTCGATGGCGCTGTCTGGAGAAAATCCAAATAAATGCTTTAAACTGAGAGCAAATTTAAGTTATGGCAGTCATTTTAGATAAGCCAAATGACGTCAAAATCGTCATCAGGAAAAGTTAACTCTTTCCTGGATAGGAAAGTTTAGTGAAGCGGGAGTGCTCTCTATGGACCAAAAATCTAGATTGCGATCTGTAGGTTGACCACACCTTCAGTAGCCTATTGGTTTTACCAACTGATGATGTAGAAAGAATCTTTCCCTTTAAAAAGTTAGGACAAAGGGAAGAGAGAAGTTAGTTTGGGCTTTCAGATTGAAATTCAGATTCGGGACGAGACACACGGAAGGACACCTGAGACAGACAGACCCTCATACAAACAGACTGAGGAGAGAGACAAAGAACACTTAATTTCACTATGTCTTTGCACACACATAACCACACTTCAATTCCTGGGATTACCTAGGAGCATCTGATGAGAGCATCTACATCATAACTGGTAATTATGTTGGTTTTATTTAATTAATCTAAATTAATTAAAATCTATTAATACAGGATATATGCATGGATAAATCACGATCAGATCCCATAATTGAGGAATCTTAATTAAGTAAAGAATGAAATAATAAATTAAATAAAGAATATGTACTTATAACACTCCATTCTGCAGGTGGAGTGAGATAATTACATAGTACTGGTATCTTATCACGTGTTAGCATACCGCTGTTTTTATCCATGTGTGTTGATTTGCTCTGAAATAAGATATCTATTTAGGCAAATTAAATTTCGGCTTATAGAATCTGTAGATTTGACTCTTTTGGATGGTACAGGAATCGATTAATGATCTGGTTGAATGTTATTTTAATTAAAAATAGCAATAGAATAGGATATTCTATGCCTAAGAGGACTAATTAGCATTGAAAGGGTTACTCAGTTGATCTAACTGTTAGCCAAGGTTTTATGGCTTTTCGCTGGAGGTTTAGCTTTCTGTGTCTGTGAAATACCTCATTAATCTTACTAAGTGACAGCTGCCGCTGGATTGTTTTAATATTGCCATTGTATTGCATACTTATGCTATACTAAACATTCACTGATTGTTATCATGCATGCTGCCTAATATTATTATTATTTTATTTGTCACAATAAATTATATCTATTATTGTAACAAATTGTGATTTTATTTGTATGGAATACATTTTACTTACATGATGACGATCTCTAAGATCTAAGAGAATTGAAATAGTGGGCAATTCTCAACTGCATAATATTATCATCCCATAAATATTCCTACAACACACACATACACACACTACATTCCTGAAATACAAACTCTGGAGCCCCTATGCACACACTATATTCCGTTAGCAAACACATGCTACACTCTCTAAACACACACTCTCTACAACCCCTACACACACTACAGCCCGTATGCACACACTCGCTACATCCCCAATACGCACTATGCCCCCTATACACACACACTCTCTACAGCCCCTAGCACGATATGCTTTCATGGCCCTTTTGTCCTCTGTTATCACACTTATGGACACACCAGAGACAAGTTAAAAGCAAACACAGTGCAAGCATGTTAATAAATTTGCTTGCGCTGCGCAGAACAAATACAGGGCCTTTTTCTCATGCTAGAGCTCTTCAGCAGGGCTCTGCGCATTGAACTAACATGCTCACTTTGAGAGGGGGCGTGCTTGTCATTAGTGATGACAAAACATACCCTCTCTAACCCTGCCCCCTTCTCACGGGGCTGCTGTGATTGAAAAATTCCCAGGCCGAATTTTTCCCAGTCCGGTGATGCCTATGAATATGGGCTGTGTATGAGGGCTGCTTGAGGAATTGTGTGTCTGGATTATGTGTTGCATTGTGTGTCTGGTGGTGTGTGTATGTGTGGGGCTGCTTGTGGTATTACATGTGGGAGGTGTCACGTATTCATCCGTATATAAAAATGTGTTTAATGACATTTACTGTTCTGACAGGAAAAGTTGTACCGAGCAGCAATCAAATCCACAGGAGGGTTTGTGCTGAGCAGCAATTTTGCACATGGGAACCTGGTAACTGCCTTTGGGGTCAAAGGCCGATTACAACCTATCAGATGCAGGGGAAGGGTATTTAGGCCCAGTTCTCATCCTGCTCAGTGCCCTGTCGTGGTTTCCCTAGTGGTTGTCCGAGAGCACGTTCCTGATTCAAGTTTCTTCTGTTTTTTTTTACTTTAGCTTTGATTTTGACTTCCCTGTATTCTGGTATCCCTGACTTCTGGCTTTCCCTTATTGTTGTGTCTCTTTCTGTATCCCTGAGTGTGCTGAAACCAACCTCACCACTGTCCACTGGAGAGGCCTGGTTGCTCGCCTGCTCCCTTAAGACTATGGTCCTGCATTTTAAACTTTTATTTTACCTGCAGAAAGGTTTATTCGTGACTTTCTGTGGACTGTTAAAGCCATGCTAACCCAGATAGCTATGCCATGGAGCCCAGCCGTATACTGAAAGACTGTATGAAAGACTTTGGCTCCATGGCGATTGAACTGTATGTATGTGATCTGAGCACCATCCGGTAATAATGTGCGCTCAGATCTAAGCTATCTGGGGATAGGTAGAATGTGTATGTTCTATGTGATAAATGTAACCATATGTATGTTTATGTCTTTTATTGTCCTTTGTCTGCCATGTGTTCAATGGAGTTTTGTCTCTGTCCTGGAGATAATTGGATTACTTCCCAATTATCTCCAGGATATAAGACTCTGTGGAACTGGTTTTGGGCAGAAAAGCCATGCTGCATTTGGTCTAGTAGGACTTTTCCTTAACTTTTTAACCCCTGGATGGAATTGGCTGAATTTTGGTTATGTTTATATTTAAAGTATGCTGATTCTGAATATGTATTTTATGTGAATATGATGCATATTTTTAAAGTTACAGTGTATGTATAAAAAGTGTATTTTTCCTGCCTGTGATAAATTACATTAACCCATTGTGTTCAGTAATTATATCACAGGCAGAGGGGAGGGATGTATGTTTGTGCTGGGTGTGTTTTACGGTTCTCCTGTAAATGATTGGTTGTACTGTGTCCCACCCTGTGGGATGTCCCCTTGCATGGGGACTTGCATAAAAGCCAGTGTGTGGTCATTACAGTAGAGTTCCTGCTTAACCCTCAAAGTGAAGTGTCGTCTCATTATTGGGGGAGGATTTATTGTATGCTGTTCCAGTTTGACTGCTAGGAGTGTAAACCTATTCGCATGGTTTTTCCTATTCAGCTGTATACGACATTCATATGCTTGAGAGCATTCATATGCTCCTACGGTTCGGTGATTGTGGTATCTGCCAGAGTGCTTGGAGTCCTCAGGAAACGCTAGGAGCATCCTTTAACGGAGGTACCCAGTCGGGGTGCCAGGTGATCCGTTACACTGACCGTGGCAAGTATCCTGACTACTCTTTGGTACTTTAAGTCCGGCCATTCTAAGGCCTGGTAATAAGTTACCTGTTCGTCATCTGTGTGACACAATTCTATGTGCTGGATCAACTAGTAATCCTGACAGGAGGCTGCTTGTGGGGTTATGTGTATGTATGTGGATTGTAAGTGGTGTTCTAGGGACTGTGTGTGTGTTTGTTGTGTGTTGGCTGTTTGTATAATTTGTATGAGGGTGATGCTTCTTCTGCTGCTCTGTTTAATAGTGTTGGCGGCTTCCTGGGGGTCTAGTGGGGACCAGGGTGGCCAGGTACATCGCTGCTGCGATAGCTACTGTAAACTGCTCTACTTCAGTGTGGATTTCCTTTTACAAGTGCGGGGAGGAAGAAATCAGTGATCACTTCATCTAAATTCTGTTATGCATAAATTTAGAGTTGTATTACACCACCTGTAATAACCACTCAGGTTGCAATAGCAGATATCTGAAGTCCCACTAGGACTCCTGATTGACTAGGTGGTACTGAAATCTAAAGGGGCTAATAAGGAAAATAAATGAAAATAGAGAACTGAGCCTTGGGGGGAGGAGGTAGCACTGGATAACAAGACCTTGGTTAAGAGATATAAAAGGTAGTGCAATAACAATGAATGCAAAATATAATTGAAGACTAGTTGAAAAAGTTAGGGGATAACAGTGTAAAAAAACAACAGAGAGGCTGTGGAAAGTAAAATTATAGTAACAAATGCAGAAAAAAAAGTCACTTTAGTAAGGGACATTTCAAACAGAAACTGAAATGGCCAGACTGAAAATGCCTCATGTTAATTAGCCAAAGTTGTCTTCTATTACAAACGGTAGGCCATGAAGGGGATACAATGCAACTAGAAACTACTATTTTGTCCCAAATGGGTCATTAGCCCAACAAACTAATCTTAAGGTTTGAAAATGTACCAAAAATCCCTGTCATTTATGTAAAAATCTGGCAAGGGTCTATATGGGTAGATAACTGTACTCAGGGTCCATAGCAGAAAATAAATCTGAAGTCATCACAGGAGTGGTAGATACAGTCTGCAAAATTCCCCACGGAATTTAAAAGTGTGTGTGAAAACAAAAATGGAATACAACCATGAGAATTGTCAAAGGGTAGTAATAGAATGGTTAAATTAAATGTGTCAAATTACCCTAGGAGTCTATTTTCTTTTCAAACCCACCAATCACAGCATTTTTATAAAAACCTCTTGCTTGGCTCAACTGAATTATTTTATTGCCTTTGCACAACTTTTTTTGTGAATCAAATATTGTTTATTTTAAATATTTTAATTGGGTTCTAAGAGATTTTTATTTTTCCCTTTTTATATGACCAATGAAAGAAAAGTGAAATAGATTATAGATCCAAAAAAATAATATATTCCCTCACAGTTACTATAAAGAATTACCTTAAGGGGTTATTCCAAGAACCGTGATAACTTCATTGAACACTTTTTGTTTGAAGTAACCATTTAACCAAAACATGTTAACTTGTTTTTACTATCATTTTAGATTGAAAACATTTACCGTTAGCTGCTCAACACCTGTTAATACAGCTGTTGAGGCTCTTGAGAACCAGAGGGGGAGAGCACTGACATCTCTGATAGATAGAACACTGTTTCCCATATGTGTTAACAGGTGCTAGGCAATACATTAACTAAAAGACTGTTATGTAGTTTAAAAAAAAAAAAAAAAAAGATGACAGAGGGAGATGGAAGTGAAGTCCCTCAACTGCTTTTGAGTCCACATTTGACCCACCTGGAACCCTTTTGGTCCAGTCCTGGGTTTAGTGGCTCAAACAATCTTACTACATCTTCTAGATGAAATGAAACAACCAAGATGTAATTGAAGTGCAGACTTTCAACATTAATTCAAGGTTAAACAAAAATATTGTATGAAATGTTAAAGGAACACTATAGTCACCTAAATGACTTTAGCTAAATAAAGCAGTTTAGTGTATAGATCATTCCCCTGCTCAATTCACTGTCATTTAGGAGTTAAATCACGTTGTTTCTGTTTATGCAGCCCTAGCCACACCTCCCCTGGCTATTATTGACAAAGTTTGCATGAAAAAAAACTGGTTTCACTTCCAAACAGATGTAATTTACCTGAAATAATTGTATATCAATCTCTAAATTGAACTTTAATCACATACAGGAGGCTCTTGCAGGGTCTAGCAAGCTATTAACACAGCAGGGGATAAGAAAATCTTAATTAAACAGAACTTGCAATAAAGAAAGCCTAAATAGGGCTCTCTTTACAGGAAGTGTTTATGGAAGGCTGTGCAAGTCACATGCAGGGAGATGTGACTAGGTTTCATAAACAAAGGGATTTAACTCCTAAATGGCAGAGGATTGAGCAGTGAGGCTGTAGGGGCATGTTCTATACACCAAAACTGCTTCATTAAGCTAAAGTTGTTCAGGTGACTATAGTGTCCCTTTAAGGAATTGCAACCCTTATCACATACAGTTCCCTTATTTCATGGACTCAAATGTATTTGGACAAATTAACACAGTCATAAATAAAAGTTTCAGGAATCATTTGCAGGCAATGACTGCTTGAAGTCTGGAAAGCATGGACATCACCAAACTCTGTGTTTCCTGTTTTGTGATGCTTTGCAAGGCCTTTACTGCAACTGTCTTCAGTTGTTGTTTGTTTGTTGGTTTTCCTGCCTTAAGTTTTGTCTTCAAAAGAAAGTGAAATGCATGTTCGATCGGGTTAAAATCAGATGATATTGATTGCAGAATATGCCACTTCTTTACCTTAAATAAACTCCTGGGTTGCTCTCACAGTATGTTTTGGATCATTGTCCATCTGTAAAGTGAAGTGCCATCCAATCAACTTTGCTGAATTTGGCTACATCTGAGCAGTCAATATATCCCTATACACTTCAGAATTCATCTGGCTGCTTCTGTCTTCTGTCGCATCATCAAAAAAAAAATAGAGACCCAGTGCCATTGGAATCCATACATGCTCATGGAGTAACACTCACTGCCTCTACTATGTTTTACAGATGATGTGGTATAATTTGGATCATGAGCTGTTCCAAGTCTTCATAGTTTTTTCTTACCATCATTCTGGTACAGGTTGAGCTTAGTTTTATCTGTCCAAAAAATGCTGTTCCAGAACTAGGCAGAGTTTTTTAGATATTTTTTGTGACTAAGTCTAATCTGGCCTTTCTATTCTTGAGGCTTATTAATGGTTTGCACCTTGTGGTTAACCCTCTGTATTTTCTCTTGTGAAGTCTTCTCTTTATAGTAGACTTGGATAATGATATGCTTACATTCTGTTCTTCACTTGACTAAAAAGTATACTACGATCATACACCTCTGTTTTATGTGAACATCAACATCTTGTGTTGCAGAGCTCACTGGTGCATTCTTTTTTTATTTTTTCAGAATGTACCAAACTGTTGATTTGTTCACTCCTAATGTTCCTGCTATCTCTTATACCTTTTGTAACGGACCATTTTGCACACAAGAGGTTAAAACCGTTTAGGCGATATTCCCCTTTCCAGATGCACAGACAGCTACTGTAAGCACCAATCTCCCGAACTGCAAACTACATGAATCCTCCAACTCCCGAACAGGAAACACACGAATACTGGAAACAGCAGAACAGGAAAAGCATACAATCAGCTTACACTCCTGGCAATCAGCACACAATCCTATTCCCCCAATAACGAGACAACACTTCGTTTTGAGGTCAAGCAAAACTAATTTACTGGGGCTACCTGCCCGGCTTTTATGCAGGTCTTCCACCTGGTGGACACTCCCCTAGGGGACCAGATGGAAGACTGGGAAACATATTGGCCATTAACCAATCACAGACATACACCTTTAAACACACCCACAATGCATCACAGTCCCTCCTCTCTATCTTGGAGATAATTGGGAAGTAATCCAATTATCTCCCAGGACAGAGGCAAAACTCCATTGAGCACATGTTAATAAAAAGACACAAAAATACCCACTGTTGCAAATAATTAACAAAACACATACATTCTACATATCCCCAGATAGCTTAGATCTGAGTGCACATTATTACCGAATGGCGCTCAGATCACATACATACAGTTCAATCGCCATGGAGCCAAAGTCTTTCCCATAGTCTTTCGTTACATGAATGGGCTCCATGGCTTAGCTATCTGGGGTGATGCTGTTCATCCGGTTAAACTACCGAATGAACAGTCATTCGGTTCCAGTACCGAATGCAGAGGTAAGGAGGTTGGCGGCTCAGCGGTGTTCACGCAAAAAGTGTCCATTTTCAGTTCCATAGTTTGGGCGCTGAACACCGCTGGCCGTTCGGGAGTTAAAATAGCCACTGCCACGTGTTCGGCAAACAAACAAAGGCCACCCAGCGTTCGTCAATTAAGCCACGGTTAACTGCAGCTTCTGGGCGGTCAATTGACAGCACACTCCCATCAATACAGACTCTTTAATCTAGACTTGGGTCTATTTAAATTACTTCCTGCTATAGTCAACAAACACAAACAATTTGTATTGCTATCATTTCACTGATTTTTGAGGGGGGGAAGGTATACAAAATATCCATCAGAAATCTTTTTCGCTACAAATACAGTTGAGCCAAACATGTGAAGCTAGGGACGATAGAGTTAAAAAGAGGTACACTATGTAAAAGAAGTCAATAGGGACACTATAGTCACCAGAACAACTACAGCTTATTGAATTTGTTATGGTGAGTAGAATCATTACCATCAGTTTTTTTGCTGTAAACACGGTCTTTTCAGAGAAAATGCAGTGTTTACATTACAGCCTAGTGATAACTTCACTGGCCACTCCTTAGATGGCTGTTAGAGATCCTTCCTGAGTCATGTCTGCCTAAAATGCATCCAAATATTCAGTATCTCCTCCCTCTGCATGCAAACACTGAACTTTCCTCATAGAGATACAATGATTCAATTCATCTCTATGAGGAGATGCTGATTGGCCAGGGCTGTGTTTGAATTGTGCTGGGTCTGCCCCTGATCTGCCTCTTTGTCAGTCTCAGCCAATCCTATGGGGAAGCATTGTGATTGGATCAGAAGGCCACCACTTCTGATGATGTCAGACATGTTTTTCTGAGGCAAACAGCATGCAGAGCTACAGCTTCAGGCTTGAATACATGTAAGATTTTTCTATATTTATGGAGGCATGAGGGGCCCAGGGGGGCTAGATTGTGGTTTTAACACTATGGGGTCAGGAATACATGTTTGTGTTTCTGATCCTATAATGCTCCTTTAATTAATGAGAGAATAAATCTCTAAAACGTTTGTAATTTGCTGCAGTGTCAGCAAATGAGGGTCATATAAGCCATTTCCCCACAATCCCTCCAACATCTGGTTTGTACATTGAAGTGGCTTGAAACATTTTTCGTACTCTAATTGGCACTAATACACCCGAGGAAGACTGTGTACCAGTTGAAATGTATTGTGCTATTTCTGGTGTTGCTATTTGATTTTATTTGTATGTAACAATAAAGAAAAAATAACAAGAAAGTGCTGAAGATTAAAATGTCAGCCTGGCGTGAGAGACACTATTTACATTTTTCATCACATAATGTTTAAACAATCATTAGACATAATACAATCTTGAGTCACCAACTGATCTCAGGTAGAATTAATATATTGAGTTACCTAAGAAGATTGTTAGTCTCCAATAAACAACCAAAAGATCTAAAGTAATTATTTTTAGAATTCTAAATGTCTAATTTAGAATTAAAAATGGCTGACATTGCCCTTTTTAATTCAAATCTAAATAAAAGTTACACTTTAATCTTCACCACTTTCATGTTACTTTTTTCAATATAAGAAAAAAGAAAGGGGGCAAGGGCTGCGCTATCCGTATATTGGAAAGAGGGAACTATATACAATGATAACTGTTAAAACAGAGTCCATACATGAGTAAACAGTAAAAACAAAGTCCATGCAGTAGTAGAGATCAAATGATAAAATGTCCAATAAAATGCATAAAATCCACAGAATGCATAAAATTGTCTCACTGATATAAGGATAGGGCGTATATACAATCCTCAGGAATGACACCGTCCGGGTTGTGGGTGATCTGTATATGTGGAGATAAAAACACAACAAACTTCCAATGGTGTTGTTTTGTGACTTAAGGAGTAATAAGAGTAAAAATGGAGGATAATACACTCACATTTGATGGAGCTTTGGACCAGCTCTTGGATGAAGGGCACTTAGCCATATAATCCCCGCTAGAGGATATACTGTGACGGTTGGTCTGTCCTTCCAATTGGATTTCCGTAGTTGTCCGTAGAATATATGAAAACATAAATAGTGCTCTCAATTGGAAAAGATAAAATAAAGAAAGTATAAAATAAAATATACTCACAATATTAGAGCAGAAAGTACTGCTCTATATGTACAGCTCTGGTGGAATAATCCCCATCCATGGATTGCTTGAACAGGATACAGTAGGATGCCAGGAAAAATAAATAAATAAAGGAAAGTGTATATACAATAAGATAAAATTTGGTCCTATGACAAAATGATACCAAATAAAAACTTTTTTATTGTTAAAATACACAATTCAACATAAAATACACAGTGTTAACAAGTACTTTGCTGCTATGGTAACAATAGTGCTTAATTCATATTTATAATTTTGGTTCCTGACTTTCCATACTGCTGAAGAAAAAAAACTGCTCCTGGCACATATAACAATTGAAGCAAAGTGCATCTTCAAACTTCTACTTGATGCCTACACAGTTTAGAGCTGACTCATAAAAGGCTCTAAAGATTGTTTTTCGAATAACCTTCCCCCAAAGAGCTCTTATCTTAATAAATTGCAATATGAGGTTTACTTTTTATATTATATAGGTATTTTATTATAAAACAGGTGGTAACTATAATCTCTGGGTTCGCTTCACCTTCTATGTTGTTTGTACTATGTGCCATTTGTATGAAATGGTTCTCAAAATGGTGGTACATTGGGTCATGTTCTAAAAATGTATTAATAATCTTATCTGATAAATAACATTTCAATTCTAATTCCTTTTCTCACGACAGCATAAATAATTTTTTTGGTTTGGAGCTGATGAAAAAAACAAAGGGATATGGTGTGCTTCTGATTAGTGTTGTGTCGATAAACATTTTAAAGATTAGACATTTGTAATTTGTCCATTTTCGGATCAGTATTTTTTTTTGTCAATCTTTCTTTTATTGAGACAAATAAGTTGGGGTACAGAAATAGAGAAAAGGGAAACATGCAAGTTTGAGTACATGTAAGGGATATCACAGCAGTAAGTAACATTTCCTAGATAACATGCTCATTAGTTAAACTCATGCTTTAGGCATAATCAACTACACAGGCATATCGCAATAGAAGGTGTGCTATATGTCGTCATTATTTGTGATCACCGGGGGTAGGGCAGGAGCCCATATCTAGCTAGGAAGGTAGGTTGTCCCAGCTGGCTTATCCTATCGTGTGGCTGCTTCATTGCTAGGTGAATAGCTAGGAGTTCTCATACAGTATTTGTTATGGCCCTACCTGGCCTGGTCAGCTCGCTTGGGCTTAGTAAACTATTCCCTTAGACATTCTATGAACAGGCTGAGATGTAGGCTTATTAAGACATATGGTATAGAAAGGCTGAGCTGAGGCCAGTTACTACAGCACTGGTAACACAGTCTAATCTAAGTGGACACATAGGCTATGTAATTGCATGCTAAAAACATCAGGCTTCTTTTACATTATGAGAGTCCTTCTCAACATCAGACTGTAATGGGCAATTGAGTAAATTATGGGGTAAGTTGTGGAGGACCCTAGTCTGACAGGGTGCAGACAACCTTGACTGGGCTCGTTTCTGGCAGTGCGGATTGTCTGAGTTGGGTTCCCATTGAGCAGTGATGCTCACGACCAGAAGCTTCCATGTGCATGCCCCACCGGCCCATGAGTCCCTGATCAGCCAATTCCCATGCGGGCTGTTGGGGCACCTTGTGTCTGGGGTGTCCCTCTGTCGATGAGGAGATGCGGGCGTGAAGAGGGTCAGCACCTGCGGCCCACAGACTCGGGAACTTCTCGAGGCCGGGTCTTCCCTTTTTTGGGTGCCCAGATGTGTCCAGATGTTCTGCCGCTGCCAGCGGTGGTTGGGCCTCGGGCAGTGTGGACGGTGTCTTGGAGGTATTCTCCAGATGGCCCTCAGCCCAGTAGGATGCAGGGTTTTTGCGGTTCTGCAAGGTGTGCCGAAGTGCGACCCCTTCTGGTTCCACCTTGTCACCACCCCAGTGTGGGAGTGGGGCCGAGATTTCTCTCCTTTCCAGAGTGCTCTTTGGGTGGGAGTAATGTCCGCCTGGTGCTTCTCATGGTGGGTCTTTTGTGTAGTAGGTAGGCATGTTGTTGTGGCTGCTCTTTGGTTAATGTGGTGCCAGAATTTATAGCAGATGGCATCAAACCTGGCTTCAAATAGGACCCTCCATTTGGTGTGTGGGATGCTATGCTGGGCTTCCCGCGTGGCGGCCATCTTGGCCTCGCCACGAGGTTCATTCCGTGTGGTACCTCTGCCCTCCGGTTCTCGGTGCTTGTGCCCCCTTCCATGGCTAGTAGGTGGACCGGGATAAACCCCACCAGTTCAGGGGGGGGGTCGGAGTGTAGCGGGTCCGCGAGCAGGGCCCAAACTCAGGAAGATCAGCTGCCTCTCCCTCGTCTAGGCCTCAACAGGTCGCTGCCGGGCTCTCTGTCATCAATGGTGGTCTTCAGGGTGAGTAGTTTAACGTGTGCCCAGAGTTCCCTGTGTGTATATTCTTTCAAGGCTTTGCTCGAGCCCAGCATTCAGGCTTAAAATTGCAATTTTATTCGATTTTTGTGCAGGACCTCAAGCGAACACGTCTGGGGTAAGTCTGCTCAGCTTGGCAGTCAGGCTCCGCCCCTCGGATCAGTATTTTAAATCTAAAAAATGTATTGCAATTTGGAAGAAATTAAGTTATATCGAGGGTTTATGGTGTTATCCAAATGATATCTAGTTTTCAGCTCATCATAAAATAGAAGGAAATTTGTGGAAAAGATATTCCTTTAAATGGAATGCCACATCTCAATATCAAAATTCAGATTAAGGTGACCAATAGCAGACAAAGTCATAGCTCTTGACCACAGATTGTTTTGTTATATAGTTTGATATAAATTATTCTAGGCATTTGCATGGGGCAAATTTTCGGTTTGGTTTAGCATTCCGAAATTCGGGACTTCTGCAATTCGACACTTCGTCAACTTTGGCAACTTCGGGACTTTGGGACTTCTCTTGCAGCTGCTTAGTAGATAACTCCCTAATTCCCACGGGATAAGGGAGTTATCTACCAAAAGGCTGAAAGACCTAAATTAGTGTTTCAGTCAAATTTACTAATACTGTGGCTGCTCACTTTAAAAAAAAAAAAACCTATTGCCCCCCCCCAGCCCCTAAATTAGAATAAGGGGGGGGACCTAATGTCCTCCCCCCTGAGCAGTGGGTGGGGGCCCTAAATACTAATAAGGGGGGGGACCTAATGTCCTTCCCCCCGGCCCACACCCCTGAGCGGCGGGTGGGGGCCCTAGAGTAAAATGATGGGGGGGGACCTACTGTCCTCCACCTGGCCCCCACCCCTGAGCGGAGGGTGGGGGCCCTAAATACTAATAAAGGGGGACCTAATGTCCTCCCCCCAGGCCCCCAACCCATGAATGGTGGGTGGGGCCCCTAATTAATAATGGGGGACCTAATGTCCTCCCCCCTGAACTCCACTCCTGCGCAGTGGGTGGGGGGCCTAAATACTAATAAGGGGGGGACCTAATGTCCTCCCTCCTGGCCCCCACCCCTGAGCGGCGGGTGGGGGCCCTAAATAAAAAATGAAGCCCCCCCAAGTGACTAGGGGTCCCCAAAGCCCTAGTGATCCCCCTACCCAAAAAAAAAACTAACCCCTACCTACCCCGTCACCCTAAAAAATAATGTCCTCTCCCCTGGCCCCCACCCCTGAGCGGTAAATGAAGAGACTGACAGGTAAGACTCTACATTTACCTGTCACAGCACTCTGATTGGTTGGCTTGAAATCCACCAATCAGAGTGCTCTGTGTCATTTTACACAGTGTGGGAAAGTTCTTTGGAATTTTCCCACGCTGTGTAATTTGACTCATAACTCTCTGATTGGTGGATTCAGTCAGTCTCTTCATTTACCTGTCAGAGCACTCTGATTGGATGGCTTGCTGAAGTTGTAGCTGCAGAGTGGCGTGTGTGCCCCTAATGGTTATCTGGAGGCTGGTGTCAGCTATATGTGTCGGCTGCACAGGATTGCCGGTTTTTGGGACGTCTTGGTGCAGGCTTGTTAGGAGGTGAGTAGGAGGTTGGCTGGTGTGCCGGCATTTCTCACTTGGCTGCAGGCTCAGTGTTTTCGAGTGGGATCGTTTGGAATGTGGTGTTGTGCCATCCCCTCAGTGCAGCCGCTGTTCAGGTTGGTTGGTATGGCTGTGGGGGTATGTGAGTGATGTCCCTCCTTCCTGTATGGCAGGATCGGAGTGTGGGAGCCACGGTGACTACTGTGAGTGTGGGGAGGGAGCTGGTCTCTCCCTCGTCCCCTGCGCACATGGTGCCTGCCATCTTAGACGCAGCTGTCGGGCCCGCCAGAGGCAGCCCGGCCAGGGCCGCAGGGTGAGGACAGGGATCACCCCCACCGGTCCAAAGGGGGGAACAGGGCTGGGTCCACTCGGATTGGCGCCGCTGGCTGGGAGCTTTGTTGCAGGATAGTGAGGCAGCGGCTGTCTGCCCCACTCACCGCCGGAGAAGGCCTCTTTTGGGGCAACGGAAGTTTCTCCTTCAGGGACTGAAGCCAGATAGGCCAGCCTCTCCCTGGATGAAGTGGTCCCTCTGCTTTGAGCGCCCTTGCTTTCGGTCTATTTTCGAGAGTGAAGGCATGTTATTTTAGCAGTGTTTTGCTTTCTTTTTTTTTTTATTAATTCTTTATTTTAAAGATTTTCTGAGGGGGTACAAAAGAAAGGGAAATGGGTAGCATGAGTGATGGTACATTTCATCTCCAATACGCAGATTGGTCTTGTTTGTCATACCCTTATACAGTTTGTTCTTGTATATCATTTGGGTCGGAGGGGTACAAACATGGGGTAGGTGGGATACAAGTTTCAAGCAAACAGCTATCGTTTTGTAAACCTTTATAGTGGTGTTGGAGAGGGTGGTAGTTTGTGCTGGTTGACAGTTGTTCCTCGAGTCTCTCCTGGTGGGTCTGAGTTGTTGTGCGTTTGTTGTCCTTTTGAGTGGTATATCTGGTGTTTGTTTTCCTGTGGGTGCTTGGGTGTCCTGTTGGATCAGAAATTTTATTGTGGAGGTTGTTCTGGGGGTTATGTGGAGTTTGTCGGTTGTTGGTGTTGTGTAGGGTAAGCGGTCCCTGTAATTCTCGGTGTCTACTTTATTGTTGATCGGTTAGTTTCCCAGTGGTCGTGCCAGGTGGTGATTTTGTCTTGGTTGTGCTTGTGTTGTGTTTGCAATGGTAGTCGTGCCTTGATTGGATGGTCGAGGGTGTTTTGCGTGTTCTCTGTCCAGATGGGTTCTGCAGGGTTTCCAGTAGGTGTGCTGTATGCATGGGTTTACTTTGAGTGACTTGTGGGTGAATGGGGGGTGGGGGATTGGTGCTGTGGGGGTGAAGGGGGAGGAGGAAGGTCCTGGAGCGGCCGCACGCCCCAGCCCCTCCCCTACACCCCAACTAGGTGCCTCATAATCCATGGGTCCCAGATTTTGTGGAAGTGTTTTGTGTTTCGTGTAGGATGGCTGAGAGTTTGTCTCAGGGTGTCAGGTACCATCTGAGAATGGTTTTGTATGCTTGTTCCTTATGATTTACACATATGGTAAGCGAGGCGGTGGCTTCCCATATGCTTACCCAGTCTGATGGGTTCCCTGGTGGGCCTATGTCTCTTTCCCAGGCCTTCGTGTAGGTGAGTGTGTCTGTTGGGGATTTGGAGTTCAGTTGGGAGTATATCGTAGAGATTTGTCCCTTGTGTGTGGGGGCTTGTAGGCAGGTTGTCTCGAATTGTGTAGGTTTTGTGGTTGCTGTTTTTATGTTCTGAGGTTCTTTCCGGAAGCTGCGTAGTTGTAGGTAGCGAAAGTGGTCGAAGGTGTTCAGTGGTGTGGTGCGAGGGAGTTCTGGAAATGGTATAAGTTGTTGGTTACTGAAGAAGTCCCTAAGACTAATCAGTCCATTTTCCTCGTAGTGCGCAAAGTCTTGTGGTGTCATGCCGGGGGGAAGCGTTTGTTTCTTAGGATTGGGTTGAGTGGTGAGGGGGAGTTTAAGGGAGTGGTGCGTGGTAGTTCTATCCCAAACTCGTAGGGATGTGGTCAGGGCTGGTGACGTTGGTGGGAGTTCTGGTCTGTCTCTTTTGGGGAGCCAAAAGAGGAGAAAGGGGTGGTCTCTGCCCAGGAGGTCATGCTCCAGGTCTACCCATAGTTTTGTCCCTGGTGGGGAGTGGAGGTGTTGTACTTGAGCTAGCTGGGCCACTTGATAATATTGGAGGAGGTTGGGGAGGCCCAGGCCCTCGGTTTTAACAGTTTTGTACATTGTCATCCGTTTAATCCGTGGTATTTTATCTGCCCAGATGAATTTGTCTATTTTTGTTTGGAGGGCTTTAAAGTACAGTCTGGAGATGGGGGTGGGCAAGGCCTGGAACATATACAGGAATTTGGGCAGGAGATTCATTTTTATTGAGGCAATTCTGTCCAACCAGGATATGTGCATGGGTTGCCGTCTTTGTAGATCTAATTGGGCTTGTTCGATTAGGGGAGTGTAGTTTAGTGTATAGGTTTTGGATAGGTCTGCTGGGATGTGTGTGCCTAGGTAGTGAATGCTTTGCTGATTGAATTTGAATGGATGTGAGTGCTCTATTTGGGTTAAGAGTGGTTGTGGGAAGTTGAGGGGGACGGCTTCTGTTTTGTCCAGGTTTAGTTTGTATCCTGAGAGGTGGGCGTAATCTTGGAGAAGTGTGAGTAGTGGGTTCTGTGAGGTTTAACAGGATGTCATCTGCGTATTCTTGTATTCTTTCTTTCTAATTTTTAGACCTTGGATTTCGGGGGTGATGTGGATGAGTTGGAGTAGGGGTTCCAGGGAGAGGGCGAACAGGAGTGGGGAGAGTGGGCAACCCTGCCTCATTTCCTTTTCGTATTGTGAACTCATGTGGTCTAGTGTTAGGGGAGGAGGAGAGTCGCTTTGGGGTTGGAGTACAGGGTTGTGAGGGCTGTAATGATGGTGTCGGGGAAGTGTCATTCTTGTAGAGTGGGAAATAGGAAGGGCCAGAGCAGGCGATCAAACGCTTTTTCTGCGTTGAGAGTAGTAAGGTGGGGATGTTTCTATGCTGGGCTCTCCATATTAAGTCTATTGTGCGCCTGGTGTTGTCACAGGCTTGGCGGTTGGGAATAAATCCTACATGGTCTGGGTGAATGAGTTTAGGAAGCAGTCGTTGTATTCTGTTGGCTAATGTTTTTGTGAGGATTTTGATGTCTATGTTTAGGAGGGATATTGGGTGGTAGTGTCCGGGGTCAAGGTGTGTTTTGTGTGGTTTGGGGATTAAGCATATGTTAGCTTTGAGCATTCAATGTTTGGCTTCAATCGTTCGTAGGGAGGTCAAGTGGCTTTCTAGTTCATGAAGTGTTCATTTTCTGTGGGTGCTGGCTGCGTTAATTATCGTTCCCCTGATTGTTGCCTTGTGGGCTGCCTATAGTGTGTTCGTGGATGAGACCAATCCTGTATTTGTGGCGAAGTAGTTTGTCAGTTCTTGTTGGTTGTTTTGTCTGATTTGTGTGTTATGTAGGAGTGTAGGGTTCATTCTCCAGGACCAGGCTTTGGCTGCGTGGCTGCGTGGGGTTTCTCTATTTTGAGGGAGATAATACCAGGTCAGACCAGGTGACTGAGCCTATTGAGGTGGATTGTGTGTGGGGCATTAGTGAGGGGGATATTAAGAACAGGTCTATTCTGGAGTAAGAGGAGTGTGGGTGCGAATAGAAGGTGAAGTACAGGGTTGTGTGGTGTTGGAGTCTCCATAGCTCTTGCAGGCCTGTTTGTAATTTGTCCTAGTGGGGGGTGTGTGTGGCTTGCTTTTCCTGAGGCCTTTCCTATATATGGATGGGGTAAGGACTGCGTTGAGGTCTCCTCCTAGTATGATGTGGTGTGAGGGGAATAGTTTTAGTTGTGTGCGTAATGCCGTCCAGAAAGTTGGTTCAGGTGTGTTTGGGGCGTAGGCTGTGGTGATCGCATATTTGTGGTTAGCGAGGTTTCCTGTAATGGTCAGGTATCTTCCTTGGGGATCTGGGAGGTGTTTTGAGAATGTGATCGGGCATTTTTTGTGGACCAGGATGGCAACGTCATTCTGTTTGCCCTGAGGCTAATTTGTTAGGTAGCATTTTTTATAGTTTTTGTTAGTTAGGGGAAAGGGTTTCTTTGTCTCGAAATGGGTTTCCTGGAGGAGGATTATGTCCGCCCCCATTCTGTTTGCCCAGCGTAGTGTTTGATGTCTCTTAGCCGGGTTGTTAAGTCCCTTGCAGTTGATGGATATGCAGGAGATTGATTCTGGCATGTTTGTGTTTCTGTGTTGTTGTTGTAACGGACCGTTTTGCACAAAAGGGGAAAAAACCGCTTAGACGATAATCCCCCTTTCAGAGACAGGCACAGCTACTGAATAATCACCAAAACTCACGAACCGCCAATAAGTGAATGCTCCAAACTCCCGAACGGCATACAAGGGAATAAGGTAGCACTTCAAATAAACGAACAGGAACCATACGAATAGCTGCTAGCAGGCGAACAGGAAAAGCTTCCAAGCGGCTTACACTCCTGGCAATCAGTCCTTAGCAGCATACAGTAAATCCCCCCAAAGACGAGACAAGGCTCCGTGTTGAGGGTCAAGCAGTGGTCTGTTTAATGAGGGCTACCTGCCCGGCTTTATGCAGGTCTCCCACCTGGTGGACACTCCCCTAGGGGACCAAATGGGAGACTGTGACAAGGGACAGACAAGTATACAAATAGGACACACAGTCACAGTATATTCCCACAATGCATCCTGGCTTCCTCCCCTCTGCCCTGGGAGATAATTGGGAAGTAACTCAATTATCTCCCAAGACAAAGGCAAAACTCCATTACACACGTGGGAACACAAAACAGCATTATACTTTAAAATGCACAAAGTAACATTTACTACATTAAACACAGGCATGTAACACATCCCCAGATAGCTCAGGTCTGAGTGCACATTATTAGGTGAATGGCACTCAGACTACACGAATACAGTTCAATCGCCATGGAGCCAAAGTCTTTACAGTCAGTTTCATACGAATGGGCTCCATGGGATTCCTATCTGGGGTATAAGACATTCACACAAAAATACCGAACACCGGGTCATTCGTGTGCTTTCACCGAACAAGAAGGGAGGTCGGCGGCTTCAGCGGTGTTCGCGCAAAACTGTGTCCGATTTTAGTTCCATGAAAATAGAGGCGAACACCGCTGTTCATTCGTATGGTTTAAAATGGCCGCGACCTCGTGTTCGGGATACGAATGGCGGCCACCCAGCGTTCATCAATTAAGCTGCGGTTAACCGCAGCTTCAGGGAGGTTAATTGCCGGCACACTCCAGCTCCCAGGTGGTCCAGTCATTCGTACGGTTGTTCGGTAGATTGAACTACCGAACAACCGGCAGAAAAGCACGAATACAGCTTTTCTGCATGCAAAAATAAAGTCTTTTAAAAGGGGGCCATAGTCCAAAGGCAGCAGGCGAGCAACCAGGCTTCTCCAATGCAATGTGGCTAGATTGGTCTCGTCACATCTCTCCCCTTTTCCAAACAGACTAACAGGGTATCTGACCTCCTGCCGGTCAGTGCCCTTGTTAGTCCAGCAGCCCACCCACAACAAATAATCCACAGCACAGCCCACCCACAATAAATGGTTACTGCACCTGGGTAGAGAAGAAGCTTGTCCATGTCCAGGTGCCTCACCACGGCTGTGCTGGGTACGGGTACGCTGACTTGGTGGGTTGCTGCGTGGGCAGAGACCAGCTGCACTCTGCCCTGTTGCCAGCGCTACTGGGAGGGTAGCCTGGTGGAAGCCTGGTTGTTGGAGGGGGAGACCGACTGTCTCCCCTTTAAATACACCGCTCTGCTGCTGCTGCTGCTGGAGACCGACTGTCTCCCCTTTAGATGCACAGTCCTGCTGCTGGGGACCGACCGTCTCCCCTTTGGTTACCCATCTCTGCTGCTGGAGGGGGAGACCGACTGTCTCCCCTTTGGCTAAACAGCCCTGTCGCTGGGGGGCAGGACCGACCGTCCCTACCCCCTGTGCTGGCAGTGTAGAGACCACGGTCCCATCTGCACCGTTGTGGGGCTTACTGTCTCCCCTTTGTACATTAAGCTGCCGCTGGGGAGAGGGGGTAACAAGCTCCTCTCCCATACATACTTCCAGCTGCGGGGGAGGGAGACCGACTGTCTCTGCTCCCAATACAGAGTCCTGCCGCTGGGGAAAGGAGACTGGGCTCTCTATTCCCGGTAGGACACTCTGCCGCTGGGGAATGGAGACTGGGCTCCCAATTCCCAAAGCATCATACTGCCGCTGGGGAATGGAGACTGGGCTCCCAATTCCCAAAAAATCACGCTGCCGCTGGGGAGGGAGGACACTGCTCTCCTCTCCCTGGACTTCACACTGCCTTCCCGGCATATCACTTGGCTGCTGGGGGCAGGAACAACTACCTCTGCCCCCTGTAACTCCAATGCCGCTGGGGAATGGAGACTGAGCTCCCAATTCCCTGCTGTATCTCCCGCTGGGGAATGGAGACTGGGCTCCCAATTCCCTGCTGTATCTCCTGCTGGGGAATGGAGACTGGGCTCCCAATTCCCTGCAATTCACTCTGCTGCTGGGGACAGGAGCAACTATCTCTTTCCCCTGTAACTCAGCCTGCCGCTGGGGAATGGAAACTGGGCTCCCAATTCCCCAAAAAATTACACTGCCGCTGGGGAATGGAGACTGGGCTCCCAATTCCTTGCATATCACTCTGCTGCTGGGGAATGGAGACTGGGCTCCCAATTCCCTGCAATTCATTTATTCTACTGCTGGGGAATGGAGACTGGGCTCCCAATTCCCTGCAATATCTCCCGCTGGGGAATGGAGCTCGGGCTCCCAATTCCCTGCAATATCTCCCGCTGGGGAATGGAGCTCGGGCTCCCAATTCCCTGCAATTTCTCCCACTGGGGAATGGAGACTGGGCTCCCAATTCCCTGCAATTCACTCTCCCGCTGGGGAATGGAGACTGGGCTCCCAATTCCCTGCAATATCTGTCGCTGGAGTTCTTCCCAACGTGCCAGCTGACCTTCTCTTTCTGCCCGGTGTTGCAGATTCATGAACACTAGGTTCCTCATGGACTGCACGTGTTTCTCAGCTGGATTGGGTCCAAAGAAGTTCAGCCGCAACCACATCATACAGTCATACTCTCTCATAGAGTATCTGTACTCCACTGCTGGTTCCATCCTGGTGCTGTCAGGGTCGCTGTACTCAGACATGCGTTGCCCTCAAATTGTAAATCCAAAGAAATGGTGTCTCCTGTAGCTGTCCTGTAGTCCGTGGGAACGATCCCGCCGCTTGCCACCAATTGTAACGGACCGTTTTGCACAAAAGGGGAAAAAACCGCTTAGACGATAATCCCCCTTTCAGAGACAGGCACAGCTACTGAATAATCACCAAAACTCACGAACCGCCAATAAGTGAATGCTCCAAACTCCCGAACGGCATACAAGGGAATAAGGTAGCACTCCAAATACACGAACAGGAACCATACGAATTGCTGCTACCAGACGAACAGGAAAAGCTCCCAAGCGGCTTACACTCCTGGCAATCAGTCCTTAGCAGCATACAGTAAATCCCCCAAAGACGAGACAGAGCTCCGTGTTGAGGGTCAAGCAGTGGTCTGTTTAATGAGGGCTACCTGCCTGGCTTTTATGCAGGTCTCCCACCTGGTGGACACTCCCCTAGGGGACCAAATGGGAGACTGTGACAAGGGACAGACAAGTATACAAATAGGACACACAGTCACAGTATATTCCCACAATGCATCCTTGCTTCCTCCCCTCTGCCCTGGGAGATAATTGGGAAGTAACTCAATTATCTCCCAAGACAAAGGCAAAACTCCATTACACACGTGGGAACACAAAACAGCATTATACTTTAAAATACATAGAGTAACATTTACTACATTAAACACAGGCATGTAACACATCCCCAGATAGCTCAGGTCTGAGTGCACATTATTAGGTGAATGGCACTCAGACTACACGAATGCAGTTCAATCGCCATGGAGCCAAAGTCTTTACAGTCAGTTTCATACGAATGGGCTCCATGGGATTCCTATCTGGGGTATAAGACATTCACACAAAAATACCGAACACCGGGTCATTCGTGTACTTCCACCGAACAAGAAGGGAGGTCGTCGACTTCAGCGGTGTTCGCACAAAACTGTGTCCGATTTTAGTTCCATGAAAAATAGAGGCGAACACCGCTGTTCATTCGTATGGTTTAAAATGGCCGCGACCTCGTGTTCGTGATACGAACGGCGGCCACCCAGCGTTCATCAATTAAGCTGCGGTTAACCGCAGCTTCAGGGAGGTTAATTGCCGGCACACTCCAGCTCCCAGGTGGTCCAGTCATTCGTACGGTTGTTCGGTAGATTGAAACTATCGAACAACCGGCAGAAAAGCATGAATATGGCTTTTCTGCATGGAAAAATAAAGTCTTTTAAAAGGGGGCCATAGTCCAAAGGCAGCAGGCGAGCAACCAGGCTTCTCCAATGCAATGTGGCGAGATTGGTCTCGTCACATTGTAGCGTTTTCGTTGTAGTGGGTGTGCTCTGGGTTGGATGTGGGCACCGGGGCGAGGGGGATCCTGAGGCTCCCGTCCACTCCTAGGGGGTAAGGTCTTGGATTGGGAGGGGTGGGGGGTTGGGCGAGTGGGGGAGGGTTATGGAGTTCGGGTGATTGGGTCGTGGGGTGTCTTCCTTGGTCTTATGTGATAGTTGCCAGTTATGGTGGGAGGTGGTGTTGGTTACACCTTGGGTCTTTTGTGTAGTTTGTGTCTCCCGGGTGCCCCGGGAGCTGGGGGGTGGGGAAGAGGAGGAAGAGTTTTCACGTTCCTGTTACTCCTCTCTCCCCGGCGCTGGATGTGGTGTTGCACTCAATGTTCAGTGTTGTTGTCCTGTCTGTCTGTGCTGTTAGGTGCCGTTCGTAGCCTGTGTTGTCCTTGTCTGTATTCCAGTGGGTGTTCTGGGTGGATAAATCGTGCTTTCGGCTTCTGCCTAAGGTATTGGAAAACATTTTATAATAACATGCAAAACATTTTCCGGTATATAGGTATTGGTATTGATATTGACGTCCCGCGGTCCCCATATGGGGTTTGTACTTCAGATTTCTGTCGTTCCTGTGACCGGGTTGTTTGCCCCTTTGGGTAGTGCAGGTGTATGGGGCTTGGGTTTGATTGCTGAACTAAACATTAATAACATTGTATTAGAGCGTGCAATATAGTTACATTAGCATAGGTATTTGTGCCCCTTGAGACCTATGTCGTGTCTGTGATGTTAGACCTCTGCTCTTGTGTTTTTTCATTTTACCCTATTAGGTGGTTGTGGTGGGTGGGGTTTGGGTTTGAAGGCTGTGCAAGACAGTTGTGGCATTTTGTGTGGGCGAGCAATATAATTTGTTGTCACATTAGTTCTGTTGCTCATAGATCCCTGTGTTGGGGCTATATTTGTGCCCCTCTGGTGCTGTGGTGGTTCTATCACTTCTCCTAGTGGGTGGTCAGGGTGGGTATTGCGAGGATTCGACTGTTACTATGTTCAATGGTGACCGGTGAGAGTGCCTGTATATAGAAGATATTTGCATTCCAAATTGTTGTTGGTGTCAGCGGGGGCACCAATTCATCTATTTGGACATTCGGAAGTACCCGAATGTCCGAATTGCCCGAAATTCGTCCGAATTCACATTCGGACCGAAACGAATTGCACATGTCTAAATTATTCCATGCTGTTATGGTAAATTTAGTTGTAGGAAAACAATTGAGTTGGTTAGATTTAGGTAGCCACAAAATGTCCGTAACAGGGTGGGGTAATAGGTTTTCCATTTCTATTGTTAATTATTTAGGCATGTTAGAGTCTAAGTTGAATTTGAGTACAGATGCTGTGTTAGTGGCTAGATAATAATCTTTGAAATTAGGAACATGCAGTCCTCTATATCTTTTATTTTTTTGTGGTGTGTTAAGTTTTTTGGGTTTTTTTTCCAGAGAAATGTAGCTATGTTAGAATTGATCTTTATAAAGAAAGTGTAGGGAATATTTAGTGGAATAGTTCTTATTAAATATAAAAATGTTAATTTTCAAGGCAGCTATTCGGCCTAACATGACAATTCAAAACTACCCCATCTGTTAAGCTCATCTCTCAATTCTAGCAAGTTTTGTTTTATCTAAATTCAAGGAAAACATGTTGGATTTTTTTTTGCCATTTTAATGCCCCAAAAATATCCATATTACTCTTTCCATTAATACTGGTATTGCAAATGTAAACTGCCAGTGCAATAATCAATTAGTTATTTATTTAGGAATACATATTGTATACTGTTAAATAAGAAGGCTAAACTTTTTCTCCAGCATGAAATAATGTACAACAATCATAATCACGTTTGAACAAATTTTGAAGTAGCATTGATGTGATTCTATTTAATGTCCTGTGCAGGTTAAAAGACAAACAAGCACACCCTCTAGTGGGTAAAAATAAAAATACAATAATAAAGTGTACCCTTTCTAAATAAAAATAGTTAATACAATGTTAAACCAAAATATGCACACAAGTCGAGCCATAAGCAGGGCCTGATTAACATAGGGGCTGATGGAGCTGCAGCTCCAGGCCCAGGCCCATGGAATAGGCCCATTTAAAAAAAAATACCATAAAAAAAATTGTTTTCCTTTTTTTTTTTTTTTACACACACTACTCTTAGGTTTGCCACCCGACTGGTATTTTACCAGTATTTGAGGCTGCCTGGCCATGCCGGTATTGCAGTAATTCCGGCAATACAAATGCAGGTATGTTTCTCAGTATAAACAGAGATTACTCTGTAATACCAGCACTAACCAGTAGGGGTCACTGTGTATGGAGAGAGGCAGGCATAGGAAGTTACAGCATATCCCTCCCTGCCTCTCTCTACTCACTGATCCGCAGGGGAGCAGCCACACAGCACAGAGAGTCCAGACAGCAGCCTCCAGCTTACAGAGACAGCCTACAGCTCAGGTAAGTGGGGGGAAAGGCAGCAAGGAGACATGGGGACACTGAGACACTAGGGGACACTGTGAGCTATGGGGATGCTGAGACACATGGGGACATTGGGAGACACACTGAGACACAGAGACACATGGGACACAGTGTTCCCATGCCTCCAAGCCAGTGTCCCTATTGTCTCAGTGTCCCCTAGTCTCCCAGTGTCTATATCCCCATGTCTCTCAGTGTCCTTAGTGTCTCAGTGTCCCCATGTCTCCCAGTGTCCCCAAATATCTGTGTCCCCATGTCTCCCAGTGTCCACATGTCTCCCAGCCAGTCCCCCTAGTGTCTGTGTCCCAGTGTCCCCAAATATCTGTGTCCCCATGTCTCCCAGTGTCCACATGTCTCCCAGCCAGTCCCCCTAGTGTCTCAGTGTCCCCATGTCTCCCAGTGTCCCCATGTCTCCCAGTGTGTCTGTGTCCCATGTCTCTCAGTGTCCCTAGTGTCCCCAAATGTCCCAATGTCTCCCAGTGTCCCCAAGTGTCTCCATGCCTCCCAGCCAGTGTCCCTAGTGTCTCAGTATCCCCATGTCTCTCAGTGTCCCTAGTGTCTTAGTGTCCCCATGTCTACCAGTGTCTGTGTCTCTGTTTCCCTAGTGTCTGTGTCCCCATTTCTCCCAGTGCCCCATTGACTTCCTGCTTCACTGGACACTGCTGTTAGGGGGTGTGGATTTACTTGAAAGATTAAAGCATACATTAGAGAGAGATTAGCATAGAGTATGTGTTTTCTTAAAGCTGCATCCTTTGAGTTTCCCACCAACACCATCTCCATTAGATACTTGATGCTTGAGAGGTATGACTGTTTTAGTGTCTATGGTCGATAAGATTTTTGTCATGACTGCTAGTGTGGTCCAGCATGCAGAACTATGTAACATCTACATAGACAGAACAGAAAATGATAAAACGGTCCTAAGAATGGCCGGACTAATACGTTAAAAACAGAGAATGTTCAAGGGAGCCAGAAATATACAATACCATTTTACAAGCCAAGTCAGGGAAGCCAGGAATCAGAATAGTCAGGCATAGCCAAGGTCAAAATACTGGGAATATCAAAAACAGGACAAGAAAACACACTCTCAGGATTCAGGAACCAGGAACGAAAACCACGACAGGGCAATAACCTAGGTTAAATATCGCTCTGGCCTCTGACTGCAGAACGTGTGTGTGTGTGTGTAACCCTGGGGGGCAGAGCTATATCTGACTGCGACCGCATGTTCGGCACCATCTTGAACCCAGGCAGGCAGCCAGGAGAACCCAGCAGAGCGGCTCCCGACTCGCCGCTGAGCAGGTAAGCTCAGTACGTTGGCGCCGTCACACTGGTCCGGTGCGACTGCACCTCGCGGCGAGCCGGTGGCCGTGACAATTCTGTAATTAGGCTCCATCATAATTGTCAGCACCAGGCCCACTGGGCTCTTAATCTAGCCCTGGCCATAAGACTTGCTTTTTCCACAGAAATAACAAATCTGCAGTAATGTTACTATCGCAAAGAATTCTGGGTGGGCATATGCAAATTAATTGAACAAAGAATCTAATTTTTGCCTCATTCCATTTTAAACATGGATTCCTTTGTGTCTGTGTTTGCTGTATACAACAACGTTGAAACACAACTTGGGAAAAGATTCCTTTGCGGTAGTAACATCACTGCAGATTTGTGATTTATGTGGGAATAGCAAGTCTTATGGCTTGACTGGTGTGCAGATTTTGGTCTAACATTGTATTAACTATCCACAGACTTCAGGTGGAAGAATTTTACCCCACCATAACATTAATAGAGCAAGACCAAAAAAAAAAAAACTTTAGCAGCCTAATCATACATACAGGGAGTGCAGAATTATTAGGCAAATGAGTATTTTGACCACATCATCCTCTTTATGCATGTTGTCTTACTCCAAGCTGTATAGGCTCGAAGCCTACTACCAATTAAGCATATTAGGTGATGTGCATCTCTGTAATGAGAAGGGGTGTGGTCTAATGACATCAACACCCTATATCAGGTGTGCATAATTATTAGGCAACTTCCTTTCCTTTGGCAAAATGGGTCAAAAGAAGGACTTGACAGGCTCAGAAAAGTCAAAAATAGTGAGATATCTTGCAGAGGGATGCAGCACTCTTAAAATTGCAAAGCTTCTGAAGCGTGATCATCGAACAATCAAGCGTTTCATTCAAAATAGTCAACAGGGTCGCAAGAAGCGTGTGGAAAAACCAAGGCGCAAAATAACTGCCCATGAACTGAGAAAAGTCAAGCGTGCAGCTGCCACGATGCCACTTGCCACCAGTTTGGCCATATTTCAGAGCTGCAACATCACTGGAGTGCCCAAAAGCACAAGGTGTGCAATACTCAGAGACATGGCCAAGGTAAGAAAGGCTGAAAGACGACCACCACTGAACAAGACACACAAGCTGAAACGTCAAGACTGGGCCAAGAAATATCTCAAGACTGATTTTTCTAAGGTTTTATGGACTGATGAAATGAGAGTGAGTCTTGATGGGCCAGATGGATGGGCCCGTGGCTGGATTGGTAAAGGGCAGAGAGCTCCAGTCCGACTCAGACGCCAGCAAGGTGGAGGTGGAGTACTGGTTTGGGCTGGTATCATCAAAGATGAGCTTGTAGGGCCTTTTCGGGTTGAGGATGGAGTCAAGCTCAACTCCCAGTCCTACTGCCAGTTCCTGGAAGACACCTTCTTCAAGCAGTGGTACAAGAAGAAGTCTGCATCCTTCAAGAAAAACATGATTTTCATGCAGGACAATGCTCCATCACACGCGTCCAAGTACTCCACAGCGTGGCTGGCAAGAAAGGGTATAAAAGAAGAAAATCTAATGACATGGCCTCCTTGTTCACCTGATCTAACCCCATTGAGAACCTGTGGTCCATCATCAAATGTGAGATTTACAAGGAGGGAAAACAGTACACCTCTCTGAACAGTGTCTGGGAGGCTGTGGTTGCTGCTGCACGCAATGTTGATGGTGAACAGATCAAAACACTGACAGAATCCATGGATGGCAAGCTTTTGAGTGTCCTTGCAAAGAAAGGTGGCTATATTGGTCACTGATTTGTTTTGTTTTTGAATGTCAGAAATGTATATTTGTGAATGTTGAGATGTTATATTGGTTTCACTGGTAATAATAAATAATTGAAATGGGTATATATTTGTTTTTGTTAAGTTGCCTAATAATTATGCACAGTAATAGTCACCTGCACACACAGATATCCCCCTAACATAGCTAAAACTAAAAACAAACTAAAAACTACTTCCAAAAATATTCAGCTTTGATATTAATGAGTTTTGGGTTCATTGAGAACATGGTTGTTGTTCAATAATAAAATTAATCCTCAAAAATACAACTTGCCTAATAATTCTGCACTCCCTGTATAGTTATCACACCAATACTATACAATACAACTATAAAGCCTACAGCCTCCAATCCAAACTATAACATCTATCCAATATAAACCAACCATGCATCAATGCAGTTAGCACAATATAGGGCAAATAAACTACACAATTCTCAGCAATTATTTTATCATGTGAAAATAAAACGCATACCCGATTCAACTAAAGACATCCACCATAAGCAGAGAACACAAGCTTCAAACACATTGATCGTTAATATAGAGTGCAATTGTGAGCACATAGACCATTTGTGTAAAGTTAAATTGTGAGCACATTGGCCATATATGTAAAGTGCAAATTGTACATTGGTCATGAGCATAAAGTGAAAATATGAATATATCAACCATATTGAACTTACCGTATACATAAAGTAAAACATTATAAGCACAGCTACCATATGCATGAGTGAATGCATGAAACCATCTTACTTCCACACCTACAAATAATGGCAAACAAAGCCACTATGTGTAAATTATAAAACAATATACAAAATCTTGTGCAAAACCTAATTTATCCTCTAGGTAAAAAGAGCAATCTGATAAAATACAACAGAACCTCATACAGTCAAACAATAATATTCTTAAGACTTAACCCCTCAGCATAGAATTAGATTTTTACCTACCAAGGAGGTAGAAACTGTGGCTCCTCCGGAAAAAAACAGGAAGGTCCAGGTAAGGTAAAAAACTAGGATAGTCATTTTATCCAAAGAAATGTATATGAAAGAAGCCCTTTCCCAACTCAGTGACACACCAGTATACAATACAATTGTATCTGACCCCACCCCTGATATTAAAAGCATTTAAAACAGTTTTTTTTAAATGAAGGACTTGAAAAACAGATTATCAGTAAAAAAAATGAACATATCTTTATAAACATTACACAGCCTACTACTCCTGTTTTTTTATTTCTTACCAAAAGTCCACAAAAATAAAACCAATCCATCCCATTGTATCAGGCATTAATCCAATTTTGTACAATCTGTCAGCGTATCTTGACACCTGCCTCCAACCCCACTTTCTTAAAATGAAATCTTATCTGAAAACATAAGCCTTATGCAAATTTTAAACAAATTTAAATGAAGTACAATTTTATTTTAGTCACCATTGATTTTAACAGATTTTATTTTAAAAACATCTGGACATGATTTTAAAACACAACTATTTCTGGTTTTATGATTCCTTTTACTTACATCAGAAAGGCACTCCTATGGGCACGAAAATAGCACCCAGTTACGCTCAGTGGCGTCTCTAAGATTCATTTTTCGGGGGGGCACATGGAGGGCCAGTGACAAAAGTAGGGGGGCACATTTAACCCCGCCCTCGCTGCAGTTTGACCCCGCCCCTGTCACATGTTAAGCCACGCCCCTGACACAATATGTTTTTTTTTTTTTTAATAATACCTGGTGGAGGATTCATTATTTTCCACCAGGGATTATTAAAAAAACAAACACATTATCCTTGATACAGTGCCATAGTTGCCAACATTTGAAAAAAAATTTCCAAGGACATTTTGCAGCACAGCTATCAATTACTGTCTGGGTATAATATCCCTGGACAGTCAGTGCTCTCTGTATAATACAGGGTTGTGTGTATAATAAATTGGGACACTCAGTGCTCCCTGTATAGTGCTGCTCTCTGTATAATACAGGTCTGTTTGTGTATAATATCCCAAGACAGAGAGCAGCACTATACAGGAAGCACTGACTATCCCGGGATATTTTATACACACAGATCTGTATTATACAGATAGCTGAGCATATACCCCAATCTCTAGACTACTAGTACCTGTCAACAGCAGCTCCCAGACGCGTGTAACAGGGCTAAAGTGTGCGGCAGCTCACACAGATTATTCAGCGGTAAAGTGCACTCGCTGGTAGAGCCAAACTGGGAATCCCTGGGAATCCAAAGCAGCCCTGGAAAAAAAAGTATGCCATTCCTACAAGTCAAAATATATATATATAGTACAGTAAGCACACAAGCTCACTGACATGCGCAAATAGGCTTACTGACAGACAAAACTCTCTGACTCACACACAAGCTTACTACAGACCATCTCACTTGTATAAACAGAAGGCTCACTACAAAGAAGTTCAGGGACACACACAAACTCACTAAAGACAAGCTCACTGACACACACATGCTCACTAAATAGAAGCTCACTGACACACACAAGCAGTACCATTTTAACAGAGTTAAGGGCCCCTGGGCAAAGTCATGCACTGGGGCCCTTCCTACACAACAACTCACAGGAATTTTAATTATTGATAGACTGCGGAGTCCATACACACACACAGATTGCTGAGTCCATACACACACACACAGTCCATACACACACACAGATGCGGAGTCCATACACGCACACACACACACAGATTGCTGAGTCCATACGCACGCATAGTTGCTGAGTCCATACACACACACACACGCACGCAGATTGCTGGATCCATACACACACACACACACACACACACACACACACACACACATACTGCACAGTCCATACACACACACACACACACACACACAGACTGCTGAGTCATACACACACACACAGACTCTGCTGGAGTGTACACACACACAGACTGCTGAGTCCATGCATACACGGGCTGCTGAGTCCATACACAAGTACACAGACTGCTGAGTCCATGCACACACACACACACACAGGCTGCTGAGTCCGCACACACACGCTGACTCTGCTGGTGGGTACACACACAGACTGCTGATCCATACACACACAGACTGCCAGGTCCATACACACACACACACACAGACTGCTGAGTCCATACACACACACAATTGCTGCTGAGTCCATACACACACACAAACACACACACTCTGCTGAGTCCATACACACACACAGACTGCTGAGTCCATACACACACACAGACTCTGCTGAGTCCATACATACACACAGACTCTGCTGAGTCCATACACATACACAGACTCTGCTGAGTCCGTACACACACACAGACTCTGCTGAGTCCGTACACACACACAGACTCTGCTGAGTCTGTACACACACACAGACTCTGCTGAGTCCGTACACACACACAGACTGCTGAGTCCATACACACACACAGACTGCTGAGTCTATACACACACACACACAGACTGCCGAGTCCATACACACATATACACACACACAGACTGTTGAGTCCATGCACACACAGAGTGCCGAGTCCATGCACACACACAGACTGCCGAGTCCATGCACACACACAGACTGCTGAGTCCATGCACACACACAGACTGCTGAGTCCATACACACACACACACAGATTGCTGAGTTCATACAAACACACACACAGACTGCTGAGTCCATACACACACACACACACAGACTGCTGAGTCCATACACACACACACACACACACAGACTGCTGAGTCTATACACACACACACACACACAGACTGCTGAGTCAATACACACACACACACACACATTACAGACTGCTGAGTCCATACACACACACACACAGAACTGCTGAGTCCATACAATGTGTGTGTATGGGGATAGTGTATATGTGTAGAGTGTATGTGTATGGGGGGCAGAGTGTGTGTATGGGGCAGTATGGGGGGCAGTGTGTGTGTGTATGGGGGCAATGTGTGTGTATGGGGGGCAATGTGTGTGTATGGGGGCAATGTGTGTGTATGGGGGGCAATGGTGTGTATGGGGGCAATGTGTGTGTGTGTGTAGAGTGTGTGAACACCCCCCCCCCCCAGCCTACCTGTCACTGGAGGATGTTGCTGGGGGTCAGGCAGCCATCTTCTGCAGCAGCATGGGTTGCTGCATTACGGCAGGGGCGGGGCTTATCTGCGGAAGGCAGGGCTTCGTTTGGGGGCGGGGCCTTGCCGGGGAGCCAATCAGTGCTCCCTCCGGCCACAGACAGCCCCCAGCACCTCTCTCCTGCATTCCCTCGGGCTGTAACAGGCTGTTCCAGTCCGAGGGAAGCCCGTGGCCAGCAAGTTGCTGGCATTTGGGGAGGCACAAGGGGGGGCACAGCATGATGTAGGGGGGGGCATGGCCCCCTCTGGCCCCCCCTAGCGACGCCACTGGTTACGCTGACCTCTTTATGGCTGACTGGGAGAAAACTTCAATCTGGTCTAACTGCAAATGGAAATCTAATCTTGTTTTATATTGGAGATATATTGATAATCTGTTTATCTGGGAGGGCACAGAAAATAGTCAAGGAATTTTTAATGTTTTTAAATGATAATAAGAGTGGCATTAAGTTAAACACAGAGATAATCACCACCAAAGTTAAATTTCTAGATACAGAAATTTACATAATAACCAACTACACACAAAAACATTCAAAAAAGTCCACATTAATACATTTATAGACTCCAATAGCTGCCACAACCCTCCATGGTTTAAAAGCATCCTAAAAAGCCAGCTCACCAGAATTAGATGCAATTGTACAGACACCGACATCTTCCAAGAACAAGCTCTACGTCCCAAAAAAAAAAAATGGTGGAGAAAAACTACAATGGTAAACACAGACATCTTCATCACAGAAATCAAACAGAAAACAACTGTTAAAATATAAACATTCAGATCAAAGTAAAGCTTTCACTCTGCCTATTGTTTTAGATTTCACCAATAAAAGTTTTAAAATGAAAAATTATCAAAAAACACTGGGATATTTTAAAAGAGGATGACATTTTAAAGGCGTTTTTTTCCAGACGAACCAAAATGGTTTATAGAGGAGCCCCCAATCTTAAACACCATCACACCAAAAACTATACTAAAAAAAAAAAACACCCTCAAAAATATATTTTTAATCAACAAAATGGCTTTTATAAATGCAAATGTTGTTTGGGATCATGGTTCTTACCATGACATCCAGATGTGGTTACTCCAGAAGTGCCCAACAGGAGATTTGAACCTGTATTCTTTGCTGTTCTGGGCCTGCTATCTACCTTTGAGCTACATCATTTCCTAGTCCTTAGCCATATTTCTAGTCCTGTTCATACTGGCTTGTCTGCAGCTCTGCCGTGGGCTGGACTTTGTCTATTGCTGTGCTTCACCTGACTCTGATCAGTCATCAGCAAGGTATATAAACACAGCCTTGCGCTGGGAACTCGATCAAGTCTTTGATCCCGTTGTGTGTGTTTAGTTCCTATGTTCCAGTCTCTTGATCTTCAACTCCATATGACCCTGGCTTCTGACTTCGTTAATCCTGACCTCTGGCATCCCTTGACTTCAGCTATCCCTTGATTATCCTGCTGTTTATGTCCTTGTCGTTATTGCATCGGAATCCTTTCCTGCACAGCCCCCATGTACAGATTCACAGTCCAGATGGTTTCTTATCTGGTCACCTTGGACTGTGTCTATCTGCAAGGGTGTCAGGATTACTAGTTGATCAAGCACGTAGAACCGTATCACACCTAGGACTAAAAGGCAATGTCTTACCAGGCCTTAGAATGGCCAGACTTAACATACCAAAGAATAGTCAGAAGACTTGCCGAGGTCACAGAATGGAACACAAAGCTGAGAGAAAGCCAAAAGTCAGGGATACCAGAATACAGGCAAGTCAAAATTAAGTCAAAGTCAATAACCATAATCACTCAGGAACACAATCTTGGATTACCAACTAATGGAAACCACGAAAGGGCAATGAGGAGAAGTAAATATGCATTTAAGCCTTTTACAAATCTGATTGGCCATAATCATCTTTTGACCCCAGAACGTGTGCGTGTCTCCTGTGTGACGTCATCCGCACATTGACTTCATCACCGTGGGCGGACGTGGAGCTATAATTTGTCGTGGATCCGCAGCGGCTGGCGTCCACCAACATGTTGCAAGATTCCGGTGCACTGAACCATGGCCGCTGAGCGCAGATACCGCAAGGTGAGGATGAATATGTTACAAAGGGTGAACATATCTGTGCCAAAGACTCCCACCTCAGGTAAGACCCTGACATTTGGCATGCAAAAACACCAATATAGATGACACTAAAATATCCATCTTTAAGTTGAAATATTCACCCTATAAATACTATATTAACAGTTTCATTACATGCCACTCAAAGAATATCTAATTATTAGAATGCCCTTGTAAATAGAGTTGAGCGAACCCGAACTGAAAAGTTCGGGTTTGTACTGAACATTAGGTTTTTTGGACCCCGGATCTGAACATGGACATATCACTGTATGTTCGGGTTGGAGTTCGGTGTTCGGCGATTTAATGGCGCTTTTTCAAAGGCTGCAGGGCAGCCAATCAACAAGCGTTTGACTCGTGTGCCCTTAGAAGCCATCACAGCCATGCCTACTAATGGCAATTTTTATTTTGGTGCTAAATGGTACATTAGTGGGGAAGTACATTAGGGGGGTGCACTTTATATCTGAGAGTCAAATAGAATCGTCAAATACTGCTGTCACATTGCAGTTTTAAAACTTAAAATTTTTTGGATGCTAAAAAGTACATTAGTGGGGTGGACTTCATATCTGAGAGTCAAATAGAAGCGTCTAATAGTGCGCTTACTGCGCAGTGGTAAACATTCTAATCATGGGGATTTAGTCACAATATATGATCAAACATTGAATAAGCCTGCCAACAACGCCAATGTACCCCATATCTGGCAGGTCCTACTCGGCCTAATGTTCCCTAAAACAACCAAAGAAAACATATATAGCACTTACCTGCAAGAAAGGGCAGAAGCCTTAAGCAGCTGCCTGCAGGACACTGAAACAAAATTACAGGAATGAACCCAGAAAAACCCAGCATAAAGAAAACCAGACATAGAATAGAAAATCAAAAAAAATAAGAAAAACTAAACAAGAATTGTAAAAAAAGAGTACTGGATACCAGAAGCCATAGCCAGAATGATCTGCAGCTAGGAACAGGATGTGACAACTACAGGCTGATCCAACTTTGATGTAATGTCCTTAAAACAAGTCAAAATGAGGCTCAGTAGTGTGTGTGTCCTCCACGTGCCTGTATGACCTCCCTACAACGCCTGTGCATGCTCCTGATGAGGTGGCAGATGGTCTCCTGAGGGATCTCCTCCCAGACGTGGACTAAAGCATCTGCCAATTTCTGGACAGTCTGTGGTGGATGGAGTGAGGCATGATGTCCCAGATGTGCTCAATTTAATTCATGTCTGGGGAATGGGCGGGCCAGTCCATAGCATCAATGCCTTCATCTTGCAGGAACTGCTGACACATTCTAGCCACATGAGGTTTAACATTGTCTTGCATTAGGAGGAACCCTGGGCCAACCGCACCAGCATATGGTCTCACAAGGGGTCGGAGGATCTCATCTCGACACCTAATGGCAGTCAGGCTACCTCTGGCGAGCACATGGAGGGCTGTGTGGCCCCCCAAAGAAATGCCACCCCACACCATTATTGTCCCACTGCCAAACTGGTCATGCTGGAGGATGTTGCAGGCAGCAGAACATTCTCCACGCCGTCTCCAGACTCTGTCACATCTGTCACATGTGCTCAGTGTGAACCTGCTTTCATCTGTGAAGAGCACAGGGCACCAGTGGCAAATTTGCCAATCTTGGTGTTCTCTGGCAAATGCCAAACATCCTGCATGGTGTTGGGCTGTGAGCAGACACATGCACATTTGTAGCCTGCTGGAGGTCATTTTGCAGGGCTCTGGCAGTGCTTCTCCTGTTCCTCTTTGCACAAAGGTGGAGGTAGCGGTCCTGCTGCTAGGTTGTTGCCCTCCTAGGCCTCCTCCACGTCTCCTGATGTACTGGCCTGTCTCCTGGTAGCGCCCCCATGCTCTGGACACTACGCTGACAGACACAGCAAACCTTCCTGCCACAGCTTGCATTATGTGCCATCCTGGATGGGCTGCACTACCTGAGCCACTTGTGTGGGTTGTAGACTCCGTCTCATGCTACCACTAGAGTGAAAGCACCTCCAGCATTCAAAAGTGACCAAAACATCAGCCAGGAAGCATAGGAACTGAGAAGTGGTCCTTTATTGGGGGTGTCTTGCTAATTGCCTATAATTTCCACCTGTTGTCTATCCCATTTGCACAACAGCATGTGAAATTGATTGTCACTCAGTGTTGCTTCCTAAGTGGACAGTTTGCTTTCACAGAAGTGTGATTGACTTGGAGCTACATTGTGTTGTTTAAGTGTTCCCTTTATTTTTGAGCAGTGTATTTATCTTATATATACCATCATACTAAGTGTGTTTTTTATTAATATATATACACACACTTTTATTCTAACTTTATTTTGATATTGAGATATATATATATATATATATATATATATATACATATACACATTTAGAGTGAAATTATATATATCTATCTATGTATATCCCCTTAACGACGTACGTCCGACAAAAAAACTGTCTTACCAAGCACAACCATGGCAAGTAGGTGCCCTGGACTTACCTGGACCGGCGATCCGCTGCGATCACGGTTTGGAGGGGACTGCCGGAGACCCCAGTAGTCCCCCTACATCATCATGCTCACATCGCCACAATAAGAGTCTAGGAGCTGTCAGTCAGTCCCCCAGGCTGCTAAAAAGTAAAAATAAATAATAATAATAAAATATATAATATATAGTTAATACAATGTTGAACAAAAATCTGCACACCAGTCAAGCCATAAGACTTTTTTTCCCACAGAAATCACAAATCTGCAGTGATGTTACTACCGCAAAGAATTCTGGGTGGGCATATGCAAATTATATATATATCTATATATATATATATATATATATATTATTATTATTATTATTATTATTATATTATAAAATATTTTTAAAGCATTTTAGATCATACAAATATAATGCATATATACACAAACACGTATTATATATGTGTATATATATATTTTTTTTATTGAAGAAAAAAACATTTCTTAAAAAAACAAATAAAAACGCTAACTTTGGTCAGCGTTTGTGACTAAGTGGCTACTACAAAAGACTGGAATTACCCCATTTGGAATACCCTGGATTGTCTACATTTGAAAATAGTATGCCATGATGGGGTTATTTCACATTCCTGGGCTACCATATGGTCTCAAAAGACAACACAGGCCCAGCAAACCAATCTGGCAAACTGAATTGGGCAAGCCCTATATTGACCCTGTACCTTTTCAAAACACCATACAACCTGTACATGGGGGGGTATTGTTATACTTGGAAGACTTCGCTGAATGCAAATATGAGTGTTTACAGCAGTAAAACTTATCACAACGATGAAATCACCAGTAAAAGTGCAATTTTTGTGTAAAAAAAAAAAAAAAAATGGAAACAACAAATATGAATGCTATCTTTGGCAAGTGTTTGTGACTAAGTGGCTACTAAAAAAGACTGGACATACCCCATTTTGAATATCATGGGTTGTTTACTTTTACAACTGTTTTGCCATGATGGAGTTAATTTTCATTCCTGGGCTGCTTTACGGTCTATGGGCAATATAGACCTAGCAAACCAATCTGGCAAATTTCAATGTGCAAACATGGAAAAGGGGAAAACCCTACATATGACCCCTGTAAGTTTGCAAAAACCCATAAAACCTGTACATTGGGGGCACCGTTGTACTCGGGAGATGTTGCTGAATACATATTGGGGTGTTCTTTGTCAGTAACACATAACAAGAACTGAGAATCCATGCCTAAAGTACAATGTGAGAGAAAAATAACACAAGAAAAATGACTACCCAAAAGTTTGACAAAGACTGGTGGTTGAATTAGTGCATGAAAAGTGTTAAAATACCACCATTTGAAATACCCTAGGATGTCTACTTTTCAAAAATATATGGTTTGATGGGGGGTAAATTACATTGGCCGGCTTAAAAAATGTTCCAAATAGGACATGGGTGCATGATGACCAGCTGAGAAAATTCCAAGTTGGAAAACTGGAATGCGCACCCTCCAAATAATTTATTTTAGCCCCCAGAGAACCCAATACACCTGTACATGGGTCATATCACTGTACTCAGGAGATGTTTCTGAAAACATATTGGTGTGTTCTATGGCAGTAACTCTTAAAGTTCTCCGTACATGTATTCTTAAATTGCTATGTGTGTCAAAAACCCCCCTTTTGTTTTTTTTTGTTTTTTAAATAGATTGGTGATAAAATAGTTGCATGAAAAGTGTCAAAATACCCCTAGTTTAATACCTTAGGTTGTCTTCTTTTAAAAAATATATACATGTGAAGGGTTATTCAGGAATTCCTGGCAGATTCCAGTGTTACAATGTGTCAGGAATAGCTGAAGCCCAACACGCAGAACTTAAGTAGATACAATGGCCAGATTTAAGAGGAATGATGGAAAACAAATGGGTGTGGCAACATAAAACAAACATTTAAAGGAAACCTGGAGACTGGGAATTCCAGGGACGGATTACAGGAATGAACCCTGAAAAACCCAGCATAAAGAAAACCAGACATAGAATAGAAAATCAAAAAAAAATAAGAAAAACTAAACAATAATTGTAAAAAGAGTACTGGATACCAGAAGCCATAGAATGGCCAGATTTAACGTATAAAGGAAAAAACTACAAGACAGAGTAAAGACAAGATGTAGAAATAAGGGAAACGATGAACAAGCCACGATTTAAGGAATGGAGATATCAGAATAGTCAGGAGCCAAGCCAAAGGTCAAGGAATACAGAGATTGGATAGTCAAAAGGGAAGCCAAGGTCAAATACACTAAAATCAATATTAGGAACGTGCTCTCTGATAACCACAATGGAAACCACAACAGGGCACAGAGAAATAGACAAAACAGACTTATATAGTCTAAGGTGTTCCCTGATTGGCTGCAGGGAAGCATGTGATCATGGGCGTGTGTGTGATACACCTACATGATTAAAAATGATCTGGCAGGTTAAGGGTTAAATAGAAAAACCCTTAAAATCTTCAAAGCTGCAGTGGCCGGCGTCTCTAATGTTTACAGACCCGGCCGCTGTGAGAGGAGGAGGAGCCACCACCAGGCGTGAGTGATGGGAGGCATTACCATAACCACGTGGGAATGCCGCCGGACCGAGACATGCTTCCGGGTATCAGCGGACCCGGCGGGCGGCAACCAGACAGGTGAGAGACCGGTGGCATTCCCCTTAGTATGTGGGAATGCCGCCGCAACGATGCACGCCCGCCGGGACCCATGCAGCTCTCTGACAGGAATGGACCTGGCGCGCGGCGTGACAATGTAACTTGCGTTAATTTTGAAAAAAGTGGTTTGGAAATAGCAAAGTGCTGCTTGTACTTAATGCCCTATAACTTAAAAAAATAAAAAAAAAAAGCTAAGAACATGTTAACATTGGGTATTTAGCATGGGTGTTTTTGGGTGGTTGTAGATGCATAACAGATTTTGTGGGTCAAAGTTTGAAAAAGTTTTTCTTTTTTTTACACTTTTTTCATCATATTTTATAAAACTTTTTTTAATAGTAAATTATATAATATGATGAAAATAATTCTTTAGAAAGACCATTTAATGGCGAGAAAAATGGTACATAATGTGTGTGGGTACAGTAAATGGGTTCATCTCGTGACCTCCCCTGTACCTGATGGATAGGCAGCCTTCTCAACCACCACAGATCTGATTGTGCCACCCCCTCCCTGCAAGGTAAGATGAGGGAAAGGGGAACAGTACACCCTCACAGACAGTGAATCCCCCACATTCAGTACACTCCCACCAACACAGAGTACACCTGCATACACACACATTATCTCTTCACCCACATACACACTTCTTCCCCACACACCTTTACCCCCCCCACACACACACATACACACATACATACATACATACTTCACCCCATATCTAATATATAAATACACTAAGTACAATATATGTAAAACATTGGAGATTTAGACATACATAAATGGCCAAGATGTATGTAGCCCACCACTGTGCCAAAGTACTCCAATTAACTGCCTAGATTTGCATGACTAAATAAACAACAATAAAACACACACAGTATTTTCCTGCAAAGAAATGAGCAGAGGCACTAAAACTACTGCATGCAGGAACAGACTGAAACAAAAGGATTAATGGAAAAGGAATAGGTGTGGCAACAAAAAACAAACATTTAAAGGAATCCAGGAGACTGGGAATTCCAGGAACAGAATAAAGGAATAAACTTAGAAAACCCAGCATAAAGAAAACCATAGAATAGAAAACCAGAAAAACTAAATCAGAATTGTAAAAAGAGTACTGGTAACCAGAAGGCAAGGTCAGACATCTGAACAGAATGGAACAGGTTGTGACAATACCTAGTTACTGCCAGATAGAAGAGACTCTGGTTTGGGAAGTGCCAGCTGCTATACCTGGATATAAAATGCGCTAGGAACTTCACCGTTGCATGTATTTGAACTGTAGTCTTTACTGCTCGTTGAAGAGCCATTCTATTAGCAGCTTAACAATTAACCATATTAATTCCTTTACTACAGTCCCAATCATTACATACTGTTCCTTATTGCACTGTCCCAATCCCTATAATTTATCACCCTCATCGTCATAAACCCCTTCTTTACCCCCAAACTAAATCACATTACTGCAGAATTATACCAGAACTGAATACCGCTAATGGGAAATGTGTATGAGTGCATCACATAGTTACATAATAGCAAACATCTAGGTAGACAGCCACTAGAGGAAGTCTTAACCCTGCAATGTAAACATTGTGTTTCTCTAAAACTGCAATTTTGTGAGCTGAAGGATTGTAGTGTCCCTTTAATTTAGCACTTATGTCCGCCAAATTTCCCCCTTCATTTTGTATCTCCCATTTCAAGTCTCCCTATCCATATCATATATCTTCTTCCTATTTTATATAACCATCATGCAATGCATCCCTCTATTTCCCAATAATTATGCCATGCTTTCTATCTTTTGGTTAAATTCACTTACTCTGTTGATTTTGCAATGTGGAAACAGCAGTTTACTCCTCCTTGTGATGCTGACAATGTGAAGGACGGGATATGGCATCATATCAACAGGGATAGTCTAGCCCTTCTAATTTAAATATTAAGAAACACATGATTTACTTGGTTATATCTTTGTTAGATCTGTTTTGTATTTTTAATCCATGTGATGGTAGCAGTAGTGGGACTAACGTGAGAGGGCCCTGATGCAAAAACCTATTTGGATCGCCTTATATCACAAGGATGGCCAAAAGGTAGATCCTCAACTGTTATGCAACTCCCACAATGCTTTGCCAGCTGGTAATCTACCATTTTCCCAACCTAGCAGGGTTGTATTTGTGGGCAATTTTTGTGCAAGCAAGTTTTTTGTGTGGACTATTTGTGTCAATGTATTAGTGTATTTGTATGTACTGTATGTTTGAATGAGGTAGTGCTTGTATGTAGTGCTGGCGTTCAAATGCAGGTGTGCATTTGTGTGTAGTGTTGGTGTTTGAAAGCAAGGCTGTATTGTGTCGGTGTTTGAATACTGAGATGTATGAACATATACATATACATTGAGACACACACACACACACACATACTGACAGAGATACACATTATATACTAACATAAATACACATAAACATAGATACGTAAAAATATTGACCCAGATAGACATACACACTGTCACACACAGATACACACACATACTGGCGTGTACACAGATACACACATATACTGACACATAAATAAATACACAATGAGACCCACACAAATACCTGAACTTACTGACACACAGATATACTAACATAAATACACACACACACACCCTGTCACACACACATATACTGGTTGGGCCACTATAGCCAACATTCTATCAAAAAACTGGCCAATACTGTGTCACAAATGAATACTACAAAATGCATTACCTGATCATCCAAAATTAACGGATTGTAGAGCAAGGAATTTACAGGACATGCTTGTTCACAGCCATTTGGCATCTCCACCAGCCACTTCCAATTGGCTTACACAGACTAAAGGGAACTCTATATGTGGACACTGCAAAGCCTGTAAGTACATCCTTCCACCTAAAACAGCACAATCAACCCGCTCTAAAGTTAGCATCCATACCAACGCCTTGACCAATTGCAGTACCACACACATAATTTATCTCATGACGTAATTGTTGTATGCAATATATTGGAAAGACCTTCCAACAATTCCTACGAATCCTACAACATATTGGTTCCACTAAAAATATCATCACACCTATCCCTGTTGCTAGACATGTTCAGAACTTCCACAGCGGTTAAGTGGAGAATCTGAAATTTCAAGCTATAGAAAAGCTTCTTCCAAATCCAAGAAAAGGAAATCTTAACAGACTTTTTTTACAAAAAGAGTCTGAGTGGATTTATAAATTTAAGACACTGACACCTACTGGCCTGAATGAAGAATACAACTATAAATGAGAAGGATTTGGGAATTGTTATAGACAACAAATTAGGCAGCAATATGCAAAGTCAATTTTGTATAAATAGGGGCATAAATTCTCGAGATGAAAATATAATTTTGCCTCTTTATAAATCGCTGGTAAGACCACACCTTGAATATGCTGTGCAAGATATCATGGTACTAGAAAAAGTGCAGAGACGAGCTACAAAATTGATAAAAGGAATGGAGCATTTTAGTTGTGAAGAAAGGTTAAAAAATGTAAATCTCTTTAGTTTGGAAAAACGGCGCCTGAGAGGGGATATGATAACATTATACAAATATATTCGGGGCCAGTACAAACCATTATCTGGACATCTATTTATAAACAGGGATGTACATAGGACACGAGGTCACACATTTAGGCTGGAAGAAAGGAGATTTCATCTAAGGCAAAGAAAAGTTGTTGTTTTTTTACAGTAAGAGCAATAAGGATATGGAATTCTCTGCATGAAGAGGTGGTTTTGTCAGAGCCTATACAGATGTTTAAACTGCAACTGGATAAATACTTGCAAAAACACAACATACAGGGATATAATTTCTAATTAGTGGGGTAATAGTTGCTTGATCCAAGGAGACATCTGACTGTTATTTTGGGGTCAAGAAGGAATTGTTTCCTAGTTTGTTGCAAAATTGGAAGCGCTTCAGACTGGGATTTTTGCCTTCTTTTGGATTAACAGCAAAAACATATGTGAGGAAGGCTGAACTTGATGGACACAAGTCTCTTTTCAGCTATATAAGTATGTAACTATGTATGTAACTATACTCCTTTCATTCATAAATGATGTTAACCTTTTTCTTTTGGCACTCTTTTATTATCATTAATTTTTTCTTTACATTTTGGCCTCCAGATTTGGCTTAACTACAATATAGAAAGTATCACTCCTATACCCATTCATCCTTGGTCACTTCCTGTTTTTTTTCGATATGGTGACTCAATTTATCAGATTAACACAGTAATTTGTGTAAACTGATGATTTAGGCCTGACAAGTGCAATATCCACATACATAAAGTTATCTGCCCCACACAGTCTTATATGCCATATTTCGATCCACATCATTATTACTATTGGGATTTTGTAAAAATTCCCATTCAGCAACAGCTCTCCTATATGATCTAAATGTCACCAATAGGGACTTCCACCTTCTTGACCAATGACACATTACTACTTGCCCATTACTATTTCTTACTTACTTATGATCAGTGTTCAGCACTTATTTTGGTTATTTTATTTAATTTGATATATCAGACCAGAGGTTTTGTGGGTCTTCAGTGATATCGTAGGAGCTAATCCTATATAATTAAGCTCCTCCCTACGACCAATCAGGATCTTTGGCGCCTTATTTAAACTAGGTGCACGAGGGTATTATTTACCCCTTGAAGAGCCGCCTACCGGCGAAACACGCATCAGGGCTACTACATGTAGCCGTATCCTGCAGTTATTGTCAATCAGACAGATATTCTTTACTACTTTACAAGATTGATTAGATATCCGCAACTAGCTATTTAAGCTTAGTAGTCCTGTTATATCAGTAACTTATCTGACAGGGCAAGACGGATATTCTTTAATATTTCACAAGATTGATTAATTATCTGCAACGAGCTACTTAGGTATAGCTGTCCGGTTAGATCAGTGACTCATTTGACAGGGCAACTCTCACTATGATTAACTCAGTATATTATCCTGACTACCAGAGGCTATATATCTTATGTTTATTCACAGCTATTTAAGCAGCTCCTATATTAGACTTAAGTGCTCTCGAAGGCACAGTTTAGACAATAGGTGCCCGTTTATGCATTAAACCACTAAACACCTGATGGTGGTTTTCTCCATGTGACTATTATCAAGCATCCAATATAGAAATGTTCTGTATACGTCTGGTTTACGGTGCCTTTATAGGGAAGTAGCTACAGTGTAACTTTTATCATTCCTAGCTGTTACTACACCTATTTTAGAAAGACAATGAGCAGTTTTATTACTGTCTATACAAGTAATTACGTTTGAGAAAACTACCAGCCTATCTATTGTATATATTTTCCTTCCTTTGTCCGTGTCCCTCCCCTCCTTTTTGGTTTTGAATCTGTTATTTACTAAGAGCTAGACATCCCTCTAGCCTTTTTATTCAATATATTAAAAGTTAATTTTTAACTTCACAATGGATATATTTATACTGACATATACATACAGATACAAATACACACACACATCCTGGCACAGCTATACATACACACACTGATACAAATACAAGTCATTATTTCAATATTTTTAGCCACCCTCATGTTTCTATACCTTTTGAGTGCAGGATGGTGACTTCAATGGGGTCCAGTGGGTCCTGCATGCTGAGGATGAAGGGAGTCTTGGGCTGCTGGAAATCTGCTCCTTCCTCTGTTTGCCTCCTCTCTCTCTCCTTCTCAATGCTTCCAGTCCTCCTCGCATCTCTCTCTCTGTTAACTGTGAGGAAGTGATCTGCTCTCACTTCCTCCAAGCGCGATCTGACAGGGGCTGGCCGTGCTGTTATTGGGCCGGACAAGCCCCTGATCAGTGATGCCCATCTAGTGTGAGGGGAAACCTGATATGCCAGTCAGTGTGCATGCCTGGATGCAGCTGCACCAATGGTAGTTATGGCAACTATTTTGAGGGGACTAACCCATCATTAACCGCAACAATTTATTTAATTTTGGCAGGTAATCGTTAGACCAGTTAAGATCAGTTAGTCTCTTCATTAGATCTAACCCAGTTCCTGATATGCCTATTCGTGAGACAAAAATGGAAATAATGAGGCTTTATTGCACTAATATCAGAATTATGAAAATGTAGTTCATGTGTGTAAAAAAAAAAAAAATACAAATAAAAGTATAACCATCAAATGGGGCCTGCATTTGAGATAAAGTGGCTAGACCAAAGATCTAAAAATATGCCACTAGGAATAGTCTTGGTTTCCTAATTTTGAAAATGGTATGCCAAAATGGTGGAAATGTTATTACCCAGCCACCCCCCCAAAAAAAATCACTTCTTCAGGTCTGAAAACTGAAAAGTTTTCCCTATATTTGACCCTGGGGTATCCCATTCTATTGTACTCGTGAGGGCCGCATCGCTTAACAAAAATATGAGTAATTCAGAGGTGTAAAATATATAATGAATATGTCATCAGTGCCCTGTATCTTTCCAAAACACCAAAAAAACTGTACATGGAGAGCATTGTTTGTTGTGGGACATGACAAACTACAAAGATGTGTATTTTATTGCAGGAAAAAAAGCTAACAGTATTATGACATTCACAGATGAAATGCAATGCAGAACTTAAATAACTAAATTTCTTACTTTCTCTTACTTTTTAATATTTATTATTAAATTATGTTTAATTTATAAATATTTTATGTAAAATGAAAGCCCTATTTCTCCTGAACAATATGATATCATATGTGTGTGTGCACTTAATCTGAAAGAGGTAAATTATGGTTGAGCAGACATATAGCTCAAATTCTAGGTTTTGTTTTGGTCAGTACAATTGCCTTCTTCTTTAAGGGGTTAAATATGAGCAGCAAAATGTACCAAGAATTAATTAATGTTTTCTTTTATATATTACCTTTTGGGGAAAAAATGCATATTAGAATTTTTTTTCTTGTATAATTCCTGACACTGGCAAAATAAGCAGCCCCCCAAACACCCTGGCAAATGCCTTGCCAGCCTCTTGTACTGTACTGGCCACCTCAGAGCCCCCCTTTTTCTCCACCAGGCTGCCATGCGCTGATGTAGTAGACGGACGGTGAGGGAGCTATTATATCCCTGCTTAGCAACATTGCGCGCCCCACAGTAATGCCAAAGCCCTACTAAGAGGTAGGGACGCTAGGTGGATTAAAATGGGGGGGGGGGAAAATGTTTGTGTGTGTGTCTGTTAGTGAGAGTGTGTATATGTGTCTGTCAGTGAGTGTCAGTGTATGTATGCGTGTGTCAGTGTGTATGTGTGTCTGTCAGTGAATGTGTATGTGTCAGTGTGTGTCTGTCAGTGAAAGTGTGTGCTGGTTAAACAGTGTGTGTGACAATGACTGTGTATCTGTCAGTGAGTGCATGCATCAGTGAGGGCGTGTGTCTGTCAGGAAGAGAAATTTGGAAGGGATGGGGGAGTGCCCGAGTTTTGTCATGCCTGACACCCAACCTACCTCCATATCCTGTAACTTCCATATTATTTTTTATCCACCTACTTTTTACGTGTTTTTCCAGTTTAACGCAAAGTAGGACAAAATCACTTGTTCTGCACTTAGTTTTTTTTAGTTTGATTATTACCAATTACTGTTTTCTCTCAAATACCACATTGCCCCTTATAATTTGTAGAGTACACTATTTATAGGATTTTACTGATCAATGCTACCAAAACGGCTCTAATGCATTGAGGCATGGACTCCAAAAGAACTCTGAAAATGTCATGTGGTATCTGGCATCAAGACATTAGCAGCAGATACTTACTTTAAGTCCTGCAAGTTGCGAGATGAACCCTCCATGGATCATATTTGTTGTTCCAGCATATCCCACATATGCTCAATTGAATTGAGATCTGGGAGGCCAAGGCAAAACCCTGAACTCTTTGACATGTTCTTCAAACCATTCCTGAACAATTTTTGCAGTGTGGCAGGGTCCATTATCCTAATGAAAAAAAGCCACTGCCCTCAGGGAATACCATTGACATGAAGGGGCGGACATCGTCTGCAACAATCTCTGGATAGGTGTTATATCTAAAAGTAACATCCAAATGAATGCCAGCGGAAAGGTGTCATCATGGTCAGTAGCTATACAGCCCCATGCATAGCAAACTGAATTAAAAAAAAATAAAAATACATAAACATATGCATTCTAAAATGTTGTCCTGTGTGTTCTGTCACCTTTCTACCATAGCCAGAATTAGGTATTTCAGCAATTTGAGCAGCTCTTCTGTGTGATCAGACCAGACAGGCTAGCCTTCACTCCCAACATGCATTAATGAGCCTTAGAAGCCTATGACCCTGATGTCAGTGTCCTAGTTGTCCTTTCTTGCACCACTTTTGGTAGGTACTAACAACTGCATACAGGAAACACCCCACAAAACTTGTTGTTTTGAAGATACTCTTACCCAGTCGGCTAGTTACTACTATTTGGCCCAGAGCCACCCAGATCTTTTTACTCACAAATTTCATAGACATTTTTTCGGGTGGGTGACTGGGGGCCTGGGTACCCTTACTTACTGGGGGGGGAGGGGAGGATAATTTTATTGTCTCTCCCTTACTTACCGCCCCCCCTACTATTGTCCCCCCTACTTACCGGGAAGGTAGACAAAAGGTACATTTATCATTTTAATGCTTAGGGATCCACTGGGGAGGCAGGGGGGAGGGACAAAAATGTCTTTCACTTTACTACTTAGGGCTCCATCCACCAATGAGTGAGAGCTGAGAGGAAACAATTGGTCCAATGGCTCAGCCTGGAGGGAAAATACCCCCCCAACTTTATTGCTTAAAGCCACTAGGGGGAGACAATAGGTCAACCTCACTTAATATAGGTGCCCAATTAATTTTAATAGCCCCTACTTGTGTGTCCTCCCAATCCATGTTATTGCCACAGGTGGGGAAGGGGACTCCAATTTATCTTGTGGCCCCCCAGTCACGGGGCAAAGGTGGAGGTGCAGGGGGACACTATGTTCACCCCAGTTCATTATTTTAACTCCCCACAAACTGGGGACCCCTTTGATGGATAAGTGACTGGGCAGCATTAGAATGGAGATGCTGAAATGTCTCTATAGAGATGCATTGATTCACGGATCATAATTTCACTCATCAAAGTGAAATCTGAAATGAAAATATTGACTGAATTTATTCTAAAAATTAATTAACAAAATCCAGCTTAGATAAAACTAAAATATTTCTAGTCTGAGTGAAATCTTAGGCGGTATACAAGTCTACTTGTTATCATTGGGCATTCAATAGATTTGTGTTTGATTTTCCTTAGTACATTTACGCCACCAGTCCTTGTATCCTATATAATAGAAACGCCACTCTCTCCTCTTCTACTTTGAGCCGCACACCAGTTCCTTGCTTCACACAATTACCTAGCTATATCTGTCCTACCTCTCCTCTGTTCTTTCTCTTTTAAAAACACTTGGTTGAACAATTATTGTTTTGATTGCCAATAACTTACTGTTAAATATCACCATTGAAATCTTGTAAAATATAGGCTCATTATAAATAACAATATTAATAATAATAATTAGAATTTTCCTGCTAGATAGCTGTTTTGAGAGGGCTTGTCATGCTAAAATCATATTTACCGTGCTCTAGTTTACCATGACTGCTAATACTTTTAATTGTAGCAGATGTTGTTCAGCTTTGTAATCACTGACGCCAGTTTTAAGAGACATCTTGAGAAAGAAAAAAAATAAAGAATGTCAAAAATGCAGAAGCAAGAAGATATTGTTTGAATGTACACAGTTGCTATTCATTGTTCCTTAAAAATGGGAAACATCACAGGTTTACACATGTTAAGATCGGCTCCTTTGTAATACAGGAAGATTCCCCTTCGCTGTGATCTGAAAGTCAAAATAAATCTGGTTCAGCAACATTGCCTGTCCCTTTGTATTGTGGGTACTTTTCCAGTGACAGGAAAGACAGACAAACATTATATGACAAGTGAGACAGTTAAGATGGCTAGTTGGCCCAGTGAGAAGGAATGTACTTTGATTTATACAGCAGATGTTGTTCTTGGCTTTGCTAGTGTTTGACAAAGGGGGAGGGTTAATTATAATTGCCTCCATCCATGGTTTAATTTAACCCACTCATAGCTACAGGGTTTAGCAATAAAGTAATGAAGGCCTTATATCTGTCACCACACATTTTGAAAGTGTGTCTCTCTCACTCTCTATATATACTAGACTGTGAGCTCGTTTGAGCAGCGTCCTCTTCATCATATTGTTCCTGTAAGTTTTTGTAATTGTGCCATTTATTGCTAAATCTCCCCCTCTTAAAATAGTGTAAAGCGCTACAGAATTTGTTGGCACTATAGAAATGCCAATAATAATCACTGTGTGTGGATGGTGATGTTTTAAATAAACGTGGAATAATCTGCAGTGACACTGTACTCTCTTAATGTCCCTAATAATGGACATAAATACATAAATGTCCCACTGTGCCCGAGATTAATAAAGTTACTCTTCTGAGTTGTACCTGGAAACATTTTAATTCAGCTCTTTCCTGAGTTGATTTACTGTCAGAAACTGCTTAGTTGTACCTCTAACTAATCCCAAGCAGCATGCTAATCACATACATGTATGTCCAAGTGCTGCTCTAGCTTTAAACCACCCTGACACTTATTAACACTAACACCAAGCCTAAAGCACTAACCCTAGCAGGGCCCCCACCAGAAATTTTGTGGCCCCTAACTCAGCTCAGGGTCTGGGCCCCCTGGGGCCCACCTCCAATCCCGCCCACAGGGTCTGCCTCCAAATCCCGCCACAGGAATACATACACACAGACACAAACTGATACAAAAGGAAACACTGATACAAAAGGACACAGATACATACACGCAGACACATACTAACAGACACACATACTGAAACAGACATACACGCATATAGGCATACATACTGACACACACATACTGAGACATACACACATATACAGACACAGGCATACATAGTGACAGACAGACACATACTAACATACATACAGACACACATGCATGAGGACATACAGACACATACATACAAACAGACACTGACATACATACACACATACATACACACAGACATACATTCATAATGACATACAGACATATGTACATTCATACTGGCATACATACATTCATACAGACATACATACATACATCCATACACACATACGTTCATAATGACATGCAGACATACATACATATATAATGACATACAGACATACATTGATACTGGCACACATACATACAGACATACATTCATAATGACATGCAGACATACATACAGACAGACATGCATGTATACATACAGACATACATGTATACATACATACAGACATTCATACAGACAGTCATACAGACATACATACAGACATACATTGATACTGGCATACATACATACATACATAATGACATACAGACATACATTGATACTGGCATACATACATACAGACATACATTCATACAGACAGACATACATACTGACATCCATGCATACTGACATCCATACACACATACGTTCATAATGACATGCAGACATGCAGACATACATACATAATGACATACAGACATACATTGATACTGGCATGCATACATACATACAGACATACATTCATAATGACATACATACAGACATACAGACATACATTGATACATACATACATTCATACAGACATACATACAGACATATATTGATACTGGCATACAGACATACATAATGACATACAGACATACATTGATACTGGCATGCATACAGACATGCATTCATACAGACATGCACACAGACATACATTGATACATACATACATAATGACATACATGTATACAGACACACACACACACAGCTCATTTTTAAGCCACCCTCCTGTCTCTTACCTTTGCGGGGGGTGGCTGGGGCCTGGCTGGCGGTCCTCCCGCGCTGAGTGAGCTGGGAGGTAGTGACCACTTCCAAGGGGCCCGGTTGCGCTATTACACGGACACAGTGCTGACCGGGCCTCTGAAGATATACGGCCCATCGGGTGGCCCTAAGTGCGTGGGCCACCCTATGGGCCCCATTAGCGTGCGGACCCCGGTGCAACTGCACCGGTGGCTGTTCCGCCGCTACACGTGGGGCCCGGACAGCTGGGCCCCCCAGGGCCACTGGGCCCGTGACAACCGTCATGGTTGTCATCCCCTGATGGCGGCCCTGAACCCTAGTTTAAAATATAATGTAATTTAGAAGATGATTAACAGGGAAGTATTTTTAATGACAATTATAAAAACTAAAATATTGCTTATGAGTCAGTGGTGGAACTAATGTAGAGAGGGCCCCGGTGTAAGTTATTTATTTTTTTACCTTTTAGGTGCAGGAGGGTTTCTTCCATGGGGTCCAGTTGCCTGGATGAGGCTGTTGGGAATCATGAGCTCTACCACTCCATGCCCCCACCTTTCTGCTGTTTCCTCCATGCGTTATCTGGGAGGAAGAGACCATGTTGTTTCCTCACAGCGCTGCTGAGATTACAGTGTCTGGTCACACTGTAAAAGGGCCGCAGTGCAGAACCAGGCCCTTGAAAAAACTGTCATCAAATGACCATAAGTGCAAGGCCCTGTAGACTATTATATACCACCCTATATTTGCTCTTGAGGTTTAATACAATGTTTCCAGAACCCCTTGGTATCATCTGTAGGATTGTGTGTCTTCCATATACTATACAATACATCATTTTATGTGATATTGGCTTGGGATAGTCTGATAGCCTAGGGTTTCAGGTTTGTATTAAAGTTGGGTTAGTTATACCTCATGAAGATATATGTTCACATACTACTCTCATACAGATGTGCATTACAACCATAAAAGAACCTAACCTAGTACTTAGAGAGAGACATATTAAGAGGACTCAATTTTTTTTCCAATAAGAACCCTGTAATCCATGCTGTATACTAAGTTTTTTGGTCCACTTATGACTCTCCAATATTATAAGTGACATCAACTGCTTCAGGGGATGTTATGGTGTCTTTCGCATATTGCATTGCTTACTTATTTAAGATATCACTTATTTTTTCATTTTTATGTTATTGTTTAACAATTAAACTATGAATCAAGTAAATGTCAGGTGGAAGTCCAGACCATCTTCATGATGTACTTATTTTGAAATGACAATGTTTTGTTGGAATCACAGCTTTGGATGAGTATTTGGGAGCACTGCACCTTCATCACCCCATCTACTGTTGTTTGTCAAGGAGAACACAGTTGCAGTAGAGCAGTCCTGCACATGAGGTTGCACAGAGTGTCTTCTTCTTAACCTGTTCTCTGAAAGAATGAATATTAAAATAACGTGGATAACAACACGTGAGGATCTACATCCTCACTGGTGCCTCCCACACAGACCACAAGAAACCTCAGAAGCTCTCTTATTGACTAAATCTATTGCATAAGGAAATAATCCCATTTTAGGAAAGCAATGGACCAAGACACCACATATGGGTTCATCCAGTTGTTAATCAGCTTACAGATGAGATACAGAAGAGTCTCTGACATAGATAGGAGCAGGTTTCTAAGTAACGCCTCCTTCTTGCCTTGATGACTATCACTGCAAAGTGTATGTAATGTAGTTTAGATCTATTTCCCTGCGTTAATATTTATCTCAAAGTCAGGTATTTACATCAAGTGCACCTTCATTTTGATGCCTAAGGTCTGATACTCAGTAGAATAAGGGTATTTAAAGGAACACTCCAAGCACTAGAACTACTACCGCTCTTTGTAAAGCAAAGCTGATGGTCTCATACAATAAGCTAATAGAGGTAGGGTATGGAGCCTGGTGAATCTCAGATAAGAAGTCAAGTTGTTCAAAAATGTTTTGATGAATTACAGTGGGGGAGGGGGTGGGGCACTCCTAGCAAGAGATTATGTTATGATTATGGTTTTTGGTGTGTTCTGTATGTTATCTTATCGCCATGTCTTGATATCTGCATCACAGCTAAATGTATGAAGCCATACTGAGATCAGTCGTGATATATGTGATCTATGCATTTATATATGTCTCACACATTAGATGTGTGCTTCTAGCTAAATATTTATTTCACTGTGTTTATGTATGTCTCACATGTGCTATGCGAGAGACAAAAACCGAAATGAGAACTAGGCAATTGTTTTGATGGTCTCATTGCCAGCCTTGTCATTAATTAGATGCTAAGGACATGAAGGTAAAGTTAAATGAACACATCAAGATCAATCGTCACTACAACGTTCGCTAGTGGTTATGATGGCAGAAGTGCCCTGGCTTCCTCCAGTGTAAGTAGTCAAACCATTTAAGAATCGCTTGACCTGGGGTTCTTGATGTGCTGATCCCCACCTCCACTACTGCATTCAAAGTGTTGGAAGTCATTGAGAGAGCAGCTCAAGAGAGCTAAAATGAAACAGTAGCGTCTGTCTCTCTGAAGGTTGTAGTGGAAGAAGGAAACAGTTTGGCTACTTACAATATGAGGGGTGACAGGGCACTCGTGGCACCTATCTCGCTGCAGGTCCTTGAAGTTTCAAGGAATACATGAGTACAAGTTTTCTGAAAACAGATTTTCTGATATGAAGCTCTCACAGAACCAGGAAAATAAATTTTGTCTGATCTTTAGCTATGCTATCTTAGATCTACGAGATATACAAGGAATGTCTTTTAAGATCAATAGCCAGCCTGGGAAGAAAACTACACACAACACTAACAAGTACGTTATATAAACTATAGCATGGCTGTGACAAAAAACAAAACAAAAAACAAGGTATACATTAAAAACCTCATGAGATTCAGGAACAATACAAGGTAAGGTTACGATTTTATAAATAAAAGCAAACAATTGATATAAAGCAACAAATGTGGTTGTGGGTTTCCAATGTTACTAAGCAAGAAGTTAATGATTACCAGGTTTATAATGGCATGAAATTGGTTGCAGCTGGTGGAATTACAGTTAAGAATTCCCAGGTGTTGCACAAGGAGCATACCAAAATATTAACAAACAAATAAGCTCTGCTTATTGCCAGATCCTTTATTGGCATATGGGAATCTCATTCTCAAACATGCCAAATCTCAAAAGGGTCAGGGTTCTTATAATGGTAAAACTAACCAACAGAAAAAAACATAAAAGCCATGTATAATATTTTATGTGAAACAAGGGTGACATGCAACTAGGACATATGTTAACAGTATGTAATCGAAGTCAACTATCTGCCCGTCAATTTTGCTCCCAGATGCTCCCTCATAAGCACTCTGTTCTATCTCTGCCTTTTAGTCTGATTCACAGCTACTGTATGTTATCTAGCTCCCCATCCATATTAATGTCTAGGGATGCACATTAAGTGGGACGCTAGTGAGTGGGATAAAAGAAGGCAGATCAGTGTTGCTAATCACCCAGAAAGGTGAGTGTCCGACCGAAGAATAGGCAGATCAATGCGGCATGTACACCAGGCTGCTTGCCAAGTACACAGGCTGCCCCACTAATGCTGCACCATGTAGACAGTGCTGTTTAGCACTCTCTACACAGTCCTAGTGTCCTGTGTATAGTGCTAATGTGTATAATGATGCACATGCGCTGCACTTTCTTGGGGCAGTGCCCTGATGTTTCCAAAAGCAAGGCAGTGACATAAAATTGGGATGGCTTGAAACGACCCTGAAGTAAATCAGGACTGTTGCAAGGCCTCATAAACTGGTCTCACAAATAAGTGTATACAATCTGGCTATGTTCGTTTATTTAATCTTACTTAGATCCATGTTTAAGGTATGTTTCTATTAGTCAGCATAACAAAATATGAAAAGGCACACAAATAAAGGATCATCCTAGTACCATCAGTCCAGAGCAAGTCCAGAAAAAGGTTCTTGTTAGCCAAGTTGCTTTCTGCATTCCAATACATCTGCCTTGGATTGCATGTTATTTGGTGCCCGTTCCATTACTTGTTGGTCTGATAGTATTGACTTGCTTAACTGGTTTATATATCTAGATGACAGAAAAAAAAATTCCTGGATTTCAATTAAATGTTTAAATGTATGTATAAAAACATAACTTTGGATTATGTGGATGTAGATTTGAACAAATCATCTAATGCTGCAGATGGGGGCATAATCGGGTGTAGGGGGAGAATCAGATCAACCTTTATCAGATTTTTAAAATTGTATTATATTTTTTACTCTGCGTAGAGTTTTTTTTTTTTTTTTTAAACTATTCACATGCTGGCAACATATAATTCAGATCTTTAAAATCTGGGCCTAGATTTTAAGCATCCAGATCTGGCTTTCAGTCATTTGGTAGCATAAAGGACAGAATTAAATGCCTCTGTAGTATCCAAGATTTTTCAGCTACTCCAAACTGGAGAAGTTTGGAGTTTAGTGAATAATCGTGATTGTGTGGGTCTGGGTCACTAGAGTTTGTGTACAAAATCTGCATTTTTTTTATTAATACTGCATTTTGTTTGTTGTCTTACTACTATTATATGTTAATATATGTTGGTAACAAATCATTTTCACATAATCACTGACTCTATTGTACTGTCATACCTAGTATATTGTCTGTAGTCTAGGCTTCTAGTCAGGTGGTGGCACTGCCAAAAATCTCTCAATGCCCCAATCTCTCCATACATTGCAGAAGATCACAGTTTACCTGTCAGCCAGGTACCGTAACAATGTAGGAGGCCAGTAAGTGTGACAAGGGGTTTCACATGAAATACAGTATCCCTATAAAAACCTGTTCAAAGCGATTCTTACTTAGAGCAGAAGATCAAAACGAGGCTAGCAGGTGAGCAGATGGGGCTGAAGATACCTAAGCTCCAGTACCTCCAATCCCTATATGAAACTGTTTTTAATATTCTCCCTAAAGAGATTCTATAGTGTTAGGAATACAAAGTTGTCTCTTGTCCCCACCTCCCTCGAACACCCCATTAAAACCTTTATTTATTCACCCAAGTCTAGAACTGATGTCCCTCGGTGCTGGGTCAGCGCTCCACCTCCTTCCACATCATCTGAAGGGGGACCTTATGTGCCTGCGTGGTGAGCACTGCAAGCACAATAGGAAAGTTTTGCCTCTGTTCTCTCCTATGGGACTTTCACTGATGCTGGACATCCTCATGCAGAGCATAAGGATGTCCAGCATAATTTAGGGTACCTTTTTTCCCCCCACATTTGAAATTCACTCTGAATTCACCTTACATTTTCACTTTAGCAAATAACGTGTTTGAGTCTTTTTGTTGGTGTTTCCCTTTTGGGGGTCCATTGTTTTGCTCAAATCATTAAAGGACCACTATAGTGCCAGGAAAACATACTCATTTTCCTGGCACTATAGTGTCCTGAGGGTGCCCCCACCCTCAGGGACCCCCTCCCGCCGGGCTCTGGAGAGAGGAAGGGGTTAAACACTTACCTTTCTCCAGCGCCGGGCGGGGAGCTGTACTCCTCCTCTCCTCCTTGCTCGCGACGTCATCGGCTGAATGCGCATGCGCGGCAGGAGCCGCGCGTGCATTCAGCCGGTCGCATAGGAAAGCATTTACAATGCTTTCCTATTTACAATGCTTTCCTATGGACGCTTGCGTGCTCTCACTGTGATTTTCACAGTGAGAAGCACGCAAGCGCCTCTAGCGGCTGTCAATGAGACAGCCACTAGAGGTTCTGGAGGCTGGATTAACCCTCAGTATAAACATAGCAGTTTCTCTGAAACTGCTATGTTTATAAAAAAAAGGGTTAATCCTAGAGGTACCTGGCACCCAGACCACTTCATAAAGCTGAAGTGGTCTGGGTGCCTAGAGTGGTCCTTTAACCAGCACAGTAGGAGATCTCACTTCCACCTTCCCAAAGTCTGGACGTGCTTCCATCCCACTCTTAAGCCATACTATTTTTAAATTCTGTTATATTACTACATAAGAAAGGCTCTCAGAGCTCTGCACATTATATAATATATAAATTATTCATGTCAGGTATAAAACATCTAGCTTTTGTTGGGTTAAATACAAATTCTGCAGTTTTCAAAAGGATGTACCATAAAGAGGGTTACATATGAAACAGATCAAACCGTGAATTATCCTCTGACATAGCTCTGACATGAGATGCCTACAGGAAGAATTTATAAGGCAGCTGGACGGTAGGCCGTAAACATTAAAAGGGTAGTAAATTCTCAATTTTCTAGATGGAAAGGTGAACAATTTGCTACAGATACACTTCCAGGTATTTATCAGTACAATTTCAATTCAAAACAGAATTTCTGTCAGAAACACTGGTCAAATGCGTTCAAACATTCCCATCTTTGTTCGCTAAATGGATCTGATCATAAGACTTGTGCACGTATTTTTTCCAGCTGGTGCAAACAAATTAAAATTCCTTTTAATCTACTCCTGCACAAATCAAAAGGTCCAGAATTAATCTGTGAAGTCTTATTAATTAAAGCAATTTGATTGGGTTGTACCAGTTTAACCCCTTAAGGACACATGACATGTGTGACATGTCATGATTCCCTTTTATTCCAGAAGTTTGGTCCTTAAGGGGTTAAGGGGTTAAAGGACTTTGTGCAAAAGTCTACCACTTAACATGATATGCAAGTCTCTTTGTATCAAGTTATATTTAGAACCTGAGATATAAATTATAATCCTTAACATAGTACCTTTTAAAGTAAAACTGTTTCATGACACCAAAATTTATGAAGCAGCTCATTTGGGTCAATAAAATGTAACCTGTAATATAAAAAAAAAGAAGGGGAAAAAAAGCATACATTTGGAAAATGACACTTCTGTAGTAAAACAAATGGTATTTAGCATGAGATGTAGTCCATACATAAAGGGAATATGAAGTTTAAGAGAACTTATGAAAAAATGCAGATCATTTTGAAGGTGGAATATCTTGAATGTCTCCGAAGTGTATGCAAAAAAAAAGTTTACAAAAACACTTTATTAATTCAGTAAAAAGTACTTATATCAAATATATAGTGGTAATGTCACTGACTTTGAACTGGGAATCACTGTACCAGTAAGTGTCCCTGGGCAAGACACCTAACAATATATACCCTGCCCAACTCAATAATATGAGAGCACCACAAACCAGGAGGTCATGCAGGCTCAGACGTTGCCCGGATTAACGATGTCCAAGTCAGATGCTAGTGAACCAGGACAATCTGATCACCAGTGGTCTACTGGAACAAATCATTCCTGGACACATAGCGAGAACCAAGACCTGCTTGAATGCTACTACAACAGTAGACCCAACGAGAGAGGCTACATGAAACCTATGTGGGAGCTATGGATAAGAGACCATCATCTACCCTAACACCAAAACACATGGTTACACAACGTTCCTCTCTTTAAGAGAAATTTTGTGTCACAACTGGAATTAAACAGACTACAGTAGAAATCAACCATGCACCACGAGGAGGAAGAAATTCCCATACCCACATTCTTATCTGCAGAGAATTGCCAACTTAAATTTATACCCCAAGACAACAGATATAAGGGAAATGATCCTAGAAAAACTAGCAGTTATTGACCAGCGGCCAAGACTATCGAAGATCATTGGAAAGCTACCACCAGCCAGCATGCTAGCTGCAGTTATTAAGCCATTGTCCACAATCCCAACCTGCACCATCACAGAGATCAACAGGCTCATATTTTCCACTGCATTAGTGGTCCTCCAGCTACTACAAGATCAGGCTCAAAGAGAAGCAATAGGAAATATTCAGAAAAGAGTCAGCGCTGAATAAAGTCACAAATAAAATTTGTTTTACGGCAGCACACCTTAGGATAGAAAGGGGGTCCCTCCTAATACCCCACAATTAGCAGCAAGAGAAAGAGAGTAAGATTGCACCCAATATAAATTAAGATATACCAAAAAATATATACCGTATATACTCGAGTATAAGACGAGTTTTTCTGCACATTTTTTGTGCTGAAAAACCACCACTCGTCTTATACTCAAGTCACTGTCTGTATTATGGCATTACATTGCCATAATACAGACCAGGACCGCCGGGCTCATTACAAGCCCGGCGGTCCTGTTGGGGACTGTCAGAGAGCTGTTACTTACCTTTCCTGCAGCTCCCTTCACCTCCGTGCCAGTCAGCTCCCTTCTCCTCCACTGTAAGTCTTGCGAGAGCCGCGGGGTAAGAGCCTTGCCACGGGTTACCGTGGAAAAGCTCCATGCGGCACATAGACCGCAAGACTTACAGTGAAGGAGAAGGGAGCTGACCGGCACGGAGGTGAAGGAAGCTGACAGGAGCTGCAGGAAAGGTAAGTAACAGCTCTCTGCCAGCCTCCCTTCCAGCCCCCTTCCTACACAGCCCATGACACTGGACCACCAGGGAATGAGAGCCCCCCACCCTGGCCATGTATCAAGCAGGGAGGGGGGACAAAAAAATATAAATACAAATTTAAATAATAATATAATAAAAAAATTAATAATATTAAAATAAAATAAAAATAATAATATTAAAAAAACACAAAATTTAACATTAAAATAATAATAATAATTAAAAAAATAATAAAAATGACCATCCCCCCACCAAGGTTACACACTCTGCATCACACACACTGCATTCATACACACTGCATTCACACACACACACACACACTGCATTCATACATACACACACTGCATTATGTACACACACACTACACACACTGCATTCACACACACACACTCTGCATTAGATACACACACACACTGCATTCATTATATACACAAAGTAAATATTCAATTAATGTACTTTTTTTGGGATCTAATTTTATTTAGAAATTTACCAGTAGCTGCTGCATTTCCCACCCTAGTCTTATACTCGAGTCAATAAGTTTTCCCAGTTTTTTTGGGTAAAATTAGGGGTCTTGACTTATATTCGGGTCGACTTATACTCGAGTATATAAGGGTAAGTAAATTACCAGAGATAAAATATCCAATTAAATATATAAAATATAGGTGAACTGAAATAAAAAGAAAGAATAAAAAAAGTCTCTAAGAGGAACAGACTCAAAGAGAAGCAATGCCCCTCATGGAGACTACGTCTAGAAGATAAAGACAAAACAGAAGGAAGTTAGTAAGCTGGATCAACTTAACAGAGGTGGAAAGAGCAAAAATAGATTCTGGCTGCTGCAGAAGCACAAGAATATGCTCATACCAGAGGTGCTTGAAACAACTAAGCAAAGACTGGCAACCAGACTGAGCAGATACACCAGAGAATCAATGCCCTCTTTATCAAAGAACCATCCAAGGTGTATGCACAGCTACAGGGTAACCACCACATCTCCTCTCAAGACCCACCCATAGCTGAGACTAAACAGTACTGGGAGAAAGATGCATCTCATAACACCGAGGCCCAGTGGCTACTTGTCAGGATTACTAGTTGATCCAGCACGTAGAATTGTGTCACACAGATGACTAATAGGTAATGTATTACCGGGCCTTAGAATGGCCGGACTTAACGTACCAAAGAGTAGTCGGGATACTTGCCGAGGTCAGGGGATACAGAAAGAGACACACCGATAAGGGAAAGCCAGAAGTCAGGGATACCAGAATACAGGGAAGTCAAAATCAAAGCCAAAGTCAAAAACCAGAAGAAACTAGAATCAGGAACGCGCTCTTGGACAACCACTAGGGAAACCACGACAGGGCACTGAGCAGGATGAGAACTGGGCCTAAATTCCCCTCCTCTGGATCTGATAGGCTGTAATCGGCCTTTGACCCCAAAGGCAGTTACCAGGTTCCCATTTGCGTAATTGCTGCTCATCACAAACCCTCATGTGGATTTGATCGCTGCTCAGCACAAACCCTCATGAGGATTTGATTGCTGCTCGGCACAACTTTTCCTGTCAGTACAGTAATGTTACTTGGCACAACTTTTCCTGTCAGAACAGTAAATGTCATTAATCACATTTTTATATGTGGATGAATACGTGACACTACTATACCAGAACAGCAACCAGTCACCATCACAGTCGAAGATATCCAACAGAGAGCAGCACACAGGACCTGACATGATCCACAACTACTGGATAAAGATGTTAACAGCTCTGCATGAACGCCTAGCAGCACAAATGAACTAGCAACAGGCTCCCACCCTGACTGGCTAAAAACAAGGCAGAACAATACTGATCATGATGTACCCTCACAAGGGAACAACACCATCCAACTACCGACCAATAACCTGCCTCCTCACAACATGGAAACTCCTTTCAGGCACTGTAGCCTCCAAGATCCAAGGGCATATAAGTCAATATATGAGCAATACTCAGAAGGGTATTGCAAACAACACCAGAAGATCCAAACACCAAATAATGGTAGACCAAGCAGTCACAAGGGATTCTAAGACCAGACAGACCAATCTGTGCACAGCTTGGATTGACAAGAAAGTCACAATGTCACACACATGGATACTGGAATGCTTCGCTCTCTACAAGGTCAGCAAGATAATAAGAGTTCTTGATCAGGTACCCAGCTGGAATAATAAGCTGGGTACCTGATTGAACAATAGGCACTAATCCTAGCAGCACAGAAATAGGCACTCAGCACCAGATCAATAGAAGCTTGAGTCCACCACACCAAGCAAGGCCCAAGGTGCAGACAGTGCAAAGATTCCTCCGAGACAGTCCAGCACCTAGTAGCCGGATGCAGGATGTTAGCAGGAACAGCATACACGGAGAGACACAACCAAGTTGCTGGGATTGTGTACTGAAACATCTGCACAAAATATGGATTGGACCGGCCTAAGTCCAGATGGGAGATACCACAAAGGGTGGATGAGAATGACAGGGCTAAGATCCTCTGGGACGTCAAGATCCAGATAGACAAGAAAGTGCTGGCCAACCAACCCGACATCATGGTGGTAGACAAGGAACAGAAGACTTCAGTCGTGGTGGATGTTGTAATACCCAGTGACTATAACATCAGTAGGAAGGAGCATGACAAGGTGGAGAAATACCAAGGACTATGAAAGAAGAAATGGAAAGGATTTGGAAAGTGAAGGCAGTAGTAGTTCCAGTTGTGATAGGAGCACTCGGGGCTGTGACTCCCAAGTTGGGGGAGTGGCTGCAACAGATTCCAGGTGGGTCATCTGAGATTGCTGTCCAGAAGAGTGCAGTTCTAGGAACAGCTAAGATACTGCACAGAACTCTCAAACTCCCAGGCCTCTGTAAGTGGATTAATCCCAAGTAAGTGGATTAATCTCATAAGAGCAGGCATTAGGATGCTAGAATAGGACCTTAAAAATGGGATGGTAAGTAAATCTGCTTTATTTTGTATAATATACCATAAAACATATCACCCAGGAGGGGTAAGAAAATCAGTGTATATACCTACATACAATACACAAGATCCAGTGTACTCACTTATCCACTAACCAGCAACTTCAAAGCTCACAGATTTTATTAGTTTTTATTTTTTCCTTAAATACCTAAACTAGGCATCTAGACAAAAATAATGGGGGTTTAGTTACAGTATATAATTCTGCATTGCACAAGCCTGCCACGACGTTAATGTACCCCATTTTTGTTTTTTCTTTGGACTGGCCTAAATGCTCCTTACATGTAACTTATGGTGACAACTCAGTAGAAATACAAATATTCAAAACATATCAGATTACATACAGGGAAATATAATAACACAATCACATATCTACAAAGGGGTGGGGAAGTCAATAACCAACACAAAGTATCTCTCCTGCCTGCAAAATTAGCAATACGCAAATCTAACTGAATATGCAAATTAACAAGCCTTGCTATTCAGGGAGTGCATATAGTTGTTGCTACCAACAGAGGGCGCTAAACAAGCTCCATAGCCAAATTCACTTAGCTGGTAACAAGTATCAGCAGGACAGGAGAGCACACAAAACAATTAAAGGGACACTATAGTCATCAAAATAACTTTAGCTTAATGAAGCAGTTTTGGTGTAGAGATCATATCCCTGCAGTCTCACTGCTCAATTATCTGCCATTTAGGAGGTGCCTTGTTTAGGTACCCGGTGGGCACACTTAACTGAATATTACTTACACAGCCTTCCTAAAGACTTCATGTAAAGAGTCATCTAATGTTTACACTTCCTTTATTGTAAATTTTGTTTAATGTAATATAATGTAGAACTTAGTATATCCTGCTCTGTTGATCGCTTACTAGACCTTGCAGGAGCCTCTTGTATGTAATTAAAGTTTAATTGACCGTGCAGGAGATACAAACTTTTAAAGCAAGGTACTTCTGATCGAAAAAAAAATTTGATTTAACTCCTAAATAGCATAAAAATTAGCATTGAGACTGCAGGGGCATGATCTATACACCCAAACGACTTCATTAAACTAAAGTGCCCCTTTAACAATACACAAACACTTTATATAAACACCCTGCACCTATAATGGGTACAGGAGGAGCAACTTATGAACCTCTGTAAAGTGTACTTCTGCTCCCAGTGATGGTGATTACCGTCACAACGGTTTTATTTAAAAACACCTCATCTAGGCAAAAAATAATGGGGGTTTAGTTACAGTATGTAATCATACATTGCACAAGCCTGACACAACGTCAATGTACCCTATATTTGGCAGGTCCTGCCCTGTCACAGGTGCCTCATTCAGTGGCCCCATTTAACCTTGACCTGAAGAGAGCCCAAGGAGGAAGAATTTCCCAAGTAAGTGGATTAATCTCATAAGAGCAGGCATTAGGATGCTAGAATAGGACCTTAAAAATGGGATGGTAAGTAAATCTGTTTTATTTTGTATAATATACCATAAATGTTTAGTCCTGTAGCCCTGGTTTTAACTGTGAGGGGGCCCTCCTTGAGTCAGCAGAGAGATCAGATAGATCTCCCTGCTGAGGCCTGTGTAACTGCTCGAGGAAAAGTTGTCGTCTGCACCTCTAGTGGGTGTAGATCACTTTAAGATCTTCACAGTTCCTCAGAGCTTCTCAAGTACTCCATTGTCATTAAAAGAGCTCCGTGGTGGATCTCTTAAAGATATCTGCACCCAATATTGGTACAGACTACAATGCTCCCCATAAAACCTCCAGGCATCCAACTCAGAGTGTCGTCCACTGGACCAAAAGAGATAACAATGCCTCCCTAAAGGTAATAAGGAGGGATGCAAATGATCATACACATTCAGACACTTTGACTCCTCCACACACAAAATTCATCCACCGCACAAAACCTCACCGCGCTTCCCTGCTTTAAATGTACCTTTGGAGGTGACCACAGGAGAGCTTGTGGCTCTCCCTTCCAACTGAAGGGAGATTGAATATGGCACCCTGCAGACCTCTGTTAAAAAGTCAGATCACTGCTAAATGGATTGGCTACTTCAATTGGGGGTTCAACAAGGCACTCCTGGTACCATAACCACTATAGTGCACTGTAGTGGTTATACTGCTAGAAGAGTTCCTGTGACTCCTATTCTGATGTGCAGTAGATTGATATTTTGGTAGTTCAGTGATATTCTAGCTCTTTATCAACCCCATCACTGAAAGTGCTAGTGGTGGCACAGAAAACATCAATAGCAGCAGCCTTGGTAACAGCATTTTTTACTGCCCCGGCATTAGCATTCTCATGAGCTTTGCTTCCCATGGCATCAAAGGGAAACATGATAAACAACTGGATCATACACATCATATAGGTGTTTAAGTTATATTTTAAATATAACCTGCCCTGTGCATTTATGTTGTTTATGAAATTGGTGCAATCTAGTGATGTTATATGATTGTTTTAATATTTAAAAGTTGATAAAATATTTGAGGAACACGGATATATATGTGCTAATAGTAAGTCTAAAACTCGGAAGCCGTTTTTAACCAATTTGTGCCATACTACGCATTACAATACCCATCACATGGTGTGACATCACCCACTTACTTTGATAACATTATTAGATTTGAAGACATGATTTGCCCATTGAAATAACAAGTAGATCATGCTGAATATAAATGTTAGCTTGGAGACTTCAAATGTGTACAGCTTCTTGAAAACTACTTTGTGAATCTCCAACAAGGGGCCCATTTACAAAGGTGGAAATCAGTCAATAGACTCATTAATGTGTTCAGAAACAGATGCTTGACAAATATACTTAAAAGGTTACTTTGCAAAATGAATTCATGCTTGAAATAGTGCCTCTCACACCTAATATACTTGTCAATAGCTTGTTTAGAATGGCCAGATTTATTACCAACACACTTAGTGCGTAGCTAAAAAAAACTGTAATTTGAATTAGAAAAGCTTTTGAAAGGACTCTGTCATAATCTTAAATATTGATACAATTTGTATTCTTAATTTTCTCCTCATCAATTTTTGGGTCTCGCTTCTACCCCCTCATCTTTTATTTATTATCACTTCTCTAATTATTTTTATTTTTTATTATAAAAAATGCAATAACCAAATCTCAATTGAACATATTATATCTTTTTAAATTCTGGATTCAATAAGGAAAAAATTATAATATAAAAAACAAATTTATCCACTCAAGGGTCCTTATGTCAAATCCTTTCAAATTGATATAAAAGTTGTGTGATCAATCTTCATTTTCATAACAACCGCTGGGCTGTTATATTAGATGAGTAATGTGATTTTATTTTTTTCCCGTGCTTTCACCTCTCCCTATAGGTTCTACTAATAATTTATTCTTCACTCATTATCACTCATTCTTTTTCTCTCAGGCTTCCATCATTTGTTCTCATTTCTAGCTCTTCTCCAAACACTTTTCTAAATGATTAATTTCTCTCGAAATTATTTATTTTCTCCTCTCGTTTTACATCTCTAGTTTTCCTTTTATTATTATAGTATTACTCGTACTCTTATGTTCTTCAAAATGTTTTTTTTCAGTTATTGATATAGAATTAAATATCTTAAAGAAGGACAAACTGCTGAGAGCTCCTTTATACTTCAAAGCCTCAGCAACTTCCTCATTTGAGGAAGCAAAGGAGACTGCATGGGCATAATACACCAAAACCACTTTATCAAGCTAACTTCTTCTGGTGCTTACAGTGTCCCTTTAAACTTTTTTCTTGTTAGACAAAACTAAGTCTAAGTCTTTCAACTTTTTGTACACGTCTGATAAACTCAACTTTCATCCTTTTTATTTTTAGTATAATCTAGCTTTTTACAGAATTTTTTTTCTGTGAAATCTAGCTTTATCAGTTCTCCTCTGAAAATGCTTTTAGAATTATGTTTAATAATTAGCTAGATAACACTTCCTTGTTTTAAAAAAAAAAATATATATATATATACTTGCTGGCATATTTTATTATTTTGTCTAAATTAAATATTGTGTCTATTAACCGTTCATAAAACCTTCATGCTAATCTTATGCCACATTTATTTTCTTTGGATTACAAAACTGAATTGGTAGAACAATTATGTTATTTTAGAAATGAATAAGGCTTGCATTTACAGATGCATTAGAGGTTTTTCAGCTAAAAATTCTCACAAAGTGTTTCACAAAGCCAAAACATTAAAACCACATGCCCAACATTGTGTAGGTCCTACTCATGCTGCCAAAATAGCTTGGATGTGTTTAGGCATGGACTCCTAACTTCTATGTACGTAGTGGGGAATCGCGATGCAGCCTAGCACAAATCTAAACCCATTTACCACCCCAATAATGACAGACCACTTAGTATGGATGAACAGGCCACAGCATTTATTATCACAAACTAAATTACTGCATAACTTTATTTATTAAATCTCCTCTTTCTGTAACCAAAACGTTAGACATAAATAAGCATAAATTAACATATATACATATATAACTCCACCCATAGTGTTATACAGTGACCCAACCGTCCTTGCCAATAAACATACAGTGGTTCCTAATCACCACTTCCTCCCACCTCCCCCCTTGTCATAAAAATCATATATTTCCAATGCCCGCCATCAGCCGACCTTATCCACGCTCGATGGGCACGACACCTCAGGCAACCTAATGTTTAACCTTTTGAAGCAGGGGAGGTGGAGACCTAAAAAAACTTGTTCATCTCATTCCATATACTTAAACGTAACCACTCAAAGTCAATTGGCAAGGACATACCCCCGGCTAGCTGTGACGAAATATACCAATAGGGAGGGAAGCTGTTTGCTGGCCCGAATCCCAAGTGGCACTGAGGTAAGGCCTCCCCCACACTAACTTACACGGAACATAATCCCACCCACACACTCTTTCCCAACCAATCCCATGCATATATCCCCACACTCCTACATGTGCCCTTGTCCGCTTAGTTGCACTATCTCCCCAGGGCCTTGTCCTGTGGTACCTGGCACCAATACAATAGTTGCAGATCCTGTAAGTCTTGCAAGTTGTAAGGTTGGTCGTCCATATATTAGATTTGTTGTTGAAAATTTTTTACAGTGTGGCAGGGTGCATTATCCTGATAAAAGAGGCCACTGCTACCAGGAAACACCATTGCCATGAAGGTTTGTACATGTTTGCAACATTATCTAGGTAAGTGGTACATGTCAAAGTAACATTCACATTGATGCTAGGATCCAATGTTTTGCATAAGAACAGTTTTTCAGCAATTTGAGCTACCATAGATCTTCTATGTGAACAGCTCAAACCGCATAGTAGTTAAAGGATGGCAGATGTGGAGGAAACAAAGATTCAAAGAAGGGAAGGTGAGGAAGCAAAGAGAATATGTTCAGGAAATGCAGGAAATAAACAAGATATCAAATAAAGCAAACCTAGCAAAAGAGAATTAATATAAACTGTTGATGCAAAGGTACAAAATAAACATGGAACAAGAGCAGGAGAAACTGGTTCTCATGCTGAATTCCACCAGAGAATCTTGCCTTGTTAAATTTCTCCTTAGCATCTTGTTTTGCTTAATTTCATATGCACATCTTTCCTCGTGATATAGACAATATTTTATTTAAAAGACAAAACTGCAAAAAAATAAAATTTTGTAAAAAAGTAATGAAAGAGGCCTATCAATAGGATGATTTATTAGCTGTATTAAAACAGCATAGACAACTTAAAGGGAAACTCCAGTGCCAGGAAAACAATCCCCTCTCCCTCCCAATCCCGGTTGCTGAAGCCCCTTCAGTCACTTACCAGAGGCAGCGACATGTCCCACGTCGCTGCTTCTTCCTCCGCCGCTGCTCCTCCTCTGCATTACGTCGGCCAGTGGGCGAGACTGATCCCGCCCGCCAGCCGTGGAGACCTAATGCGCATGCGTGCGCATTAGAGCTCCCCATAGGAAATGCCTTTCAATGCTTTCCTATGGGGAATTGAGCGACGCTGGAGGTCCTCACAGAAAATCTGTGCTAGAGACATGGAAGTGCCCTCTAGTGGCTGTCTAGTTGACAGCCACTAGAGGTGGAGTTAACCCTGCAAGGTAATTATTGCAGTTTATCAAAAACTGCAATAATTACCTTGCAGGGTTAAGGGTAGTGGGAGTTGGCACAAAGATTCGGACCTATGGACGAATTCATGTCCACTCCGGCGGAACTGGCAGACACCGCGGCCCTCCGCCACAGGGATGACTCCTCAGAACCGGGAAGCCAGGGGCCCTCCAAAACCAATGAAGCAAGCTCACAATACCCGATGACGCAATTAAGAGCCGACATACGGGCAATATCTCAGACCATGGATAGAAACAAATTAGATTTCTAATGCTTGTGCAATGGCTGCTTGGACTTCCCAGACCAGAGTCTCTTCCTTCTAGCTGTAGATAAATATGAAAAGGTGATGTAGGGAAGCAGCAGTTTCGTAATGTCCTCAAATCCAATAAGAAGACAATAAAACAAAATCTAGTGCAGTATTTTCATTGCTGGTGATATTAGATGAAAAGAAAGAAGTACACTTACAATTTCAGGAGCTTAAAATCAACTCCAGATGTATTCGCTTGGACGGTATGATCCCCATCTATGCAGGGCTGGTCAGGGGCGGACTGAGCACTTGGGCAAATCGGTCATGGACTGAGGGCCCGAGGCTCTGGGGGGCCCGCCCCTGCTGCAGTGTAGTAATGTCTGAGCTGGGGAGTTAAACAAGCTCCCCAGCTAGCCTGTACTTAGTAAGGGGCCTGCACAGCCCTCTGCGGGTCCCTTGCACTACAAATCTTCTCCCCCATGCAGGGCTGACTGAGGGATAGCTAAATGGCCTTCCCAAAGACCCCACTAGGCTGCCCTTCAGTGTGCCTGTCTGTGTGGCTGAAGGAAATGGAGCAGAGCCTCTAAACACAGCCACACTGAGCATGCAGGCCGTTACACTGATCAGTGCAGCTCCTTGTGCCTGATTCTGCAGGTAATTAACAGGCAAGTAACATCATGCATGTGGAGCTGCCTTGATCTGTGTTACAGGCAGCATGTCCAGCATCCACTACAAGAATAAGAATGCAACCCTTTTTTTAAACATCCACCCCTTTTAAAATTATCTCTCAAACCCCATTAACATCAAAAGCCCCTATAACCCCCTACACTCTCGATTCCCCTGCTCTTAATACAACTCCTATCAGCCCAAGACACCCTCTAGAGCTCTATACCCCCTACCCTTCTGCACCCACTACAGCCCCTGCACCAACTTAAGCACCTACCCTCCTGAACCCACAACACCCTCTACCCCCTGCACCCACAACATCCTCTACCTCACTACATCTACTACAGCCCCTACTCTCTGCACCCACTAAAGCCCCTACCCCTTAGCATCCACTAAAGCCCTTACACTCCTGCACCCACTAAAGCCCCTACCCACCTGCACCCACTACAGCCCCTACCCCCCGCACCAACTTAAGCCCCTACTCCTCCTGCATCCACTACAGGCCCTAACCCCAGAACCCACAACATCCTCTGTGAACACTGCGCAGGAACACATCTAGTGGCACTTAGATGGCCTCTAGACGTGCTTCCCGGGTCAGTGCTGCCCATTGTGAACGCTCCTCACAGAGAAGCATTGATTCAATGCATCTCTATAAGGAGATGCTGAGTGGCGCAGGATGATGTTTTGCCACGCATGTGCAATAGCCTTCCTGTGTTTTCCTATAGAAAAGCATTGGATTGGCTGAGATCATCTAATTGTATGATCTCAGCCAAGGAAGCGAAGTGGGGGCAGGGGCAGCCATGAGAAGACCCAGGCGGTGCTGGAAAAAAAAGGTAAGTATATTACTTTTTTAACAGGGCGGGTGAGTGGGGCCGGGTGCTTAACGGCTGTTTTAAACCTATAGTGTCAGGAATACACATTTGTATTTCTCACACTATAGTGTTTCTTTAAAGTGGCTGGTAATTTTTAACACCTGGTTTGTAATTCAAGACGCAAAATTTGGAGGTCTGCATACCACATTTCACACACACCCTTATACATACTGCCATGCTGAACAAACACACATAAATACTACCCTATATAAAAATAAAAATAAATGAAAAAAACGTATTTAAATATACTCTAAATCCTCATATCCTGACACTACATGCAGACATAGTTACACCAGGGCTCACAGTGAAGATACACACAGAAACAAACATTCACTTTACATACAATCAAATACATGGTACATCTACACCAGCATATATATCGGTTTGCAGGGGGTCCAGGTCCTAATTTTGCCTGGGGGACCAGGCCACTGTCAGTCTGTCCCTGATGCCGGTGCAAGGATTCTTGCTGCCCTAGGCAACAATCCATTTTGCCCCCCTCTCATGAATGCAACTACATTCTCTCACAGGTTTATTCACTAAATTCCGAATTGCAATAAAGAGACATTTAGGGAAGAAAACACAGTGAGTAGAAACACTCATTCAGTATATGCATCCATATACACACACTGCCTAATACATCCATCTATCCATCCATACATCCATCCACACAGACGGCCTATTACATACAATCAACCATACGCACACACACACCGCCTAATACATACATTCATACACTCACACTGCCTAATGCATACATCAAAACCCTCTTTTTCAATGCATTTAGTGGTATATAATTTATAATGTTGGGATTTAATTTATGTTACAGTGAACTTTAAGTAAAAAAAAAAATCGGTTTAATATAGAATCTCACACACACACACACCCTCTCACAGACATACATGCACTGTCACTTACACACTCTGACATACATTTTTCACTAACATACAGTGTCACACACAGTGGTGTATTTAGGATTTGTGCTGCTCTAGGAAGGACGGTGCTCGGGCACCCCTCTTCCCCGCATACACTCATTAAAAGACGCATACACTCATTGACAGACACACACTCTCATATACACTGACAAACAATGACATACACACACACTATTACTTGGACACACACTAACAGATGCACACTCTCACTGACAGACGCACACTCTCACTGACCGACACACACACACATTCACTCACATAGACACACACGCTTACAGACACACACACACATTAACTTACAGACACACACACATTCACTTACAAACACACACATGCATTCACTTACAGACACATACACATTTACAGACACATACACACATACACTTACAGACACATACACACATACACATTTCTACCAACACTCACAAATTATTATTCTTAAAATTTTGTTTTAAATCCACCCAGACTCCTTGGGAGAGCTGGAGTGGATTCCTTACCTGCGGTCCAGTGGGTTTGCTGGTCGGGCAGGCAGGGGCGGACAGGCTGAGTAGGCGGCGAGGGAGCTCTGATTTTCCTGCTCAGCTCCCTTTTGCGCCACTTAGTGATTCCAGGAGCCAGAGTGATGTCATATTCCGGCTACCGGCTTCATTAAGCGGCGCGGAGGGAGCTGAACAGGAAGAACTCAGGTGAGCATGCTCCATCGCTGCCTGCTGCCTGCCTGTCAGGATACTGACAGGGATCCAATACGCAGAGTGCGGACAGAAGGAGGTACGTATACCGGACCTTAGAATGGCCGGACTAACGTAGGGACAAAGCAGAATAGTCAAAAGGTAAGCCGAGGTCGAGGGAGCCGGAGGACAGGTAAGCGAGATACAAGCCGAGTCAAAGGAGAGGAGAGGACAACAGGACAAAAGACAAGCAAGGGTCAAAACCGGAAACACAAGATAAAGAACGCGCTGAGTGACTAGCAAGCTAGAACCACGACAGGGCAATGAGCAGTAGTAAAGGTTTCCTTTAAATACCCTGTACCTAAATAGAGACCACGCCCCCAAAAGGTCCGGAATAGCGGTTCCCGGCACTTTATGCAAATGCCGACGTCATGACGTCGACGCTAGCCGTCGCGTCATAAAAGGGGGAGGAGCTAGCGCGGCCGGCGCGAAAACGGCCGGAATATGCCGAAATGCTAGGGGCAGGGAGCCCCTAAACAGAGAGGATGTCTTCCCTGGATTCAGCACCAACAGGTACCCTGACAGTACCCCCCCTTCTAGAAACGCCCACCGGGCGGATGGGACCGGGCTTAGAAGGAAAATGAACGTGGAATGCCCGAAGAAGACGAGGAGCATGCACGTCTATACCAGGAACCCAAGACCTCTCTTCTGGACCATAACCTTTCCAGTCTATGAGGTATTGCAGCTTCCCCCTAGAAATACGAGAATCAAGGATGGACTTGATGATATATTCCTCCTGACCATCCACACGGACCGAGGATGGAGGAGCAGAGTGGGAGGAAAATCTGTTACAAACAAGAGGTTTCAATAAAGACACATGAAAAGAGTTAGGGATGTGTAGAGTAGGAGGTAGATCCAGCAAATAAGAAACCGGGTTGATCCTCCTCAGCACCCTGTAAGGACCAATGTAACGAGGAGCAAACTTCAAGGAAGGGACTTTCAGGCGAATGTGTCTGGTACACAACCAGACCCTATCACCCGGAGAAAAAATAGGAGCAGGCCGCCTACGCCTATCAGCATGTGACTTAAACACCGCGGAACTACGTTCAAGAATTTGTCGAGTCTGATCCCACAACTTTCTCAGGTTGGCTATATGAATATCAACCGACGGTATACCCTGGGAAGGAGACACCGACGGAAGAACAGTAGGGTTAAAGCCATAGTTCAAGAAAAAGGGGCTATTACGAGTGGAACCACAAACAAGGTTGTTGTGAGCAAACTCCGCCCAAGGAATCAGACCGACCCAGTCATCCTGGTGTTCAGAAACAAAACAACGTAGATATTGCTCAATTTTTTGGTTAGTGCGTTCGGCTGCTCCGTTAGATTGAGGATGATAGGCCGAAGAAAAATTCAGTTTGATGCCCAACTGGGAACAGAAGGATCTCCAAAAACGGGAAATAAATTGGGAACCCCTGTCTGACACAATCTCATTGGGAATACCATGTAAACGGAAAATTTCTCTAGCAAATATCACGGCCAGTTCAGGAGAGGACGGAAGTTTAGGCAAGGGAATGAAATGAGCCATTTTAGTAAACCTGTCAAGGACCGTGAGGATAACCGTATGCCTACTGGAAGCTGGTAGATCAACAATAAAATCCATAGCCAAACAAGCCCAAGGTTTGTTGGGAACGACTAAGGGCTGCAATAAACCACAAGGGAGATCCCGCGGAAGTTTATTCCTGACACAAACATTGCAAGCCTTGACAAAGTCTTCCACATCCCTACGTAAACCGGGCCACCAGAAGTCTTTGGAGATCAGGCAGTAAGTTTTGTGGATGCCGGGGTGACCAGCGAACTTGCTATCGTGAAAACAGCGAATAATGTCCACTTGGAATTTGGGAGACACGAACAAGCGGCCCACAGGAGTACGTTCGGGAGCAAGAGATTGTTCGTTCATAATATCAGCGAGCAATGGAGAGTGTATTTTGACATTGGTGTTGGCGATAATATTGACTTCAGGAATAATAGGGAACAAAGTGTCCTCTGTAGAGGTGATAGGTTCGTGCTGACGTGACAAAGCGTCTGCCTTAGTGTTCTTAGAACCAGGCCTGTAAGTAAGCACATAATTAAAGTGTGTAAGGAACATAGACCAACGTGCCTGCCTGGCAGATAATCTTTTGGCCTCCCCCATATACGATAAATTTTTGTGGTCAGTCAAGATAGTAACTGGGAGGACGGTGCCCTCTAACAAATGTCTCCATTCCTTTAATGCCATAATGATAGCTAAAAGTTCTCTATCACCAATGTCATATCTCCTTTCAGTGTGTGACAGTTTCTTGGAAAAAAAACCGCAAGGGTGCAGCGGCTTATCTAAACTTTGTCTTTGGGATAACACTGCGCCTATCCCTGTTTCAGACGCATCAACTTCAAGTAAAAAGGGTAGGGAAGTATCAGGATGAACTAATACAGGTGCTGAGGCAAAAGACTGTTTGAGCGTTTCGAAAGCAGATAAAGCCTCAGTAGACCAGGTTTTGGTATCGGCTCCTTGTTTGGTCATATTAGTGATAGGAGCGATAACAGAGGAGTACCCTTTAATAAAGCGTCTGTAATAATTAGAAAATCCAAGAAATCTTTGTATGGCTTTGAGTCCCTTAGGTAAAGGCCAATCTAAAATCGATTTTAGTTTGGTCGGGTCCATCATAAACCCGTCTTTGGAAATTACGTAACCTAAGAAAGTTACCTGAGACTGGTCAAAGCTACATTTTTCCAATTTACAATACAATCCATGTTGTAAAAGTTTCTGTAATACCTTTCTGACTTGTCTATGATGTGAATTAATGTCTCTAGAATGGATTAGTATATCATCCAAATATACAATTACACATTCATGTTGGAATTCTCTAAGAACTTCATTGATTAAGTCTTGGAAGACGGCCGGGGCGTTACAAAGCCCAAACGGCATTACGGTATACTCATAATGCCCGTAACGGGTATTAAATGCTGTCATCCATTCATCTCCTTGTTTAATTCGCACTAAGTTATATGCTCCTCTCAAGTCAAGTTTGGTAAAAATACTCGAGCCCTTTAGTCTGTCAAAGAGTTCAGTAATCAAAGGAATAGGGTAAGCATTCCTGATAGTAATTTTGTTCAATCCCCGATAGTCTATACAAGGGCGTAAGGTACCGTCTTTCTTTTCTACAAAAAAGAAACCCGCCCCCGCCGGAGAAGAAGACTTTCTAATAAATCCTTTGTCTAAATTCTCCTTGATGTATTCCTCTAAAACTAAGTTTTCCTTGGTGGATAGAGGGTATACCGTACCCCTGGGAGGCATAGTACCAGGGAAAAGTTTAATAGAACAGTCATAAGACCGGTGGGGAGGTAAAGTATCCGCCTTACCCTTGTCAAATACAGATTTGAGGTCTAGATATTGTAGTGGTATCTGAACGTCAGTGGATTGAGAAGTGTTAGCATAAGAGTTTACGGGGCAAACAGAAGTAACTCTCTGCAGACATGCTTTCCTACAACCCATACCCCAAGAAACGATTTCTCCACCCTCCCAGTCAATCTGAGGGTTGTGTCTCTTGAGCCAAGAATATCCTAGTACTACTGGGACTGCCGGGGAGGAAATTAACAGAAGGGAAATCAACTCCTCGTGGAAAATACCAACAGTAAGCTTAACGGGTTCGGTCTCATGGAATATTACTGGTTCAGATAAAGGTCTACCATCTATGGCCTCAACGGCCAAGGGTGTATCTCTCAATTGGAATGGGATACAATGCTTATTAGCGAAAGTTTGGTCTATAAAGCTTTCTGCTGCTCCAGAATCTAATAATGCCATCGTAGAATAAACCCCTTTTCCCAAGCTAGAGAGACAGGAATCAGAAGCCTATGGTCTTTTTTATTATGCATAGAGGACAGTAATGAAACACCCAAGGCCCGTCCTCTAAGGGAACTTAGGTGCGAGCGTTTCCCGGACGATTAGGGCAACTAAGGCGTAGGTGACCTCTCAGCCCGCAGTATAAACAGAGACCCTCCCTTCTTCTGTACTGTCTCTCAGCCTCAGATAAGCGAGTATTACCTATTTGCATAGGTTCTGGTGGAGTAGGATTATAGGAGTCAGGGTTCTGAAATGAGGGAGCGAGTCTTACAGGAAGTCTAGTAACTCTTTCCCGAGTGTTCTGCCTCTGTCTCATGCGTTCATCTATTCTGGAAATGAAGGATACTAAATCCTCTAAATTTTCCGGAAGTTCTCTTGTGGCAATTTCATCTAGAATTTCATCAGACAACCCATTCAAGAAAACATCCATAAAAGCTTGTTCGTTCCATTTCACTTCTGCTGCCAATGATCTAAACTCTAGAGCATATTCTACAAGGGTCCTATTCTGTTGTTTAAGGCGTAACAGGGATCTGGCCGCATTAATCTTCCTTCCTGGGGGGTCAAAGGTTCTTCTAAAAGCCGTGACAAAAGCAGTGTAGTTGTAGACTAAAGGATTGTCATTCTCCCAAAGGGGATTGGCCCATCTAAGTGCTTTATCTATTAGCAGGGTTATAATAAAGCCTACCTTAGCCCTGTCAGTGGGGTAAGCCCGGGGTTGAAGTTCGAAATGTATGCTTATCTGGTTTAAAAAACCACGACAAGCATCAGGCGAACCCCCATATCGTAACGGTGAAGTGACATGGGAAGATGCGCCTACAGTGGCTACTTCCAAACCAGTACTTAGCGAGTGGCTAGCAGTGGAACGTATTTCTTCAGACTGGGTACTGGAGCGTGTTAACAAAGTTTGTAATGCTAAAGCCATTTGGTCCATTCTATGGTCCATGGCCTCAAATCTGGGGTCAGGAGGACTAGCACCTGCAGGATCCATCATGGCCCTGTCGTAATGTCAGGATACTGACAGGGATCCAATACGCAGAGTGCGGACAGAAGGAGGTACGTATACCGGACCTTAGAATGGCCGGACTAACGTAAGGACAAAGCAAGAATAGTCAAAAGGTAAGCCGAGGTCAAGGGAGCCGGAGGACAGGTAAGCGAGATACAAGCCGAGTCAAAGGAGAGGAGAGGACAACAGGACAAAAGACAAGCAAGGGTCAAAACCGGAAACACAAGATAAAGAACGCGCTGAGTGACTAGCAAGCTAGAACCACGACAGGGCAATGAGCAGTAGTAAAGGTTTCCTTTAAATACCCTGTACCTAAATAGAGACCACGCCCCCAAAAGGTCCGGAATAGCGGTTCCCGGCACTTTATGCAAATGCCGACGTCATGACGTCGACGCTAGCCGTTGCGTCATAAAAGGGGGAGGAGCTAGCGCGGCCGGCGCGAAAACGGCCGGAATATGCCGAAAATGCTAGGGGCAGGGAGCCCCTAAACAGAGAGGATGTCTTCCCTGGATTCAGCACCAACAGGTACCCTGACACTGCCTCAGGGGGGCTCAAAAGTGGCCAGCCGGCCAGCTCTTGAGGCCCCCAGGACACAAAGCAAACAAGGGATCTGCTTGGGCATTTGGGGGATGGCTTTTTTTGCCGTCCCCTGCAAAGTGCCTCCCAAGGCAGATGCCTTGTTTGCCTCGTGGAAGATACGTCCCGGGTCATACACGCTCCCTAACACACACACTCTCACTGACATACAGTGTCACTTACACACGCTAACTAACACACACACACACACACACTATCACTGATATACAGTAACTTACGCACTCTCACTGACATACACATTGTAATTTACACACAGTCACTAACACACGCACAGTGCCACTTACACACTCTCACACACTGACAAACACACACAGTTTCACTTACACACACACTCAATGACAATCACAGTGCCACTTCTCACTAACACACACTGTCACTCAAGCACACTCGCCCAGCACACCAGCCCCAGATATCAGCAGGGCAGCCCACCAGGAAACCTCCCAGGGGCACCACTGGCCAATGCCTTATTCGCCTAATGCTAGCGTCAGCCCTGGATATGCTGTTAGGAGATATCCTCAGGCCTGTCGGCAGTGGGCAGCAATTACCAGTTGCTGGGGATGTTTTCTTTCAGTGGTTTGTATTTCAGCAGCAAAGTTACACCAGCAGAGAAATATAAAAACAGAAAATAGTGCTCTCTTTGTGGATTAATAGGAAATAAAAAGGAGAAGTATACTCACAAATAGTAGAGCAAGTGAAGTTTTGCTCAATCCTATAAAGCTTAGGTAGTATCTTCCCCATCTAGGAAATTGTGGTATGGATCCTCCAGCTAAAATCTTCTGGGCATTGATTCAGGTGGGCCAAGCAGTTACCGCCATCCTGCTTTTGGCGCACATGCCCTCTTGGACAGCTTTTGGCATACATACCCATACAAACATGGCCGGTGGAAGGAGTTTTTGGGAAAAGATGATTTCAGTGCACCTCCCCCCCCCCAAAAAAAAGGAGCGATAAAAATAAATATTCCTCTGGTTTTAATCTTTTATAATTCTTTTCTTTCAGAAATTATACCAGAGGATTGGAGCAAGGCAGATGTGGTTCCTATATTGTAAAAGGGTTCAAAGTCTTTGAATGGAAATTATAGACCAGTCAGTGTAACCTGTGTTTCTGGGAAAGTATTTGAAGGGCTATTAAGGGATAATTTTCAAGAATTTATTGGGAAGAACATTTTTATAAGCAGAAATCAGCAAAGTTTTATGAAACTTAGGTCGTGTCAAACTAACTTAATTCCATTCTACAAAGAAGCAAGCAGATGCATAGATCAGGGTGTTGCAGTGGATGTAATTACCTTTTATTTTGCCAAGTCAGTTGATAAGGTTTCAAACAATAGGTTAGTGTTCAAACTAAAAAAAATGGTCTAGATGTTGTTCTTGGGTATTACATTGCCTTAAAGACAGATTGCAGACAATTGTCATTAATGGTATATTTTCAAGCTGGACAAAAGTGGTAAGCGGTGCCCCTGTAACGAGAATATACCCCAACACGCAGGATTCAGCTAAACAGAAGACAACACAGAGGAGAGATACGTCTACCGGACCTTAGAAATGGCCGGACTCGACGTAAATGAGAGGAGACAGAGTCAGGAACGAACCGAAATCAAGGGCACAGAGAGACAGCGTAAACTAGGACAAGCCGGGGTCTGGTACACAGTAAACAGCAAGCCGACAACCAGAACAGATAAGGATAAAGAGAAAACGTAGTCAGAAACAAAGCCAAAGTCAAAACGGAGAAACACAACTGAACACAACAAGCGCTAAAGGGAACTGATACAGAAACCACGATAGGGCAGGGAGTAAAGGGAGAGGTAAGTTTAAATAGCTTCTAAACTAATGTGATTGGCTCCTGTCATATCCACACCCCCAAAAGGTAAGTGTATGGGGAGTGTGGCATGACAGGGGCCAATGGGAGCCTTTTGACAATTTAGGTTCCCACTGTCTCTTTAAGAGCGCACCCGAGACTCGCGGCGCGCTCTTAGATTCAGGCGGGACACGTGACCGCTTCTCGCGGTCACTGCCCGCCTTGCTAGTGGAGCTGTCGGATGAGCCGCGCGCGGCTCGTGCAGCAGCAAGACCGCGCGCGGCTTGAAGAGAGGACCGCGGCCGGCCCCTGGATAAGGTGAGTAACGCTACAGCCCCTCAAGATTCTGTTCTGGGACCTCTTCAACATAACATTTATAAATGACTGTCATGTTACATGATATTGTTTTATTATAATGTACTGTTTCTTTAATGTTCATCTTAAGTTTGTCTCTTGGGCCACTCCGTAGTTTGCATGCTGCTTCAGGTACTCCCCTCCCCCTCTCCTGTTCTAGTGTTTTCTATGCTGTACATTCATTGTGACTTGTGGTATCTCTCCTAACCTGTATGGAAGAATCATTCTTTTACCTGTTGTAACTGCACATTATACAGATCATACGACAAATAAACATCGCCAGATCTTCTGCGTTTTGACTGAGTAAACTATCTGGGAAGGTAATTTGGTATGGATAATCTCATCAGGGCAATGAGCGCCATGTGCTCCTGAAAACCACATTCATAGCCTTTGCAGCCTTTCCAGAATAGTAAAAGAACGTATCCAGCAGCTTGTACAGAGATTGCTGCGTCATAGGACAGATCATAGTGAAGTGTAACTGTGTGTATTGTATGAGAAGTCTGCATACAACCCCAGCACAGCTTGTTACAGCCCCACACAGTATACAGACACTCTTCACTGTTACAGCCAAGCCTGTGTACTTCAGGCCATCATGAGTGCAAAAGGCTCAGCATGTGATGAAACACCACAGCAGGGGCGGACTGACCGGTCGGGCACTTCGGACACGGTCCGAGGGCCCGGCCGGGAGGGGGGCCCGCCGCCAGGACCGCCTTCAGGGGGCCCGGCGGCAGGGCTGGGTTGGGGACTTCAGCAGAAGGTGCCACCGGGTGGCCGGCCCGGTGGCACACTGTGAGGGGGGGGCGGCCGTTTCATGTTAGAGCCGCCGGACCGGGTGGCAGCCTCGCCGGTCCGGCGGCATTCCTCTCACTAACACAGAAGAAGGAGAAGGAGGAGGAGGAGGAGGAGCATCTGTCCATCATGCTCCTTTGCGGTTCCCACATCCTGTGTTGGGAATTGTGGGAACCGCAGGGAGCATGACAGACACATGCTCCTCCTCCTCCTCCTTCTCCTTCTTCTGTGTTAGTGAGAGGAATGCCGCCGGACCGGCGAGGCTGCCACCCGGTCCGGCGGCTCCAGCATGAAACGGCCGGCCCCCTCTGACTTGAGTAAGAGGGGGGAAGAGGGGGCAAGAGAGAGATGGGGGGGAGAGGGG
>OW240921.1:49345660-49365680 GCA_933207985.1 Pelobates cultripes | reverse complement strand
GAAGTGGTAGCCTGATCCAATCACAGTGCTTCCCCATAGGATTGACTGAGGCTAACAAAGAGACAGATCAGGAGCAGAGCCAGCATGATTCAAACACAGCCCTGGTCTAACAGCATCTCCTCAAAGAGATGAATTGAATCAATGAATCTCCATGAGGAAAGTTCAGTGTCTGCATGCAGAAGGAGGAAACACAGTTCTGCCCTGTGCTCTGCTGACAGCAGATCTGAGTGGATTGAGGAGTTTTATGCCTCAATCAACTCTGAAGTCCCTCTGGTGGCATTCTGAGTGACTGCAACTGGAGGTGTTACTAGCTTTCAATGTAAACACTGTATTTTCTCAGAAAATACAGTGTTTACATGAGAAATGCTGCAGGGAACTATAGTTCTCACCTGAACAACCTCATTAAGCTGAAGTTGTTCAGGTAACTATAGTGTCCCTTTAACGCCTAAATGGCATAGAATTGAGCAGTAAAACCCGAGAGGCATGATCTATACACTAACACTGCTTCATTAAGCTAAAGTTGTTTAGGTGACTATAGTGTTCCTTTAAAATTATAAATAAATACAGAAACATATAATGAGAAAAAATGTTTATTGGTAAAAAATGGACACTGTAAAAATTTAAAAAAGTCAAAATCAATGTTGAGGCCATGAGGGTGTAAAGTATCTAAGTAGTACACCCACTCCATCTCTGTTTTTCCAAGTTTTTTAAACATGTCTCTGCCTCTCCAGTGTTTAGTAAGGATTTAAATGCCCATAAATTTTTATTTTTTGGAGTCATTATTATGTACACTGAAATGTGAAGAGACAAGGTACTTTTTAACCCCTTAAGGACCAAACTTCTGGAATAAAAGGCAATCATGACATGTCACACATGTCATGTGTCCTTAAGGGGTTAAAGCCTTTCTCTATGTTGCGACAATGTCCGCTTATTCTAATTCTGGGGGGTCTTGTTGTCCTTATTACATATTGGAGGCCCCAAAGGCACTCCAACAGGTATATAACATTCTTACTATTACAGGTAATTGTATTTTTTATATTATATATCTTGTTGGTCTTATTTGATTTAAAAGTGGTTATACATCTGTCTGTTTTTTTCTGTCTTTCTGCATACAACTCAACCATTGCAATTAAAAAAGCCTTGGTTGTTTTTTAAAAAAAATAGTTTTTGGTCCTCGAATCAATTTTTCGTGCATAATTTCTAAGAAGGTACATATTTGTTTTTAATGTATTTAAATGTACCATACAAGAAATTATCCATGAAGGGCAATGGTATATAACACATGAATGGTACATAATTTGTTACATTGGTATTCAGCATAAGTTGCATGTGTTAGAATGACAGATCAGATGCTATCACATGCGTTCGCTTACATTACACTGTTTTACATTGCATATTAACTTCAGTAGAGAGGCGGGGAGGGAAGGATAGGGAGCAAGATGGGGGGTTGAAAAGGTATGTGGTGGTGGGTGGTCTGACAAACCATCAAACCTCAGTAGTATTATTCAGCTATTGACTATTTGACTATTTCATTAACAATTTTATCAGATTTTGAACAGGTGTATCAACTGGATGTTAGACCTCCACTTTACGCCTTTGAAGGAGTACAAGCTTGATGTTTTGGGTATGTACTGATTTTGATTAGAATGAGCTTAAGGGCTATGGGTCCTTTCTCACTTTCTTACTCAATCTCGACTACAGCATAGGGTTATATCTGGTTGAGGGTATGATCAGAATCCTGGTCTCCATGCTGTGGTATACACGTGATGCCCACGTATCTAGGGTGGCATCTGTCATGTGATTGGTTACCTATATGGTCTCACATCACAAACATCTGTCATCTATCACTAACATCACAGCTGTCAGAATCGTAGGCTTTGTCTCATGCATGTTTAGTTATTTTCCCAGGATCAGTAGAGTTATATATAGGAGCTCAAGTGCAGGGGGTAGCAACTCATGTGTTTACCCCTTAAATATTTTGGTGGGGAATAATGGCATTGTTGTTACTGGGATTGTACCGACTATGTGCAGGAATTCAGTGACAGGTAGGACACCCACATTGTCAATGCTACTCTTTCAAATGTTTTGGGGGGTAAGTTTTTTCCTGGCCATGATATCATATTGTCTTGTTGCATCCAATGTTTAGATGCATTGTGTGATAGTTGGTGTATTTGGTGGTCGCCACATTTTACTTATTGTAGTTAGGGCGGCTATGAGTACGTGGTAGATATGGTATATTCAGTCTTTCGAGAGGCCCTTTGGGAAGAGGTGTAATAGGTACACTTCTGGTTGTTTCAGTACCTGGATTCCTGCGCATTTATGTAAGAGCTGTTCTACTTCAGTCCAGAATCTTGTCAAGCATGAACAGGACCACCAAATATGATGACTGTGTTTTAATTGTGTAGGTACTAGATACCATCTGTACAAGATCTTCCTAGCAAGCTCTGTGTGGGTGATACATAAAAAGAGGAGTTTCTGTGCCAGTAGTATTTTCCACCATTGATTTTCGCTGAGTGGGCGATTTAGTTCTGGTTCCCATGCTTTTACAAAGTTAAAGTTTTGGGGGCTTGTTTGGGTTTGACTTTTGGCGTATATGATGGTGATCAATTTGGCGGTTTTAAGCGGAGACATTTTTTCTACGTCTGTCAGCTGTAGGCCATTTACAGTATCATACAATATAACAGTTTGTTTTCTTGACCACAAGAGCATTTGTGTATGTGGAAATTTAGCCGTGTTGGGTAGTCCATATTGTTTCTATAATTCCTCAAAGTTTCTCAAGCTGGGCCCTTGAAATATGTGGTAAAGCTGCGTTATGTAGTGCTTATGCAATATTTTATGGTTAAAGTCTGGGATGAGGGAGGGTAGTGCAGCAAGAGGAAGTGCGAGTGAGATCCCCTGGTGTAAAGCACACATGTCTTGGAATTGATCCCATATTTGGAGTGTGAGTCTAGTTGTTGGGAGTATATCTCTATTTTTCAGTCTTAACTTTTTGGGCATCCACGCCAGCATGGTAAGAGTGATATCATTAGTGTAGGCTGCTTCGATATTAAGCCAATGCCGAGGTTTGGGGTGGCTGCTTGCTGACAGTAATGTGCTGATTATGGCTGCTTTATAATACCCCCTGATATTCGGTAGTCCCATCCCACCTTGTGAGAAAGGTATGTGTAAGGTAGTTTTTTGCTACCCTCGGTTTCGAGTTATTACATATGAAGTCATTAATAAGTGATTGCGCTTCCCGTAAGTATCAGGTCGGGAGTCAGAGCAACAGAGTGCGGAGTAAGTACTGGAACCTTGGGATGATTAGCATTTTAATGACTGCTATTCTGCCTGTCGACAATATAAATTTTCCTTTCCCGCCCTGTAGTTGATTTTTAATGTCAGTTAGCAAGCATAGATAATTGGCCTTGAAGAGGCCTGAGCTCTGTGGTGTTATGGCTATACCTAGAAATTTCAGGAAATCTGTGCGACATTCATATGCGAATGTACTTTTTAAGTTTGTCAGTGAGTTTTTTGGAATTTTTATGTTTTTGATAGGTTCAGTTTATAATTAGTGATGTCGCGAACATAAAATTTTCGGTTCGTGAACGGCGAACTTCCGCAAATGGCGAACTTCCGCAAATGGCGAACTTCCGCAAATGAACCGGCGAACCGGGCGAACCGCCATAGACTTCAATAGGCAGGCGGATTTTAAAACCCACAGGGACTCTTTCTGGCCACAATAGAGATGGAAAAGTTGTTTCAGGGGACTAACACCTGGACTGTGGCATGCCGGAGGGGGATCCATGGCAAAACTCCCATGGAAAATTACATAGTTGATGCAGAGTCTGGTTTTAATCCATAAAGGGCATAAATCACCTAACATTCCTAAATTGTTTGGAATAACATGCTTTAAAACATCAGGTATGATGTTGTATCAATCAGGTAGTGTTAGGGTTACGCCCGCTTCACAGTGATACACCAAACTCCCCGTTTAACGCACCGCAAACAACCGCAAACAGTCCATTTGCACAACCGCAAACTCCCCATTTGCACAAGGTTGGATACCAAGCTAGCCATGTCCCGTTCCTTGTCCTCACTGATGTCATTGAAGTTCTCTTCCTCCACCCAGCCACGTACAACACCAAGGGTCCCCAAAAGGTGACAACAAGCCCCCTGGGACGCCTGTTGTGTTTGGTCTTCAACCTCCTCAAAGCCACCTTCCTCCTCTGACTCCTCTTCTTCAGACTCCTCTCTCTGCGTTATTATAAGGTGTGTTAAGTAGTACTATTCCTATCAGTTTAATCCCTGTTACGTCCCCTATCAGGGGACTTGTATATGGCATCGATTTTAGGAACCGGGAGATGGAAAAAGATGCTTGGTCGGTCCTCCTACTTCAAATTTTGGGCACTGCGCGTGCAATCTAATGTGCCACCAGATATGAGTTGCACTGGTGTGACACTGTGCCCTGGCAGGCCCTGAAACGCACACGTGTGAAGGAAACTGACTGCTATTATATTACAGTCCAAAAAGGTTTTTTTTTGAGTGGTGGCACTGGGCAAGTGGGCACAGTATACGCTGTGAGCCTGACACACACGCTGGCAGACAACTACTGCTATTCAATCTATTACAGTCAAAATTGTATTTTTTTTTTTTTAAATGTTCACTACTGTTACACCAGATATGAGTTGCACTGGTGTGACACTGTGCCCTGGCAGGCCCTGAAACGCACACGTGTGAAGGAAACTGACTGCTATTTTATTACAGTCCAAAAAGTTTTTTTCTTTTTTAAATGCAAGCTATTGGGACACCAGTGAGTGAGTGGTGGCACTGGGCAGGCCCTGAAACGCACACTCGTGAAGGAAACTGACTCCTATTATATTACAGTCCAAAAAGTTTTTTTTTTGTTAAATGCAAGCTATTGTGACACCGGATATGAGTGATGGCACTGGGCAAGTGGGCACAGTATACGCTGTGAGCCTGACACACACGCTGGCAGACAACTAACTGCTATTCAATCTATTACAGTCAAAATTAGTTTTTATTTATTTTTTTAAATATACACTACTGTTACACCAGATATGAGTTGCACTGGTGTGACACTGTGCCCTGGCAGACCCTGAAACGCACACGCATGAAGGAAACTGACTGCTATTATATTACAGTCCAAAAAGTTGTTGTTTTTTTTAAATGCAAGCTATCAGGACACCAGTGAGTGAGTGGTGGCACTGGGCAGGCCCTGAAACGCACACTCGTGAAGGAAACTGACTGCTATTATATTACAGTCCAAAAAGTTTTGTTTTTGTTAAATGCAAGCTATTGTGACACCGGATATGAGTGGTGGCACTGGGCAAGTGGGCACAGTATACGCTGTGAGCCTGACACACACGCTGGCAGACAACTAACTGCTATTCAATCTATTACAGTCAAAATTGTATTTTTTTTTAAATGTACACTACTGTTACACCAGATATGAGTTGCACTGGTGTGACACTGTGCCCTGGCAGGCCCTGAAACGCACACGCATGAAGGAAACTGACTGCTATTATATTACAGTCCAAAAAGTTTTGTTTTTTTAAATGCAAGCTATTAGGACACCAGTGAGTGAGTGGTGGCACTGGGCAGGCCGTGAAACGCACACTCGTGAAGAAAACTGACTGCTATTATATTACAGTCCAAAAAGTTTTGATTTTTTTTAAATGCAAGCTATTGGGATACCAGTGAGTGAGTGGTGGCACTGGGCAGGCCCTGAAACGCACACTCGTGAAGGAAACTGACTGCTATTATATTACAGTCAAAAAAGGTTTTGTTTTTTTAAATGCAAGCTATTGCAACACCAGTGAGTGAGTGGTGGCACTGGGCAAGTGGGCACAGTATATGCTGTGAGCCTGACACACAGGCTGGCAGGCAGGCAACTGCAATTACATTACACAGAAAAAAAAGCAGACTGATGTTCTAGCCCTAAAAAGGGCTTTTTGGGGTGCTGTCCTTACAGCAGAGATCAGATGAGTCCTTCAGGACTGTAGTGGACACTGAATACACTAGCCTAGCTATCAATTTCCCTATCAAATCAGCAGCAGCTACACTGTCCCTCCTCTCACTAAGAATGCAGCTTCACAATGAATGTAAAATGGATGCTGTCCAGGAGGTGGGAGGGTCTGGGAGGGAGGGTCTGCTGCTGATTGGCTGGAATGTGTCTGCTGACTGTGAGGTACAGGGTCAAAGTTTACTCAATGATAACGAATAGGGGGCGGACCAAACAGCGCATATGTTCGCCATCCATGGCGAACGCGAACAAGCGATGTTCGCCAGGAACTATTCGCCGGCGAACCGTCCGGGACATCACTATTTATAATACGAGCATTTACTGTACTGTAGGTGGATGTTGTGGAAGTTCGGGAGGGAGAGGTTGGGTTGTTCAAGTGTTAATAGGATATCGTCAGTGAATAAAATTAATTTATATTCTCTGTTTTTTTATCTTAACACCGTGTATGTTGGGATTGTCTCTGACTAGCTGGGTCAAGGGTTCTAATGTCAAAATGTAGAGGAAGGGGGAGAGGAGACAGACCTGTCGTGAACCATTGGTAATCGTAAAGCTGCGGGACATGAAGCCTCCATTAATCACCTGTGCCGATGGATGAGAGTATAGCGCAGTCACCAAAGAGATGAACCGTGGGGGGTACCCAAATCTCCTTAGGACTGCGAAGAGGAAGGACCTTTGACATACTAGTGAAAGGAATACGCTGGGGGTCCCTCTTCCTTGCAGCCCACCCAACAGGTCCAAGACCCTCCTGGTGCCATCTGCTCACTGGTGCCCAATCACAAACCTCACTTGGTCTGCATGAATGATCGTAGGGATAATTTTGGTTAGTCTGTTAGAGTATATTTTGGCTAGTAATTAAGTATCCATATTGAGTAGTGAGATTGGTCGTAAAGTTTGGCTCTTGGTAGGGGGTTTCCCTGGTTTAGGGAGAGCGGCCACATGCACCAACATCATGTCTCCCATTTTTATTATGTGCTTTATACTGATTCTAATTTTGGGGCGAGTATGTGTGAGAAGAGTTTATAATACAAATTTTAGAGGCCACCCGGCCATGGTAATTTACTCAGTGTCAGGGATGCTATGGTCTGCATGATTTTGTTGGATGTGACAGGTCTTTGCAGTATCTCCTGTTGTTGTGGGGTCAGTGACGGTAGAGATGTGAGGTCCAGGAAGCTCTCAATCTCTGAGGTAGTTGGATGGTGGGTGTTGTTATCAGTCTTGCGGTTGTATAGGGCATGGTAGAAGGTGGCCATTTTATTATTGTTGTATAACTTTTTATTAGCTTTTGATATTAGGTATGGTATTTTGGATTGTGATTGTTTCTGTCTGAGCATTGTTGCAAGTGTTTTTCCTGGCTTGCTTCCCTTGGATTAATTTATTATTTTCAGGCATTGGAGTACGTGGGCTGTTTTGGCCAGGTGCATTTCATTTGTGTCAGATGTGTGACAAAGCTGTCCTGTAGGAGGGAGTCGTTAAGGCTCTGTGTGGGAATTCATTTTGCATGGTCAGACCACACTACGGGTCCGTAAGATGCATTTTTAAACTAGGAGCCCCTCTAAAAATTATTCTCGGATTGTCTGGAATCACATTTTTTTGTAGTTTGTCTTCCTGTAACAGATGACAGTTTTTCTTAATAATCTTTTTAACCTGTTTTTATTATTATTATTATTATTATTATCGGTAAGGTAAAGTCTTTTTTAATTTTGGTGTTATGATCAAATCCTTTGTTTTTTTATCAGGCTATTTCTATCAGTTTGTTTTGTTGTATCTATAATTTTATCTATTGATTTGGAATTATAACTTTCTTCATCTCGGTGGCTTGAGTACTGAATGTATCGATTTCTGAGCAATTTCTCCTTGGTCTAAGCAGTTAGCTTTTCGGTATGCTATCCAACTATCCAGCCAGCTTTTATAATAATAATAATAATAAAGTATTTAACCAGGAAAGGTACATTCGGATTACTCTTGTTTTCAAGTACGGGGATATTACCTTAAACCCAACATCCAGGGGTTGTTACTATTACCCAATTTAATGGTAGTCATTTTTTCTACCTTGGAAGAATCAACCCTGCCAGGATTTGAATCTTCGACCAAGAATTGAACAGATTCTACTGATGATGTATTAGCCTACTGAGCTATCTCACCAGCTGTTTCTATAAAGTTATGATGTGATGGGATTGTGTAATATCCCTTTAATTGGAACTCAACTGCAGAAACAATAATTACACCTCCTTTATATTGAAGTAAACAAGCTTGACTGTATCTTTAAATACACACGCAGGAAGGAAAGCAATGCTAGTTCCAACTTAATTAAGATGGAATGATTTATTAGTATAATGATAAATAAGCTGGACAGGTTGCAATTAATAATAAATGATATTTGCAGGAGAAATAAGACTTAGTAGTAATCCCTTATTGACAAGAGAGGAATGAAGTGAAAATAATTAATATGAATTGGTTTCCTTGGAGAAAAAAGGATTACTTAACTTAGAGGAAGTTCTGGTATTGGAAGGGTTAATTCACCCAATGGAGGAGAGATTATGACTCTCTATGAATAAGCTGAGCGTTAGGAGTGGAAAGTAAGGAAGTCCGTTTTTACAAGCCGAGGTCTGGGAGTGGAGAAGGTAGAAGTCCGTTTTACAAGCCGAGGTCGAGAAGTGGAGAAGGTTGAAATCTGGTTACAAGCCGAGGTCGTGAGAGGAGTGTAGCCGGTAGCATTCAATAGAGCAGCTGATCTCAATGCCGTACCTGCGTGAATAATCCAGCCCCTTGAATCTGGCGCGGTCTTCCTAAGTATCGTGGAAGGACCGCGTCAGAGAAAAGGGGCGGGGCTAAGCGCAGTGAACCCGGAAGTGGGTTCCGGCGGCAGTATGGATGATAGAGTATACCTGACAGTACCCCCTTCTCATGGGGCATCCTCTGGGTGCACTTACTTTGGTTTAGAGGGACAGCGTTTGTGAAAAGCATCAACTAATCTTTTTGCATGAACATTAGATGAATCTTCCCAAGTATCTTCATCAACTCCATAACCTTTCCATCTAATAAGGTATTGTAAGGTGCCACGGTGGACACGTGAATCCAAAATCTTGTGTATTTCATATTCTTCTTCACCTTGGACGATGATAGGTTCAGGAGTTGTAACTATTTCTCCATGAAAAGGATCAGGGATGTGTGGTTTAAGAAGAGAGACATGGAATACTGGATGAAGTTTAAAACTTGGAGGAAGTTTTAATTTAACAACGTTATCATTGATAATTGTAATTATTTGAAAAGGACCAAGAAAAAGAGAGCTCAATTTCTTTGAAGGACGGTTTGTGGTGATATTTCTTGAAGAGAGCCAGACAAGATCCCCTACTTTGTAAGGAGGGGGAATTCTTCTTCTATTGTCAAAAAACTTTTTCTGGTAGTTTTGAGCAAGTTGAAGATTCTCCCGTAATTTGAGAAATAGAGAAGACATAAATTCGTTTTTTGATGTAACAGTAGGATTGGATGAAGTAATGGTTTGGATGGGGAATGAAGACGGATGCAAACCATAGTTGGAGAAGAAAGGAGTTATTTTCGTACTAGAATGAATGGTATTATTGTAAGAAAATTCGGCCATAGGTAACCATGTGGTCCAGTCATCTTGGAGGTATGAACAATAACATCGAAGATATTGTTCCAAACATTGATTAACCCTTTCTGTTTGCCCATTAGTTTGGGGATGATAAGCGGAAGAGAGTTTGCATTGAATTTGAAGGGAGAGACACATCTCTTTCCAGAATTTGGAGGTAAATTGTGTCCCCCTATCAGAAATAATTTCTTCAGGAAGACCATGAAGTTTCACAATATTGTCAATAAAGACTTTGGACAATTCTACAGAGGAGGGTAATTTTTTTTTAAAGAAATGAAATGGGACATTTTTGTGAAGCGATCCACAACGACAAGAATAGTGGTGAAATGTTGAGAAGGTGGAAGATCAACGATAAAATCCATGGAAATGGATTGCCAAGGTTTTTCTGGAATAGGTAAGTTAAGTATTAATCCAAAAGGTTGATTATGTTCTGGTTTAGACCTTTGACAAATAGGACATGTTTTGACATATAATTCAATGGTTCTATCCTGGCGAGGCCACCAATAATATCGTGAAGTTAGTTCAAGTGTTTTCTTTATTCCAGGATGTCCAGCTAGGGGGGAATCATGAACCATCTTAAGTAATTTATTCCTAAGAATGGGAGGAATATAAATTCTATTTTTAAAATAAAATATACCATCCTTTTTTGTTAGTATAGCTGTTTTGGGAAGTTCAAGATCCTTCTGATTCAAATTCTTTATGTCATCATGAAGAGAAGAGAGGATCCCTATTATTTTGGTAGGAGGATAATCATCAGTAGTAGTTTTAGAAGGAATTCGAGAAAGAGCGTCAGCCTTTTTATTTCTATTTCCAGGTCTGTATATTAATTGGAAGTTAAATCGGTTAAAAAATAGGTTCCATCTAACTTGTCTAGCTGTAAGGGTTTTGTTAGTATAGAGATATTCAAGATTTTTATGGTCAGTATAAACGATTATAGGTTGTTTTGTATCTTCCAGAAGATGACGCCAATTTTCGAAGGCAGCTTTAACACTTAATAATTCTTTTTCACCAATAGGATAATTTTTTTCAGCAGAGCTCAAGGATCTTGAAAAAAAGGCAACTGGATGAAGTGGATCTTGTGGAGTCTTTTGTTGAGAAAGAACTGCTCCGATGGCTGCATCTGATGCATCAACTTCAAGAACATATAGGAATGTTGGATTAGGTAGTTGTAGAATAGGTGCAGTTGTAAATCTTTTTTTTAATTCGTCGAAGGCTGTTTGTGCATCTTTATTCCAATTAAAAGGACGTTTACTACTGTTGAGGAGGTTAAGAGGATGTGATACATCCGAATAGTTTCTAATAAATTTTCTATAGAAGTTTGCAAATCCAAGAAAACGTTGTAATTCTTTTGTAGTAGTAGGAGCAGGCCAATCAATAATACATTTGATTTTGGAATTATCCATCTTCAAAGAATGAGGTGAAATAATGTATCCTAGAAAAGAGAATTCAGTAACCTCAAAAAGGCATTTTTCTGGTTTAGCGTATAATTTATGAGTTCTCAGTCTAGATAGAACCCATCTAACATGCTTCCTATGTTCATCCAAATTGTTAGAATATATTAAGATATCATCTAAATAGATAATAACACATACATCCAGAAGATCTCTAAAGATATCATTTATAAAATGTTGAAATGTTGCAGGGGCATTACAGAGCCCGAAAGGCATCACTAGATATTCGTAGAGACCATATCTTGTCCGGAAGGCGGTTTTCCATTCATCATCCTGTTTTATTCTAATGAGGTTATATGCGCCTCGAAGGTCGAGTTTAGTGAATATAGTTGCAGTTCTTAACCTTTCAATTAATTCATTTATTAGTGGAAGAGGATAACGATTTTTAATAGTTATTTTATTTAAGGCTCTGTAATCTATAATAGGACGGATGGTTTGGTCTTTATTCTTCACAAAGAAAATACTAGAAGCAGCAGGAGAGGTCGAGGGTCTGATGAACCCTTTGCGTAAATTTTCATTAAGATATTCTTTTAAAATTTCTAACTCCTTTTCAGAGAGTGGATAAATATGACCATAAGGAATAGGAGCTCCGGGTATGAGATCTATTGGGCAATCATATACCCGATGAGGAGGAAGTGTTTCTGCTTCTTTTTTACAAAAGACATCTGCAAAGTCGGAGTAGAATGGAGGTATAACTGGTTCTACAGTAGTATGGAGAATAGGAATGTGTTGTAAGCACGTTTTTTTACAGAAATCAGAAGCAAAGGAGATGGAGAAAGGAGACCACTTAATTAAAGGATCATGGTTTTTTAACCAATTAATTCCTAGAATGACGGGATAAAGTGGAGATTTAATAATATCAAATGTAATGAATTCGAAATGTACGTTGTTGGTAATCATTCTTAGAGGGATTGTTTCATTTTTGATGGGTCCTGAGGATATAAATGAACCGTCAATAACCCTGATTGGAATAAAGTTGGTTTTTTGAACACAAGGAATTTTATTTTTTGAAACAAAAGAAAAATCAAGAAAAGTTCCATTAGCACCAGAATCAATGATGGCCTCAGTCACGATTCTTTTTGTATCCCACTTTTGAATGTTTCAGTAGAGGACATTCGGAAATTAGATGTTCAGAATACATACATAAGTTTAGTTGTCTCCTTCTTATTCTTTCTTCAGAAGTAAGAGGACTTTTTATTATACCTACTTCCATAGGTTCAGTTTGTGGAGGAATTTTTTCAGGTAATTTTAGAGTAGTGAAAGGTTTTCTCCAGGTATAATTAGTAAGAACCTTTTCAGCTTTTCTTTCCCTTAGACGTCTATCAATACTGATGGACAGTTGAATCAATGCATTTAAGGTAGGAGGAAGTTCTGTACGAGAGAGTTCATCTTTCACAGCTTCAGATAATCCGAGACGGAATTGATTGCGTAAAGTAATGTCATTCCATTGGGTTTCTGTAGCCCATCTTTTGAATTCTGCAATATAATCTTCAACAGGTCTATTCTTTTGGTGTAATGTTCTGATGGTTAAATCAGCAGTAGTTTGTTTAAAAGGATCTTCATATAATAAAGACATAGCTTCAAAGAACTCATCCAATGAATCTAATATGGGATCATCATTTTCCAAAAAGGAATGGGCCCAGGCCATAGGTTCACCTCTTAAAAAAGATATTACTGAACAGACTTTGGATCTTTCGGTGGGATAAGATCTAGGTTTTAAAGCTATTAGTAATTTGCAAGAATTCAAAAACTCTCTGTACTTTGTTCTATCTCCATAAAATTTTTCTGGATTACAGACAGCAGGATCACCAGCCGATTGAAGAGCGGCATGAGGGAGATGGTTTTGCATGTCTCTGACATAGGTTAATATTCTCTCATTCGTGATTTGCAGTTCTTGTAACCCTTGAGCAATCGTATCCACTCTATTGGTTAGAGTAGTAACTTGTGAGTTAATATCTGCTGGTTCCATTGAAAAGGCTGGATTATTCTGTGATGGGATTGTGTAATATCCCTTTAATTGGAACTCAACTGCAGAAACAATAATTACACCTCCTTTATATTGAAGTAAACAAGCTTGACTGTATCTTTAAATACACATGCAGGAAGGAAAGCAATGCTAGTTCCAACTTAATTAAGATGGAATGATTTATTAGTATAATGATAAATAAGCTGGACAGGTTGCAATTAATAATAAATGATATTTGCAGGAGAAATAAGACTTAGTAGTAATCCCTTATTGACAAGAGAGGAATGAAGTGAAAATAATTAATATGAATTGGTTTCCTTGGAGAAAAAGGATTACTTAACTTAGAGGAAGTTCTGGTATTGGAAGGGTTAATTCACCCAATGGAGGAGAGATTATGACTCTCTATGAATAAGCTGAGCGTTAGGAGTGGAAAGTAAGGAAGTCCGTTTTTACAAGCCGAGGTCTGGGAGTGGAGAAGGTAGAAGTCCGTTTTCCAAGCCGAGGTCGAGAAGTGGGGAAGGTTGAAATCTGGTTACAAGCTGAGGTCGAGAGAGGAGTGTAGCCGGTAGCATTCAATAGAGCAGCTGATCTCAATGCCGTACCTGCGTGAATAATCCAGCCCCTTGAATCTGGCGCGGTCTTCCTAAGTATCGTGGAAGGACCGCGTCAGAGAAAAGGGGCGGGGCTAAGCGCCGTGAACCCGGAAGTGGGTTCCGGCGGCAGTATGGATGATAGAGTATACCTGACATATGACATGAGCTTTTTTGAAGTGTGTTTTTGTATGGATTTTTTCTCCTTAATAAAAAATGACATGAGCTTTTTTGAAGTGCGTTTTTGTATGGATTTTTTCTCCTTAATAAAAAATATCTAGATCTAAAAAAATAACATTTGTGGTGCTAAAACCTACAGTAAGTTTAATCCCATGTTTGGGCTAAACGCTGATTTTGACCTTTTAATTTTTTATATGTTTCAGTATTTCTTTATAATTTAAGCTTTCTAATTTTTCATTTATTATGGTATTCTCAATATTTTTCCTAGCTAAATCATTTTAATCATGTTACAATCCTCTCTATACTAATATAGAGTTATATATCTGTTTCCTTATGTAATTTTTTGAATATTTGGTCCATAGAGTTGTTCATGTTATTATCCACATGTCACAAATATATGTTTTTTTAATCTTACTGAATTAAAATATTTTAGTTAATATACGCTTTTAAATATGTTTCCATAAAAAAACTTTTTTATTTATGAATGCTGCTATACACTATAATTATTATGGTACCTGTATGGGGAAAACTAATTTCTTCATACAGATACTATGAAGCTGTTTATGTTGTGATGCATATGCTACAAATATATTTTTTTTCACTGAATTTAAGTATTCTAGCTAATATATGCTTTTAAATTTATGTTTTTCTTCATAAAATACATTTTATGTATAAATTTAGCTATGCACTATAATGATTACAGAATCTGTTTAAAGAAAAGTAATATTGCCCTTTCCTTTATCCTATTTTTAACATATAAACTCTAACCATGTTGCCTATGTTTTAACGCTCAGCCAACAAGGCCAACGAAGCATGAACAGCCGGTCTAAAATAAAAATTTTGGGAAAAGGGTCTCGATACTAGTCCGCCGAAAGCAAGATGTCTTGCAGTGTAGCGCCAGCCATTAAGGCGCCTGATGCCACCGCGCCCCAAACCGAATGCGCTCCGAAAGCTAGATCCACGCCTGCCAAAGACAGGAACCATCTGGTCCATCTCACCAAGGTTGTAAAGGAGACCGTATTGTGAGGTTGTACGTAGGAGACCAGCAATCATCCCGAGCGAGAAGAGCGAAGAGGGGTCGTAATTGCCACATAACGAGTTAGGGCTGCCATCATGCAGACTTTAGGCCAGTCCCAGAAATATGGGTAGAAAATAGCCATCGAGTCCGACTTGGTACGTCTAGACACGGAGAAGGTCACCCCTCTGGAGAAAAGGAGAACGCCTGCACGTTGGAGACCATGCAAAAGGAGATGAGGCATTTCAGAAGAGCGAACTTTGCCGAAAGCTGTCCTCCGACAGGTCTTGATTGTCCGGCCAATCCTTTAGAAACGATAATACCGTGCATACGTCCCAGAGTGAGGAGTACTTAGGTGTCGGAGGGCGTGTTAGTCTGATGCCCCTGAGAAGTCTTCAAACCAACAGGTCTTGGCCAATGGGAGAAGCTTGGAGAGGCACATGAGCTGCCAAGATCACTGACCTGGCAACGTTAACCGAACAGTATGACCATCCCTGATTGAAAAGGTGAGAGTGGAAATTCAAAACACTGGATACAGGGGCTGTAAAGGGATTGGTGTTCCGTTCCAGGCACCGATGACACCAAGATTTCCATGTGAATAAGTAACATCTCCTAGTCCCAGGAGTCCTAGAGGAGGGTCCTAGCTGACTGCGATAGGTCATCGACATTCTAGGTAACCCTGAAAGAGTCCAGGCCACTAAGGAGAGGAGGCCGTTCACCACGAGGGGATAAGGGTTGCCTCGCGGGTCCAAGAAGATTGTCTGTAGGGAACTGTGCCAGGTGGTCGGATAAAGACCATTCAGTTGATCTGGGGTGCCTAATGGACCACAGATCAAACAGGGACTCGCCCATAGTGTCCAGGAACACATCCTCATCCAGCAGAAAAGTGAATGCCATTTGCGTAGAAGGGACTCTGTAGTCTCATGGCCACATGGGGTCATCCATCTCATCCTCGCCCCACCTGTCTTCCTCATCCAAAGGGTGACTGATCTGCCCGCCATTCGGCTGAGATGGCTAGGGGTGAGGGGGGAGATAAAGAAATAATTAATATGAATTGGTTTCCTTGGAGAAAAAGGATTACTTAACTTAGAGGAAGTTCTGGTATTGGAAGGGTTAATTCACCCAATGGAGGAGAGATTATGACTCTCTATGAATAAGCTGAGCGTTAGGAGTGGGTGGGCGCCCTTTTGGATGCATGGCTCAGGGCCTTCACCCTTCCAATAGTGCTTGGGCGCTCTTGCCTAAGTCTTCTGCCATATGGGGGGTCCCCCTGGAGTCCCTATCCTGTGGGGCTTGTGGGAGGGTCCTAGCCAGGGCTTTCTCCAAAGAGATGGCCACTAATGCATTAATCATGGCCTGCAGGCTGTGTTCTTGGGCCGAGTGATCCATAGTAGGGGAGGACGTGCTGGTAGCATGACACCTAGGATAAAACAGGACAGGTGTCACAAGCAGAATAACCCCAAATATTGCGGCAGAGGCAAGATGGTTTGTGTATGTAAACTATATATGTATATATAGGAATAGCCAAATCGGGGGTCACCGGTCAATGGCACAGACAGCGCAAGTCAATCCTGGGGCAAAGACAAAGCAGGCTAATCACAGGGCACAGGCAGAGCAGGCCAATCCTGGGGCACAGTTAAAGGCAGGCCAAACCTGTGTGTTGGAAAGAACTGAGCTGTAAATCTTTGCACCAATAACTGCAGTTGGGGATAATCAAAATGAAAGTCTTGCTGGGATAAATTAGTACTTAGTGTCAGAACCTATTGTGCTGCCCTTTCTGAAATATGGATTCATGCAAACACAATAACAGTTATCCTCCTTGCAGCAGAAATTACCAGCTAGTGTACCTGTAGGCACATTAGATCCCCCCAGCACCAGAAAAGCCTAAAACTCCCCGACTGGGGTAGGCTCCTGGGCTGGGGGAGGTCACAAGGTAGACCGGGAGTTGCTGCTCCCACGTGGCAGGCCCGCTCTTCCCCCTCCGACCCAGGCTCACGCGGGCCGCAACCAGAGTTTTACCGTGGCCTGGCGACGGGAGAATGGAGGTGGTAAGGGGAGAGAAGTCCTGGCAAACAGTTCTCATGCAGTGGCGCGAGGTCAATAAGCCACGGTATCCAAACACGGAGCACAGGAGATCGAAAGGAGATGGCTAAATGGCTGTCTCCCGCGATGTCCGAGCTGAGACCAACATGTATGGCAATCAAATAAAAGAAGAAAAAGTAAAAAACAAGCAAACAAAAAGAGGACTGAAAGGGATGAAACAAGAAAACGGAATCCCCCAAATGGAGGAAAGGGAAAATAAAGTAAAAAGGAGATATGAGTAGAGCCTAGTTACACAGAACAGGCACAAAATGAGATACAATCTAGGTACTTAGCAAATGAGCTAAAACAATAAAGACAGAAATATAAACAATATATAGATCTACTTAATTCCACAGCCACACTCAAAGCAATAGGAGGCAGTGGTACTGTGACCTGTGCTTAAGAAAGAGGAAGGAGTTGGTTGGGAGGGGACTTTTTCTGATTGGTTGTTTTCTCGCTATGTTAATGTGCTCCTGTGGAGTTCTAGTTAAGAGAGACTTAAGCAAATATACAGCCTCCTGCACATCCTTGAGTGGGGAATATACCCTTTATAACACCAGAGCAAGTTTATTGCTCTTCAATGTGTAAGTAGGATACTTTGTTTCTGTGCACCATATATATTTTTACATATTGCACTATTAGACCCTTTCATCTTCATTTTATATGCTGTAGTCATACTGGACACACAAGATTGTGAATCTACACATATACTGAGACTGGGATTGTACCATTTCATTTTGAGGTTTTCCTTGTACTGAAATACAAAAATACTTTACTCCAAAGAGACACTATGTATGTCTGTCAGTATGTATGTATGTCTGTATGTATGTATGCCTGTCAGTATGTCTGTCAGTATATATGTCTGTCTGTAAGACAGACAGACATACATACTGACAGACAGACATACATACAGACAGACAGACAGACTGACTGACATACTGACAGACAGACATACATGCATACATACAGACAGACATACATGCATACTGACATACATACTGACTGACAGACAGAAAGGCATACATACATACATACTGTCAGTCAGTATGTATGTATGTCAGTATGCATGTATGTCTGTCTGTCAGTATGCATGTATGTATGTATGTATGTCAGTATGTATGTCTGTCTGTATGTATGTATGTCAGTATGTATGTCTGTCTGTCTGTCAGTGTGTATGTATGTATGTCAGTATGTATATCAGGATGCATGTATGTCTGTCAGTATGCATATATGTCTGTCTGTCAGTATGTATGTATGTATGTCAGTATGTATATCAGTATGCATGTATGTCTGTCAGTATGCATGTATGTCTGTCTGTCAGCATGCATGTATGTCTGTCTGTCAGTATGTATGTATGTATGTATGAAAGGGGTAGGGAAAATCGCGCCCAACTGTATGTGTACAGAAATGTATACGTACATAGATCTTTTAAAGATGTATACACAGTTGACCTCAAAGATAAAAAAGACAAAATAAATAATAGTGCAGTACAGTGTGTACAGTGAATAAGTGGTAGATAATCTTGTGTGGTATTCACTCACATTTTATTGAGCTAATTCAGAGCACAGCTGTATTGCGCGTGGACGGAACAATCCCCGTCTAAGGATATATGATGATATGAACGTCTCAGGTGCCTCAAATAATAGGCAGTATGCATGCTGGGATGGGCGGGCAGTGCGTGACGTAAGCACGGGCGCAGGTCCGCGCGCCTTTGGGACCAGGAAGTGAGGCAACGAGGCAGCATGGACGCCGAGCTCGACGGCATTAACAATTGAAGCGTCCGAAAAAGGGAGGCAGGTCGGGAAAACATGCACCAGCCAGAAAAGACTGACCCCATTATCCTTAGCCTGTATGCAGGTATATGGGCTTCTTTCTTGTGGGGCAGACTTTTTTTTTTTTTCTTGGGCATTTCTTGTGGGACAGAACAGTAGAACGGTGAAAAGGAAGAAGGGAGGAAAATTAAAGTGAAAGAAAGAGGAAAGGGAGGAGGAGGAGGGAGAAAGGAGAAAAGAAGGAAAAAGGAAGGAAAAAAGGAGAAGTAAGAGGAGTAAGAGGAGTTCACAAATTCTTGTGAGAAATATCCATCTACCTTCTATCTATCTATCTACCTTCCAATTATCTCCATTTATCTCCATTTGCCATTTGCTGAGACAAAAAAAAAATAAAAAAAATAAAAGGGGTTAGAGACCTTTTTAATAATAAAGGCTGGAGGAGACAAAATTAAAACTACAAGTTAATTATATCAAATTAAAATTGAAAAACAGTGTTATATATTTTTGAGAGTAAAGCTTAAGTTAAAGCAACGAGGCAAATATAACGAAAATCTTTATATCGAAGCCAAAGTAGAGATCTCTCACTACATATGGCTCCTAAAAAAGAGAAAGCCTTAATAATTGAGAAAAAGAAAGCAACAATTGGTACATATTACTCACCTAAAATGGCATCTACAGAATTAGAAAGACAACGAAAATCTTTGCCCCTAGAAAATGCAGAGATGTCTGCCCACCAAATGTCTAATTTATCAGAAGAAGACTTTCCACGCCTGCCAAAAACTCCACAGGGAATGACGCAACAATTATTAACCTAAATGCTGGACAATCTATATAAAAAATTAAAGATGACATAGAACACAACACAAATGACATCAGATCAGAAATTTCCATTCTTTCTGAGAAACTCTCAAGTCAGGCAATTATATTACAAAAAGTTCAAGATGATTATGAACATATCAAACTATCTAATGCACAATTAGAGAAGAAATTGCAAGACATGGAGAATAAAATTATACATTTTGAAGACCGCTCCAGGAGAAATAATATTAGAGTCAGAGGCATATCTGAAACAATAACACAAGAAGATCTATATTCTTATCTGGACAGTTTTTTTTCAAATATTCTGTCCCTGCAGACACCTGAACCTTTTGAAAGATTCCATAGATTGCCTAAACCAAATGGAATTGACAAATCCAAACCAAGAGATGTAATAGTCTGCTTTTCGAGCTTTCGGATAAAAAATCTAATAATGCAGAAAGTAAGGAATAAGATCCTGGACACTGACATATGGAGGCATCTAAAAATCTTTCAGGACTTATCTCAAAAGACAAG
>OW240921.1:49288941-49342905 GCA_933207985.1 Pelobates cultripes | reverse complement strand
AATCGGAGTTGGGTAATATCGAACCTTTATTTCTTATGTGGTGCGATAGCGAATTTGTAAAAAATATAAAATCGAACAATCCGATGAATAATACAATGATCTATATAGCAAAATATTTAAAGAAAAAATATGACACTAAGTATATATCAAGGATTGCCCCACTAACATGTTTAAAACTTTATATAAAAGACATAAATATACAAGAATGGGAAAAGTGCGGAATTGCAAAATTTGCGGAAATACTAAGTGATAATAAAATATTGTCATTCCCAGAGTTACAGCTTAACTACAACCTTCCTTCCAAAGAAATATTTAATTATTTAAGAATAAAATCTTTTATCATAGGGAAAACTTTTTCGGAAATCTCTCAAATTGACCAGTTTATAGCATTTCATCACAGGAAAAAAATTGCCTCCAAGTTTAATCAATTTATAAGAAGCCAAAGGCAAATAGATAAAGTGTCAGCAATTAATAAATGGGAGCAAGAACTCCATTTTTCTTCTTCGGTTGAAGATTGGCTTTTGGGCTTACAATTAGTAAAAAAAACATATTCGTGGGGTAAATATACGGGAAGTGTATTTTAAACTTGTGTATCGATGGTATCTGGTGCCCACTCGCCTTCATAGATTTCAACCCACACTTCTACCAGATTGTTGGAGATGTGGTAGGGAACTCACATATGGTGGAACTGTGAAGAGTTGAAACCAATGAAAGCAATTTTATCGGATTTTGTAAATTTTGCGCTGAATGCACAAACTGTTATTATGGCTCAAACGTTCCTGTTTCACTTAAATATGCCAAGGGTTAACATAAAATTGATAATTCTTATGATCCATATTTTTATGGCAATTAAACTAGTTATAGCTAGAAATTGGAGAAACATGGGTCCGTTGGTTTGGCAAGATATTTGTGTACAAGCGGATTATCAATGTAGGATGGAAGCAGGTATAGCATTAAATAAAGTATCCATTTAGAAACATGAGGAGATTTGGGCCCCTTGGAATAGATATCTTAGTCTTAAAATTAAAACCCCCCTCCCTCCAATGACAACCTAACCTCTCTTAGGAAATGTAACAGCTTTATGTGGAAGTGTAAGAAAGTGTTAATGTATGCAATCTATAGATTTGAAGTGTAAGAAAGTGTTAATGTATGTAATCTATAGATTTGACTGCAGTTAGTGTATAAAAGTATAAAATATGGTTTTATTAATTATGTGTATAATATTATGTGTATAAAAATTGATTTTCTGTAATATTTTAAAACCTATTTTTCTATGAAAGTTTGTATATGGATGAAATCTTAAATTTGAAAAAATAAAAACTTTATACAAATAAAAAACAAATAAAAAAATAAAATAAAAAAATAATAGGCAGTATGCAGGACATATATAGGAGTGAATACAACGCTCCGAACCTCACAAGAGTAAACTCTAGCAGTTTCTGAGGCTACTAGAGTTCACTGTCGCCAGTAAGACTGCCAGGGCTTCTCCACTGGACCACCAGGGATTGCAGGAAATGTCCCCCCTCCCATGCAAAGGTAAGCAAGGGAGGAGGGATATCAAAAGTATATATTTATGAATTTGCCCTCCTACCCCCACAGACCCCCACAGCCCACAAAAACTCACCCATACACAGACACTGGTCCCCCATCACACACTACCCCAATACACACAATTACCCCCATAAACACACCCTGCCCCCACCATACACACCCTTCCCAACCCATACACACACACTGCCCCTCCATACACACACACTGTACCCCCCCACACACACTACCCCAAACACACACACTGTACCCCTCATACAACCTGCCGCCCCACACATACCGTACCCCTTATGCATAAACTGGCCCACATACACACACACACTACATCCTTCACAAACACAAGTCACCCCTGTACACACACTGTAACCCTTACACACATGCACTTCCCCTCCTCACAGACAAGCCCACACTGCACCGCTCACACACACACACACGCAAGCTGCATCTGTCACACACACATTCCACCACTCACACACATATTTCACCCATCACAAACACACACACTATAGCCCCTATCACGGCAGACCTCACTGTTCTTAAACAGTTTGACTACTTACCCTGGGAGGGCATAACAGCACTACTGGCACCATAACCACTACAACATAATGTAGTGGTTATTGTGCTTGGATTGTTTCTTTAAATAATCTACCAGTGCCACTCCCAAGATTAGCCTCTGGATCTGTGCCTGAATGGCAAGCATTTCTGTCATACAGGTGTCCAGTATATGGCGCAGCGGTTTATAAATATTCCACCTAGAAAATTGTTTTGACTTGGGGTGCCTTGGAAATATATTTTGAAATATTAAGGGTGCCTTGAACCTACAAAGTTTGGGAACCACTGCTCTAGGCAATGTTCTGCTGGGAAACCTAGGATCCTGGCATTTATGTGGATGCTACTTTGACATGTACCACCTACCTAGAGATGGGTGAAAAACTACGAACATCCCTTATTGACAATAGTGTTCCCTCTTTCAGCCGGATAACGCACCTTGACACACTGCAAAGACAGTTCAGGATTGGTTTGAGGAACAGGACAGAGTTCAAGGTGTTACCTTGACCTCCAAATTCCCAAGATCTCAATCTGACTGAGCATCTGTGGGATATGCTGGAACAACAAATCATTAAAGACCCAGCTTGCAACTTGTAGAACTTAAAGGATCTTGTAGGTCTTGTAGAGTCCATGCCTCAACACATCAGTGTTGTTTTGGCAGCACGAGGGGGACATAAATAATATCAGGCAGGTGTTTTAATGCTGTAACTGATCAGTGTAATCATAACCTGTTTGCCATAATCAATAATAAGACCTCCATACCTTCCAGCATAGGAAGGCATGAGATCAGGACAGGTGGGTGAGAGGGTCCATCATCGCAATGTAAAAAAGGGCCAGGCTACCCAGAAAAGGCCACTGAAGAACTGAAGAGATTTGTCTGGCAAGCCCCCAACCTGCAGGACATTTCACGCTCTGCAGGGTTCTAGTGCCCATGCACAATGCAGGAGCATCTAAAGACATGCTAGCACTTTGCTGCCCATAGACAGATTTATGGTGTCCCTGGAAGCAGGACTGTCCTGCCAAAATGAGGACTGTTGGAGAGCCTGGGCCTCAGAAGCAACCACATGAATATTGTTAATACAAATGTCACATACTCAGAACCCATGATTACCTCCTTTCACACACCTATAGTGTTTACAATATGACTTGTTCTACAACCTTAAGACCATCTGATTCTATCTTAAAGCACATTCTGCTAACTATTAAGGTCATTGTGAGGCAAAAATGGCAACCATACAGTTGTCTGCAACTGCACTAAATTGGGTAAAAAATAAAATAATAATAATGATAAAATATAAATTTGAAGTAGTGATGTTTTCAAATCCAGAGCTTTAACCCCTGCAGATTCCTTAGCAATCCCAATGGTGACTATAATATGTTTTTGTCTGGGAGAATGGATTATTAAAATAATAATTATACTCTAAAACTTGAATCCTCACAAAAAAACAATAAAACTAAATAAATATTAACAAAGATGTCTAAAACTTTTTATTTCCTGCTTGTTTTGTGGGAAACTGCAGCTTTAATCCTTTTTCTGACAATCATGCTGGTTTATACATGCAGATAAAACACTTCAGGGAATATTCGCAATGGTTCACAAAGTCACATGAAGATATAATCACAGCATTGCAAGAATAATTGTAATTATTTTAATATGGTGAAATCGCAGAACAGCAGTAAAACAGTTAACTTTTTTATGCATTATTTTATTTATTTATTTTTTACACTCTGTCTCCGATTTTAAAACCCATACTTAAAAATGTAAGAGTGTGTCCACTTTACATAATTTCCAAGGATCAAAGCAAATACTTATAAATGTCAAAAGGGAATGTACATTTTGGAATTCCCTTTGATGGGATGACTCTGTGTAATAAATATTATGTCTAATGCTAAACATAGCATGAGCTGACTGCCATCAGTTTCAAAGTGTCACTACACTGCCCAAATACAAAACAACATATTACAATATAGTATATGTATCCCAAATGAAAGAATGTATGTATTTAATTATTTAATGAGGGCTTTTTAAATTGATGGTATATCTAAAAACTGCTTGCAAAAGTTGCAGATCTGTAGTCTGAAGCATTTACAAGCCCTCCCCTTCTAACCCAGTGCAGACTTTCTGTGGCTGTCCAATCGGGGACTTCCTAATGCAGCTCAATGAGAAGTAGTTGCAAGGCAGAAGCTCTGGGCAATTGCGGTCTCTTGAGTTTAGATTCACTGATCTAAACAAGCCAGGAAGTAACAGGACCTCTTGTCTGCTTCAAAGCCAGAGGGTGTAGCAAGGTTAATGTAAAAAAATGCCAATTTCTATTGAAATCTGCACTTTTTGTCAAATGAAAAAAGAGCACTCGCTTTTCACACAGCAAGCTAAAGTGCTTTAGGTGTAAGGAGTGTTTCTTTAAACTTGCAGGGCCATAAAGGCTTCAATACTTGACATCTTTGTAAAGATTCAGTGTTGAGAAAAATTCCAAGATTCTGTAAATTGGCTTAATAAATTGAACAAAAACATTATTTTAGTGATCAATAAAGTAGAAAATAATTGACTGATGACAAATGTAGCACTAACCGTTTCTTGATTTACTGTCCTTTGTATAGTGCTATTAAGGACTACAAGAAAGCTGTTTGTACTGGTCCTGTATTTATTTTTATGGGATTAAAGGAACACTCAAAGCACCATAAACACTATAACCCACAGTAGTGGTTATAGTGCCAGGAGTGCCCTGACACCCTCCCACTGCAAGTGATCAAACCATTTTTAACAGTTTGAGTTATTACCTGGGGTCTGACGTGCCTCCCTTTCAACTTCCTCTACTAAACATCACTACTAATCAGCCAGAAGCGATTAAGCAGGACCTTCCATTAGCTCTCCCGAGCTAAGCTTTGCTAATGAGGTCTTTTAGAAATAGTGTGGTAGTATGCCATGTAATCATTTCAATATTTTCATTTAATTTCACTGGCTCCAAAGATGCCGAAAGGGATACGCTATACACCACCAACTCCAGCAGCCTCTCCTCTTTTTGCTTCCTGTGCTAATGAGGAAACATTAGCCTGAGCAGAAACATTTGGTGACCACTTTTAGCAGATCTACATTGCTGGTATATAATACAAGTGTATCAACCTGGCAGAAAAAATTGCTGCAACACGTGTTTACCTATCAAGGTTAGTAAAAAGGAATGTCCAATGTTACTTTGAGACCACCAATGGTGTTGCATTCACCAACACACACAGCTACAGCTTTGGATCTCTTACAAGTTAAAAAAAATGTGTCAGAGTATTAGATCTCATGCTTAATGCGACACTATAGACACCAAAACAACGTTAGCTTAATAAAGCACTTTTAGTGTATAGATTATGCCCCTGCCATGCCATTGCATATCTCCCAAGTGTCCCTGTTTAGGATTGACAGTCGCATTTTTGTGCTCAAATGCCCTTTGTCCCTTTTTTTCATCCGATTTGAGACCATGGTCAAACCATTAATATATAAATATATATATATATATATATATATATATATATACGTAAACGTCCTTCGCTCAAACTCCCCCTAATCCTGGGTGGCAGCAATGACCACAGTGTACACCAGCCCCAATACATACAACAAAGAACAAAAATTGCATATTTAAATAATAAGGTATATAGTATCACTTCAATGGCCATTAGGTGGAAGCTTATCTGCCACATCAAGGTAAACCTCTTAGGTGAGTCCTACCCTAACAACTCACCTTGCTTCCTTCAGTTTCATGTAAAACAATATCTAATGAAACAGACATACTTATTAAACCTTAATAAGGAACCTATTATTATTATGTTATTATTTATGTAGCTCCAACAAATTCCGTAGCGCTTTACAGTGGGTGGACGAACAGACATGTAGTTGTAACCAGACAAGTTGGACACACAGGAACAGAGGGGTTGAGGGTCCTGCTCAATGAGCTTACATGCTAGAGGGAGTGGGGTAAAGTGACACAAAAGGTAAGGATAGTATTAAACTAATGATAGTTGCAAGAGAGGAATCAGTCGGGAGCTATTAACAGTTTAATTGATATGCTTTTATGAAGAAGTGGGTTTTTAATGATTTTTTGAAGGAGTTAAGACTGGGTGAGCATCTAACGGAGGAGGGAAGCGAGTTCCACAGGAACGGTGCAGCCCTTGAGAAGTCTTGAAGGCGAGCATCAGAGGTGGGAGTACGGACAGAAAATAGCCGTAAGTCTTCAGCAGAGCATAAGAGCCTAGACAGGACATGAAGGCAAGAACCAGAATTTTAAATTGAGCCCTATATTTTACAGGAAGCCAATGTAGGGACTGACAGAAAGGTGAGGCGTGGGAGGTGCAGGCGGACAGGAAGATGAGCCTCACTGCCGCATTCCTTATGGACTGTAATGGCGCAAGTTGGGAGCACGTAAGAGCACTGAGAAGTGGATTACAGTAGTCAAGGTGAGAAAGTACATTGGAATGGACCAGCACCTTAGTCGCATTTGGTGTTAAGTAGGGTCGGATGCGCGCAATGTTTTTGAGATGGAAACGACAGGATTTGGTGATAGACTGAACATGAGGCATGAAGGAGAGGTTGGAGTCAAAGAGAAAACCTAGGCAGCAAGCCTGTGTGGCGGAGCTGATGGTAGCACCTATTACCTGAAGCTGAAGGAAGAAAGGTGAATTGTTAGTGTAGGACTCAAAAGTTTGCCTTGACGTGGCAGGCCATTGAACTGACACTAAAAGCTTCCAGTTATTTAAATATGCATTGGGATTTGGGACATTAGTGCAGCCCAATGAAGTTCAGAATTAACTCTCTAAATCTTCATAAATGTTGATGTCCACATCGGTTAAACAGAGCATAATGAAAGATATATCGTGAATATTATATTCAGAGAATGCCAATGCCCAATGGCACAAATCATTTTCTGCCATAGACTAGTGAAGTTTGTATATTGGGCATTTAACTAATGTATTTATAATTATTCCCTGGAAATTAGGTGGAGAGTTCCCCCATGGCATTAATCCTAGTATTTGTGCACATTTATATATTTGTGCATAACAGTGCTTCATCTGAAATCTCCTTAGGGAATTTTAGCACTGCGTATTTCCATTAAGTAGACATAAACGCGCCACAGGATTTCTCCCTGATCAGCGTTCAAATAGCCCCATTAAGGCTCATGGACACATTTCAAAATAAAAGATAAAGCCATTTACTGCTGAAGAGTCCTAACTCATTGTCATTTATATGACATTTAGAAGATAATGATACGAAAACATTCACTTAAATACAATAATTATCCCTGTAAAAATATTTCCTTTCCTCTTAAAACCTTAATTCTTTCTGCTTCAAGGGAAGAATGTGAAGTACTTTTGTTGTTCCTATATATTTTCTTCTTTTAGTCTTTTAATCACATGACGTTGGGAAAGATCAATCCACTGTCAGTCTACATATCATGTACTGAAAGAACAAATGTAATTGGCTGCATGGCAGGATTGCTTCGAGCAGCGTCAAATGAATCACAATTTGTGAAACAAGAATAATGAGCTGTACAGAGCAAAGCTACCACTAACGTCTGTGACTTAAATAGTTACTCCAAGTACCAGCACATGTTTGCAATGTATAGATTTAGTTTCTTAAGCTGGATTGTTTTCTTTTTTATTATTCTTGTTTTTTTCCCATAGTAATTAGTTTTTTTTCCTCCACAATCTCCCATTGCTGTACATGCTGCTATGATTTATGTTCCTTGAAGTTGTAACTCATTTGGACTATATTTTATGCTATGATCTTAATGTTAAGTTAGAAAAGTTTATGTTTAAAAGGACAGAAAGATACTAACGACAGGGAAAAGTTTTATTACATTTATAATAACATTACATTAATGAAAGTGACTGTTGACGTAACTGTAAAAAAAACAAAAACCTTAAAATATTCAGTCCAGATATACACATTGCAACCCAACTGGTATTCAGAGAATGGACGTGTTTTATCAATATTTCTATATTACTTTTCATGCATAACTACAGTGAAGGTAGAACCACTCTTTTCATGGCTCCTGGGTTCACAACCTCCAATTCTTTCAACTACCTATAATGCATTTATTTGATCAATTATTTATTTAATTACAAAAATGTGAAATGGTGGAGCAATAAAGATAAAGATTTAAAAACAAAAAAACCTCTATTCAAACTCCTTAAAAGGAGAAATCTTCTTCTAAAAAATAAAAATGAAAATACAGGAAAGCAGATGCTGCAAGCTGCAAGTCCTATATTATTATTATCATTATTTTATTATTTAGATAGCGCCAGCAAATTCCATAGCACTGTACAATGGGTGGACTAGCAGACATGTAATTGTAACCAGACAAATGGATGCACAGGAACAGAGGGGTTGAGGTTTGAGGGGTTGAAGGAGTGGAGACTGGGTGACAGTCTAACGGAGAAGGGAAGGAAGTTCCACAGAAAAGGTGAAGCCATGGAGAAGTCTTGGAGGTGAGCATCAGATGTGGGAGTACAGACAGAGGAAATACGTAGGTCTTCGGCAGAGCGCAGTGGCCTCGACGGAACATACTTGTGTATTAGGGAGGATAAGTAGGTTGGAGCAGCATTATGTAGAGATTTGTAAGCAAGCACCAGAACCTTAAATTGAGCCCTATATCTAACTGGAAGCCAATGTGGGGACTGACAGAGGGGGGAGGCGTGGGAGGTGTGGGCAGACAGGAAAATGAGCCCAGCCGCCGCATTCATTATAGATTGTAGCAGTGCAGTCTGGGAACACGTAATACCACTGAGAAGGGGATTGCAGTAGTCAAGGCGAGAAAGAACACCAGCATGGACCAGCACCTTAGCCGCGTCTGGTGTTAAATAGGGGCGGATGCTAGCTATGTTTTTGAGATTGAAGCGGCAGAATTTGGCGATTGACTGGACATGAGGGGTGAAGGAGAGGTCGGAGTCAAAAAGAACACCTAGGCAGCGAGCGAGCCTGTGAGGTAGAGATGATGGTGGCACCATTGACTTGGAGGGAGGGAGACACGGGCAGATGCGAGCTATGTTTTTGAGATGGAAGCAGCAGGATTTGGTGACTGACCAGACATGAGGGGTGAAGGAGAGGTTGGAGTCAAAGAGAACAACTAGGCAGTGAACCTGTGAGGTAGAGGTGATGGAGGCGCCATTGACTTGGAGGGAGACAGAGACAGAAGTAGCAGCACTTGTGGGAGGAAAGATCAGTTCTGTTTTGGACAGGTTGAGTTTAAGGAAGTGAGCAACCATCCAGTTGGAAATCGCGGAGTCAAGATGGGCGGAGAGAGATCAGGAGAGGACAGGTAGATTTGTGTGTCACCTGCACATAAATGATAATGGAAGCCAGAGGAGCTGATGAATTTAACAATGGAGGCAGTGTAGAATGAGAACAATATGGAACCAAGGCCAGAACCTTGGGAAATGCCAACAGAGAGGGGATGGGGAGAAGAGGCTGAGCCAGAGAAAGAAACACTGAAAAAGCGCTGGAAGAGGCAGGAGAAGCACCAGGAGAGAGCAGTATCTCGTAAACTGAGATTACAGAGAATGAGAAGAAGCTGTTGATGATCAATAGTATCAAAGGCAGCAGAAGGATCAAGGAGAATTAGGATTGACAAAAAACGTGCATTAACAACCGCTCCCAGGTCTGCCTGGGAGCTCAGGCAGAATAACTCTGCCCAATCTAGCCCTCCTGTGCAATGTGATCTTCTCAATCATATGGCTGGAGTAGCCGGCTTGTGTAGTGCCTGCAGGAGGCCTGCTGAGCTCTCAGGCAATCTCCCTCGTGCCTGCACAAAAGTTTAGAAAATAAATAAAAGTTAGTAAAAAGTTTAATAAAGTTAATAAAAGTATTTAGGTTTTATATATATTTATATATATATATATGTATGTATGTTAAGGCGGAGCCTGTAGTTGTGGGAGGGGTTAATCAGGGCCGAGATCGACTCTTCCGGTTCCGGTTCTGTTCAGACAGCACCCCCAGTAGCAGCAAGGATTCCAACAACTCCCAGCCCTGACGTTTGAAGGGCTCCCACACCAGCCTGCTTGCCACATTTGGGTCCCGCTGCCAACTTCCCGCCGGAGCTCCCAGACCGGGCACACTTCCATGTCTCGTGAGTACTGCTCCCCATACCAACGCACATCATGCTCACCCGTATCATGTGGTCTCCCGGGGGGGGTCCAACTACGGGGCAAGGGTCCGAGAAGGGAGGCCAGCTCATAACCCCCCACCCCCTGGACACACAAAAGGACTGCTCTTCACCACCCAGAGAATACATTTTGATGTATACCATTAACCAAGTGGCCCTGGAAATGTAGGAATTCATTTAGTTTTAATAAAACAGTAGTTTTTCCCACTGTGTAAACTGCACTCATAATCTGCAGATTATGAAAAAAAGGAAAACCTAGTTAATAAGGATCACTTTACCGAGTTCCAAAGCCCATCACTCCCATCAATCCCAGCCAATCTCCAAATACAATTATTACTAAACCCTCAAACTACCACTTCTGTGCAATCTCCAAGCCAAAAAAAAAGGTTTTAACTCTTAAAGGAACATACCTATAATGCAACAGACATAGTATCTTCATCATAAAAATCACACAAACTCACTCACTTTTCTTCATACATGTATTTCAGCTAGACAACTCCTAATCTAGGATCACAACTTCACTGAATACCTCACTACTACTAAAACAGTTAAGTGATAGAATTTTTCTCGTTTAAATTTCGGTATTTCAGTTGCATACTCACCCTAATTATTGCCTAGGTCTCCCAGGACAACTCATAGTCAAGGAACTTCAATCCCGTATCCACCGGTCAAATTACGTTCAGTTAATACATTCCCCATTTGGCCACACTCACGTACGTCAGGCCAGAAGCATTAATTTTTCCTCATCCTAGGTCTCCAAGCCATCTCAGGCAACTTGTGTACCGTAACAAGTCCTACATAGAACATTAATTCCATTCCATAGGTCAAAGCATTCGTACAAACTCGCTAGCCGCATGTGAGTATCTTCCTTCATTTCCCATCTATTTTCTCCCATTAGTAAGCACACCCTGGCAGACCACGCACCTGACAGACCAACAGGTTACAAGGCCATCACAACGGCTCCATTTCAGCCACAAACCTAAATCACGCTCACACACCTCGGATAGTTCCATCAAACCCACCACATCCCCAAATCGTTCCATAGTTCACTCTACGTTTCACAACGTTACGCTTAGTTCGGTCCTCACAGGCGGATACCGCTCCGTCGACCGGCATCACAGGTAAAACATACTATAGCCACTTAAGAGCACCCCAATTCACCCCACCGTAACTAGGAGATCACTCCCTATGGGAACGAACCTAACTCACCCAATAGTACTCTTCCCCCTAAACAATCGATTACTTCTAACTCTTGTACTAACTTGTGTTATAGAATGTCACATGCTTTGGATATAGCTGAGGATATCTCCCTACCCAGCACCCCAGCCAAAATCTCCAGCCCAACCAGACCAAGTACCCCAGTTGAGAATGTAGAGACAGCAAGTCCAGGGTCTCTACGTTCTTAGACCATACCCAAGATTGCAGCCAAACTCAGGAGATGAGGCATACCATTCCCGGCCATGGCTCGTAAAGCAGAACTATACCATCTCCTGAATGCCAACCCTGACACCCTAAGACCAGGCACAAGCACACAGGCAATCGATGGAAACACGCCTGGAATCCAGGCCACCATGTCTGCACTTCTTTCTTTAGTTAACCTCATCAACGAGATACTGGAGAAATTGGAAAACCAAGTGGCCATAATATCCCCAGCAGCTATCCCTCCCACTCTACTACAGACATTACCTAACCCAGGTAAAAGCACAACTTCTAACCCAGCACCTACACCCTCACACATCATCACTTCAGCCCACTTAGTACCCCAGGCTATTAAGAAAGACATTTTAGAAGGGAAGGACGTCAACATGGTATCACTCCTCATAGCGTCCCAAGACTTGGTAGAAAACAAGGCTTACTGCTATGGGGAGGTATCCGTTGTACTCAAGGCTAGGGACCCCAGACTTAACAAGAAGCTGTCCATCCCTGACTTTGTGATAGCATTTGGCTTGTACAGGGATGTCATTTGTTCTGTCTTCCCACAACGCAGAGTGGAGCTGGATCTTTACCTCCACAAATTGGTCGACCTAGGTAACAAGTACGGAGGCTACTCCTTCTATGATTATAATAGGTCATTTTCGGCGACGGAGGCGGCAGCACTGGTTCAGTTTAACATACGCTCAGACTGGAGCCAACTTGATACGGAGCTGTTCTGCCACCACTTCTCAGTCCTCAAGCCTCCGTCTTGTGCCATTTGTGCATCAACCACACATTCTACCAATTTGTGCCCCTCCGAACTGAGCCAACCCTCCACTAGTCACGCAGAGGCCGCCCCCAACAAATCGGACGGGATACTCAAGGACAAACCGGGCAGACCCATTGTCTTTTTAGGCAAAACACAGATATGCAACAACTTCAATGCGGGAGGCTGTAGCTTCAGTGCTTGTCATTTGTTGCATGTCTGTTCCCTCTGCTTTAGGGCACACGCAAAGTCCATGTGCCCTAACCGGCTTTTCCCTAGACAATGACTCACCGAAATTAATATTAGCAATCTCACCTATTATCTCTCCAACCACCCCTCCCCTCACTTGGTTGAGTTCCTCACCACCGGATTCACTGAAGGATTCCACACTGGGCTAGAGGCACTCCCAGGGGGCACTCTAGAATGCAGGAACCTTCAATCAGCCATCTTAGACCCCAACACCACCGTCGCACTGTTCACAGCAGAAATCAACCATGGCTTTATGATAGGCCCTTTCACACGACGCCCTATGCCAGTTTCAGAACTAACCCAATTGGCATTGCAACTGAAAAATTTAACAAGAAAAAACTCATGATCATTGACTTATCAGCACCTCATTCGTCTGTGGTTCCAAGCATTAATTCTCTAATACTATCCAGTGAATTTTCACTGCAGTATGCCACAGTGGACAACGCTGTAGGGGCAATTTTGAAAGCAGGTTACAGCCCCGGTTAGGGAAAACCAATAACGCTAACGCTTTCAAGTTGCTACCCATACATCCATCTCTGTGGCATCTACACAGGGTCAAATGGAAGGGACAGTACTACTTCATAACACGTATGACGTTTGGGGCTCAAAGCAGTCCCAAATTGTTCGACACGTTCGCTGAAACACTGTGCTGGCTCCTATTAAACATGTGTGGCTGCCCGGTAGCAATACACTACCTGGATGACTTCCTCACGGTTGAGGAACCTAATTTTATTCCCCACAGCATTGACAAAACTGTTGCACTTTTCTCCACACTAGGAGTCCCCCTATCAAGGGACAAAACAATAGGTCCCTCTACAGCCCTCACCTTTTTAGGTATCCATCTTGATTCCACATCCATGATAGCTAGCCTACCAGAAGAGAAAGTTAACCGCATCACAAACTAAATCACATGGTTCACGCACAATAACAATTGCTCCCGCAAAGAACTGCAGGCTCTCCTCGGCTCCCTGAACTTAAAAATCTGCATAATACCACAGGGCCGCGCATTCATTTCACGCTTACTAAACCTCCTAACGGAGGCACCTCACGACAATATGCCCATTCCGATCAATAATAACGCCAAAGCAGACTTGCTAATGTGCGGTAGGTTTCTCTCCTCCTGGAACGGGAGGTCAGTGTTCATACCCCCACTCGACGAGGAATTCCCGGTCATATGGACCGACGACCACACAGGGTTCGCAACCATATACCAAAACCAATGACTCCGTGACTCATGGCCAGAAACCTCGACATTACAGGCCTTTAACACCACATCCTCGCTATTCGAACTTTATCCGATAGTAGCAGCAGCACACACTTGGGTCTCATTGTGGAAGGGAAAAGCAGTTAAATTCCTCTCAGACAACGAAGCCACATACGAGATCATAAACAAAGGCAGATCTTCTTCCCTAGTCATTATGAGATGCATGAGGAGACTCACCTGGCTGGCAGCTACACACAACTTTCATTTGGTTTGCATACACATTCCTGGTCATGAAAATATCGCTGCTGACGTTCTCTCTCGCTCCAACTTTCAGACATTTTTCAAACATCACCCCACGGTGGCCAACCAAACCGAGCCAACCCAACATTTCGGGACCTGATAATAGACTAACGCTACTAAAACAACATGCACTAACCCTGGCAAAATCTACGCTGTTGGACAACACCAGAAAGGCCAAGACAGAGCTCTTGTTATATTCTCCAGGTTCACTACCAAACACCACATCACCAACTCTTTTTCTATTGACACGATAATAGCTTTCACCGCTCACTGTCACTCACACCTTAAGCTGGCACATAACACCATCAAGCAAAAAAAAGGGGGATGATCTGCTAAACCAATCATAAACAAAACAACATTGCGTATAACTGTGTATGACGACAGATTGTAGAAGTTATATTCACAAATGGCCACTCACACTTTTGCTGAAGTTTGCAAGCCTTGAATATTTTCCTTTTCAAAATAGGAATTCCAAATCCTCTGTCTGAGTTAAAATCTTCATAGATGTATTGGCATATATGTGCTCAGGAAAGAAATGTATATAAAAGAATATAAGATGCGCATTCAGAGTGAAGTACAAAAAAGTATTTAATAACTTACATCAAGATATAAAATCATCAGTGTAGACCCTCTATGTCACCACCAGGGGTCCTACGCGTTTCATCCAACCAAATAGGACTTCCTCAGGGACTTGTATGGTGTGTGATCAACAGGTACAAATAAACAATGAACAATAAAATTTCCCTCCCTCCCCAGTTCTTATATATCCCTCAGTGTCCACATAATGAATGATCTTTTACAGGTGTCTCTTCTCTGTTCTCCGGACTGATTTTCCGGTATTATGACATCATCACGTCCGACGTCCGATGACGCGTGCGTTCCAGCATGCGTTCATTTGCCGAAACCCGGAAGTTAGTCGAGAGTTTCTGTCTTGTTACTCACTACTCGATCTCAGCCAGGCATATATTTATAGTTTGGTGAAAACAGGGAACAAGAGGAAGGGGTAGTAAATATTTCACTCTGCATCAAACAAGTTTAATACTTAAAAATAAAAAATTAATTATCATCATTCTCATTACCTATATTGTTAAAGTACATACATATAGATAAAAATAAAAATAAATGCAAAAAATATATAAAAAATACATATTAAAAATTATATACAAAAAATTATATATAAAAAATATATATAAAAATTTTCTTTCAAGAGCACAAATATTTGTAAAGTGAACAGAGGTGCAATACCCAAATGTATATTGCATTCTTCCCATTACTTTTTTTATTATTACGAAATATGAACCATGTGAGTGGTTTTTGCAGAAACTATATTAGAAGGAATACTTTCTCCACTCTATATAGTTATAATATTATAAATCATATTGTGTGTTTATTTAATTTTCATATGAGGGAGAGGGAGGTGGTTTTTACAACTTGCCTCCACAATTTCTTCCAACTTCAAGGAATGCCATTCATAAATTTAAAGATTCTGAACAATTTGCTTATTATAAATTCCATTCTTTCAATTCGTTAAACCCTAAAAGGTTTTTTTTTTTTTAATCAAATTGGAAATGTGTATGAATTTTCGTAAATAGGGATAGTAGCCTGGATCTACACAAGAGATCCTATTATAATCTTATTAGCCATAGAAAAAAATGCAATATTTACAATATCTATAAAAGAAGTGTAGAAGAGAAGATACACAAAAAAGTTTTTTATTCTTCAAAAAAGTTTTTTATTCTTCAAAAAAACTTCACAAATCTATATCTAAATTTAACCCATAAGGCTGCAAAGTTTTTAATTTATTAATCCAAAAAGTCTCTCTCTGTGAGAGTCTCTTGGCAAGATCTCCAGTTGAACTTGCTGCAATTGTTGCAATGAATTGGAACAATATGTTTAGTTGATTTTTTTCGGATGTTATTCTGATGTTCTAGTATTCTTTCTTTTAATTTCCTGCAAGTTCTTCCTACATACTGTTTCCCGCATGGGCATTGTAACATGTACACTACATTTTTAGTGTTACAATTTATGTTGGATTTCATTTTAAATTTTTTTCTTTTGTGATTGTACTGTTAAATTCCTTTTTCTTTATAAATCTTTGATTCTTACAAGCTTTACATGAGTTACACGGATTGAAACTCTTTAAATTTGTTTCATTCTTTTTTCGCTGAACCTTTAACGCATAACTTGGGGCCAGTACATTCTTTAGATTTTTTGTTTTTCTAAAAATAATTGGTGCCTTTTCTGGTAGTGTTTTTCCCAATGTTGGATCTTTACGTAAGATATGCCAATGTCTATTTAGAATCTTTCTTATTCTACAGTGGTTAATGTTATATTGTGTGACAAATGAATACTGATAATTATTTTTAATGGCCTTTTTTGGTTTAGATGTCATTAACTTCTTCCTATCTCGCCTTCCAATTTCTCCAATTTCTTTTTCCAACGATATTGGTTCATATTTTTTCAATATAAATTTATTTTTTAGATGTTTGGCCTGTTCCTGATAATCTAGATCTTTAGAACAATTTCGCCTTACTCTCATAAATTGCCCTTTTGGAATAGACTTCAACCATTTTTCCTGATGGCAGCTTTTCCTGTGTATATAGCTGTTTCCTTCTGTTTTTTTGAAATAACATTTAGACTGAATAGCTTGATCTTCTACAAAAAAACATATATCTAAAAAATTAATTGTTTTGACCTCTATCTCATAAGTGAGTTTTAATCCATAATCATTTAGACTTATATAGTTAAGAAAAAGTTGTAGTTCTTCTCGTGAACCCTTCCAGATCATTATTACATCATCGATGAAAGGTTTCCATAGGACCAGGTTCGCAGCCCAGCCATGCCCCCTCCATACGTGATTGGATTCCCAATCACGCATGTATATGTTGGCATAGCTGGGGGCGAACCTGGTCCCCATTGCTGTTCCGGTGGTCTGGAGATAAAATGAATCATCAAAAAAGAAGTAATTATGCTTCAAAATGAAGTGAATGCTCTTCGGTATAAATTCACGAAGATCTACTGAAACATTTTCATCCTCCACCATAACGCGTTTCACTGCATTTAAACCTTTGTTATGTTTAATAATTGTGTATAATGAGGCGACATCTATAGTCACCCAAATAAAATCTTTTTTCCAAGTGATATCTTCCATTATTTTTAAGATATGCGATGTATCCTTTAAATAAGAGGGTGCTTCCTGAGCATATTTCTGAAGATTATGGTCTACAAACTCTGATAAATGAGCGGATATAGAATTAATACCGCTAATAATGGGTCTTCCGGGCGGTGTTACTGGATTCTTGTGTAGTTTGGGCAAAAAATAGAATATTGGAATTACGGGAAAATAGTTTTTTAACAGTACAATCACAAAAGAAAAATTTAAAATGAAATCCAACATAAATTGTAACACTAAAATGTAGTGTACATGTTACAATGCCCATGCGGGAAACAGTATGTAGGAAGAACTTGCAGGAAATTAAAAGAAAGAATACTAGAACATCAGAATAACATCCGAAAAAAATCAACTAAACATATTGTTCCAATTCATTGCAACAATTGCAGCAAGTTCAACTGGTCAGATTTTTCCTTCATGGGCATTGAACATGTTGAACCCTATTGGAGAGGGGGCAATCTTGCCAAGAGACTCTCACAGAGAGAGACTTTTTGGATTAATAAATTAAAAACTTTGCAGCCTTATGGGTTAAATTTAGATATAGATTTGTGGCGTTTTTTTGAAGAATAAAAAACTTTTTTGAAGAGTAAAAAACTTTTTTGTGCATCTTCTCTTCTACACTTCTTTTATAGATATTGTAAATATTGCATTTTTTCTATGGCTAATAAGATTATAATAGGATCTCTTATGTAGATCCAGGCTACTATCCTTATTTATGAAAATTAATACACATTTCCAATTTAATAAAAAAAATTTTTTTTAGGGTTTAACGAATTGAAAGAATGGAATTTATAATAAGCAAATTGTTCAGAATCTTTAAATTTATGAATGGCATTCCTTGAAGTTGGAAGAAATTGTGGAGGCAAGTTGTAAAAACCACCTCCCTCATATGAAAATTAAATAAACACACAATATGATTTATAATATTATAACTATATAGAGTGGAGAAAGTATTCCTTCTAATATAGTTTCTGCAAAAACCACTCACATGGTTCATATTTCGTAATAATAAAAAAAGTAATGGGAAGAATGCAATATACATTTGGGTATTGCACCTCTGTTCACTTTACGAATATTTGTGCTCTTGAAAGAAAATTTTTATATATATTTTTTATATATAATTTTTTGTATATAATTTTTTATATGTATTTTTTATATATTTTTTGCATTTATTTTTATTTTTATCTATATGTATGTACTTTAACAATATAGGTAATGAGAATGATGATAATTTATTTTTATTTTTATTTTTAAGTATTAAACTTGTTTGATGCAGAGTGAAATATTTACTACCCCTTCCTCTTGTTCCCTGTTTTCACCAAACTATAAATATATGCCTGGCTGAGATCGAGTAGTGAGTAACAAGGCAGAAACTCTCGACTAACTTCCGGGTTTCGGCAAAGGAACGCATGCTGGAACGCACGCGTCATCGGACATCGGACGTGATGACGTCATAATACCGGAAAATCAGTCGGGAGAACAGAGAAGAGACACCTGTAAAAGATCATTCATTATGTGGACACTGAGGGATATATAAGAACTGGGGAGGGAGGGAAATTTTATTGTTCATTGTTTATTTGTACCTGTTGATCACACACCATACAAGTCCCTGAGGAAGTCCTATTTGGTTGGATGAAACGCGTAGGACCCCTGGTGGTGACATAGAGGGTCTACACTGATGATTTTATATCTTGATGTAAGTTATTAAATACTTTTTTGTACTTCACTCTGAATGCGCATCTTATATTCTTTTATATACATTTCTTTCCTGAGCACATATATGCCAATACATCTATGAAGATTTTAACTCAGACAGAGGATTTGGAATTCCTATTTTGAAAAGGAAAATATTCAAGGCTTGCAAACTTCAGCAAAAGTGTGAGTGGCCATTTGTGACTATAACTTCTACAATCTGTCGTCATACACAGTTATACGCAATGTTGTTTTGTTTATGATTGGTTTAGCAGATCATCCCCTTTTTTTTGCTTGTGTTGTGTGGAAGACAAGAGGAAGTCTTTTAGGATACCATTGGAAATCTTATCCTATACAGGAAAGTTCCTTTCTGTTGATATAAATTAAGCACTTATTACACTGTGGTGGGTGTACACACACACATTGTTTCTTTCTGTACATAACACCATCAAATTGTATCTCACGGGTATACAACATCATCTACTCATCTTATTTCCCTATCACAAACCATTCATGTCATACTATCTTCTGAAAAACATCCTTAAAGGCATGCTTCGTACAGACGGCCCTCCATTTGCTAAAAGACAACCAATTGACGGCAACAAATTCAAGGGTCTATCAGATTTGTTAGATTCTAGCCCATTCGAACCCAGTACTAATCATGTACTGAAAGCAGTCATGTACATTGCATTTTATGGGTTCTTAAGACCCAATGAATTCACGGTGAATAGACTATCCGGTAACACTCGTTACATCAGATACAAACAAGGGGACCACTATGTACTACTTCTAAGACAGTCCAAAATGAATCAAATGGGCCCTCCGACAGAGATCCCATACTTTACGACCCATACCAAATGGTGTCCGGTGTTAGTACTTGATACCTTTTGCCTCTCCCTCAAAGACCAACAAAACTCACTATTGCCAACAAACCACTGACCACGGCTAAATTCATACACTATGTAAGAGCCTTGGCGGTCAGACTAGGCCACGACCCTATGTCCATCTCAGGGCATTCATTTAGGATCGGCGCCGCCTCAGCTGCATCCAGCAAAAACGTCCCCGTACACATCATAAAAAAATTAGGCAGATGGAAATCAGCAGCATATGGTAAATACATTCCACAGCCAGAGAAGGAACTTGTAAATTGTAACTCTTGTAAATTGTAAGCATGAAAGTGTTCTGTTTATATAACTTTTCACCCTCATTATTTCAGGCCTACCCGGTCGTCGGCTTAGGCACACCACAACCGACTAGCAATCATAACATACCAATTCATATATGGCTTAATGACCCCGACTACAAATGTTAAGGCGGAGCCTGTAGTTGTGGGAGGGGTTAACCGGCCTATTTAAACTCAAACCAACTTCTAATCAGGGCCAAGATCGACTCAGACTCCCCATCCACCAACACCCCTTAACAAATACTCCTTAGGTGGGCCCTCATTATTTCAGGACTACCCGGTTATCGGTTTAGGCACACCACAACTGACTAGCGATCATAACATACCAATTCATATACGGCTTAATGTCCCCGACTACACATATATATTTATGTATATAGAATATAAGTACTTTTATATGCACATATTTTAATATTAATCTATATAATTATATATATATATATATATTAATATTAAAATACACTACGAATAACATTAATTATATATATAATTATATATATATATATATATATATATATATATAAATACAAAGATAAAGCACCGCGCTTACAGCAGCAGTAGCTTAGTATCCAACAGCTTAAAATACATAGTAAAAACAAAGAGAACGTTACCTGCGCTCTGGCCTAAATCCCCTGTACATTTAAACAAAATGAAGGCTCTTTAGTTTTATTCCAATGCTCCATTTGAATGTATAAGCTCACCTGCCACGTCAAGACGAAGAAACATAGAAACATAGACTGTGACGGCAGATAAGAACCATTCGGCCCATCTAGTCTGCCTAATTTTCTAAATACTTTCATTAGTCCCTGGCCTTATCTTATAGTTCCTACACTAGCCATTAGATAGAAGCCCTATACAGGGTTAAATGTGAAAGGGTTTATAAAATATCCCTTCCTGTCTCGCTGGAGATTCTTGGCTGATATCAGCATATCTAATGGCTAGTGTAGGAGCTCACCTATTGAGGTTTGCCTTGACGTGGCAGGTTAGCTTATATATTCAAATGGCCATTGGAATAAAACTAAAGAGCCTCCATTTTGTTGAAATGTACATGGGGATTTAGGCCAGAGTGCAGGTAACTTTCTCTTTGTTTTTACTATGTATTTTAAGCTGTTGGATACTAAGCTACTGCTGCTGTAAACGCGGTGCTTTATCTTTGTGTTTGTATATGATGTTTTGTATCACACAGCTATGTTACATTGCTGCCAGCCTCCCCATGTTTGTCTTATTAAGAGTTTATAAGTATGTAGGGGCAGCACCCCTTCCTATCTCATCAGAGAAATTTGCCTTTAGCTGATACCAGCAAGGTGATTTGTATGTATTTAGGGTTAAGTATGTAGGGGTTTATAAAACACCCCTTCATGTCTCATTAGAGATGTTTACACTTTGTCTGATACCAGCAAAGTTTATTGTATGTGTAGAAGTCTTATAAAGGGTTAAATGTGAAAGGGTTAATAAAATACCCCTTCCTTCTTGGCTGATATCAGCATATCTAATGGCTAGTGTAGGAACTCACCTATTGAGGTTTGCCTTGACGTTGCAGGTGAACTTATTTATTCAAATGGCCATTGGAATAAAATTAAAGAGCCTCCATTTTGTTTAAATTTACATGGGGATTTAGGCCAGAGCGCAGATAATGTTCTCTTTGTTTTTAATATATATATATATATTAAAAATAATCAATAAATGCATTGAAAGAAAATGGAAAACAAAAATTAAATTAAATTTAAATATATATATATATATATATATATCGGTTTAAATTAGTTCTAACTGTATTTTTATATTAATATACATATATATTTAAAGGGACACTGTAGTCACCAAAACATATTTAGCTAAATGAAGCAGTTTTGGATTATAGAGTATGTCTCTGCAGCCTCACTGCTCAATTCTTTGCCATTTAGGAGTTAAATCACTTTGTTTATACAGCCTCAGTCACACCTACCTGCATTTGACCTACACAGCCTTTCTCAAAACTTCCTGTAAAGAGTCATCTAATGTTTACACTTCCTTTATTACTAATTCTCTTTATTTTAGAATTTCTTATCTCCCTCTGTTAAAAGCTTGCTAGACTTTGCAGGAATCTTCTGTGTGATTACAATTCAATTTACAGAACAGGAGATAAAAAATCTTTTAAAGTAAGTTACATCTAATTGAAAATGAAACCATTTTGTTTTCATGCAGGCTGTGTGAGTCACAGCAATAGGAGGTGTGGCTAGGACTGCATAAAAAGAAACAAAAGTGATTCAACTCCTAAATGGCAGAAAATTGAACAGCAAGACTGCAGGGGCATGATCTATACACTATAAGTAAGCTAATGTTGTTTAATTAAGCTAATGTTGTTTTGGTGACTATAGTGTCCCTTTAAATAAAAATACATTTATGATGACGTTATAAATACATATCCCCTTAGCGACCGCAGACATACTAAGACAAAAAATGTTCATTAAGGACAAATACGCAAATAGGAGCCCTGGACTAACCTGGACCAGCGATCCGCGGTGATCATGGTCAGGGGGACTCCCAGCAGTGCCCTTGCAGCAGTTCTGGCCCTCCAGGGCCATGTGATCACCATGATCACATCACTGCAATAGTTGTCTGTGGAGCTGTCAGGCAGTCCCCCATGCTGCTAAAAAGTAATAAAATGAAAATAAAAAAAAAATATATATATATATATATATATGTATAATATATTATAAAATAATTAACACATTTTATAATATATTATACATACAGTATCTCACAAAAGTGAGTACACCCCTCAATTTTTTTTAAATATTTTATTATATCTTTTCATGTGACAGCCCTAAAGAAATGACAATATGCTACAATGTAAAGTAGTAAGCATACAGCCTGTATAACAGTGTAAATTTGCTGTCCCCTCAAAATAACTCACCACACAGCCATTAATGTCTAAACCGTTGGCAACAAAAGTGAGTAACAAAAGTACCCTAAGTGGAAATGTCCAAATTGGGCCCAAAGTGTATTAGGAGGAGGAAAGACAAGGAGTTCAATTTTAGAGAGGTTAAGTTTCAGAAAGGGTGAGGACATCCAGTCAGAGATGGAAGAAAGGCAAGCAGTGACACGTTGCAGGACGGCAAGGGAGAGGTCCGGGAAGGAGAGGTATATCTGAGTGTCATCAGCGTACAGGTGGTAGTGGAATCCAAAAGAGGCAATAAGTTTACCAAGAGAGGCAGTATAAAGAGAAAACAGAAGGGGAGCAAGGACAGATCCTTGGGGAACTCCAACCGAGACAGGACGAGGGGAGGAGGTATCCTTGGAAAAGGAGACACTGAATGAGCGATGGGAGAGATAGGAGGAAAACCAAGAGAGGACAGAGTCACAGAGACCGAGCGATTGAAGAGTTTGAAGGAGGAGAGCATGATCAACGGTGTCAAAGGCAGCAGAGAGGTCAAGGAGAATTAATATGGAGTAGTGACCTTTGGATTTAGCGGAGATTAGGTCATTAGTCACTTTGATAAGAGCAGTCTCAGTAGAGTGGAGAGGGCGGAAGCCAGACTGAAGAGGGTCAAGGAGAGAGTTGGAATTAAGGAAGCGGGACACACGGGTAAAGACAAGTCTTTCCAAAAGCTTTGATGAGAAAGGGAGCAGGGATATGGGACGATAGTTAGAAGGGGAGGATGGGTCAAGAGATGTTTTTTTCAGAATAGGTATTACAATGGCATGTTTAAGGTCAGCAGGAACAGTGCCAGAAGAGAGAGAGCAGTTAAAGATGTGTGTTAGGGTAGGCACAAGACAAGGGGAGAGAGATCTGATGAGGTGAGATGGGACAGGATCGAGTGGGCAAGTGGTGGGGCGAAAGGAATGGAGAAGCGCAGCCACCTCTTGTTCAGTAGCCAGGTAGAAAGTCTGGAGGGTAGGGAAAGCATGATTTACATGTGGTTGAGAAAGAGAATGGCAAGGAGGGGAGAATTGTTTTCTTAGCTGTTCAATCTTGTCGGTAACGTAGCATGCAAAGCTATCAGCTGTAAGGTTAGTTTGGGGGTGGCCACAGCAGGGCGGAGAAGGGAATTAAAGGTGTCAAAGAGACGTCTGGGATTGCGGGAGCATAAACTAATGAGAGAGGAAAAGTATGACTGTTTGGCGAAGGCGAGTGCTGCCGTGTATGAAAGCAACATGAATCTATAATGGAGAAAGTCTGCCTGGGTGCGGGACTTCCTCCAGGAGCGTTCAGCACAACGGGAACAACTCGGCAGATAGGGTGTTGATTTATTATGCCAAGGTTGGGGTCGTGCCCTCCTCGAGGTGCATGTTTGGAGTGGGGATGCAGCATTCAAGGCAGATGTGAGGGTAGTGTTATATGTGGAGATGGCCAGTGAGGGACAGGAGAGGGAAGTGATGGATAGCAGTTGTGAATCAATGTCAGCTGACAGCTACTGGAGGTCAATAGAGTTAAGGTTCCTCCTGAGCTGAGGGGGGTTAGGCTGAGATTGTTGGGTGAGGGGGTAATTGAGAGCAAACGATAAAAGGTGGTGATCAGAGAGAGGAAATGGACATATATATTCATTAAATATGTATAATATAATATAAAATGGTTTCATTGTAATATATTATACATATATAGGAAATAAAAGTGTGTGTGTGTATATATATGTTAAAGCTTTGCCTTGAGTTGTGGGAGGGGCTTGGATGACCTATAAAGGGACACCCCCCTTTTCCTACCCTACCGTCATAGTCTAGTGATCTGCATGCTGCTATTTCCGGGCATGCAGACCGCCATCTTATGACTTACCAGCAATTAAACGCTGCTGTCTCCTGCTCTGCCTTGACTCCGGTCTCAGGCTTCACAATTCGCATAAATTAGGAGGTTCGGCAAGAATTCGTTCAGGTTATAAAAGAGTTGCAGTAAGGATCATAGTGATATTTAATACGAATTACAAATGTTTGCGCCTTTTTCATTCGAACGCCTGTCAATAGTATTCACTACTCTATAGGAAGATCTTAGGGCTCATCGCCCTCTAGTGATCAATGTTGTTACTACAGTATGTGCTCACTGGCAATGTTTTTTTTATAGGGTACTACATCTATTAGAGGATTATTATTGAATGGTCAAAGGTTAAATTTAGCATATTATACATATATTATCAAACCAGGTTATAGGTTTATTATAATGAATTTCAGGTTCTCTTACGACTATTGATTGTTCTTCTTAAAGGATTACCAATAGTTATGGTTCATGCTATGTATACTTATACGTATATGGTCACTACATTTCAGCTCCTTGTTTGCAACTGTTTCATACTCCTGTTTGCTTTCCCTTGATATGGTTCTAATGATGCTGCCTCTGTTGTAATGTATCTAATGTATCACTGTTTGCACTGCCCAGAACTGGAAACAAATAGCAATTCAGGATGGCAGATCTAGAGCACATGAAAAAAATACATAAAGAACACATAATAGTGTAGGTTGTAAGAACTTTCTAATAATATTCCCACAGTTTATACCCAAATGAAGGATTAAGGAAATATATAGATCGATTAGGTGAGGTCAATATGATATATGAGGTACAAAAGATTTAGTCACAACAAAGGTATTTACATAGTTAAAAAAACATATACTGTACACTAGAAAAACTGACTCTTACAGGAAAGAGTGGTGAGTTTAGCATGGCATACGCTGCTACTCACTGCCCGGCTTATTCAGATGAGGTAGCTGGGGACTCTGGCTTCATGAAGTGATGTGGAAGCGAACGTTGTGCTTCAAGAGCTGGAAATCAGCGTGGTTCTCCGTGTTGTGACAGTTATCAACCCCTTAGTGACATCTACGCATTTCGTCGGTTCCACCGGCTTCCTCGGGACGTAAAGCTGCTGTCGCCATCTTGGATATGGGTATTTAAAGTCTGTTCACATGTATTTGCCCTTTTCAATAGGTCTTCTTAATAGACCTTATTAGCATGTCCCAAAAGGTGAGCATTTGAATGGTTTGCTCGAAATTTTGCCGAAAAGAGTTCATTAAATATTCATACAGTTAGGAGTCTATATAGCAGCAACATAGTAATACATAGCAAAGGGAAAAAATTTATTTAAAAAGACATTTATTATACAAAATTTCCCAAAGAAATAGAATAAAGTCAATAAAAATCAAGAAACTAATCTTTAAACGCAACACATTTAACACATTTATAATAGGTAACTATAAACATCTCCTTTATGTCTATTTTGTTCAAATGAAAAGAATAGCTATGGTTTGAGAAAAAGAAGATAAATAAATATATATTAGAATCCTTATTGCTGAAACAACCAAAATTATTTGTTAGTCATGTTTTACAGTTTGTGAGGTTAGTATTTTTGAGCAGCAAATGTGCAATTGAGTTACCTAAAATATGTTTGCATGGTTAGCACTACAATTCTCGTCTGCAGATATTTGGCACTGTGGCTTTTCGGGATGTCATGGGGCCTGGGCCATGAGGGGTACGGTGGTACTCACAAGGTCTTGCTAACATCAAATCATTTTATTTTACAGGTTATCTATTTGGAGCATCATTTGCTCTTCAGATCTGGTACCCATTGGTCAGTAAGTTGCTTTTGATATGTAGAAGGGTTATGTCTAGGAGACCCTTAGCTTAACATGCATCACTCTAATGCTCAATAACGATTACCATGGTACGTATCCTTATAAACAAATGGTAATGTCAGGATATGGTCATGTGATATGTTATATTATACATATAGTGTCACCTATCATATTCAAGTATATTGGCGTTGAATTTTAGGTTTGTCTGTGACTAATATTTTACTCCTACTTCATCAGGTTGCGGTTCTTTCTGTAGGTAGGTCATTTACTGGTTCTAAAGTTTTCTACTGCACAGTGCAGGTCTCAACAGTCATATACATTACGCAGGGGGTGTTGCACTGGGAAGTTCGCAGTGCAACGTTATTTGTGCCTGCTGTGCACTTGACACCTGTCCATATCTGTCTACATTTATCTTAGATATAGATATAATGACTTATCAGATTTATTCTTACTGATGGTCAAATACATTTTAAACGTTTGATCAGAGGACAGATGCGGTAATGGGTTTCATGGAGTTTACACTATCCCATACACAGATGTACTCCTGCACTGTCTGCAGGCCAGTCAATAAGCCATATCTGGTAAGTCTCATGGAATCTACATTCTAGTACAGATCATGGGGTCAATAATTTTCAGAGCAGCATTTGTTCTTCGTATCCAATTCCCGATTTCAGTAGGTAGGTTTCAACTACAGGGCTAATACTTGCTTTATAATACATATACATGTCCTTTTCATTATTTTAGGTTATAGACCTCTCCTTCCCCTCTCTGCCTCCTTTGGTGGATACTGCAGATTTCAGTTACAGGTTAAAACCGTACCATACAGAACCTACATGAGCTCTTATACGAATTCAGGTACGTTTCTAGCCACGATGGCTCCCCTGTTATATAGACCTTTTTAGTGAGTAGGTTTTACTGGCTTATAGAGATCTAGGTGACCAATAGATGTCAAGTTTTTTGGCATCTCTGCCTTAGAGTTAGTGGTCCCGCAAAGCCTACACCCATCCTCCACGCACAAGGTATTATGCCCCCCGGGCCAAAACATAGTTAGCCGACTTGCACAGTTGCATAAAGAGGGCCTCACTTGTCACACCCAATCTATCTTATGCTGTTAATGTCACAGAGAGGCCAACACCCCGCCACAATGTTCGGTGGCCACGAATCCCCTCACGCCAAAGCATAGATAGAGCCTCTCAAGCCACTTGTCAACTAGCAGGGCCTCACCTGTCACCAACCTAGTGAATTGCTTCACAACTTGGCACTAGCTAGCCAGCCAGTAAAACAATCCTGATCCAAGCTAATTATTACCATGTTGCAGTATGTCTCAGATCCCTGTAAGAAAGTGAGGACATGTCAATCCCCAGTACTCCAGTCTGGCCACTGCACCTACATGAACAATTGATACCTATAGCCCTGCTGCTATTAGTTCATCAACCATTCCTTGTATTATGTCTGAGCTACACAGACGCTCTGTTCCTTTCCCAGCGGCGGCCGGGAAAGTGGAACTGTTAAGCTCTTGCGTACCAATTTAGACAGTGCTGATGCTGGAGTGAGCACGAGTAGCTCAAGCAACACCAACCTCCATGCAACTTTCCCAGCACTCGTGTCCTCTAAGGGGTAAATAAATTAGAGACTGGAAGACTAGAAACACATTGTCTAGCCAGGCAGTCAACAGGACACTAACCCTTGTACGCATATGATCGTAACACAATTCAATTTTGAGCATGTGCGCCTGTACGTTCAGATATCCAACAGGATATTAACCTTCTGCCATGCTATCCGACTTTCTGTCTGAAAGTTTTTACACTGATAGGTGAACTAGGACATAGGTAAGTTACGATTTTTGTGACAACATCATTATTATACTGAATACATGTTATCATTTAGTTGAGCCACCCATACCTCGTATTTACAGATGCCGCTTTGGCGGGCCTGCCACAGCTGTTTTAATCAGTTTCTACTAACTGTATGTTTGTTTTTTTCAGGGTGAAATTCACCACTAACATATTCAGCATTCATTTATACATAGCTTCACAGTGATGCCTTCTTCAGCTTTCGGTATTAGGCCTTTTACTGGGAGATATCGACTTCTATTATACGAATTGGCCCCCTACATGGCTATGTGTTGCTATTGATTGGATAAATCATGTCAAACCTACACATATGGTTCACAATATAAATTAACTTGTGTATACATTCACTGTACTTACATTAACTGCAACCCTCATGAGACTCATCAGATTGACTTTGGTTTAGTCATACTAATTAGAGGTTTGTCGGTTTGCATCTCATATACTTGTTAGCTTGAATTGTCCACCGTTATGGTCCTTGTAGATACTTGTCATCATATATTCTGGTTGATAGTGATGCTAGTTGCTTTTGCTGTTTTCTGTTTTCTTCGGTATTGATACTTTTACGGTTCTCAACCCTTTCTACTCTATTATTTCACCTATATAAGTTGGTTTCATCAACTTTGCCCTCACTATATTAATCACTTATCTTTCTCTGGGCTATCCCATTAATTTCAGGAAACAGTGGCTTATAAATGTGACAGGTTCACAACTCACTTACTTTACAGGGTTTTAATTATTAGAATTCTATGTATGGCTTAAAGCTATTAGGTTAGAGTACGTTATATGCGGGTAATTTCATATTCATGCCACCTGGTTTAGTCCAAGTCGCTTGTGGTACCCTTCAATTGTTACAAGTTTACAACAATTTCCTTAAACCTCCTAGGGCTCACGTGTCTGGCACATTCCGCTTTTCAATGTACACAGTATTACTTCTCCAGGTTCTAAGGTATTTCAGTTGTTCCCTTAGTGATCTCCCAGCAATTGCTACCACTTAGTCTCTCCGTTACTATTCATGTCACAGATAAGTCCTTTATTACATAATGTTTATTATTACGTCTATGGTAGTGTTCACCAATTTTTGCCAACTTAAATTTAGGCTAATTTTGGCCAACGTTTGTGACTAAGTGGCTTCTACAAAAGACTGGAAATACCCTGGGTTTTCTACATTTGAAAATGGTATGCCATGATGGTTTCACATTACTGGGCTACCATATGGTCTCAAAAGACAACACAGACCCAGCAAACCAATCTTGCAAACTGAATTGGGCAAGCCCTATATAGACTCTGTAACTTTCCAAAACACGATAAAACCTGTACATGAGGAGTATTGTTGTACTCAGGAGTCTTTGCTTAACATAAATATGAGTGTTTAAAACAGTAAAACCTATTACCACGATGAAATCACCAGTAAAAGTGCAGTTTTTATGTAAACAAATGCCAAAAACAAATAAAAACACTAAATTTGGCCAGCATTTGTGACTAAGTGGCTACTACAAAAGACTGGAAATACCCCATTCTGAATACTCTGGGTTGTCTTCATTTGATAATGGTATGACATGATGGGGTTATTTCACATTCCCGGGCTACCATATGGTCTCAAAAGGAAACACCCAGCAAACCAATCTGGCAAACTGAATTTGGAAGCCCTATATTAACCCTGTAACTTTCCAAAACACCATAAAATCTGGGGGGTATGGTTAAACTCGGGAGACTTCGCTCAACACAAATATGAGTGTTTAAAACAGTAAAACCTATCACGACAATGAAATCACCAGTAAACGTGCAGTATTTGTTTTAACAAAATGCAAAAAACAAATATGAACGCTAACTTTGGCACTACAAAATACTGGACATACCCCATTTTGAATACCCTGGGTTGTCTAATTTTTCAAATGGTATGTCATGGTGGAATTAAATTTCATTTCTGGGCTGCCATACCGTCTCAAAGTCAACATTAGTCTGTTGAGTCACAAAGTCAATCTGGCAAATAGCAATTTACAAAAACAGAAATTGGCAAATCTTGTGTTGGACCCTGTAACTTTCCAAATCACGAGAAAAAAACCTGTACTGGAGGGTTACTGTTGTACTACTCGTGAGACATTACTCTACACAAATATGAGTGTATTAGAGCAGTAAGATGTATTATATTGATAATTTAATCGGTAAAATTGTAGTTTATGTGTGAAAAATGCAAAAAACTAATATAAATGCTAATTTTGACCAGGGTTTGTGACTAAGTGGCTACCAAAAAAGATTGGACATACCCCATTTTTAATAACATGGGTTGTCTACTTTTACAAATGGTATGCCATGATGAAGTTAATTTTCATTCTTGGACTGCTATACAGTCTCAAAGGCAGCATTGGCCCAGCAAACCAATCTGGCATCTTTCAATGTGCAAACATGGAAAAGGGGAATGCCCTACATTTGACTCCTGTAAGTTTGCAAAAACCCATAAAACCTGTACCTTGGGGGTACTGTTTTACTCAGGAGATGTTGCTGAACACATATTGGGGAGTGCCTTGGCAGTAACCCTTAAAGTTCTCAGTACATGTATTCTTATTGCTATGTGTGTCAATAAAAACACCAATTATTTTTATTTCTTTAAATTTGGCATAGATTGGTGGTAAAATGGTTGCATGAAAAGAGTCAAAATACCCCATGTTTAATACCTTAGTTTTCATCTTTTAAAAATAGATACATATAAAGGGTTATTCAGGGGGTCCTGACAAATATCATTGTTGCAATGTAACTTGCATTAATTTTGGGAAAAAATGGTTTGGAAATAGCAAAGTGCTACTTGTACTTATTACCCTATAACTTGCAAAAAAAAGCTTAGAACATGTTAACATTGGGTATTTCTAAAATCAGGACAAAATTTAGAAACTATTTAGCATGAGTGATTTCTTGGCGGTTGTAGATGCGCAACAGATTTTGGGGGTCAAAGTTCGAAAAAGTGTGTTTTTTTAGATTTTTCATCATATTTTATCTTTTTTTTATAGTAAATTATATTATAAGATGGAAATAATGGTATCTTTAGAAGGTATATAATATGTGTTGGTACAGTAAATGAGTAAGAGGAAAATTACAACTAAACACAAACACCACAGAAATTTTAAAACATCCCTGGTCCCAAACGGTAAAAAAATTGAAAAGCTATCTGGTCACTAAGGGGTTAATAAGGCAGCTGATTGATAAGATGACATAATTAACCATTGCATCACCAAGCATTATTTAACTATTTGCCTACTGGCTTTTAGCGGGCAAATAGTTTTTTTTTTTTTGTTAAGTCTGGCCCGGATTTGCAGCATTCCATATTTCAACTGTCTGGCAGCGTTCAGTCCAGCTGAAATCCAGACAAAATTCATCCATTTTTAAATAGCATGAACAGAGTACAGATTTTGCAGTCTGAATGGCCCTGTACACAGCCAGATGGTACAGGGTCATTTGGACTTATTCTATAAATTTCTAAATTAATTTTGAATTACGTCCCCTAACCTGGTTTTGATCGTATGTATCAGATCAATCGCAATGTTTGTTCATTTCTGATAGCCCCTCCTTCCCTCTTCTGGACATGTGTGGTGTTCCCCAATGCTCCATCCTCAGCCCCCTACTATTCACATTATTCATAAATGATCTGCATAATGTCTGTAAAGTCTCCATTGTTCTGCACTTTCAGATTGTAGTGGTGTTACGGAGAAAGGCTCAGACACCGAGTTTGTGGAACCACTATCCTCTAAGGTGAGCAACAGTGCAACCAATGACAAAAAGGACAAGGTGAGGCCTGATAGAAAGCAGTTGTTGTTGGGGGATTCTATCTTAAGATGTGTGGAGTTGAACATAAATATAGTGTTTTGTGAGATGTCTTCCTAGTGGCTTTGCGAGATGTCTTCCTGGAGCCCTCGCTCACAGAGACAGGAGACGTATTTGTAATATTGTTAAGCAAGCAAAGCAGGAAGGGGAATTAGATGTACTTGTCCATCTTGGGACAAATTAGTTTGCTTGTAATGAGGTTTCTGAGGTAAAGGAAGTGTTTTGTGTTCTTGCCAAGGATATACGACAGGTTGTGTCCACACTGTCATTCTCTGAAGTTCTGCTTGTGCATAACATTCAGAATGACAGGCAGATACGTATTAGGGACTTTAACTGGTGGCTTGGTGAATGGTGCCGGGAGCAAGGATTTGGCTTTCTTTCTCATGGTAGCTCTATGTGGAATAGAAATGAACTGTACAAAAAAAGATGGTTTGCATCTTTCTCAAATGGGAACAAATGTTCTTAGCAAGCAGTTCAGAGGTTTTGCTAGGAAGTATTTAAACTAGGAGGGGGAGCAGGGGGAAGGCTGATAAAACATCAATCTAATTGCCCCCCAAAACAAGGACAGAAAGTAACTGTAACAAGTGTGTTAAAAATGATAAGCCTAGAGTCATGTATACAAATGCTCGCAGTTTAGGGAATAAGATCCATGAACTTGTGGCAATAATGCAAACTAAGAATGTAGAGTTAGTGGCTATGTTACTAAGACATTGTATAATGAGAAAAATGACTGGGAAACACCAATACCAGGGTACTCTTATGTAGAAAAGACAGAGAAGGCAAAAAAGGTAGAGGGGTGGCCCTGTATGTGAAGGATAGCATAAAATCTAGCCTAATAAAAATTAGTGAGACAAACATAGTCTGTTTGGGTTACGTTCAAATTTGGAAATCACACAGTAACTCGTGAAGGTGTGATTTACAGGCCCCCTGGACAAATAGAAGAGTTAGATAATCTTCTAGTTGAGGAAATGGCTAAAAGACATTGAGGGGCAAGTTATTATCATGGGTGACTTTAATACTCCGGATGTGAACTGGAAAACCAAAACAGCTGCTTGTGCCAGAAGCACACATATTCTAAACTCTCTACTGGAATTATCTCTAAAACAAGTCGTTGACGAACCAACTCGTAAGAAGGCCATACTAGATTTAGTGTTAACAAATGGAGGTTTAGTATCAGATTACTGATTACTGTTTAATATAAGAACAGTGACTGAGTCACACCACACAAAAACAAAAGTTTTAGATTTTAGAAAAGCAGACTTTTCTAAAATTGGAATATGCATAAAGAAGTCCTTGTCAGACTGGAGTAGTTTAAATGGAGTACAGGAGAAATGGGATTATTTAAAAGTTGTACTGAAAGCAACAAAACATTCCAATAGGCACGTCAGGAAGAGCAAAAAAATTAAGAAACCACTGTGGTACTCAGCAGAAGTGGACAAAATAGTAAAAAAACAAAAAGTTAGCATTTAGTAATTGTAAAAAAAACAGAGTGAGGAAGACAGACAGATCTATAAGATTAGACAGAAAGAGGCCAAGCAAGTTATAAGAGCCTCCAAAGCACACACAGAAGAGAAAATAGCACAATCATTAAAAAAGGGAGATAAAACATTTTTTTAGATACATAAATAAGAAAAGTAAAGCAAGGATTAGTTAGATTAAAAACAAAAGTAGGAAGGTATGTAGAAGAGGATAGAGGTCTAGCTGACTGCCTCAATTAATATTTTTGTTCAGTATTTACAGATGAAAATAAAGGAGAGGGACTTCAGTTAAGAAAAAGGACAAACGGGTCATTTGTTACATGTGAGTTTACAGAGGAAGAGGTTCTATTTCAACTGTCAAAAGTAAAGAGGAAGAAGTTGACGTGGCCTGATGTGATACACCCAAAGTTATTAAAAAAACTTAGTGGTGTACTAGCAAAACCATTAATGGATTTATTTAACCAATCATTGTTAACAGGAGTAGTCCCAGACGATTGGAAATTAGAAAATGTACCATTCACAAGAAAGGTAGTAGAAAGGATTCGGGCAACTATAAGCCAGTAAGCCTTGCATCAGTATTGGGGAAAGTTAAGGAAACCATGTTAAAGGATAGGATTGTTGAACATCTAAAATCACATAGATTTAAAGATCAGAGACAACATGGGTTTACTTCAGTGAGATCATGCCAAACTAATCTTATTTATTTTGATTGGGTAACTAAAATAATAGACAAGGGTGGTGCAGTAGACACTGCTTACTTAGATTTCAGTAAGGCTTTTGACACTGTTCCACATAGAAGACGCATCAATAAACTGCAATGGGTTAGGCAGAGGCTAAATGACAGGCAACAGAGTGTTATAGTAAACGGAGTATATTCAAACCAAGGTCTGGTGACCAGTGGGGTATGTCAGGGATCTGTATTTGGACCCATTCTCTTTAATATTTTTATTAGTGATATTGCAGAAGGTCTTGATGGTAAGGTATGTCTTTTTGCTAATGATAATAAAATTTGCAACAGGGTTAATATTCAGGAAGGGATAAGCCAAATGGCAAATGATTTAGATAAATTAGAAAAATGGTCAGAGCTGTGGCAACTGACATTTAATGTGGATAAGTGCAAGATAATGCATCTTGGGCATAAAAACCCAAGGGCAGAGTATAGAATATTTGATACCCTACTAACCTCAACATCTGTGGAAAGGGATTTAGGAGTAATTATTTCGGATGACTTCAAGGTAGGCAGACAATGTAATAGAGCAGCAGAAAATGCTAGCATAATGCTTGGTTGTATATGGAGAGGTATTAGCAGTAGAAAGAGGGAAGTGCTCATGCCATTGTACACAACACTGGAGACCTCACTTAGAGTATTGTACGCAGTACTGGAGACTGTATCTCCAGAAAGATATTGATACTATAGAGAGAGTTCAGAGAAGGGCTACTAAACTGGCTCATGGATTGCAGGATAAAACTTACAAGGAAAGGTTAAAGGAAATTAACATGTATAGCTTGGAGGAAAGACGAGACGGGGGGATATGATAGAAACATTTAAATACATAAAGGGAAGCCACACAGTAAAGGAGGAGACTATATTTAAAAGAAGAAAAACTATCACAATAATAGGACGTAGTCTTAAATTAGAAGGAAGTATTACTTTACTGAGAGGGTAGTGGATGCATGGAATAGCTTTCCAGCTGAAGTGGTAGAGGTTAACACAGTGAGGGAGTTTAAGCATGCGTGGGATAGGCATAAAGCTATCCTAGACTTAAGATAAGGCCAGGGACTAATTAAAAGTATTTTGAAAATTGGGCAGACTAGATGGGTCGAATGGTTCTTATCTGCCATCACATTCACACAGATGACACAGTAACCTATGCTAGCAAGCTAAATGTACTGTAGCTTGAGGCTGTGCTCCAAGACCAGTTCACAAAGGTAGAAAAGTGGATCATGGAAAACAAACTTTTCCTGAACACTGACAAAACTTTTACAATGATCTTTGGAACAGAATCTACATTACATAAATTACAAAATTCCCAAATATGTATGAGAACACATTTAAATATCACGCAGTCTGTTCTTTTAAACATCTAGGTATGTTGCTAGACCCAAATCTATCCTTTGGCCTCCACATTAAAAAACTATGTTCAAACCTTTATCCAAAACTAGGTGTCCCGTACAGAAGAAAATCCTGCCTAAACCCCAAGGTCAGGAAATAGATGCAACAAATGCTAATAATAATATGTATTTAACCAGGAAAGTTACATTCAGATTACTCTGGTTTTCAAGTACATCCTTGCGATGTTACCTTAGCCCAAAATCCGGGAGTTTTTACTATTACCCAAGTTAATGGTACTCATTTTATCTACTTTAGCAACTCGTTTTGCTGCTTTGTGTTACAATGTAATTACATGACCCACCATAGTGACATGTTAGGAGATCTTAACTGGCTATCACTAGAATCCCAATGTACCCTTCAACTTTCCAACCTTGTGTTTAAAAGTTTTTCTGGAATGCTCCCACCCTACCTTAGTAGAATGCTCTCCCCAACTATTCCCACCCCCTATAACCTTTGATTCAGTACCAGCACTTTCTTTAGCATATCACATTACAAAAAAAGTGATATATGGCAATATATTGACTATATGTCTTACCTATACTGTGTTACATGTATATATGTGTGTATATATATGCATATTAAATTTTTTTTGTAATATTATATTGTACCCTATTGTAACAATGCAGTGTTTATGCCTCAGGACATACTTGAAAATTAAAGGAATATCAATGTATGCTTCCTGGTAAAATATTTTATAAATAAATATATAAATACATTCCTGGCAATTCTCAGGTTAGTAAATGTGTCTTATGGAATCCTCCATAGACCCATATGCATGAGAGTACAAAATTGGACACAGCTCCTGTTGAGTCAAATCCTCTCAGGTACATATATCTACTCTAAGTTTCTCTCCCCGGCCACTTCAATACACAATCTGTTGACATCAGAGCCACTTTTTCTTTAATAGAATTATTTTTATTAAATTGTTTTCTTTATATGACATGTACAAATAACATACAATTCAGTTCATTTGAATTAGATTATGTCTGTCTACAAGTTAAACATATATCAGATATATAAGTACAAACTTTTATCAAACAACATATTTGGATTTTATCCTTTACTCTATCTAAACAATATCAATTTCTTGTACGGGGGACTCCGGTGGTATTTCTTAATCAGATCTTTCATCTCCACATTGTCTTGTTCATTAATATTTGAGTGTTCATTAATTGCCAACTCCATTCGTAATTAAAATAATAATTGATTTATTATATTTTTCCATATTGGAACGTTTTTAGTTTTCCCGTTTAGAATAATGTCCTGATGCGCGTTTCGCCGTTAAGGCTCTTCCAGGGGAGGTCCCATGGGAGTCCCCTTGAAGAGCCTTAATGGTGAAACGCCTGTCGCGGCATTATTTGTATGGTGTGGCTTCTATGATTAGGGAAGACATACTTTAACATATTCAGGCTATACCACCCATACAAGATTTATTATTTTATTTTATATAATATATATAATTTATCAATTTATTTATTTAATTTGTACTTTTTCTTCTATTCTTTATTCTAGTTCGGTTCTGTGATTTCCAAACATACTGCATTTACTCTACTTAGAGGAGGGGAGGCGGTTATTAGTATTTTTTAAGGGGTGCCCTCGAAGGCACAGCAGAGTAGGGAAGCTAGTCTCCCCACTTTTAGCTTTCTCTCCTGCCGATATATATACGATCTCTTGCAGGGCTTGCTGTTCTGCTAGTATTTTAAACCACATTTATCTTTTTCCCTCCTCTCTATTTATTAGACTAGCAACATTTGTATCTTTTGCTAGCAGTTACATTTGCTGTTATTTTGTATCTACTTTTTACAGTATTTCCTTTTGCTTCTTACTACCACTAACTCACAGAGTGATATTATTGAATTTATTTATTTATTTCTTTGTTTATTTATTAATTTCTGTTATTTCATTATGTTATCTAAGTAATAGGGTTACATTTCTTTATTATTTTATTTTTTCCTTATGTGATTTAGGAGTTTTATTTACTCCTATTTAAGCAGAAGCTATATTGACTCTGCTCATTCTTATTTTTTATTATATACATTTTTTAAAACTATATTAATTAAAAGTTATGTTTTATCTGGGTTACTCGGCTTTCAGAAGGGTTCACCTACTTAAAGGTTCACCCTTTTGCTTCTTCTCTCTATTCTTTAATTTGAATATTTAATTCATTTTCCCATTTTACTAAAGCATTAATTTGACCCTCATTTTTATTCATTTTGCTCATACCCAATGCTTTGGAGAGAACTTTATAAACTTTATTTTGGTTAAAAATGCACCGTAAATCCTCATTTATTCCTGTTTTACTAAAACTTAAATGTTGCTTCAATTAAAAAGCTCAGATGGAGGGAGATTAAACTCTATTGTTAAATCCGAAAATGATTTTATTTTAGTAATTTCTATTAGGTGGTCTATAGTTGTAATATTACATGTTTTCCAGTTTGTTAAGGCTACATTTTCCAAGTTGGCCTCCAGTACCTCCAATGGCATAAAGCTAAAATTCCTTCTCTTAATATCTAGAAAATTTTTAACACGATTCCAAGTCTCATACAAATGTTTTAAAATATAATTTTCAATGTTAGGTAGGGGTTTATGATAACAATTCCATATTATTTGAAATACATTAGATTTATTCAGACTATTCATTTCCATCACATACCAGTTTTTATTAAATTCAGTATCCAGCTGAAGATTATATATATATATGTGTGTGTATATATATATATATATATATATATATATATATATGTAACTATACTTGCAAAATAGTTATACTTAATATTAGGGAAATTTAGACCACCTTTTTCTTTTTTTCTATAAAGTAATGGAAGGTTTAGTCTTGTTTTTTTCTCCTTGCAAATATATTGATTAAAACTCCTTTGTATTATCTTCAACCAACTATCTGGAATTTTGAGAAGGAGCATTTGAAATAAATATAGACATTTCGATAATAGATATGCGTTAATTATATTAGCTCTGCCTATCCATGATACTTCCACATTTTTCCAGTCTCTCAGGGTACGATTTGTGGCTTTTAATAATTTCAAAAAATTAATCTCCGAAAAAAGTTTGAATTTTTTTTGCTATCTTCACTCCTGGATAGTTTATTACTTGTTTAGACCATACAAAGCCATATTTGGCTTTAATTGCATTTTTTTATCTTTGTTGTTAAATTACCACTCATAATAATTGATTTCTCTATGTTAATCTTAAAATTACAAGCTTCAGAATATTCAGTAAACTCTACCATTAAATGTTCCAATGACTTAATTGGATCTGTTAGTGTGATCAATGTATCATCTGCATATAGGTTTATTTTTGATTCTAGTGATTGTAATACAACTCCTTTAATATTTTTATTTTTCCTAGTCCTACATGCAAAGGATTCTAAACAAATTATATTGAGCAATGGGGAAAGTGGACACTCTTGACATGTTCCATTCAATAGTGGGAACCATTCAGAACATATGTTTTGTCCTACAACTCTAGCTGATGGTGAATTATAAAGGGCCATTATAGCCTTATGCATCCACCTATCTATGCCTACTCTTTTAAAAGTCAGACTCAAATATTCCCAGCCGACCCTGTCGAAGGTCTTCTCTGCATCCACCGACAGGGTCAGCATGGGAAGGCGAGTTCTATTTACTAGATCAAAATCTTTCTAGAGTTCATATTAGCTGTTTTATTTGGAATAAACTCAAATGATCATTATGTATAATATTGTCTATGACCTTCTTAAGTCTGTCTGCCAGTATTGATGCATATAACTTCAGGTCATTATTCAATAGTGAGATGGGCATATAATTTTCCATTTTAGTAGTACACTTGTCTTGCTTCAATATTGGTATTATATTGGCTCTTAGTAATTCCTCTGGAAATGTTCCTGATTGTGTTGCTTCATTAAACATTCAACACAGAAAATAGTGTACCTACAAAATTGGGAGAAAATGACTTGTGCTAAACTTCTAAATAGAGGATTAAAGATATAGAACACATTTAAAAAGACCACAGGGTCCAAAAACAAAAAAATAATTTATTCGGTATTCATAATGTCAGAATGAAAAATAATAAGAATGGATCCAACAAAAAATACTAAAAACAAAACGAAAAATGTCCCCTCTGACGAGCTAAGTGGGCGAAACGCGCGCGTCAGGTGCTTAGGCCTTCATAAATGCCGTCTCTTCTTATCATATTCAATTAATTTTTTCTGATGATCTTTTTGTGATCTTTTGTTCTTCAGCCGGGTTAGATTCAGGTGCCCTCGAAGGCACGGGTGTGGTTAGCTGCAGGACTAGTTTATTTCTCCATTCATCTCTTCTCATTAAGCTTGACTATCTAGGACGCTTATATCCTCACAGCATTCAGTATATATTGGCAATGTGCTGGCAACATAGTATTAATTTTCCTCTTCTATTATACCACAGCCGCAGTATTCATTGCAGACTTTGATGTGCTGTCAGTATAACAGCAACTCACAACTAATTCTCTTATCAATTTTCAATAGGTTTATTTTTACTTTCATCTTTTCAATTATTATCTTTTCTATTTAGTATACTGTTTATTTTCACTAGTTTGAATTTAATATCTCTTTTCCAGTTTATTACTGACAACCAGTTATTGCTTCTGACCGTAATTAATTCAATCGGCAATTTTTGTTAGAAGCTTCAAACCTAAAGGCAATTTTAGGGTTACATCCTTAACCATGACTGTCTGTTTTATTTATTCTCATGATATTGATATATCTTCATCTATATCTCATTCTATCACTATTCCAATTATCTGGATTACTATTAGGTTACGCAGATTTGATTTTTGTTTAAGGTCCTAGTATATATTTATTCAATTACCCCTTTATCTATGCACCATTACACCTAGATACCCCTCTCCAAAATAGCACAGACGTGTGCTGTGGCTGAGTGTAGCTATATCTTCAAGACATCAGAATTCATTCCATACCATTTGTATATCCCATTAGTATGTATTTTTCGTTTTGTTTTTAGTATATTGTTGGATCCATTCTTATTATTTATCATTCTGACATTATGAATACCGAATAAATTTATTTTTTGTTTTTGGACCCTGTGGTCTTTTTAAATGTGCCCTATATCTTCAATCCTCTATTTAGAAGTTTAGCACAAGTCATTTTCTCCCAATTTTGTAGGTACACTATTTTCTGTGTTCATTGTTTATTTCAATTAGGGGTTACCCCCGCTATATCCAGTGTACCTTGGCTGCATTTGAGTAGTTCTTCATTAAACATTCCTACCAAATGAGGGGAAAAAAAGGTTGCTAAATTTCTTATAAAAAAGACCAGTATATCCATCTGGTATAGTTTTTTGTCTTTCCAATCTATGTATTGTCTTAGCTAATTCATCTGCTGTAATGCTCTTATTTAATTTTTTTGTTTGAGTTTTGGACAGTTTTGGGAGTGTACTAGCCTGAAGATATTTTTCTATTAATTCTTTATCTCAATTTTTCAAGTTATATAATGAGCTATAAAAGGATTTAAAAGCTTGTGCTATTAAAGTTGGATTATATATTGGTCTGTTATTTTCTATAATTTTTGAAATTCGAGTCTGTTCGCTTTATTATTGTTATGATAGCTCATTTTTAATTTAGACATATTAATCGCAATTTTTTTCTCTAAGTTTTAGATGTATTTTTTCTTGTATTTTAATTAGATCAGATAATTTATCATAAGAGGGATTAATGGTATTTTCTTTAGAGATACCATAAAATTTAATATGCAGTTCAGATAGCGATAAAACACATTTTTTTTTAAATCATTTCCGCTTTCAATTTAATAAAATTTAATAATTTTTTTTAGTCTATTTGAAAGGAGTCTGTTCACCTTATTATTATTGTTATAATAGCTCATTTTTAATTTAGACATATTAGAACTGATTTAAATGTGCAGCAATTATTGGTCCATGATGTATCCTCTCGTTTATTAGTTTCAAATACATTTTTAATCCATTTAGCCACTATTTCTTTGCTTTTCTGATTTTTTTTAACAGAAAATCATTTAATTTCCATGTCAATCTTTTGCCTTTTCCATATTCCTCCTTCAATTCCAGATATTCCAAGTCGATCCTCGAACCCTCCCAGTCAATGGAATTCCTCGGTTTCACCATCAATTCCATAGTGGGGGCTCTCCTACTGCCACCTTCCAAGGTCAAAGCTGTAAAGAAGGAAATCCATTGAACACTGGAACATCCTGTTCTTACACTGAGGAAACTAGCCAGGATCACTGACCTCCTTTCAGCCTCAATCCAGGCCATTTTACCAGGTCAGCTTCATTACAGAGCCCTTCAACGCTTCAAAGCAAAACACCTTTGTTTGGGACACTCTTATTTAGACTCTGTTCCTCTCGACTGCATAGCCAAAGAAGAACTCAATTGGTGGCTGCAGCACATGCATGCGTGGAACAGATGAGCAATCTTTGGGACTACCCCAGACCTTGTGGTGGAGTTGGATGCAAGCGCTGCTGTCCTATTTCCACAGGTGGGAAATGATCCATAAACAAACAAGGGTTACACATCAATTGCCTCAAACTACTGGCAGGCTCGTTTGCACTTCGGAGTCTATTAGGGGTGTCGAACAACTGCACCTTCCTTTTACACATGGACAATGTTTCTGCATAAACCATCTTGGAGGCACGAGGTCCACGGTTTTGGCAGAACTGCCCAAGGAATTCTGGCAATTCTGCCTGGATCGCCATATCTCGGTCAAGCGGAATACATTCCCAGGACACATAGTAGCAGATTGGAACTCCAGATACCTACTGGATGCCAGCGATTGGCAGCTGAATCGTGTCATTTTCCTCCACCTATAGTCACTCTGGGGCCCTTTGAATATCAATCTTTTTGCATCATGGTTGAACTCCCAACTTCCGAAGTTCTTCAGTTGGAGACCAGACCCGGAGGCCCTGGCGTTGGATGCTTTCCTTCACCTTTTCCTCCCTTCTCCCCGATAGCTTGGACACTACTACATCTCAGACATTGCCGGACCTCCTTGATCCTCATATCTCCATTCTGGCCAGATCAACCATGGTTCCCTACACTCATGGAAATGTCCATAGACTATCCGAGGTTACTCCCTACTTCACCATACCTCTTGCTGGATCCCAACGGGAACTCACACTTATTTTATTACAAGGGCACTTCATGTTACTGGCATGGCTCCTCTCCAGGGACTCTGATTCATCCCAAATGTTTCACAGTCAACTCTGGACCTACTGGCAGGAGCTTGGGCTCCGGGCACACGAAAGTCCTACCTACATGCCTGGAATATGTGGAATAGTTGGTTCATGGCAAAACACGAGGATTCCATATCGGCACCCGTGAGTCAAGTGTTGAAGTTCCTCACTTCACTGTTTGACCATGGCCTTTCCCTATTGTACGATAAATTTATACCGATCAGCTATTTCTGCGGGCCACAATGGTTTGGACAGCTACCCAGCAGGAAAACATCTCTTGGTATGTTGTCTTTTAACGGCATCAGATTTGCACGCCCACCTCAACCTAAATACTCTTCGTTATGGGATGTGGACCTTGTCCTCTGACTATTTGCAAACTGGCCAAGGAATGAAGACCTTTCACTCAAAACAACTCACAGCAAAGCTGGTGATGCTGCTTTGCCTGATCTCCTGTAAACGTATATCAGATGTGTGTGCACTGGACCTTTAGTCCAGTGCACGTTAGTTTACTCATGAGGGTGTTTCATTCGATATCTCAAGACGTACCAAAATGACAGTCTCCTCTGTATTCTACCCAGCTTTTCCTCAGAATGTTAACTTATGCTCAGTGACCTGTCTCAGGGAATACGAATCTAGGACTTCCTCCCTTCAGGATACAACATCCAGACTTGCTTTTAGCACTCAGATGCCCACATCACCCTGTCTCTGCAGTTACACTGTCTTGTTGAGTTAAATGGATTATGAAGTTGGTTGGCATCGACACTTTGGGGCACACTGTTAAGGGAGCCATGGCGTCTAAAGCTTTCTCCTGGGGATGTAGATTAGAAGACCTTCTCCGGGCTGCTGACTGGTCCCGTGAATCTACTTTTCAAAAATGTTATTTTCATCCATTTTATTTTCATCCAGTTTCTAATTTTTCTGACATGGTAGTTTCACAGCTTTGAACAAGCATAATATGAGCCTCTGTGTCCTTTAATAAAATTACCCGATTTTACTAATTTCATGACGTAATATCATGATTTTATTAAGAACACGAGGTGAAATTATCCCACCCGATACAGGTAAGTTGCGCCCTCCCTTATATGGGTTTTCTCATGAGTTTATTATATGGTCTGTTATGATGTCACTGTATATTTACCTACTTGAAGGTTCTATTATGATACTATTCTGTTGATATTGGATATGTTATGTTTAATAATGCATTATAGATGTATTTTAATATCTGGAAACACATTTTACCAGTTTCTCTGTTCTTTTCAGCTTCCTAACTGGATTTGGCACGGGTTGCATTCTTTCCTTTCATATTCCAACAGAGGATCACGTCTTCCATGGCATACTAGTGTCATCCACCTACGAAGTTGCTGTTTCTTCTTCAAGATTAACAATATGTTTGTTAGATTGAGATGTTAGTCGGCATCATTAAGAAAGAGTTGTGGCTTAGGGTCACATGGGGACTTATGGTGCAAGGAGCTTTCTTATTGGATGTGATGTTATGTTATGTTATTAACCCTTTGAGGGTGCATGTTTGAATTTTTCTAAGAATATTACAGTATCCTTTCTTTGCTGCTGATGAATAAAGAAAGAGATAAAGCATAATGCTTGCCTCTGTGTCCTTAATAAAATCATGACTTGTCATGAAATTAGTAAAATCTGGTAATTTTACTTTAGTTATTCATTTAATTGCATTGCCACTCTTATATTATTCATTATATTTTTCCCTCTCTTCCTTTCCCTTTTCTCTTCCTCTCTACCATCCAAAGTGTTTATGTGCTTTATTAATCATATATCATTGATCGTTTATTACAGTGCCATTTTTATATGCTCATAAATTAGTGTATTCCCCATTTAGAAACCACAATTTATTAGTACAATGTAATTTCATAACACCACATTTTGCAAATTAATTATTTAAGTGCATTGCCACTCTTTCGTTACTTATTATTTTTTCTCCTTTCTTTCTCCGTTCTCTTTCCTGTGTCAATTTTATATTTTCTAAATTTTTGTATTCCCCCTATAAAAATGTCTAAGTGTGGGGCGTGGCCTGACCAGGGACCAAGCTGGACGCACGGAGCTAGAGCTCTGGTTCCAACACGCCAAAATAGCAAATATTAGCAACCTCGAGTAGCCTGTATTCACCACCCATGGAAAAAAGGAACCCTAAGATGCCCCCAAAGAAGGGCCCCGAGCCCGGATCCTCCGTCTTCGACTTGCTGACCGTACAAAAGAGCAGGCCAGTGGTAGGACAAGATGGCGCCGGCAAGGGGCCTACCTCGCGGCCGCCCTCGCCACTGACTGGGGCAGCGGAGGGGCACAGAGAGAGGGACACTCCGCAAATCTTAGCCAAGCTGGGGGAGGTGCAGACTTACCTGGCAGGGGAGATTGAGAGGTCCACATCAGTCCTGCGGTCGGAAATTGCCGCACTAGGAGCGAGAACCGCCATTTTAGAGGACCGCATGGAAGGCACAGTCAGGGCTCACAACATGGCGGCAACACAAGTGAATAAGCTTACAGCCCGAATAGCCGAGGTGGAGATGGCGCTGGAGGATGCTGCTAATAGGTCCCGGAGAAATAACCTCAGGTTGAGAGGCTTGCCGGAAAAGGAAGGTGAGGGGCCACTGCAAGATCTTGTCCTCCAGATCCTCAGACCGATGCTGCCGGACTTACCGGAGGAGAAATGGCAGATTGAGCGGGCACACAGAGCCCTGCGCACCAGACGCCCGACCCCCAGCTCCCCGAGGGACATTATTATTAAATTCCTGCATTACCCTACCAAAGAAGCCCTCATGCAGCAGGGCAGGAAGAGTAAACTTACCTACCAGGGGGCAGATCTTCAGCTCTTCCAGGATTTGGCGCCGAGCACTCTGCAACGCCGGAGAGAATGGAGGCCCATAACTGCGGCTCTGAGGAAGGCCGACATCAGATATGCCTGGGGGCACCCGTTCAGGCTGTTGGCGTTCCGAGAGGGGAAGGTTCAGGCTCTCTCTCCCGGAGGGGACCCCCAGAGCTTTCTAAGAGCACTTGGAGTGACACCGCCGGGAGGCTTGCCAGAGATTGCCGTGGCTGAGGTGGAGCTGGAGACCCTGCCGACGGAGTGGCAGACGGCGGGTGGTGGGCTGTGAGGAGGTCTCATGGTGGAGACGGCCCCGTGACTGGAGGTACCAGACGTGGACAAGGGACATGAGGGGGGAGAGCGAATGGACTATTGGGGAGGGGAGCGGGAGGCTGGAGCCGGAACATGGCAGAGTATTCCATAATGATACTGTGGTACTGGGGGTGCCCTACGGGGGTAGAGCCCCTTAGGGGTTATGGCAGGGCTCCGGAAGGAAGGGGGCTGACCCTTGTTAGGCGGGGGACTGGGGGGCACAGCCTGGGAGCGGAGGGGAAGGGGAATGGAGGGTCCCATTGGGGGATATGCTGCATCGGGGGTAGCGGGGCACCCGGGGAGGTCTGGAAGAGTCACCCTCGTTTCTGGGGGCGATGGATGCTGCGGTGGTGCCTCGTTGTGCCAATGGGACAACCACAGGATGAGGCGACAGGGGGTTGCCCGAGGGTCTAGTGAGTGGCCCAGGTACTCTCGGGGGACTCCGCAGTTTGGGAACGGGCCCGAGGCAACGCTCCCTATCACGGAGCACCAAGTCACCTGACCAGTAGGGGGTATCCCCGAAGGAGGGGGGAGTAGGGTGGATAGTTAGGAAAGCCACCTCTTATATGGGGGGGAGCACCTGTCAGCAATGGTAGGGCCTGGAGGGACGCAGGGTTTCAGGCGGAGGGAGGATGGATGGCAATGGGCCCACCCGCGGTGGGGGCTTCTGAGCAGGGGCTTAGGGGGGTCAGATTGCCTCACGAGGGATTCCTGTATTTTGCTTCAGGGGACGGAGCGCAGGGACGGTACGAGGGGTATCCAGCCTCACATAGTGGGGGGGGGTACAGACAGGTATCCCACGTCCTGGCGAGACTGGGGGCAGCTGGAGACCTCCAACCCCTAGTCTTCTTACCAGATAGTCATGGGCACGATTCAAGACTATATTAGCGGGTGGGGAGCTGACACAGGACTAGGTGTAGTGGGCAGGCTAGGCTGACTGGGTAGTTCCCCACTGGGTACCAGTGCCCAGGGGAGTAACCCCCCCCCCGGTTAGAATAGTTAGAGGGACTTTAAGAGACACGGTGAGATGGCGGGTAATGCTCACACGTTGGTGAAGGGTTCGCTTTTCCCCCTCAGTGTTAGGGATGGGAGAACACCTAGGGTCATTGGGGCCTGAGAACCCCAGGGAGTCCGAGAGGGTTCCGGCAGTTTCTGTAGGGCTGTTATATTTTATTCCAGTTTGTTAGGGTTCACAGTTACTATGGGTTTCACGAGAGAGAGGTAGCCATGGGGGTGGAGACACAAGGGGCTTACAGAGGCACGGAGACGCCGCGCATTGGCGTGCCGGGGAATCAGACCTTGGGTCTCGCGCATCTTTCGGGCATTAGACGCGGTATGATCCGGGGTCCTACACCCTATATTAGTCTGGCTAGGGGTAAGACCAGACGACGCCGGTGGCATGCACGACATGCGCCGTATCGTCACAGTTGTATATATTTTCTTTTATACTTTTCTCCTCCTTTTCTTTTCCCTAGATGTCTTTCCCCTCCTCTGTTTGTTTATCCCGTGGGGGCGGGATGGTGGGGGGTGGGGATCGGGGCCCGGGGGGAGCAGCACGACCTACTGGGCCAGCGTGACTATAAAGGCGGGTTCATGACGCTGCAATTTACAACATTAAACGTGAAAGGGCTCAATGCGCCACGGAAAAGGCGATTAGTATTTAGGGAACTCAAGCGGATGAGAGCAGATGTGGCCTTCATCCAGGAAACGCACTTGCCAAAACACGTGGGGTTTAGGTTACGAGACCACACCTATTCCACGGCGTAAACAAAACGGAGTGGCAATCCTGATACGGAACAGCTGTCCGATGGCGATTACGTCATCTGACTGTGATCCGGATGGGAGGTATGTCATTGTCTCTGGTACGTTGCATTCACACACGATACATTTAATAAATGTCTATGCTCCAAATCAGATGGCGGCCGGGTTTTGGGAGGTGTTGCTGGCGAAGATCCGGAATCTGCCACGGGGCATGCTAATCATGGGGGGGGATGCCAACGCAGTGCCATCCCCTGCCGTGGACAGGAGCGCGCATGGGGGGGTACCTAGATCCCAGGGGCGGGGGAGCCAAGACCGGTGTTTTTACAAGTTTCTGACGGAGGCGGGGCTGGTGGACGTCTGGAGGGCACGTCATCCGAGCACGGTAGATTATACGTTCTATTCAGCCCCACATGGCACATACTCCAGAATAGATCTGTTCCTAGTTAATGACAAATGCCTACCTTACGTCCAGAGTTCAGAGATTGGGTCCATAGCTTGGTCCGACCATGCGGACGTAGCTCTCATGTTGGGGAGCCTAGGGGTAGCTTCTCCCTGGACCTGGAGGCTTAACTCCTGCCTATTGAGAGACCAGGACATCGTCGACCAGATTCGGACTGACCTAATAGACTATTTCGCGACTAACGCCACTCCTGACATGCGTCCGGAAACGATATGGGCGGCACACAAGACAGTGATACGGGGCTCTCTCATCAAGATAGCGACTGCTAGGAAGAAAAACAAATTCCTCAGGTTGACTACCTTACTGACTGAGCTTAGGAGAGTAGAACAGCATCATAAACACAGACCCGACGACGGGACATTCCGACAGCTGGAGGCTAAACGACATGCCATCCGCTCCTTACTACTAGATGACTCGGCTAAAGCCATGACATGGTCCAAACGCACCTTTTATGAAAAGGCAAATAAAATGGACACGTTATTGGCCAGAGTCCTTAAGCCTAGACTGCGACGCGGGCATATCACTGCCATACGACACTCAGACGGCTCCGTCAAAACTTTGCCCACAGAGATTGCAGACGTATTTACTGACTTCTTTAAAACACTCTACAACCACTCTTCGAACACAGCAACGCAAGTAGCGACAGACACTGCACTGACACTTAATTTCCTCTCCAGCCTGGATCTACCTAAATTATCTCCAGAGGCGATTTCCAGATTGGCAGGGGAAATTCTCCCAGAAGAGGTGGACCGGGCTATCTCGGAGTTGAAAAGCAATAAGGCCCCTGGACCGGACGGGTATGATGGGACTTATTATAAGACCTTTAGGGAGGAACTGACGCCCCACCTGACAGCACTTTTCAACGGGTTCAGAGGGGGACACACACCAAATCATGACATGTCTTTAGCTACCATTATCTTACTACCTAAACCCGATAGGGACCCGCTCCTCCCTGAGAGCTATCGACCCATATCTCTTATTAACCACGACATGAAAATTCTCACAAAAATACAGGTGAATAGAATCAACCCATATCTTGCAGAGCTAGTCGATGCGGACCAGGTAGGCTTTATTCCCGGTAGGCAATTATTTGTGAATACTCGCAAAAATATTGATCTCATATGGAAACAGGCAACCCTAAATACCCCAACATTATTGCTTTCGCTCGATGCTGAAAAAGCATTTGATAGGGTCCAATGGCCGTACTTATTCACGCTCCTCTCACACCTAGGCTTCCTGGAACAATCCATAACATTAATAAAAGCTATGTATACTAATGTACATGCCCAGGTGAAAATAACAGGTGCCCCACTCAGGCCGTTTGCACTCCACAACGGTACGCGGCAGGGATGCCCGCTCTCCCCTTTGTTGTTCGTACTGTCACTAGAACCTCTACTGCAGGCGTTGAGGAAGCACCCGGGTGTGAGAGCGGGGGGGAGGGAGTTTCTAGTATCAGCCTATGCGGATGACGTGCTCTTGACGGTCACCAGCCCCCTAAGCTCAATGAGAGCCCTCCAGGATGTCCTGCGAGCGTACGGACAGATAGCTGGCTATCGGGTGAATATGGCTAAGTCCAGTGCCCTGACGATTAATATCACAGGTGGAGACATCGCTTCCATTCGGAGCACATACGGATTAAAGGTGGTACACCAATCGCTTAAATACTTAGGGATCCGCCTAACAGCACACCCAGCACAGTTATACAGCCAAAATTACACACCACTGATTAAGAAGCTAATTAACGAGCTAGAGACTTGGTCGGACAGACCTATTTCCTGGATAGGCAGAGTCCACGCGGTAAAAATGAATATACTGCCGAGGATTTTGTTCTTATTCCAAACTCTACCCATCCGCGTGTCGAAAGGGCAACTACTGCCGCTGCAACGGGCAATAGGGACATTCATTTGGAACTCTAAACGCCACAGGATCTCGAGGTACATTTTGTATCGGCCAAAAGATAGAGGGGGCTTGGGCCTCCCTAGTCTATATTTTTATTATGTAGCAAGCCAATTAGCACAGGTAGCAATGTGGCACTCACCCCCGGGGGATAGGAAATGGGTTGATTTAGAATCACTTATGGTGGGAGCGGACCTCCCACAGCTTCTTATTTGGGTGCCCAAGCCACATAGACCCCAGATCAGAGTCACCTGCCCAGCCATTCTTAATTCCATCAGGTTATGGGACACCATGGCACATAAATACGAATTAGCCTCAGACCCTTCCCCCCTTACGCCGTATCTCCGTAACAGGGAATTCCCTCCGGGCATGGCGGCCAGAGATTACCGGAATTTGGAGAGGGTAGGGCTCCAATGCATATGTCAGTTATTCCAGGGTGCAGATTTCATCCCGTTCGATGCCCTACGACAAAAGGGGCACCTTACTCCAGCGGATTTTTTCCGCTACCTCCAAGTCAAAGACACAACAGACAATGACATTCTTTGAACGCATATGCATACAGGAACGGATGCCCAAGGGCTTGATAACGATCTTATATAAGCATCTATCACTAGAAACTAAGGAATGGGGCAGCCTTAAATATATAACCCAATGGGAAAGAGATCTGGGGGAAGAACTAGAGGGAGTAGAATGGCAAGAAATATGGGAGGCCAATCATACCTCTTCGGTATGTGTCACCATGCAAGAGCAATGCGTGAAAACAATGCTCCGATGGTACACTACCCCCACCCAGCTGTACCATATGAGGAAGACTCCCACGGACTTGTGCTGGAGGGGGTGTGGTATCAAGGGAACATATAGGCATATGTGGTGGGACTGTCTGGTGATACACAATTTTTGGACGCAAGTTAGAGGAATGATAACCCAAGTTTTTTCCCAGGCCCCGGAGTTAGACCCATGGGTTTACTTATTAAGCAGATCGTTAGAGGGGTGGACCCGGAGGGAACAAAAACTCCTCCATAAAATCACATTGGCAGCACGGCGAGCCATTGCAGCAAGCTGGCTAAAACAAACGGCCCCCACGACACAAGAGGTTCTCAATAGAATTAAGGAAGTGCATCTAATGGATGACTTAACTGCCCGAATAAGGGATACCCACCAGTCCTTTCAGAGGATCTGGGAGCCGTGGGAGAATTCCCCACTAGGAATGTAGCGTGTGGAGAGGAATGTGGCCCCTCACCCCCTGACGTCCCCCTCCCCCCACCCCCCCGTCTTCTTCGTTCCTTACCAACCTGTCACCCTACTTTTCTATCTTTCTGTCTCCTACGCACCAGTTGGTTCGTTACCCTGTATCCATGGGCGTCCGCAGGAATTTTTCCAGGGGGGGGCATAATTGTAATGACATCCATACTTGGTACCTTTTTGACAGTGTCATGAAAGGGAAGGGGCATAGCCATTATCACATAAAGCCAGGGTGAATAGCGTTTTCACAACTATGGTGTCAGGAATATATGTTTGTATTCCTGACACTATAGTGTTCCTTTAAGCAAATTAAAGGACATTTCTGGTCACCATAACAACTTCACCTAAATGAAAATGCTATGATGCCAGGAAGCCCCTGGGTGCTCGCTTTCCTTTAAGGGATTAAATCGCTCTCAAATGGTTTAACCCCAAAGGCTTCCTCCAGCTCCAGGTCGCTCAGTGGTATTTGGCTTCTGAAACAGAGTGTCAGGAAGTGCAGATTGGCGTCAGGCATGGGTGCCGCTGACTGGCTAGAGTGGTCAGTTGACGCTCTAAGCCAATCGCTAGTTCCCGGTTCATAAAATATTTTTACTTTTTTTATGAATGGGGAGCTACTGATTGGCTTAGAGTGCCAGCTGACCGCTCTAGCCAATCAGCAACACCCCTACCCAACGTCACTCTGTGCTTTCTGACACTCAGTAAATAAAGTGAACACATTAACACCGATATTTTTTTACCTTTGGAGATGAGAAGGTCCAGCGTTTCCCTGCCAGGCCGAGGTACCAAAGCCTTATGATGTGGTGTCCAGAATAAAGTGGAGGGTTCACTTCATTTGTCCTTCCTGCTCCAATCTCCTTCATTTGACAGTCTTTTTTTTATCTTCTGACACTGTTTTCTATCCTTGGCCCCTTCTGCTATTTTACCTTTCTGCTACTTTCTGCTTATTTTGCACCCTTCTGCTCCTTTCTCATTCTGATCCCTTTCTGCTCCCTTTTCTACTTTATCTTTGTGCTCCTTGCTGTCCCTTTCTGCTCCTTCTCCTACTTTACCTTTGTGCTCCTTCTGATTCTTTCTGCTCCTTTACCTTTGTGCTCCTTCCTGCTCCTTGCAGGCCCTTCCTGCTCCTTGCAGGCCCTTCCTGCTCATTCTCCTATTTTACCTTTGTGCTCCTTCTGCCCCTTCCAGCTCATTTCTGACCCTTTCTGCTCCTTCTACTTTACCTTTGTGCTGCTTTACCTTCCAGCTCCTTGCTGACCCTTCCTGTTCATTTCTGTTCCTTGTGCTCCTTCTCCTACTTTACCTTTTGTGCTCCTTGCTGTCCCTTCCAGCTCCTTGCTGCCCCTTTCTGCTCCTTGATGTCCCTTCCTTCTCATTTCTGTTCCTTCTCCTTTTCTTACTTTACCTTCCTGCTCCTTGCTGACTCTTCATGTAGGCTGTCTCCCCCATCCCTCACTTCCATAGGCGTGCGCACGGGGTGTGTCGGGTGTGCATGGGCACACCCTAATCCCCTGCGGCACGCTAATGGATTGAGACCGGCAGTGGAGATCTCTGGATCTCCCCGGTCGGCTCATGCAGAGCCGAAGCTATCCGAGTGGCGGCTCTGGTCTAAGCCTCCATGGGCCGGTGGGGAGATCAAAGTTCTACCTCACCGGTCCACAGCAGCATGGAGGGAGGCAGCGGAGAACCCGGGCTAGAGTTCACTCTCCACTGAACCACCAGGGAAGGCAGCAGGACTGGGATATTAACTAATCTGCCCCCACCTCCACCCAAACATACAGCACACACACACACACAGCACCTACACACAGCACACACAGCACACAAACAGCACCCACACACACATTACCCTCGCACACACACACCCAGCACACTAACAGCATCCTCACAAACACACAAACAGCACACTCACACACAAACAGCACCTTGACAAACACACAGCACACAAACAGCACACTAACAGGACCCGAACAAACACGCACACAGAAACACCCTCTCACACACACACACACACAGCACACTACCAGTTCCCTCACACACTGCACACAAACAGCACCCTCACACACAGCACTCTCACAAACACACACAAAAACACCCTCACCCACATAGCACACTACCAGCACCCTCACACAGCAGTATATATATATATATATACATATATATATATATACATATACACATGGCGTGTGTTTGTGCTTTAGGGTGCACACCCTATTGCAATAGGCTGTGCACGCCTATGCTCACTTCCCTAATCTATAGGCTGCTG
>OW240921.1:49070745-49288841 GCA_933207985.1 Pelobates cultripes | reverse complement strand
TCTTCTCTAGAAAGCGATAGGGATAGCCCGTTGGCGGAAGAGAATGCCATAACATAGACAAAGGGGTGGCCACGGTTATGAAGGAAAGACCACTAATGGGGTATAGCCAACTATTGTGCTGTCCTGCTGGAGGGAATTGGCGGGAGGGAGAGATACCGATGGAGGGCCCATGGCCCGGGCGGAGCAGAATGGCTTGCGTTTCGGGAGTTGGAGACAAACGTGTTTTTTGTTTTGTTTTTTGGTCTTTTGTTTCTGTCTGTATATCTCGTGTTTGGTTAAAATAAGAAAACTGGCATTGGCAAGAAAAGCGAGAGCTGGAGAACCGGGGGGACTCATAAGCAATTCACTGACTCGGAGCTATGCACAGTGGGGTATAGGAGAGGAGAGGCGGTCTGCCCTAGTGTGGATAGTGGGTTTGGTATGGGATGTGAATGTTATGACTGTAACGGATATGATTATTACCTCTGAAAATCAGCATGCTATGTCAATGCTAACAGTTAAATAAAGAATTTAAAAAAAAAAAGTGTCTAAGTGTAATTTTTTATTCTAGTGTTTATTAATATCTATTCCACTTTTACAATCACTTAAAGTGTTCAGGTGTTTTACCAATCATGACTTATTAATTCATTTATTACAGTATCACTTTTATATCCCCAAAAACTTTGGTGTGTCCTTCCCCCACCATCCCAGCACATTGCGCCAGGAGGGAGAGGGGGGAGAGAGAGAGGGGACACACCAGAATCACCTACCAAATGAGGTAGAAAAATGTTGCTAAATTTCTTATAAAAAAGTGTGCAGATGCAAACAAAAAAACTAAAAACTGTGGCACTAAATTATTTTCTCAGCTTTGATCCATCTGTCAAGGCTTTCAACAGAATCAAAAAAGTTTGTTTTTCCATTCCAAAAAACTCTTAAAGATTTCGGAAAGCCCCATCTGAATTTGACATTGTTCTGTTTCAATATGGAAATTTTTGCAGTAAAAGTGTTGCGCCATCTTCTTGTTTGATAGGAGAGATCTTGCAATATTATAATGTTCTGAGCTTTTTGTTGGGTGCTCTCTATACACTTTTAATAATTTCACTTTAAAGGAATGAACCAAAAACTTCTCCATTACATCTCTTGGTTTTGATTCATCTATATCTTTTGGTTTTTGTAAACGGTGTATTCTCTCAATTTTTGATTCAAACGTAACTGTAACAAGTGAGAGATCATTTAAGAAATTTATAACAAAGGCCTCTAAATTGTTGGATTCAGTTTCCTCTGGTATATTTCTCATCCTTATATTTGATTGACTTGATCTGTTTTCTAAATCATTTATTTTCAGATCCATATTTTTAACTCTCAACTCTAGCTGTAATATCTTTTCTGCAGCTTTTTTATGATCTTGCTCAAATGAATTGATTTTCTCTTCCATGGTGGTTAATCCGTCTGCTACTTTGTTAATTTCCTGTTTGATTTCTTTGGAGTTTTTGTTAATCTCAAGCATTAAAGGACCACTATAGTGCCAGGAAAACATACTTGTTTTCTTGGCACTATAGTGCCCTGAGGGTGCCCCCACCCCCAGGGTCCCACTCCCGCCCGGCTCTGGAAGGGAGAAAGGGGTAAAAACTTACCTTTTTCCAGCGCTGGGCAGGGAGCTCTCCTCCTCCGATCCTCCTCTTCTCCTCCTATGCGGCTGAATGCGCACGCGCGGCAAGAGCTGCGCGCGCATTCAGACGGTCACATAGGAAAGCATTAACAATGCTTTCCTATGGACGCTTGCGTGCTCTCACTGTGATTTTCACAGTGAGAAGCACGCAAGCGCCTCTAGCGGCTGTCAATGAGACAGCCGCTAGAGGAATTGGGGGAAGGCTTAACCCATTCATAAACATAGCAGTTTCTCTGAAACTGCTATGTTTATAAAAGAATGGATTAACCCTAGCTGGACCTGGCACCCAGACCACTTCATTAAGCTGAAGTGGTCTGGGTGCCTAGAGTGGTCCTTTAATGTTTGCAATTGATTTTCCATATTTTGCTTTATGGAATCTTTTAAATTTTCTGGAGTTTTATCCTTTTGATCTTCCCTGGTCAACATTATAAATATATCACATGTATCGTTTTCTGAAGATTTTTTGCTATTAATTGGAGGGAAAAAGCCTGATAGTCTTTTCTCTAATTTTTCAACTTTAACAATTTTCACTTCCTTTTTCCTTTCAGTTGATGTTTTTTTTGTGGCCATAATTGAGTTTCTCCTCCATTTCCTCTCTTTTTCCCTTCATTTTTTCTTTTTTTGAGCTTTGTTATCTCCAACTCAAGTTTAATATTTTTTTTATCCCTTTTTCTTTTTTCTCCTTTTCATTCTCGTTTTCTTTCCTCCTTTTTATCTATTTATCTTTTTTCTTTTTTTTTTTTTCAGTGTAGTATGCTTCCTTTAAATGTTATCCTTTCAATTGGGCTGTCCATTTAGAGAGAGCAGAGGAGTGAAAAAAAAATAAAACACCACAGAAAAACAAAACAAAAAAAGAAAAGGCAAAAACAATAACATAAGGTAGCAAAAGAGTAACATAAGGGGATATATCCCCACTTTATATAACCTTTCTTTTCCTTTTTAGATTTTTATGTTTCCTTCTCCTCTATAATTTTTCTGTTACTCACAGTTCCTTTACTTTCTGGTCCCAAACCTGATTGAGTGATAAGGGAGGCCCCTCAGCACATATAATAATCATCAAGGGAGAGCATGCTGTTCACTACTCACTCTAGTGTGTTACAATATCACAGTGCCAAATAGCCAGCAGTCACCTGTCTGCAATCCCAGCTTGAGCTCCAATTCTCCTGTCTCTGCTTGTAGTCAAGCCTCTGCCCAGTTTCTCCCAGTCAGTCTCTCCCAGCTCAGGGGGAACATGAGGGTCACTCCTTCTTCTGATCTGGCACAAAATCGCGGCACTGGAGAGCCATCCGTCACCGACCTTCAGTCTCACGCACTCCCGCTGCCCGAGCCCAGGCTCCTGTCCTCCTATTACTGCCCACAACTGGGTTCCTGTTTTCATATCTCTCAAATGGTCTCACTCAGTTCGTCTTTTCACTGCATGGCATTCTCAGTTTGGCATATTCATTATCTTGCTCCACCTCCACCCGCTTGTCAGCGTGACAACCTTACATCATGACGCTGTGCGCCGTGTAGGCATCAGAGCCACTTTAATGCAAGCATATGCAAAAATAATGTTCCCATTAATTGTTATGAAATGCCCATATCCCCAATGAATCAAGATAGTATTGTTAAACAGGAATAAAAGAATAAGACACACTTTCTGCCGCCCTAGGCCAAGATACATTTTGCTTCCCCCCATGTCACTCACTCACTGACAGACACACACAGGCAAACACACACTCACGGACAGACACACACTCACTGACACGCATGCGCTCACTCACTGACACGCATACACTCACTGACAGATACACACAGACACTCAGTGACAGACATACACTCACTCAGTGACAGACACATACACAGGAAGACACTCACTGACAGACAGACACACACACACACACACACAAACTGACAGTCAAACACTCACATGCTCATTGGCAGACACTCAAACACTCACTGACACAGACTCACACAATTTTATTTATTGAGGCCCATCCAGCCTCCCTACCTCCCTGGGGTCCAGTGTGTGGCAGCTCCTCACTCCTCCAACGCGCTGTTTAGTATCACGGGGCCAGAATGACGTCATATTCCGGCTCCCGGCATCACAGCCTGGCTTCTCCTTAGCCCTCTCCTCTGGTCACTGGCATTTGTTGGCAGAGCAGGCACCTGCCATCAAGGTAAGCAGGTGCCTGATTTGCCTTACCTGGCACATCTTTGGGGGCACCCTGGCGTGGCCAGATGGAGAGGGCTAAGGAGAAGCCAGGCTGTGATGCCGGGAGCCCCACCCCCACCTTCGGGTGCCTTGAGGATTGGCCTGGTGCTGGGGGCAGCTCAAGAGCAGCCGCAGACAGGGCCAGCCCACCAGGAAACATCCGGTGGGCACCCCCAGCAGGCCGGTGCCCTAGGCGAATGCTTAGTTCTCTTAACGGTTGCGCCTGCCCTGCTTGTAACTAGCAAGGTTTTGGGTTTGTGAGTTTACAACTATACAGATCCAATAAATAAAAGAAAAGTAGTACATTGCAATAAATAATTATAACCTGTATAGGAAAACATACTCTTCACATGCATGGTATCTTCTGTGTAATATATTTTGCAAGATTTTCTGCAGAGATAATAAACACCCAAAATAGTTTGTATTTAATAGTCAATCAAATCATTGTTATTAGACTCACTGATTCCTCTGCTTTAGAAATGGATGGTTCTTTATACTTGCATTATGGTATAAACAATAAATTATTATTATTATTATTATTATTATTGCCATTTATATAGCACCAACAGATTCCGTAGCACTTTACAACATTATGAGAGGGGGGATGTAACTATAAATAGGACAATTACAAGAAAACTTACAAGAACAATAGTTTGAAGAGGACCCTGCTCAAATGAGCTTACAGTCTATAGGAGGTAGGGTATAAGACACATTAGGACAGGAAATATCAATCAAATAAGGTGGGAGTGAAGCAGGGCTGGAGGAGAGAGTAAAGTGCTGCTCTATAGGAGAAAGCAAGAGACAGATGTGTAATGTAAGTATAATAGCATATTTCAATTTTGATTGTTTAATTGTTCTTACATTGTCATTCTAAGTGCCATTGAACATATCCAGAGGAAATAAATAATGTTAGAGGTGTTTGTGCCATATGTATACATGTTTTGTCATAACCAGGTTTCAAGCTGTGTACATTGTAAATGTGTCACCGTTTTGATTTTCTGTAATTCTGCACTATTATTGTTTGGTGTTTTATTGCCGTTTTTTTATATTTTAATGCTGCTGTCCCATTTTATTAAATTAATCTTTTTTTGTCACTCTATTTCCACTTATTTTAAAATTCCCATTAGATTTTTTTAATACACAAGAAAACCTATAATCAATATTTTACATATGTTGATCATAAACTTTTGCAGTTATTGGCAATGGGCTGAGCTTAAAAGAACAGTTCTGGATGAGGCTGTAAACGAAACTCTGAGACTCTCTTGCGGCATTGATGGTATTATCCATAGATCTGTTAGGAGACCATGTGCACTTATGAAAGGACTAATAATTTTTCCATAATACATGGAAAGTCATGACAGTTGTGGCGAACAGAACCTCGCCACTGGTTTTTGGAGGGGCCTTCTCATCAACTTCTTGCCCCAGGACTATGGCCCCTGCAATAGACCTGGCTAAAATACATTAAAAAGACTCTGTTTGTGAAATTGGGATTATATGGTTCAGTTACCGAACAACCGCACGAACTAGAGACTACCCTGGAGCTTGTTGACACCTATTAACAACTTTCACCGCAGTGTTCTAATTGTCCGTCTTCGTGGCCGCCATTCCTATGAACAACCACGAGTTCACATGAATGCAGGCAGCAGTGTTTGGGCATGAATCTCATGGAACTAAAATCGGACACAGAAACTCCCGAACACCGCTGGAGTTCCATCATCGACTGCGTTCGGTTCTATACAACATAGAAGGGCACTTTTCAGTGAAATCATTTGTCTGGATGAGGGGAACAAGCTCCAGGGTAAGACTATTGACTCTGTTCAGTAGTTTGTTCGTTTTCAAACTACCAAACTAGACCGACAGCAAGCCCTGATTCTCCGGAACTGTTTTGGGCATGGGACCATGCCTGCGATCGGTCAAATAAATGATTTACAGGAAATTCCTGAACCCCTGAACTGATCTGGGTGATTTTTGGATATGTTGGTCACTCAGATCCAAAGGGGTTTGTGTGTTTTTGTAGTACTTTTGGAATGTTTGGGAAAAAGTGTGTTTTTCTGTACTTGGAGATAATTGGATTAGATTAGTACAGTTCCTGATCCAATTATCTCCCAGGCCCAGAGGAGGGATGGTCTGTGATTTTGTAATTCAGTCTTCCATCAGGTCCAGGTGGGAGTACCCCCTTGCATGGGGATTGTCATTAAAATCAGTCCACTTCACCCTCAGAATATGGATTTCCACATTTTAAGAGGAGTAAACAAAGCCTTGCATATCTCAAGGACTTGTTCCATCATGATTATAAGCCCATATTTAGACTCTGTTCTCTCCCAACAGGATGGAAAAGAAGATGTTCTGGGCTGACTCAAGTCAGCATGTCCCTTATAAGGTTTCATTTTTACTTGGTACAACTACCAGCAGAAGTTGAAGGTATGTTGCAAGCAGGGCCAGACTGGGAGAAAAATTCGGCCCGGGCATTTTTTTATCACAGCGGCCCACTAAAAAGGGGGCGGGGCAGAGAGGGTGTGTTTCATCATCACAAATGACAAACACGCCCCCTCTCAAAGTGAGTATGTTGGTTCAATGCTCTTCCAGGGCAGACCATGCGCAGAACTCTGCTAAAGAGCTCTAGCATTAGAAAAAAAGCCCTGTATTTATTCTGCACAGTGCAAGCAAATTTAATTACATTATTGCACTGTGTTTCCTTGCAACTTGTCTCTGGTGTCTCTATAAATGGATACCAGGAGACAAAAGGGCCAGAAAAGAGTACCGTGCATGTGTTTGGAGCCTGCTTGTGGGATTGAGTGTGTAGAGTGAGCTGATTGTGGTGTGGTATTGTGTAATAAGGTCGGTTTTAGTCGTGTTGTGTTTTTGGTGTAATGTAATGCATATGTGGCTAGGGGCTGTAGAGAATGTGTGTATAGGGGATGTAGTAAGTGTGTGCCTACAGGCTATAGTGTGTGTGCAGTGGCGTACACATGACCCATGGGGCCCCGGTGCGAAAATTGATCCGTGGGCCCCCCCGCACGCGGGCCGGGCCGCAACACATGGCGGTGGGCACCTGGTCGCAGGGGTTACAGGGCTGCGACCCCTGCGACCGCGGTATGTACGCCAGTGCATGCAGATGCACACACACTTAAAGGACCACTACAGACACCCAGATCACATCAGCTCAATGAAGTTGTCTGGGTGTCAGGTCCTCTAGTTTTAACCCTGCAGCTGAAAACATAGCAGTTTCAGAGAAACTGCTATGTTTCACTGAGGGTTAATCCAGCCTCTAGTGGCTGTCTCACTGACAGCCGCTAGAGGAGCACACTGACGTCCATAGGAAAGCATTGAGTAATGCTTTCCTATGGGCGGTTTGAATGCGTGCGCGGTCGCATTCGGAGCTGAGAGGCTGAGGGATCCCCAGCGCCAAGGGAGTCCGGCGCTGGAGAAAGGTAAGTGCTGAAGACACACACACTCTCATTTACAGACGCATACACACTAGCTAACAGACACACACATTTGCTGACAGAGACACACTCAGCGACAGACATACATACACACTCACTTACAAAACATACACTCTCATTGACAAACACACACTCAATAACAGACATCAAACAGACTCACTAACACACACAGTAACACACTCACTGACACTCACTAGCAGACACACACACTAACACTCACTCTAACACTCACACTCACACACACTCACTCTAACACTCACTCTAACACTCACACACACTTTAACACTCACACTAACACTCACTCTAACACTCACACACACTCATTCTAACACTCACTCTAACACTCACACACACTTTAACACTCACACTAACACTCACTCTAACACTCACTCTAACACTAACACTCACTCTAACACTCACACTAACACTCACTCTAACACTCACACACTAACACTCACACACTCTAACACACACACACTCTAACACACTCACACTAGCACTCACACACACTCTAACACTCACACTAACACTCACACACTAACATTCACACACTAACACTAACACTCACACACTCTAACACTAACACACACACTAACACTCACACACTAACACTCACACACTAACACTCACACACACTAACACTCACACACTAACAACACACTAACACTAACACACTACACTCACACACACTACACTCAACACTAACACTCACACACACTCTAACACTCACACACACTCTAACACTCACACTAACACTCACACACTCACACTAACACTCACACACTCACACTCACACACTCACACACTCTAACACTAACACACACACTAACACTCACACACTAACACACTAACACTAACACTCACACACTCTAACACTCACACACTAACACTAACACTCACACACTAACACTCACACACTAACACTCACACATTAACACTAACACTCACACACTAACACTCACACACTCTAACACTCAAACACTAACACTCACACATTAACACTCACACACTCTAACACTCACACACTAACACTAACACTCACACACTAACACTAACACTCACACACTAACACTCACACATTAACACTCACACACTCTAACACTCACACACTAACACTCACACACTAACACTAACACTCACACACTAACACTCACACACTCTAACACTAATACTCACACACACACTAACACTCACACATTTTTTTTTTTAAATGTAATCCTCCCAGCCTCCTTACCTTTTGGAGTGCTGGGGGGATTCCCTGGGGTCCAGTAGTGCTGCTGACACCCGGCAGGCGGGTGGCCGGTTGGGCAGGCGGGCGCACGCGGGAGCACTCTCCCCTGAATGCTTCCTCTTCAGCTCCCTCACGCGCCGCGTAGGGATGCCGGCGCTGGAAGATGATGTCATCTTCCGGCTCCGGTCACCGGCCACCCGCCTGCCGGGTGTCAGCAGGGCCAGCCTCGGGGTGGTCGGCTCCTGGGCCCCCCAGGGGAAGAGGCTGGCCCAGTGGGTATACACTGGGTCGCAGGGGCGGCCCGGCCCCCTGGTGGGCCGGGCCCAGTCGCAGCCGCGACCCCTGCGACTTTGGTATGTACGCCACTGTGTGTGTGTATATAGGTGATGTAGTGTTTGTAGAGGTTGTAGAGAGTGTGTGTTTAGGGGTGTAGTATAGTTACAATGAATCTAGTGTGTTTATGAGTGTGTATTTTAGGAATGTATTGTGTGTGTGTGTAGTTGGTGCAGTGTGTGTATACAGGAGTCTAGTGTGTGTTTGAAGGACCCAGAATGTGTAGGAGATCTAGTGAGTGTGTGTATATAACGTATTCAGAGTGTATAAAGGAATCTAGTGTGTGTATATGATCCAGAGTTGGGTAAGGGATCTAGTGTGTGTCTGGAACGTAATGTGTTTAGGAGTGCAGTATGTGTGTGAGGGGTGCTTTAATATATATATATATATATATATATATATATATATATATATATATATATATATATATATATATATATATATATATAATATAAATATGTTCGGAAGTATTGTGTGTATGTGTGAGGGGTGCAGTGGGTGTCTGTGAGGGATATAGTGTGTATGTGAAGGGTGCAGTATGTGTGTGTGATGGATGCTGTGTTTGAGGGGTGCTGTGTGTGATGTGTGGGTGCTGTGTGTGATGTGTGTAAGGGTGCTTTGTGTGATGGGTGTGAGAGTGATGTGTGTGAGAGTGCTGTGTGTGATGGGTGTGAGAGTACTATGTGCGATGGGTGTGAGAGTGCTGTGTGTGATGGATGTGAGAGTGCTATGTGTGAGAGTACTGTGCGTGATGGGTGTGAGAGTGCTGTGTGTGAGAGTGCTACGTGTGATGGGTGTGAGGGTGCTGTGTGGTATGGGTGTGAGAGTCCTGTGTGTGAATATTAGAAGGGATTGCGTGTTTGGGGGGTAAAAAAATAAAAAAATAAAAATAATAAGCAGGCATTAAATAGGGGGGTCCGGCACAGTGGTATCTGGGAGGGGGATTCAGGCACTCTGACACCATCCCTGGTGGTCCAGTGGTGAGTGAACTGTAGCCTGCGGGCTAGAGTTCACTCTCACGAGATCCGGTCGTTGCCATGGCAATGCTCCGGATTTGCGAGAGGAACCTGGCAGAACTGCAAGATGGAGCTCTGCCGGGTCCTCTCCCTCCTTCCCCAGCCGCATGTCTATCACAAAGGGGCCAGTGAGGGAGATAAAGGCACACAGCGGCATAGACCGGCAGGGGATGTCCTGTGACCTACCCTGCCGGCCTCGGCCCATGGCCACGGCGGCCCACCGGGCATTTGCCCGGTGTGCCAATGGCCAGTCCGGGCCTGGTTGCAAGGGATTTTGTAGGAGAATCGACAGATGGAAATATGAAATAAAAGCTAAATAGATTTTAAGCAAAATGTTTGATATTTCAGGGTAAGAGCTTCATGAATAAAATCGTATACAGAAATGTTTAGTATAAATGTTTTCCTTTTGGTCTGCCTAAATGGATGCTATAGGCACCCCGACAACTTCAGCTCATTGAAGTTGTTTTGGTGCACTGTCCCAGTCCCCTTAAACCTGAAATTGTAATTATTTCAGTTATTGATAAGCTGCAATAATTACCTTGCAGGATTAACTCCACCTCTAGTGGCTATGCATGAGGACATCCAGTGTCATCTGAGACCCCATAAGAAAGCATTGAGCAATGCTTTCCTATGGGGTAGCCCTAATGCGAGCATGGAGCATTATCTTTATATATATATATTATATATTATATATTTAATAAATATAATTGTACAGATTTTTTTTTTTTAATGCTACTCATCTTTTTCCTTCTATTGGCTACTTTTGTTTCACCTGATCTGGAAACCAAATGGTGGGAAAATGCTCCTACCAATGTACTCAAAAATATATACATCATATAGGCCCATTTCCATTCTCTTTGCGTTCGTTTGATTAAAGTTTTCCCAAAACTTTTTTCGTTCATGAAACTCGTATGAGCTATATAGAAAAAATGTGTTTGACCTAAATAATTTTTGGACAAAGTGGTACAGCCAGACACATTTTTCTATCACTTTTACCAAACAATTCTAATGCCCTCTTTTGTGATTCCCCCCTTCACACCAATGCCCTTTTTTTTTTTTGCTTTACTATTATCAGGGCTCATATTGTTTCTCAGATAAATCCCTGCTCTCCCCATTCCTTTTATTGACAGAGTCCTTTTTTGTCAACCTCAACACTTATCACATTAGGGGCTGATGGAGCTGCAGCTCCAAGCCCATGCCCATGGAATAGGCCCATTGATGCCCATTGATTTAAAAAAATCAATGGGAATCCCTCTAATCTAGGCTCGGGGAAATTTTCCCTAACATAGATTAGAGGGATTACCAGCTCTCTGACGTTCATCTATGTTCGGGGAAGTTTCCCCGAACATAGACATGTGCACCAGAGCAGGGAATCCCCACGACGGCTCGCACTTACGCCTGGCCCTAAGTGCGAGCCGTCGTTAAACAGGTAGGTCTCTAAATGAGGACCACCTGTTAATGAGGAGAGCAAGGGACAGAAAACACATAACAGCAAACCTTGTAAACTGTTTGTGCGTGATTATTACTCAGGAAACCAACCAGGTAACTAAATTCTATATAGGTAAACATTTAGTTTGGGGCAAACATTTTAACTTTGGGCTAAGGGCGAGCTGCTATGTGTTCCCCGCAGAGAGTAATGTCAAAGACAACGCGGATATAATCCTTTGAAAACAATACACTGATACTCTTAAAACAAATATATTTGTTGAGAATCTGAAATAATATCAAAATAAGCTATTTTAAGAAAAGAAATCTCCTTCATAATTTCCCAAAAGTGATTTAGATGTTCTGAATTACCACACCCATATGGCGAGATGAGACACTAAGGATAAAGTTCCCTGTCTTTTCAGACTCTGAAAGGGTTAAACTTTGACTCGAAAATTAGAAGTCGACTGATTCATCTTAATCTGCCTTTGGCAACCTGGGTTTTGTTCCAGAACTTCTGATGCACCTCCTGCAGTCCCGACCACAAGTGCACTGAGGTTGGCAGCCACCTGGCTACTGGCCCTAGGGCAGCTAAATTGATTTGTGAAGCAGCCCATTGTGCTACACATTGGCTAATGCTGTAGAGTTTAAATTAAAATAAAGTAAAAACCTGAACTAAAAATAAGAGAACACACAAAGTAAAATGAGAAGAATGTCAATTGGGAATGTAGAGCATGAAGATTGGAAAGGAATGTTTTTTACCGGGCAAGGACAAGTCCCAATGTCAGCTTACATAATGGACATGCCACAAAAGTCATTATTTCCTCGGTTGTGTTGTTACATGTTGTTGATGCTGATAGATATAATTTATTGTGGTTTCACATATAAGTTGTGTTGTACAGCAAGAAACTGCTACAAAATTTCTATAATCCATGTTTTATAGGTATTATTATCATTGAATATTCTGTTAAAGTTGAACTATTCTACTTCGACTTTTATTAATAATGGCAATAACAATGATTGTGATTTTTTTTTTTATAATTAAAGGGTCACTCCACTGCTCACATAAATAAAATAAAAATCACAGTTTAGTGGATATACGAAAATGAAAACATTCATGCCTTTAATTATACATTTTTTCAATGAGGGCATATCTAAAAACAGCTTGCAAATGTTTCTAAACTCCTGCCTGCAGCATTTGCAAGCCTTTAAGTACAAATATGAATTGATTAGACATGCTTTGCTTATGCTTTTTTTTTATTAAAAATGTCTAATTCTATAAGGCAGAAACATTTCAATATAAAGACAGTGGCAAATCTATTGGGATGTAGAGGTAAAAAAGTTGGTAACCTAACTATACTCCTTGCTTATGATAGAAGAGCAGGAACATTGAGTTCCCATATATGTTTGTGTGCTGTATAGGAGTTAATGTGTGCACTGGGCATGGCATCATCTGTGGCATCTACTTTCACTTCTTTGCAAAAAAATACTTGGTAACATAGTAAAAAAAATCCCTGGTTCTGTAAGAAACCATAGAAAAAACCTTCTCAAAGCACAAAGGCAACAAAGGCGTGCTCTGAAGTTAGGAAAAAAATGCTGATACTATTAGCACTTTTAATTTTATAACATGACAGGAGGCTTCCTATTTTGCATTAACTCTCTTTACTAAACTCCACAGCAGTAAAGAAAATGTAAAGAGTAACAAGTAAATCACTGAGCAGCATAGCATATAAGGGTCATGCTGCCTGTACACTTCCTCTTTCTTTACTGCTCCATCGCAGACAGGTCAGAATATCTGCTCCCCTGGAGCTTTTTACATTTATTGTCATGATCTATTTGTTCCATTCTATTGTCATTATCACTATTATTGCTTTAATTTCCTTTTATTTCCTTTTATTTCTTTTCTGTACTGGGCTGTGGGACTAGGGGCTCTCTGTGGGTTTCTACCCTCTTATCTGCCCCTCTATTCATTTTGGGACCCTCCCTGGGCCTCCCCTCGGTCTCCCCAGGTCCCCCCACTGCCCCCCTAACCTGGAGTGCCCTCCTGGGCTCCCTCCTTGCGGCCGGAATCGTTCGCAGCCGTTTTCGCGCCGGCCCGCTTCTGCCCGCGGCGGCCTCAAAATTTAGTCCCCGGCTTGCGGCCTACACTCACGGACGCCATTTTGGATCGTGGACACTGCGAGATTCCTGCGGCCATCTTAGTTTTGCCTCGTGCATCTCATTAGGGACTCAGTGTGGCTGTGCTAACTTGCTGTTACATCTGCATTGCTGTTTTTCACACCTTTTGGGTCTGACACCCCTGTGACTGTAGGATTACTTGCTCAAGCACTCCATCTGCTGCAATCAGTCTGCTACTCAGTCTCTGTGCCTCATCTGCTTCTATCAAGCTATATCCTGTGGCTGGGTCAGTCAGGTCAGTGCTGCTGCCTGTTTATTATTGTGACCTGCACTTAAGGGTCCCAACCCTGTGCAACCGGGGTGAGCCCCCACTATAAATACGCTGCTTACTGGGAGACTAGCTGTCGCAGTTCTCTCTAACTGGGTGAGCCCCAGTTTATAAGGTCACTACTATACCCTGCTGGGGTTATTCTGGGCTTGGTCCCGCCATACTATCAAACCTGACCCTACGCCTATTATCAAGACCTGGGTGCCCGTTTATTGCTGTGCCTTTCAGTGACGTATCAGCCTACCCTAACATGGAAGATTCCCAGAATGTCCCTGTGGACTTCCAGGCTATGATTAACGCAGCCGTCGCTGCCTCTGTGGAGAAGGCACTCTCCAAGGCCCGAGCTTCGGCTCCTGACGTACCAAAAACCCGCAGACTTCCACGCCACGAATCTGATTCCGACTTGTCCGACTATCAGACAAGGGATGACTCCCGCCCTAAAAAACCCCATGACAAAGACGAGGATTATACACCCAAACCACCTAAGGGTAAGGCACCTGCCAAGCGCAAATCTGCCAAGCTACACACCCTGGCCTCGCGTCAGGAGTACTCTTCAGATGAAGAGCAGGGCCCTGCCCAGTCCATGTCAGTGCTGGATGAGTGGCAAGCTGACGCTTCTGAGTCGGACTACGACGCATGTGGCTCGGACGAGAAATCTGTCTCCGCTTTCATGCGAGAGACCCTCCTGGGTGCGGCCCAGACAGGGGGTATCGAGGACACTGCGGACGCAGAACCTCCTCTAGACTCAGACACCATTTTGGACCCCTCAGGTCAGGCGATGTTCGACCCCCGCAACATACGGCACCCCAGATCGGGTGACTGGTCGCCTCCAGAACACCTTTCCAGGTTTATGCACCTGTGGCTCCGCAAACCTCTGGAGAAGGAGGTCCGCAGCCGACTCAGGTCTGAATGCCCACGCCCTTCCCTGCCGGATAAGGTCGCTCAGACCCCTGAATTTGATAAGGTCATGTCGACCTTCATGATGCGCAGTGGTAGAGACCCTCGCCGAGGGGTAGAGAAAGGCCTATGGGGCGCCCAGGATAACCTGCTGGATTCCGTAGGCCCCCTGGCTCGCATTATGTATCTGGCGGATGATGCCTATGCCAAAGCCGACTCCTTCTCTGCCGAGGACACCAGGGAATGGGCACATGACGTTTGTGAATGGGCACAACGGTGTTTTTGTTTCATTGGAAACACTAATGTTACGCTCTCTTCGGAGAGACGAAAAGCAGCGTCGTACCGTATTAACGGTAAATTGGCAGACCTTGGCACAAAGGAGATTGGCGAACCGTTCCTCAAGGAACTCAATAAACACGTAAACGTGTTCACCTCCCTTAATAAGGTGCAATCCTCAATGCGCAGAGTTTTCAGGAGCAACCCTACCAGAGGGTTTTTTGGAAGGGCTGGCCGGCAGCGGGGCCGTGCCGCCAGCCGATTTTGGCCTACAGGCCCCCGCACCCAACCAACACCGTTTTACCCAACAAGAGACTATCGGCAGCAACCCTTTTCCAGAGGCTCAGAAGAGGTCGTGGACCCCGCGGACGCGGACGTTCCCGCTTTCCTGCAGGTTAGGACCCATATTCCTCCACTGTTACCATGTACCCACACTGCGTGCCGTATTTCCCTTTCTTTCCAGAATTGGGCCGCCCTATGCTCAGACACATGGATCCTACCAACAGTACAGGGATATATCATAGACCTAGTGGGGACCCCCTTTCAGGTTCAGCCCCCTCGCCCCATCCACATGTCGTCCTCCGACCACAACCTCGTCAACGCGGAGCTACGCGAGCTACGAGACAAAGGGGCCATCCAGCCAGTCCACGACGGGGGGGGGGTTACTTCAGCAACATCTTCCTGGTTCGGAAAAAGTCGGGAGAATACCGACCGGTCATCAATCTACGCGCCCTCAACGCATATGTGGTCTATCGCCACTTCAAGATGGAGGGCATCCACCTCCTGCGAGACCTTCTTCGAAGCAACGACTGGTTCACCAGGCTCGATCTAAAAGATGCATACCTGTCAGTCCCGGTGCACCCGGACTGTCGAGCACTCCTACGTTTCCTCTGGCACGGACGCCCTTGGCAATTCACTTGCCTCCCTTTCAGGCTCAGCTCAGCCCCATGGTGCTTCACCAAGCTCCTAAAACCGGTGGTGGCCCACCTGAGATCCAGGGGCATTCGATGCATCATCTACTTAGACAACCTTCTCCTCTTCTGCTCCGACGAACACAGACTACGCCAACACACTCACTTGGCAGTGTCCCTACTGGAATCTCTGGGTTTCGTGGTAAACCAACAGAAATCGGAGCTGACCCCTACCCAGACGATACAATTCCTCGGCTTCGAGATCGACTCGACGACATGCACTCTGAGACTACCAGCCTCAAAGATCACAGCCATTCGCAAGGAGATTCGCAGGGTTCTCCGTCTCGATTCCATTCCACTACGCAACCTGGCCAGGATTGTAGGACTCCTCTCTGCTTCCATTCAAGCCATATTTCTGGGTCCCCTCCACTACAGGGCCATGCAACGTCTCAAGGCGAAATACCTACACCACAGACCTACTTACGACCAACCCGTCCCGGTGACGACGGAGGTTCGCGAAGAACTATCATGGTGGCTGGACAGCATGCAAGCCTGGAATGGCCATTTTCGGAGACACCCCAGACTTCGTATTGGAATCAGACGCCAGCCTGTGGGGATGGGGTGCCACCAACGGAACCATCTCCACGGGAGGAACATGGACGGCACAGGAGCTCTCCATGCACATCAATTGCCTCGAACTCCTGGCGGGATCCCGCGAGCAGCCTGGCCCGGGAAAGATCCAACTGCTGCATCCTCCTGCGCATGGACAATGTCTCCGCAGTCCAGTACATCAACCGTCTGGGAGGCGCTCGCTCACGCCTGCTGTCGGATATCACAAGGGACATCTTCGACTATTGCCTCCCTCGCAACATCACGCTTCAGGTGGAATACTTACCGGGAGAAATCAACCTCACAGCCGACTGGTTCTCTCGCCACTGGAGAGACGTCAGCGACTGGAAGCTAAACACGAGAATCTTCAGGGCCCTAACAGCCTGGAGGGGTCCCTTTCACCTGCATCTGTTCGCCTCTCGCAACAATCACCAGACCCCGGAGTTCTTCAGCTGGCTCCCGGACCTGAAGAGCAAGGCGACAGACGCATTTCTCCAACAATGGCCGACGACAGGAGCCTACGCCTTTCCCCCATTCTCCATGATTGCAAGAACACTACACCAGATGCGGACGCAACAGGTCAAACTGGTTGTCATAACACCCTTGGTTCCCGGACCTCCTGGCCTCCTCCTACAAGGACCCTCTCTTTCTACCTTCCTTCCCGGACCTGCTCACAGATCCCAAAGGGTATCTCCACCCACTCCTCCTGGAAGACCGGCTACCCCTGGTGGCTTGGTCTCTTTCCAGGGTTCCTGGCGAGTCAGCGGACTATCGCAGGCTGCTAGGGACCTCTTATGGGACTCATGGGCCCCGGGAACTAGACGCTGTTACCTTTCAGCTTGGGCCTCCTGGTCTACTTGGTGCATGGAACGGGACTCCGATCCATTTACAGCACCTATTCCCATGATTCTTAATTTTCTTTCCTCCTTGTTTTCATCTGGCCGCTCTTACCGTTCGGTCAACGTCGTTCGCTCCGCGATTTCGGCGGCTCACACCCCCGTCGGGGATCTCCCGGTCGGCAAAGACCCTCTGGTCTGCCGCCTACTACATGGTATGCGGCTCCGCCGCCCCCCGTCCCCCAGATACCCTCACCTATGGGATGTGGGACTGGTTCTCCGTTTTTTCAGGGATTGGCTTCCGAATGACAGCCTCTCCCTACGCCAACTATCCGCTAAGTGCGCTTTCCTCCCTTGTCTAGTATCTTTCCGACGGGTTTCGGACGTTCGGGCCTTCGACGTGGACGCTTTCGAGGTGGCCCCGGAAGGGGTCACGTTCCACATTTCCCGTCGCACTAAGTCGGGTTCGACCCCTTTTACCCCTTTTTTCCCGATGACCCGCAACTCTGTGTCGTGTCCACCCTCCGCAGGTATGTTTCAGTTACCTCCTCACTCCGGTCCTCTACGTCGGGCCAACTCCTAGTCTCCTAGGTGCGCCCTCACGCCCCAGTCTCGGTCACCACACTGGCCTGATGGATCCGCTGGATCCTTTCCCTCGCAGGTATAGATCCCGCGTTCAGCGCCCACTCCGTTCGCGGTGCGGCGGCTTCATCAGCCTTCCCGGCAGGGGCGTCCCTTTCGGATATTCTCTGAACGGCGGACTGGTCTAGGGAATCCACTTTCCGTACTTTTTATTTTCGCACTCCCCCTTCTGCTGGGATGTCACTTCTTCAGCGTTAAAATTGCAAAATAGGAAGCCTCCTGTCATGTTATAAAATTGAAGATTATGCTAGCTTTAGTGTACTAATAATCTTAATTTTAATAAGGACAGGAGGCGAGTATTTTCCCTCCCTTCTGTTCCCTACCCTGACTCCTCGGGGGAGTGGATCTCAAGGTGACGGATATTGGGGTTGATTTTACTAGTTACTCTTTCATCAGGACATATTCGGAATATCTTCCATCTCTCTCTCTAGTATTGCCACCTAGATGGACAGTTTTAGTTGTACAACATGCTTACACCTAACACATATTTAGCCACTGGCCAGCTTACACTCTGTCTGTACTGATTTAATTTACACCATGCTGTTAAAACCCACAGGCGTGAACAGTTACGGTTCATTACCTAACCGATTTTATACTCTCCTTTCAGTGTAACCCTCTTCAGGACCTCCACTGGTCGCTGGTTTGTTAACCTCACGACTCCGTAAAATGGGATGAAGGCTTCGTTTGGTCTTACCTCCAAACTCGTTACCAGGAGTCTCCTCAAGTTCCGCTCGCCAGAGACCGCAGTTACAGTTTTCGTTGAGTTTCTGGATGTTCGAGCTCTATCTGGACTTGGATGTCGCTTCAAGAAAGAGGAAGTGTACAGGCAGCATGACCCTTATATACTATGCTGCTCAGTGATTTACTTGTTACTCTTTACGTTTTCTTTACTGCTGTGGAGTTTAGTAAAGAGAGTTAATGCAAAATACTCGCCTCCTGTCCTTATTAAAATTAAGATTATTAGTACACTAAAGCTAGCATAATCTTCAATTGTATCTGAATCTTAATATGGCATATACAAAACAACACATACATAGAAAATGCAGGGAGTTGATAAAGTTATACACATATAGCAAACTTGTATGCATACACTCCCTACTAATTGGAACAGGCCCAAATTTGGTCTGGATGCGGCAGATGGGGCATATCTAATAAATGTTTGAAACTAGACGCTGGGCAGCTATTGCCCTACCCATGTAAACCAATCAATTGATGCTCTCTTACTAACTTGGGGTGGATCTGGCCAAGCCAAGGCTTTCAGTCTCCCCAGCTAGTCTTTGCAGGGCTGCCTCTACTCGGGCTCCATTAAAGGAACACTATAGTCACCTACATTACTTTAGCTAAATAAAGCAGTTTTAGTGTATAGATCATTCCCCTGCAATTTCACTGCTCAATTCACTGTCATTTAGGAGTTAGATCACTTTGTTTCTGTTTATGCAGCCCTAGCCACACCTCCCCTGGCTATGATTGACAGAGCCTGCATGAAAAAAAAAAACTGTTTTCACTTTCAAACAGATGTTATTTACCTTAAATAATTGTATCGCAATCTCTAAATTGAACTTTAATCACATACAGGAGGCTCTTGCAGGGTCTAACAAGCTATTAACATAGCAGGGGATAAGAAAATCTTAATTAAATAGAACTTGCAATAAAGAAAGCCTAAATAGGGCTCTGTTTACAGGAAGTGTTTATGGAAGGCTGTGCAAGTCACATGCAGGGAGGTGTGACTAGGGTTCATAAAAAAAAGGGATTTAACTCCTAAATGTTAGAGGATTGAGCAGTGAGGCTGCAGGGGCATGTTCTATACACCAAAACTGCTTCATTAAGCTAAAGTTGTTCAGGTGACTATAGTGTCCCTTTAAAGAGGGGGGGGGGTCCAGCTGGTGGGGTGATCAAAGATTTCCCTTACCATGAGCTAGTAGGTAGAACTTGGGCTGAACCGAGTTCTCTGCACCTCCTACAGTGTCAGAGCATTGTCATGGGTTACCACAGTGATGCTCTGGTACTCTCCCCAGTGTCTGGCAAGCCTTAGGGAGAGGAGAATAAACTTTATTTATTTTTCAGTCCCTATACCCTCAATGGCCTTTCCTAACCACCACCCCACCTACTACAACTGCTAACCCTCTTTCCCCCCTGTTTGCAGATTACAAAAAACTAGGACAGGTAATACAGTGTGAAAAGCATATTGCTTTTCTGCCAAATATTTTAGCCTATATTACAATATAGCTATGTAATGTTGTAGGTTACCTGAAAAAGTAGACAAACATTTAATGTCTTTGTTTTCACTACTACGTTGCTGGTTCAGCATCTCCAATGCATACGTGTGAAATTTTTGTTCGTGGTTTGTACTTTGGCATAAACATTGAGTCACTGTCTGCAAACATTCTCAGCCTATATTATATTATATTATATAACTAGGTAACCCTGTAGATTATCTGAAGAAGTATCCAAACATTTACTGTGTTTGTTTTTACTAGTGTACTGTTAAGCATTTGTGTACTGGTGCCCCCTATGTAAAGGAGCCAATATAGGTTATAGCCTATGTACCCAGTGTAACAAATTAATACTACAAAGGGTCTACCTTATAAAAAAAATTTAAAAAATAAACAAATTCTATAAACAAGTCAAATTGTAAGATTCTTCATAATATTACTATAGAATGTTGACATCCACCATTAGATTAAATATACATTCAAAAGAGAGCTGATGCCTGCACAATATTGTAAAGATTCATTTTCTGAGCTCTATACAACTTGCCTCTTACCACAATAGGGAAAATTGTCTTTGAGCCACTGGGAGGTCCTTTGGTAGGAGATCAGCAGAGTTGAATGAAGGGACTGAGTCTAGCTATGATTATAGAGAGATCCCAATAATATGTGAGCGGGTATGTCTTTAACTTTTATTTATTTATGAGAATTACTTCATTATGAGCTTGCAATTTATTTCATTACTACACTTTTCACTTGGCTGTGCTTGACCAAACAGACACTATTATCTAAACCAGCAGATCCCAATTATTTTTTCCTGTTGAACCCTTTGACATCTGCCAACATCGTAGAACCCTCCAAAAATGTGGTGCCATATCACAAACATTTTAATTAGCAAAGTGTAATGTTTTCATTTTTTTTTAGCAATTTTTTTTTTTTGGTATACGTACACTAATTTCTACAGATAGTAAACAGATTGTAGTACTTAGGTGCAGGTGTGCTTTTGTGTGTAAAGTTTGTGTTTGTATATAATTTCAGTATTTTAATACAGGGGTGTGTTTGTATGTAATGTTTGCATTTGCGTGCAGGGGTTTGTTTGGATGTAGTGTAGGCTTTTAAATGTGGATGAACATTTGTATGTAGTATTGTTGTTTGTTTGTATATAAATTTGGAGTTTAAATTCAGGGGTGTTTTTGTATGTAATGTTTGGGTTTGCAGGGGTGGGTTTGCATGTTGTGCTGTTGTTTGATTGCTGGGATACACTGCCACATATACTTACACAGAAATACATACACATTAACACACACTCGGATAGACACAGTGACACATACACACACCTTGAAACACAGATACACACACTGGCATATACACATGAATTCAGATAGACACAGTGACACATACACACACCTTGACACACAGATACAAACACTGTCACACACACACTTAGATACACACAGTGACATACATAAAACGTAAAGGAAAATACAGGCAACACTCCAAATTCTGAAGTTGTATTTATTGGAGGGTAGGACACCCCATAAAAGTGCAAAAGTGCAATGTTTCGAACTTCTAGAGCCAAAACGTCCCACTTCTGCACTTTTATGGGGTGTCCTTTTCTCCAATAAATACACCTTCAGTGATTGGAGTGTTGCCTGTATTTTCCATTATTCTGTATCCTTGGAAGGTATAGCAGTGTTTGTCTTAATGTAGAGCACCTCTGAGGCTGTAGGGCGGATCAAATAGCAAAATCTGAGTGCAGGGGTATTGTTTTCTGACATACACACACCTTGACACACAGATATAAACAATGGCACACACACACCGATACACACATACTGACATGTACACACACAGATTATTATTATATTATTATTTATATAGCACCAACAAATTCCGCAGCTCTTTACAGTGGGTGGACGAACAAACATGTAGTTGTAACCAGACAATTTGGGCACACAGGAACAGAGGGGTTGAGGGCCCTGCTCAATAACCTTACATGCTAGATGGAGAGGGGTAAAGTGACACAAAAGGTAAGAATAGTATTAGACTAATGACAGCTGCAAGAGAAGAATCAGTCGGGAGCTATTAACAGTTTAATTGATGCGCCTTTATGAAGAAATGGGTTTTTAATGATTTTTGGAAGGAGTAGAGACTGGGTGAGCATCTAACGGAGGAGGGAAGTGCGTTCCACAGGAACGGTGCAGCCCTCGAGAAGTCTTGAAGGCGAGCATCAAAGGTGGGAGTACAGTCAGAAGATAGACATAAGTCTTCAGCAGAGCATAAGGGCCTAGACGGGAAATACTTGTGTATTAAGGAGGGAGCAGCATTATGTAGAGATTTGAAAGCAAGAACCAGAATTTTAAATTGAGCCCTATATCTTACAGGAAGCCAATGTAGAGACTGATACAAGGGGGAGTCGTGGGCAATGCGGGCGGAGAGGAAGATGAGCCTCGCCGCCGCATTCATTATGGACTGTAACGGAGCAAGTTGGGAGCACGTAAAACCACTGAGAAGTGAATTACAGTAGTCAAGGCAAGAAAGGACAGTGGAATGGACCAGCACCTTAGTCGCATCTGGCGTTAAGTAGGGTCGGATACACACACTGGCACATACACACACTTAGATACACACACACATAAACTCTGATACACATACACACACCTTGACATACTGACACAGATACACGCACACTCAAATACACACATTGACTCACAGATACACACACTGGCATATACTCAGATACACACAGCCATACACACATTTGCACACACGCACACTGACACACACACACACACACACACACACAATCTGACATACATAAACACATACATATTAAAATGTTTGTATTTGCAGCCACCCTCCTTACCTTACCTTTGTGTCCAGGAGGGTGGCTAATCTAAACTATGGGTATTCAACCTTTGGCACCCCAGATGTTGTGGACTACATCTCCCGTGATGCTTTGCCAGTATTATGACTGTAAGGGCATTAGGAGAAATGTAGTGCTATTTCTTCATCAATCTATTGTTCCTGTAACATATTGTAATCATCTCATTTATTGTTAAATTTCTCCCTTTATAATATTTTAAAGCGCTGCAGAATAAGTTGGTGCTATCTAGACTATAGACTGTAAGCTAGTTTGAGCAGGGTCCTCTTCAACTTATCGTTCCTGTAAGTTTTCTTGTAATAGTCCTATTTATAGTTAAATCCCCCCTCATAATATTGTGAAGCACTATGGAATCTGTTGGCGCTATATAAATTTCAATAATAATAATAATAATATATAAATGCCAATAATGATATTGGAGTGCTTGAAGCAGCACTGTCATGCCGAACTTACCTTTCCCCAATTGCTTCCTCTTATCTTCCTCTCTCAGGATCTGTTCTTTCTAACTGATCTAGTTTTCTTTAAAACATACAAGAGACTACTTTGTCTTATGTATTTTTGTTATGCTTGACCAGCTTTGACTCACTTCCTGTGGGTCAAAGGAATATTCCCACAATACTCACCCTTTCCTTCATGATCTTGCGATGCCCCTTTTCACTATTCCTGAACGCGCTGTCATTTAGACAGGACACCAGCAAAACTACCAAATTTCATCCTAACAGAATGAGTACAGTTTGTCCATTCGAGTTAGGACGAACATCGGTACTTTCTGTTTGAAAAGGAATTTCATTCAAATGAATGAAATTCCTATCTGATCCGTGCCGCCATTGCATTTAGCAGCCACTCAGTAGATAGCTCCCTACTTCCCACGGTATCAGGAAGCTATCTACTAAAAGATACTGTTGTAAAGAAGAAAAAAAAGACCCCCCACTCCTATGCAAATAATTAATGGGGGGGGCCTAGGGGACCCCCGGCCCCAACCCATGAGCGGCTGTGGGGGCAAAAAGTAACAAAGGTGGGGACCTATTGTTCCCCCCTTGCCTCCCAGTCACGAGTGGCCGGTTGGGGCCCTAAGTCTCCTCCCCTGGTCCCCACCCACGAGCAGCGAGTAGGGGCCAAAAGTAACAAAAGAGGAGGGGGGTTAAAAAAAAAACTGATGCCGCCATGACAGTGCTGCTTTAAGGTTGCCTGCATGTTCACCCCACACTGTTTTGTTTTTTTACTTTCACTTATCTGGAAAGATAATTCTGTAGCTGGATAGAGTATATAATGCATTTTTTTTATTTTGTGGTCACCAGAATTGTGTTTATGACTGTGCTGACACGAATAAGAAGTTACAATATTGCCTGGCCTAATGGCTATTCAGTATCATTTTTGCTGTACCAATTCTGAGTTGCCAAAATTAGATTATTATATCTCTGCATTAAAAAAAATAGGTGAGCTAATCAATAGAACTTTACTTTTTATATAATGTATTATATTTCATACATTATTATGTATACATTAATATAATGATTGTCTTTTTCCTTTTGCTAACACGCATTAATGAAAAATGGGGAGCAGCTGCAGCAGGAGTCATTTTAAGTTGAAAAATGCGAACCCTGACAAGAACAAAGCTTTTCCATGCATTCAGCTTGTAGCATCCTTCGTATGGAAAAAAAATAGTGCACTGCAAGCAGCAAGAGTAATTTAATATAAAAAAGATGATATTTCAAAAAATGAAAAGGTGGAACGAGTGAGTGGTTCATCAATTGCCCACTCACTTTTTCCAATATTTTTTTTGAAAAATCACCTTTTTTCAATTATATTACTCCTGCTGCAGATGCTTCAACTTTATTAAAATGCCTTTTGATGTAGTGGTTTCAACCTTTTTTGGGCTGCGACTCACAGTGCCTGCTAACTCTATAAATAGAGTTGGTACAATCTGATGATAGCACACTGTTTCTTTCCACACTGAAAGACAGTCAATGATGCTCCTGACTGGAATTATAGAAAGGTTTGTTCTTCTTAGGGTGGAAGGGTTGAGTCTATAGTCAATTGCCCATGCCCACTTATCTTTTCCTAAGAAAGACATGATCATCCTTTAGTATGGAAAAAAAACAGTGCTTTGTCTGTTTCTTCCAATTGCGTTCGCAGAGGTATCAGGCATAGCCATACTGCAAGACTTGGGTAGGCAGAGTGATGCCACTACAATCAAATGCATTTGAAAAAAGGGGCAGTCATTTATTTATTTATTTTTAGGTGAGGTGAATAATAGGATGCTCAACACCACACATGTTAGAGTATGTTTTTTCTACCAAGAGTACTAAAAAACACCTGCCACACTCAGAGAAGGCAGGGTTAGGTTATGAGTAGTAAATCAATATGGGTGTAGTAGCTGGTAGTAGTAGCTACGAAAGGTTAACTTTTTGTCAGCCTGGTGCCTCCAGTCAAGATGAACTATTCCACAATATACAAATTAATAATCAACCAACCAGGCTTTGAGGATATAGTAGGTAAGGAAACAATTGTATAATGATATTCATACATTGTGTCATGGAAATAGAGACAGACAATAAAGAGCAAGCTGAAGGGAGAGACAAAGATGGGAACAAATACTGGGCAGAGGGGATGTGTAGATAGAATGAGTGGCTGGAAAAAAAAACTGGCATGTAACGGAAGAGAAAGTGTGGAGAAGATTGAGGACCAGATGGAGAAAGATACTGGCGGTAGGAAAATAGATGGTGCAGATGTTGAGGCACTGGTGAATGATGAATACTTACTTACTAACTTATGCCATCCATCCCTCCTGGGATATGAGCCGCCAAAGGTAGATCCCCAGAGAATTTTGTCATGGGCCATCCTTTCTAGTTGACTCCAGGTGTAGCCCATCCTTGTGATATCTGCCTCGAGGTCGCGTCGCCAGGTGTTTCTTGAACGACCTCTCTTCCTCTTTCCTTGGGTGTTTCACCTGAGAGCCTGCCTGGTGATGTTGGCAGTTTGTGTAGAGTATGCCCTATCCAGCCCCATCTTCTCTTCCAGATTACTGCCTCTGCTGAAAGTTGGCAGGTCCTTTCCCATAGGTTGGTATTACTGACGGTGTCTGGCCAGCGAATGTGGAGAATCCTTCTAAAACAGCTGTTGATGAATGTCTGGATTCTTTTGTTGGTGTTTTTGGTTGTCCTCCAGGTTTCAGCCCTGTACAGCAGTACTGACTTCACATTGGAGTTGAACAGTCGGATCTTGATAGTCAAGGTTAGCTCTCTGTAAGCCCATATGTTCTTGAGCTGGATGAAGGCAACTCTTGCTTTGCCGATCCTTGCCTTGACATCTGCATCTGTTCCACCTTGCTGTTCGATGATTATGCCCAGGTAGGTGAAGAACTGTACTTCCTCCAGGGGACTTCCATTCGGGATGATTGGGTTGATGTTGCTGAAGTTGGTCTTAAGGATCTTGGTCTTCTCCTTGTGGATGATGAGTCCAACTTGTGCTGATGTAGCTGCCAACACACTGATCTTCTCTTACATCTGCTGCTGGCTGTGGGAGAGAAGTACAAGGTCCTTCGGCAAAGTCCAAGTCATCCAGTTCACTCCACATGGTCCACTGGATTCCATTTCTGTGTTTGCTGGTGGATGTCTTCATGATCCAGTTGATGGTGATGAGGGAGAGGAATGGGGATAACAAGCATCCTTGTCGGACTCCAGTCTTCACATGGAAGCTGTTGGTAAGCTGTCCTCTGTGGATCACTCTGGAGGTCATTCCTTCGTATGAGCTCTTGATCAGGTTGAGCACCTTGGCTGGGATGCCGTTATGCTGGAGGAGCTTCCGTAGGACCTCTTGATCCACACTGTGAAATGCCTTCTCATAGTCGATGAAGTTAATGTACAGCGATGAGTTCCACTCCAAGTACTGCTCGACTACGATGCACAGTATTGCAATCTGGTCCATGCATTATCGATTCTGCCGGAAGCCTGCTTGTTCATATGATAGTTGTGGATCAACGACGTCCTTCATCCGCTCTAGGAGGATCCAGTTGAAGACCTTGCCTGGCACTAACATGAGTGTGATACCTCTGAAAGGTCACCTTTCTTTGGAAGCTTGATTAGATAACATTCCTTCCAGTCAGTCGGTATCTCTTCTTCCTCCCAGATCTTTTGATGATTCCAGGTCTGCTTTCAGGGCCACTCCTGGTATGTCATCAGGTCCAGCTGCCTTCCTGTTCTTCATTAGGCCTTTCCGATCTCTTCTCTAGTCGGCTTGCCGCAGTTGAAGGGGAGATCTTCATTGGCTGGGTGGATGTCTGGTGGATTTGGTGGTGCTGGTCTGTTCAGGAGCTCCTCGAAGTGTTCAGACCATCTATTCATCTGCTGCGCTAGTCATGTGATGACCTTTCCCTCCTTGTCCTTGACGGGTTGTTCTGGCTTGCTGTACTTCCCAGCCCGTGTATACCCATGGCTTGTTCATATCCTGTGTTGTCGGGTCCAATCTTGGCATTGAAGGGATGACGATGTCTCTGGCTCGGAATGTCTCTACGACTTTCTGCAGTCTATTGTAAAACTCGTCCTTGTCTTCTTCATCGCAATCATTGGTTGAAGCATAACTCTGGATGACATTGAGCTTAACCTTCTTCTGCTTGGTTCTGAAGGATGCTGTGATGATTCTAGGGCCGTGTGCCTCCCATCCAATCAGTGCCCTTTGTGCTTGCTTGGACAACATAAAGCCTACTTCCTGCGTGTGGGGTGCGTCACTCTCTTTCTGCCCGGAGTAAAGCAATACCTCTCCTGTTATCAGTCTCCTCTGTCCTGTTTGTGTCCATCTGGTTTCGCTGATGCCCAGTATAATCATGTTGTTCTTCTTCATCTCGGCAGCTACCTGCTTCATCTTGCCTGTCCCGTACATGGTCCTAACATTCCATGTGCCGATGTGGGTTCTCCTGGTCGACAGAAGGGTAATTGGCTTGGTGGTTTCAATTTGGATTTCACAACCTATCGTCATGTATCTCCGAATTGTCGGAGGTCCTCCATCTTCCTGGAAATTAGTATCTGTTTCTCTTTTTGGTGTTTCTGTAGCGGTTGAAGTTTTTCCAGGGTGAGGTTGTTAGCCCCACACCCAAGCCTCCTCCTTTTTTCATCCGGGCTTGGGACCGGCAATGACGGAATTGAATCATGAATACGTTTTAAAAAAATATAGAGGAAGAAATACACTGGGGAGAAGTATAGAAATACTGTTGTATTTTTAAGAACGACATTGAGTGGGACATACATGGAAAGGTTGTAGCTGGAGAGAGACAATTGCAGAAAACTCTTGGAGGATGATTTGTTGGAAATAGACTGAGAAGGAAATGGAGATATGAAGTTGAGGGTTAAGTTGGAGAAATTGGATATGAGAAACATGAGAGGAGATGCAGTGCAAGCATGGAACAGATTAAAGGGCACTTGAAAGAGGTTGTGAGACATTAGAGTGTGGGGAGAAATACTGTAATATATAAGAATAGCGATTGGAGTAAGATATGGAGAGGCTATGTAATGGACAAAACCAAAGGAGAATGAAAAGATAGAGAAACAGTAGAGGATGATGGAAAGAGACTGGGAAAAGATGAAGATAGACGTTAGTGGAAACAATAGACATCTTGAGTGATTGAAAAAAATACCAAGTAGAATCTAGAAAAAGATAGTAAAGAAAGTTATATAGAAAAGTTTTTTTTTATAAATGCAAAGAGACCAGAAGGGAAATGCTGAGTAGAGGTGGAGGGTGATAGTAAAATAGTAGGCATGTAATTATAGACTTGGTTCTTCCAAATTGATATGGTTCAGATTTTTAATATTTTGCAGTGATAAAGAATATTGATTGAACATGTTTTTGATTCAATTCAATATTGCAGATTGTTTCAAAAGATTTCTAAAATAAGGGGAAAAGGGTTCCTATTTGATAACAAAAATAAAAACAATGGTTATGAAGAATTTTGATTGAAATTTGATTTGAAATAATTAGATTTAAAAGGACACCAAATTGGTGGAAATTCTACCAAATATCAGTTCTGAGGAAATGGAATGTCCTTTATAATTATTTTTATCAATGCTATCTTAAAATTTACTAAGTACCTACACCTAGAAGATTCTTCTAGAGGTCGAATGCTATGTACAATGGAGTTTATCCACAAATAAATAGTTGAAACCAGGCATATGTAAATAATACAATATTTGCACTGATGTCATGTGAGAACAATATACTGATAAACCTTTTGTAAAGTTCGGAGATAATACTCCACTCACCAGTTTCCATGAAAGACGCCCGGCTGGGAAGCTTTAAACCTTGATGCCCATGAAGAAAACAATATGTCCTAATAAATTAATATCAAAATTCATAGAAAGTACAACAAATTGACCCCCAATTACCTTTCAACTGCACTTTCAGAGATTTTTGTTCGAAATGTAAGGGGTTGAAAAAAATCCCAAAAAAACATCAAATATTTGACAAAATAAGCAGAAGCCTCACAAAATTACTTAGTATACTATGATGGGGACAAGAGTAAGAGTAAGTAACATGCATTCAATGAGCAGAGGTGGCTGCGGGATTGGGTTGAACAGAATATTAGTAATGTTACATGAGGGTGCCAATGAGTTGTATCTCTGGGCACCTTTTGAGCTTTTCCTCAGTGACTCTAATTGCAACCGGTATTCCTGAGAAACGTACTATTCTTCTGAAAGAATTCTCCCGCTAATAGGTGGATGTATGTTTTAGACAGTATACCCACTTCAGGGCTGATGCTGCCCCTACCTTAAGGTCTATACTCAGGGGGTTGCAATCTTACTTTTGAAAAAAATTCAGTAATTTAAATGATCCACAAGGCAGATTTTTATTTGTAGAGGGACACATAGGAAATGTATTGTTCACTTTTTCGAACGTATGTGCTCGAAACTGAAACCTGGTCCCATTTATCAAACAAACTTTAAAAGGAAATTAGAAGATTTCAGGGAGGGGATATTGGTGTTGGTAGGGACGTGATACTTCATCAACGTCAACTATTGCAAATGGTTGTTTACTCCTATCGGCTGGTGGATTGCTGGCACATGCTCTTAATACTCTCACACCGCCCACAGATACTCCAGACTAAACATGATCTTCCACTCCCACAGACACCTACATACCTTAACCAAAACCTCAATTATCAGCATCGCCTGGTCCAACCACACCCCAATCTTTATTTCTTTGTCCCTAGAGGTAATAACTTCATCATATCCACAATGGTGATTAAACCAGACCCTGTTGGATGACACCAGAGTAGTGGAGGATGTACATAAGCTGTTATCTTTGCACTTTAATGAAAAATGGTGAGGTCACTTCACATCTCCCTGGATATGGAAAAAAAATTCCCTAACCCAGAACATACATCAAGCGGAATTGGCACATATAGCCAATCCAACACAAGATTTATTTAACAAATATATAGCTCTTAGGATGCAGCTCCAGCAAATTCTAAATCTAGGAGCACATATTCCACTCTGGAATAATGAGGGTCCTAAAACAAAGACACCAAGCCTCCTTCACATCTAATATTACCGAAGTAGGAGGTGCCCTCCAAACAACAATTGTGAAAATAGCAGAATCCTTCTGCTCCTTTTATTAGTCCCTTTGGGGTCAGTTTAATTGTGTGGTGAGCTCCTCAAGAGTGAAGGGTCCATCTTGCATGATAGAATCGACTGGGGAGACAGTCTGTCCAAGGTTGGTATTTATATATTTGAGCATAGCCTCTCTCTATGGAGGGTTAAGAGAGAGGATATACTCAAATATATCAAATACACTGTAGAGTATAGCCACATGGAAGCACCTAAAGTGGTATTTGATCAAACAAGTATAATCTCCAAGACATCACCCCACTCAATTGCAATGTTGAGATATACATGTTCCTGCATGCACACCATGGAAAGATTATATGACTATTTGTTTATATTTTGCTATAATTTTCAATCTGAATGTTATAAAATTTACAAAATACATGACACTTATGGATACCAAGACCTTTGATCCAATATCCCACTGCACTATACGTATGATTATTACCATTTATAATTATTATTGTTCTATGTATTACTTGTCACTAGGATGTGTCAAGTTGTCTTGAAACCATTAAAAAGTGATTGGTGTCATGCAAAAATAAAGAATTTAATAAACTGGCTTTGAAAGGGAAAAGCCCTGGCCCAGATGGCCTTACACCCAGATACTAAATCACCTTTCTGCCCCATCTTGTAAAATACTTTGTTGATACATTCAACTTTCTCGCCCTGAGATGCTCCCTGCACACCCCTCTAAATGCTACTTGCCTCTATCACAGTTTCCCGAAGGATTATCTAAGAAGGATTCCACCAAGTGCGGTAGTTATAGGCCAATTTCCCTTAAACTCTTTGCTAAAATGCTGGCTCTCTGCCTTAAGCCCCTCTGATCTGGCAGGGTATGTACCAGGTTTGTACCAATACTACTAAAATACTCAATATCATACATGGAGACAACATCATTAAATGGCCAACACTTAAATGTAGAAAAAGCCTTTGACAGAGTGGACAGGTCCTATCTCTTCTATATTTTGGAGGCATTGGAGCTTGGGGTAAGATTCCAGTCAGAGTTACTTTTCCCCAACCTTTTCAATTGGCAAAAAAAGGATGCCCTTGTTATTTACAGTGGTGACTCTATGAATAATATATAGGGGAGAATATAAGATACCACTGTCAAAACTGGTGGGGAACTAATAACTTCCACCACTAAATTATACAACTAAAAAAAAATGAAATGTGTGTGTGTGTGTGTGTATGTGTGTAAGCAGTGACAATGTGTGTGTAGGGGTTTACAGTGTATGTGGGGGTGTAACAGTGTGTGTGTAGGGTTGACAGTGTGTGTGTGTATGTGTGTGTGTTTGTGTAAGGGGTGACAATGTGTGTGTAGAGGGTGACTGTGTGTGTGTGTGTGTGTGTGTGTGTGTGTGTATGTGTGTGGGTTGGGGGTTACAATGTGTGTTTAGGAGGTGACAGCATATGGGTATGGGACTGACTGTTTGTGTAGTGGAGTGACAGTGTGTGCATGTGTGTAGTGGGGTGACAGTGTATGTGTGTGGGTGACAGTGAGTGGGGGGTGACAGTGAGTGGGGGGATGACAGGTGTGTGAAGGGGTAACAGTGTGTACGTGTGTGTGGAGGGTTGGCAGTGTGTGGGGTGGGAGGGTAATACTGTGTGGAATGACAGGTAGGTTGGAGGGAGGGGTGACACTACAGTGTTTAAGGAGGCTGTTTCAGCGAGCAGCCTCCCCACACTAAAATAATTTTTGTTTTAAAGAAATCTGTTCCCTGGTGGTCCAGTGGCCATGATATTCAATCTGCAGCTCTGCCAGGTGCAGAGCTGCAGACCATGTGTCTTGCCAGGGCCCATCTAGGCTGGCAGGCAGGCTGGCAGCTGTGGTTAGCCGGCTGGCTGCCTCTGGTAGTGCCGGCTGGTTGGCAGGCCTCTTTCGTCAGGTGTCTGTTTCTACCCTGTTTTATATTTTTACACAGACAAACTAAACAGCATTGCACAATACATTTTCACTCTATTAATTACAATAGCAACAATCAACAACAACAAAATACACATGGAACTCAAGAGTTAAACTATATTCCAAATGAGGCAAATCAGATAATTTATACAGGTGCATATCATTGTATCTAGGTGTTTCTTTGCTTATACTCTTTTAATATGATACAGTGTTTATTATTCCCAACATCTCATCCATCAATCACTTGACATACCTAGAACAATTGTTTGGAGATAAGATTAAGCATATGTGCTTTAATATTTTATCACTGGATTTGCAGTAAAACATCTTTGTATGATCCCTACAATTTTACTCTGGGTGGGTCGTTCTTTGATCTAGTACCAACATGACAGCAATAGTGAAAACCGCAACAAAGTTTATTATAAGGTTCTCAAAGGTCAGAAGTAAAGTGACAGAATTTTAAATTCAGCAGGTTTCTCCTCCTCCTGATGCATCTGTTAATCAATGTAGAAAAGTGCACAGGGTGGTGGTGGAAGGGGGAAGAGGGGTCATAGCACTTTATTCTAAGATCAAAGGAGTTCCATAGAATGAATAGCCAGTGTTTGCATAATCACAACAAAGCCTGCAGCCATCACACCACCTTCCAGCAACTTAAGCCATTGTCACTAGAACAATCATTCATTAGGCAAGGAGCTCCTTTCACTGTTATTGAAGGTTGAAAGTGAGGGACAAGATATGGCAGGGGGTAGCAGATGATACTCGACCATCCTCTTGTCATACACATGTTCTAATTTTCTAATTTACCAAGTCAGTGACCTATGGGATATATTGAGAGTTGCTGCCATTAAACTGATTTAAAAAAAAGAGAAACAAAAATGATCTTCAGGGCCTTCAGTGTTTTTGAAAACAATAGAAAAGTAGGTGAATATGCAATGTAGGCACAAATGGGTATTTATAAAGGGAAACTGTCACTTATCCTGAAATTTACATTGTTTATATTTGTATATATATTTTTTTATTTTTGTTCTATTTTCTATTAATTACAAATTTGGCAAATTGGATTATAATTCAGTTTAGACAAGACAGAGTCATGGAAATATTTTAAATGAATAGGAGAAATAAAAGCATTGTCTAATTTCTATTCTTTTCTGTGTGTTTTCTCTATGTTGATTGCCAGGTTTGAAGGACATAACACTGACTCACAGGGAGCTAAAATAGAAGTGCTCAGTTGCAGAATAAAGAAGTGTGGATTTCTTCATATTAATTCATATTTTTTTTAATATAGGTATATAAATAAGCAAAAAGACAAATTACATTTGTAATACTGCATGAAAAACATTGCAACCTACCCTCACAATCCCTTCTGGTTCATATTACAAGCCAGCACAGTCAATTACCTTTAAAGGCAGATATAACGTCTGGAGCAAATGAAGACCTATGTTTTCACATAGAACTTACTTTTATTTTAAGTTTTGCCCATGTAAAGCCTCAAATTAATATATCCAAAAACGATTAAATTATCCAAAAATATTAATTAAGGCCTAATCCTTCATAAAGAGAAGAACTGAGGACAAAATGTGCATGTACAAATATCCATGAGATTGATTAATCCAGTGCTTCTCTTTGAGTGGCAACATCACAAGAGCTGCTATGTGTGCATTCATGAGTGGCAAATTGAGTAAGAACTCAGCCCTCCACTCATGCTCAGCTACCAGTTAACTAAAGTGCCACTCCCCCGCCGACAGAACATATCTAAGATTTCCTTCAAATTACATGATATGATCTGATAGGTAAAATAAATGTCTGTGTGCTGTGTGTGTGAGGGTGCTGTATGTGTGTATTTGTTAGGAGGGACTGTGGGGGTGGAGGGGGACTATTTAGGAAATAGCCCCCCTCCATTCTTACCTTTTGTAGGAAGGGGGGACCATGCTGCTGCCATCGCTGGTGGTCCAGTGGTGAGTGAACTTTAGCCTGCGGGGCTAGAGTTCACTCTCGCGAGATCTGAGCGTTGCCGCCCTCCCTGCCTGAGGGCCGGTGAGGGAAATCTTTGATCTCCCTCACCGTCCCATGGAGGCACATAGTGCGGGCCGTGGGGATTAGGGTGTGCCCAGGCACACCCGGCACACCACGTGCACACGACTATGGTGCCATTTAGCCTAGGTATGCCTGTTTTCTTGACAGTAAAGACATGCAAACACCTACCTAAGAAAACCTTACTGCCAATTAGACAGGTCCAGAAATATCAGAAAGATCAGGTCCAGTAAGATTGTTCCCTTTTATGTTGGAGAGGTCATGGGAACAGAAGCATTATCCATTTATAAGACTAATATGGGAGAAAAACACAAAATTGTAAATATATACAAAGTGTAAATTTCTCACAGTTTGTACTATGAATACATACTGTATATTTCTGGTATTGTCAACATTGGTGTACAATTTATAATTCTTTTGTTGATTTGAGACATAACGTGTTACATTTCATATTAGTATTGTAACTCTTCATTTATGCTTTCTTCTATTTTTTTTTTTGTTTGTTTTTTCTTGTGTGCTTAGTTTCTGCTTTCTGTATTTTGTTTATGAAAAAAACATTATAACCATTGTGCTTATACAATTAAATTTTACCGAGGATAATAGAATGTGAGATTTGATATTGCATTGCAGTTTAACTATTCAAATGTATACAAAAATGGGGTCATGTATAAAAATGGTTTAAAGTAGTTGTAGTTGCTTTAATGTGTTTTGTTCAAAACTAGTCTTATCTCAAAAGTGACAGTTCCTCTTTAATAATTAAACTTTCCTTTTCAGATTTTGTAGAGTACTTTAAAGATGGATTACCCACTAAAGCCAAGAATTCATGCTGTGCTATATATTTGCCTTGGTTAATTGAACACATGCAGCATGTGGTCCTGGCCAACTGTGTCTGAAACACATCTAAAATTCTGGAGGCTATCTTATCTGTCTGGTTACCTATGTACTGAAACTAATCATGTTAGATTGTTTGAAATCTGTATATTAATGTCCACACAGCACAACATAATTATAATACTAAGAGATATAAATATCTTTGTAAGCCAGTTCGATCAGGGCCCTCTTCACTTCTTGTCAATTACTTGCTATTGTATATAACTTGCTGTCACATATCCCCACTGTTTAAAATCTTGCCACGGTGCGACAAAATATAAATCTGCTCAACCGAGGCTGCTCAGAGTTAAATCACAATATATGATGAGAACTTTGTACTATTGTTCTTTGTAGCTGTCTAATTTTATTACAACCTGTATTTCTAATTGCCTAGATATTCTGGAATTGCTATGCAAGTCTTACTCAGCACTGTTCAACACCCAAATAAACTCTTGGGAGTTGTTTGGAGAAGCAAAAAAAAGTTAATTGATCTTGTTGCTACATGTCTTTTTGTGCATAAGCCTGTCAAATCACACTCATGAATATGATACTTCTAGAGTGAAAGACAATATTAGTCAGTGCATTGTTTCTGGTGTCAGACCTGCATAGAATATCACTTTTACAAATTTAAATAAAGCCTTTAAAATATATAGGGGTCTTTCACTGACAGCAGAGTCGGCTCAAGTTTACTCCAAGGTTATGTGATAACAAGTTCAACATTGTCACCTAGGTCTAGGATATCGAATAAGATGAACCTGGTTTAACTGGACATACAAATTCAGCTAAGATGTGCTCATTGGCTCACGAGAACCATGCTTAAAGTATATTATATGCCATTCATGGTGATTTGTGATCAGAATTTGGCAGACTTTTTGGATGGTTTACTCATTGAATTGGGATTTGAATTTGGAATGGTATTGGAAATTTTAGGCTAAAGTGAGTGAAAAAAATATTTTTTGCCTAAAATTTGCAATTTTATTACCAATTATGCACAAATCCTGGCTTAGCGAATGACCCACTATGTGAGCAAGGTTTTGGTTATTATTACTCCCCAAATACACAATCTTTTAAAAAGTTAAAAATAAATAAATAAAAACAACTAAAAGTGCTCTTGCCTGCCACATTGCATTCTCCTTAATTTATTTCTTCTAACCTTCTTGCATCAAACCTGCCTAACAATGCAGATTGCCTAACAGTAAACCTCAAGTTGAAAATCTCAATAAAGGTTGAAACAGTTTGCATGAGTGGTCTTTCAAGAACCACACCCTCTGGCCTTTCAAAAGCCACCTAGTACATACTGAAGATGTCCATCTATAACATACATAGGAATTCCTACCCAGAAACCTGATTTGCACAGTTAGAGATGAATACTGAGGCTATTTGTTTAAAAAATAAACATGTTGTCTCAATTAATTGGTGAATACTTGTGCTCAGCAAAGATCTAAAAAAAATGATTATTTAATAGCATGTTTAGAAACTGCTATGTTTAGACTGCAGGGTTAATCCAGCCTCTAGTGGCTGCCTTCCTGACAGCCACTAGAGGCCGCTTCCACGATTTACACGGAGTAAATTGCACTTATTTGATGCTGGACGTCCTCACCGAGTCCAGCGTCAAAAAAGATCTCCATAGGAAAACATCGAGTAATGGGCAGGTTTGAATGTGTGCGCATGCGCATTCGGCTCCACTCGGAAGCTGGCGTCGATGGAAGAGAGGTCACCAGTGCCGAGGGAGCCCGCAGCTGGATTAAAGTAAGCAAATAAATGGTTAATTAACCATTTATTCGCTTCATAATGGGGCCCTAGTCACCGTGCTCTATAGTGTTTTTGAATACAAAACATATTTGTATTCCTAACGCTATAGTGTTCCTTTAATGTCCATGTTGTACACTTTTGATTGGTTAGTCTGTGAATGCTCCTTGACATGTCCACTGAGTTGCATATGTGTTGACGATGGACATGTGGCCACACCTGCTACCACCATATGGCTATATTAGAAGGTAGATGTGAGATTATATTTTCTATTTTTTTAATTTAAAATTAAAATTTAACATTTTATTATTGTAAAAAAGATAACACAACTAAATAGCAACAGTTTCCAATTTCATATAATAATTGTCAGAAACGGTGATTACAATCACAATTCTAATAAATTGTGATGATATAAATGTAACAAATACACTTTTTATCTTCTTATAATAACACACAGCAGCATGAATCCCAATTACTAATGTGTTCAGAAAAATAGAACACGAGACAGAATGTGTGCTTGTCAGTAGATAAATAGATAAAACCGAATGTTAGTGCATTAATAAAAATATTATTTTATACGGAAAAGCTAATTTATTTTAAGACTGTGTGCAGGTTCCTAAAAATAAATTAAAAGATTAAAACTGCCCTTCACTTCTCTTCCATAACTGATCCAATTGTTTGTAATTTGAAACTAAGCAGTTCACTCAAAGGTCTATTGATCAGAAGCTTCTAAGACTGTAACTTCAAAGTGTCTGCAGGAAGTTTCATACAATTTTCAAGCAGCGTGTGGTTGGACAGTTGTTTTTTCTTCTTCATTCTTTCTGGCAAAGGAAGACATTCTTACCTTATTATCATAGTTCAGTCTGTCTCACTATACCCCTAAGCTGTTTGTCACCAGTTGCATTACACATTTATGAATATTTGTTAGTGTGATCATAGGAAGTGTGGAAGTGATCAACAACATTTAAAACTATTAAAAACAGGCAATTTTTAAAATCAGTATACAATCATAGTTTGTATTTAATCTGCCAAGGAACCATGCTATGAATTTTCTTGGAATAAAAATGTGTAGATAAAATTTGTATTTTTCAATTATTATTATTATTATTATAAATTATAAAATTTGATTATATTCAAGAAATAGGAACTTTATTATTTATAGGATAATGATAATAATAATAGTAATAAAAATATATGTAACTTCTTTTTACTTGAATACATCACATTGCTTTCTGATGATTTCATTAGCCTCTGTGTAGGCACAAGAGAAACTGCATTAGTAATTTTGCTATCTGACTGCCTTTATTATGTACAAAATAAATAAAAAAACATTTAAACTAAAATTAATGTAACATTAGGAAAATGTTGTGCTATTCAGTAAAATATTTTTATTTTATATTATAACATTAAGCTAGTATGATAACAAAGTACTTTGTATTAAATCACATTGCTAGAGCTCCACTTACTGGCAGGGCTTCTGTATTTATTTAATTTTTGTTGGGTCTGTGTATATTGATACTGCCTTTTCTCAAATTGTACAGCATTACAGAATGTGTTGGAACTTTAGAAATTCCAGTAATAATAATATGAAAACTACAATATTGTAATCTATTGTGCCTAATTATAGAGTTGAAGTGAATTGACAACTAACTTGTATAATTTAGGTCACAACAGGTAAGATTAAGATGTTTTTGTGTGTTTGGTTTTAATTCATCATAGTCTATGTTTAGTAAATAGACCCTTGAGTTTTGAGTGCTTAGATTCACTACTACAGTATATGAAAAGCGATACAGGTAAAAAGAGCTAATTACTAGGTCAATAGATTTGTATCAATATGCATTTAGTAGCATATGCGTAGATGTATCCGCAGTCTCATGTGTGACTTCATGTGTTTTTAAACAACATCTCAAAGTCTTCTCAATTTCAATCCACCCTATGCTTTCTATTTTCCATGCTTATGTTAGCTGGCATGCCTTTGATCTTCTCTAATTAAAGGGTTACTAATGCTGCTCTTTCCAAGGGAGGTGATGCTGTAAGTAGGGATTTGTAATGTGACTGGGGAAACCCTCAGGCAAAATGTTGGGGGCAGGAGAAGGATGGGAGACTTATCACACTGAGCAAATAGTTGGAAAAAACATTGGGCAATTTATAAACCTGTCTATACAAGGAATCTAGAACAATAAGACGGATGCAACCACCAATTAGAAAATCATTTCATATAGGTTAAAAACTTTGTATGTTTATTTTTAATTTAACATTTTTCTTCCCTATTTAAGTATACATTTTCCAAAATAAAGAGTTAGTTCCCTGTAAATAGTATACTGTTTTGTTTTGTGCTGAACTCCTTGATAAGTTTTTAACAAACTATCACTACTCGTCATGTGATTTATACAAGATCTTGTAAATAGGAAGGAAAAAAAGATTTCATCCTGCGTATAATACGCTACATGTACTTTCACTTTACCCTGAATGAGTGTTGAATAAGTAAGTAAGTAAGTTAATATAGCTGGGGTTATAAAATATATACATTTTAGTAGGGCAACGTTATTTAATTCGGAATTCATAAAGCTTTATTATGATGTATACAATAATATTAAAATAAGTGCCAAACTGGATGTAGTCTAGATCCTTAGCATATAAGAAATGTACCCCTGGTTATTTCATCTATGTAACCTCCATAAACAGTGATGTCTGTTTAAAGCCCCACAGACTGTTTGTTAAAGGGCCGGTGACCTCTCTGCTGAAAACAGATGCTTCTGGGTGTCATCCATAGAATGGATGGTTAAATGAAATTGGAATCCCTATAAATTGTCTGGTAATTGCTACCACAGTTTGGAACTACTGTTTTTACACAAATCAATAAGATTTCATAACTCTGGTGCTTCAATGAATTTTGAAGCTCTTTCTTTTTTTTTGATGCACTGCAACTACTGTAAAGAAGCAATGGTTTATTCAATATTCACTAAGAAACATACAGGGGATCCTAGGAGATTCAAACTCTAAATCCAATTCAAGAAGCAAAGCACAGCAGATAAATCTGAGTAAGTATTTACCCATTTACTGCTGAATAGTAACATATAGGTCTTGGAACAATTAAAAAAAAAAAAGATGTGACACATGCCAACATATAAAACAGCCCACTCCACAACTCCTAGATGGTCTAGCGCAGTGTTTCCCAAACCAGTCCTCAAGACCTAATAGTCCAGGTTTTGTCAGTATCTCCATTGGAGTAAAATGGGGAAATACATAAATCCTGGCTTGTTGGTGGATCATGTAAACTGGTTTGGGAACCACTGTTCTAGAGTATGACTTATGGCTAAATACCTAATTAAGCATAAACAATCATGACTTGATAAATATAAACTATGTAAAATGTCTTACATTCTGTTATGTAAGGAATAATCTTCATTTACTCAAATTATATAAAGCTATGCATCTGAATGGACAATTTAATAAAGGTTTTGGAAAAATATTCCCACATTCCACCTTCACAAACCTTTTCGCAAATGGGTGTGAATGTTTCTTATAGAAAGTAGAAAGGGGTACTCTCCTTTTAAAAAGAGCACACCAAGGCTGGCATAAACAATGGTCTTTGTGTCACAGTTAACCTTTCACAGACACCTGTAACAACCCTGCGTGACTCTTTTATTTGATCTTTGATTGTCCTTTTAATCTTCTTAGCACACAGTTGGAGGTACTTCAAAGCTTTGCTCTGTGAGTTGAATCTTTTGTATGTGCCACAGGTAACTGTTATAGTTATATGACATTTATGAAGTATATAAAATTCTACTGCGTATTTGGTCAAAGGTGAGTTACCACAAAAGCAAGCATCATTCGTAAATTCTCCACAATGATTCAGGCTATGTGAAAAAAAAGCATTCTTTTTTTTTTCAAACCTTACCACAGTATTAAATATATATGTAATGTTACACACATCAGTTAAGTAAGTAATCATACACATACTATTGTTTTTAAAAAGTAAGGGTTAATTAACTAAACACTACATTAAATAGATTTGAAAATCCAATTGCAAAATTCAACTCAATCGGTAGAGTGTGCTATGCTGCCCTATAGCATTAAATACCATATTTTTTAGAATGTCATAACACACCCTTCATTATTAATGATGTATATTAAATTTATAGTCCCTGCCCACCTTGTTTAGGTTCGAAATTCTGTGTTTGATGTAGTTAAAAAAACAACATACAAATATATGAAAAGAGAAAAAGACTATCACCTCTATCATCTCTGACTTTGAAATGCTCATTAGCACATTCACATTCACAATTAAGAGTGTTCCAGGAGTCATTTTCAAAAGCTGTCATGCTACAGGACTCTTTTATTTGTATTAATATTTATTCCTCAACCATCATATCTTATCCCAGAAAATATTATATACTTTTTTTAAATTATTATTATTATTAATATTTTATCACATCATTATATTAAATAGAGTTTTATAGGACTGATGGAAACATTGCAAAATGTCTTAGCACTTTGTTAATAAATGAATAGAAATAATATTATATAATTTTTTTATATTTTCAGATTCTATATACATGATAGAATAATGTGTTGTTTATTTATTGATCATTTAGTTGCACGTTAAAAAAAACATAGAGAATACACTACAGGACCACATTCACGGATATTTAAGAGTAATAAAAGAACAATGCAATCAAAGATCCAATTTCACAATAGTAGAAACATATGACCTTATTCTGAGGGTCTGCTTAAGACAAACATAGTAACAGATGTTGATAAAGGACACAAGTCTATCAAGCTTAGCCTTTCACAAATCCCTATTATGTTGCTGTTGATCCAGAAGAAGTGAGTAAATCAATTGAAGCCTCTTTCAATTTTGCATAAAAAAACAACTAAATTCCTTCTTTACACCAAAATGCCAATTGGATGCCTCCAATATGAGTCATTAAAGAAATTGTCCAATACAATAATCACTACAGCGTGATGTGGTGGCTATGATGACAGGAGTGCCCTGAGCCTAGCGCTGGCATTTGGGGAGCTAAGTCCTGCCGTGCAGGGTGAGTTCATTGGCAGAAAGCAGTAGCTGATCAATCTCAGCCAATGAACTTAAGCCGAGTGATGCGGAGAGTTTGTGGCTCTTATAGAGGAGATGACAGCACCCAGTGGACCACAGGTAAGATGTAAAACCATTTACAAATGATACTCTAACTGGAATTCAAACCTCTATAGAGTGTTGTAGTGGTTATGGTGCTTGGAGCGTTCCTTTAACTACATTATATGCCTGTGCACATTCATCAATAACAACATCTTCCATGTGCATAGAGAAAACAGAAAAAAATCAGCGCTAAATGGCCACAGTAAATGAAGGCTGCCCTCCTCAAAAGGGAATCCCCTATAATTCCCTAATGATTGGAAGAACACAAAACAAACAGTACAATAAGGATGCGCCTAAAATGTATACTGAAGTATATAAAATACAATAAATGATAAAACAATGTATAAAATATGATATAAAAAATAATTGACGATCGTCCAAAACTTATCAAAGTTCGTGATGAGGAGTCCCACGTAAAATAAAGGAAGATTCTTTAAGGTGTGGAGTAAGGTCAAATCTTCATAATTGTATGTTTAGGATTCAATGGAGCATATGTGGAGAGAAGAAGAGACAGGACTCCAATGGTACAGTATGTAGATACGTTGAAAATGAAATAATAAAATAAGTCTTACTCACAATTTTCAGAGCTTAGGATCCAGCTCTGATATTAAGCACGTGAAGTGGAATGATCCCCACTCAAGGATATATGGAGTAGATTTCAAATGACGATTCTCTGGTACACGTTCAACGTCCAAGGTACAGACCCAGAAGAAGAGAATAAAATATATAGTGCTCTCTGTATTATGGTAAAAGGTTAAAAAGTATAAAATGTATATTACAAACATTCTTTTGAGCAGGTATATACTTCTATGTGCATAGCTGCTTTGCAATATGTGAATTTGTCTAAATTTCTACACCAGATCTACAAGCTTCCCATCAAATTTTGTGCTTCAGGACTGTGGAACACAATTTTTCAAATAAATGAGCATTAGATATATTATTTGCACACATACTATATTAGAAGTTGAAGTTGTGGTTAGTTTCTTAAAACTCAGTATTTTACTTGCAATGGATGGCTATGCTGAATTTTAAAGGGAAGGGCCCTTCACAATTCTTTTAAAGTAAGTTGGAGAACTTGAGAGACTAATAGTTCTGTGGCTGTTGAACCAATACAAATCCAATGGAATCTACACAACTGAAGTTAAAAAGAACAAAAAAAAAATATAGTAATAAATAAACACACAGATAAAGCATATAGAGGAAATTATAATCTTCTATCCAATATGTTCAAGATTATTTTCATACTTTAATCAATGGACAACTTGACTCAGCAGTCGTCATGGTGATATCTTTAGGGAAAAAAGAGAACATGTTCCTAAATCAATACAAAGTCAGCAACTTAAACTATAGGGCAGGAGTGCCCAAAAGATAGATCCCAAAATGTTGTAGAATTACAACTCCCATTATCATTATCTATTACATATTATCTATGTTCATTTGCACCCGCTACAGCGGAAAAGGTTTCTGCTCTGCTCCAGTCTTCCCGCCCCACTACCTGCTCCCTGGATCCAATTCCCTCGCATCTCATCTGTACTCTGTCTTCTTCTCTTTCTCTACCTCTCACTAAAATTCTCAATCTCTCTCTCTCCACTAGCATATTTCCATCCCCCTTCAAACATGCAACTGTAACCCCAATTCTAAAGAAGCCCAACCTTGACCCTAACTCCCTGTCCAACTACCGTCCTATCTCGCTACTGCCTTTTGCATTCAAGATCCTTGAAAGAGTTGTGTATGCGAGATTGACAGACTTCCTTGAGTCCAATTCTCTGCTAGACCCACTTCGGTCTGGTTTCTACGCTAAGCACTCTGTAGAAATGGCACTGACCAAAGTATCCAATGATCTACTTGCTGCAAAATCTTGTGATCACTACTCTGTCCTAATTCTCCTTGACCTTTCTGCGGCTTTTGACACTGTTGATCATCAACAGCTTCTTCTCATCCTCCGCAATATCGGTCTTCAAGATCTTACTCTCTCCTGGTGCTCCTCCTACCTCTCCCAACACTCTTTCAGTGTTTCTTTACCTGGCTCTACTTCTTCATCCTAACTCCTCTCTGTTGGTGTTCCCCAAGGTTCAGTCCTTGGTCCCCTACTGTTCTCCATCTATACTGCCTCCCTTGGTAAACTCATTAGCTCCTTTGGCTTCCAATATAATTTCTATGCAGATGACACGCAAATCTATCTGTCCTCTCTTGATCTCTCCTTGTCCCTCTTGACTAGTGTCTCTGACTGCCTCTCTGCTATTTCTAACTGGATGGCTGCCCACTTCTGAAATTCTGGTATTTCCTCCCTCAAGTGTTGCTACTCCTGTGTCTGTCTCCCTCCAAGTCAACTGTGCTACCATCAGTCCATCATTCAGGCTCGCTGCCTAAGTGTCCTTTTTGATTCCGACCTCTCCTTCATGCCTCATGTTCACTCTATCGCCAAATCCTGCCACTTCCATCTCAAAAACATTGTGTGCATCCGACCCTACTTAACGCAAGATACGACTACGGTGCTGGTCCATTCCACTGTCCTTTCTCGCCTTGACTACTGTAATCCACTTCTCAGTGGTCTTACGTGCTTCCAACTGGCACCATTACAGTCCATAATGAATGCGTCAGCGAGGCTCATCTACCTGTCCGCCCGCACTGCCCACGCCTCCCCCTTGTGTCAGTCCCTACATTGGCTTCCTGTAAGACATTGGGCTCAATTTAAAATTCTGGTTCTTGCTTTCAAATCTCTACATAATGCTGCTCCCTCTCTAATACACAAGTATGTCCCGTCTAGGCCCTTACACTCTGCTGAAGACTTACGTCTATCTTCTGTCCGTACTCCCACCTTTGATGCTCGCCTTCAAGACTTCTCGAGGGCTGCACCGTTCCTGTGGAACTCATTTCCCTCCTCTGTTAGATGCTCACCCAGTCTCCACTCCTTCCAAAAATCATTAAAAACCCACTTCTTTATAAAAGCGTATCAATTAAACTGTTAATAGCTCCCAACTGATTCCTCTTTTGCAACTGTCATTCGTCTAATACTATCCTTACCTTTTGTGTCACTTTACCCCACTCCCTTTAGCATGTAAGTTCATTGAGCAGGACCCTCAACCCCTCTGTTCCTGTGTGTCCAACTTGTCTGGTTACAACTACATGTTTGTTTGTCCACCCACAGTAAAGCACTGCGGAATTTGTTGATGCTATATAAATAATAACATAATAATAATAATTATGATTTGCATGCTTATAGAATGACAGAGCATCATGGAAGCTATAGTTTTAAAACATCTCTGGGCCTACCTTTTGGGCACCCAATGCTATAAGCAAACCACTCCACCATTCAAACCTGTTTATCTCAATGCAAAATGTATTTCTGAACTTGGTAGATATATTTACCAGATGAAATAATTTCTCACCTAATTTAGCTAATGGGACAAATCACACTTGAACCCACCAAAGTACAAACCATATGGTCATATGAGTACTCATGGTAAAATGCATGTGCTTTAAACAACTACATATATATGATCTAACAAATAATGTTGAATAATCAGAGTACTGATTCAGCCATAAACCTCAGACATTAGTGAATTGTATGCCTTAATTCTACAAGTATCAGAGTTATATGTAATTATGTTCACTGAAACTTTCTATGGAATGCAATATCTAATTATAAATACCAAAATAAAATATGCTGCATGCTTACACTTTATACACAATCTATTTTTGATCTATTTGATCACAATCTATTTTTCTACAATTATTCCTATGTCAACAAGTTCCATTAGCAATGTCAATGTATTCACAATCACTTTTATTGTGAAACTTTTTCCACAGCACTTTTTATTATATTGGTTCAGCAAAACAAAGAGAGAACCTTACACTTTACTATAAACAATCAGTCTTAATCAAGCACCAACCTTCGGAAGAAGATTTCTGAACACATGAACAGAACCATCAGATACTTAGCAAATTCAACAAATTATTCTTGCTCACTTAATTAAATCAAATAAAGTATAAATAAGCCCTGTTACACTAATATGACATAGAAAAATTAATAATTAAGCTGCACGGAGACCACTGGGTCTTTTATTTAATAACGTCTACTCCTCTTTTCTGGACAAGACAGGACTGGGAGGTTTTTTTTTTATATTCGTCAGGACTTAGTTTTAATCTTATATCCAGTCGTAGTCCGAGCTATTATACAAATTTACCACTTAGGAGCTGATAGCCATATGAGTACTAGCAGACAATAAGCTGTCTATACATTTACTGGCAGACTCATAAAGGTGGTGTTATATTAGACAATAATATTAGTGTACAGTGATCAGGACTATGATTTGGTATAGAGTGTTTGACATAGAGAGTGTATAGGTGCTTGTACTTAGGTCCGGCCGGACTCTTTCGACACTTAGTTTCTCCCTCTATCGATATTATCTCTCTTTAGCTGTAACTAGGGGGCTTTCCTTTGAGTATTATAATAGGGGCTGTTATATTGTTTTATCGGCAAGTGACACTACCGTTTACCTCCCCCAGATACTCTATCTTTTCCCTCAGTATAGTCCTAACGTATGCAACTTCCACCTATATTTAAGAAACAAGGGTTCTATATCTTGGAAGACTAGGCAGGATATAGTCACCTATTGCCTAGTGAGTGGCACTTGTTTTTGAAGTCATGTTACTTCAGTAGGTTTAATATTGACTGTGTTAGATTCACACATAAAGTTACATTGGCCACTGAGATACTGTTGCATAATTATTACTAGCAACAGTTTATATCTTAATCTCAGTTGCTATAAGCAGGAGCCTCTTGGTGTGATGTATATATTGCTTAATAAATAGAATAGTAGACGTCTTTTATATATACTTTTCACTTTATTGTATACACACTTTTATTATTTTCATTCACTTCTTTCCCCAAGAAGGATTAATAAAGATTTATAATTTTTCTTTTTGTACAAGTTTTCCTTTCTTCCAAACTGGCAATTTATCGCCTTATACTAGTGGAACAGCCTCCTTTAAGGGTATAGGGACTGATATTTGGGAGGACCAATTGGAAATCCCTTTTTCAGTTTCTTTCCTTTTTTTATATTCTTCTTCTTGGGTTATGCCCTGATACCCTACAACCTACTCAACTCCAGTGAAGGTTTTTTTTTTTTCTCTCCTTCACTGTTGCTGTGTTTTTTCTACAAAATTAATAATGCAGTCAATGCATGCAATATGTACATATACAAAACATGATTCGAACATGTTTAAATAGACAGCCCAAACACCTAAAGCTCTCCAGCTTGCTTTAAGGGCTTTATGTGTGAATACTGTGTCTTCTTTTTTTCATTTTACAAAAAGTGAAGATTTCAATAGAAATTAGCACTTTACAAATGAACTTTGTTACAATTGCCAGGCTGTCAATCGGTCTGCCCTGTTACTTCCTGGTTGCTCAGTGGAGCTAAAATCAGGAAGCAGGCAATTGCCCATAGCACCTGTCTGGCAAAGAATTCTCATTGAGCTGCAATGGAATATCTGTAATTGGACAGCCACAGAAAGTCTAGTTTGGTTTAGAATTGGAGGGCTTGCAAAGATTTCAGGGTAGAGATCTGCAGCTTTTGCAAGCTGTTTTAGATATACTCCAAATGAAAAAAATGCATAATTAAATGCATGCATGTTTTCCTTGGGGTATGTCTGCTAAACGGTGATTTAAAACTTAATAAATATATACACACACACACACATATATATATATATATATATATATATATATATATATATATATATATATTGTATTTGGGCATTGGAGATTCCCTTACAATGTCATTTTGTAATACAATAAGTTAATTACAAACATGTAACCTATTATAATCACCACTGCATTGTATAAAGGGTAAACAGGCATGTCAGATCTTTCCAAGATGGATCCTTGATAACTGAAGACAAGTCTAGTTTTAAGTAGATAGCGATTTCTAACTTCAACAGTATTCTTGGCATTAAAAAGTTATATTTACTTTACAAAAAGATAAATAGGAATTTCTTAAATATTGAATAAGATTACAGGGTAATATCAATTTCCAACCTCCACTCTAAAGTAATGTTTTTCAATAATGTATTTCTTATCTATTTTATTTCAATTTAATGCATATTTGTTATAATTCCATGCACTAGAATAAGCACCAGTGTTTTAATATCATTCAGCTTTGTTCTAAAAGAGAAGCTCTAAAGTAGGTTATATATGGATTTTAAATCATCAAAAATCTTGCTTTGTTCTGGAATCAAATAATGCAATGCCAAAGGAAAAGCGAGCTAGGTTGATCATTGCTTTGTGTTTATACGATCTTTTGTTGTTGAGGCAGCAGGAGCTTTGCTTTCATCATCAATGCATAAAATTTAACACCCTCCCCTCAACATGGTTACTTACTCACTTTGTTTTTGTTCATCAAATTAATTATTTATGTATTGATTTATCTTTGAAGAGAAGCTTGAAGGGAGAGAAACTCTAACAAAGAAAAAATAGCCTTGTGATTATTTGTTTAACAAGGTTTCAGGAAGACATATTTTTTCAGATTTAACAAAATAGCATTGTCAAATGCGGAAAAAAAAACATATAGTAATATAAATGTCTACCTGCCATAAATATTTAAAGTATGGTGGGTATAGATTTGTTATATAACATCTATGGTTGGGTCCCTGATACATATTTTTTATTAAGGCATATTGGTAAATTACAATCATAAACACTTGTGGCAAGATGTCATATACAAATAGTAGTGATGAGAGAAACGTATCACCTTTCAAGAGTAAGCTCTGGTCACATGTAGTACAATAAAACCCATCACACAAGTGATTGAAATTGAAATAACAAGAAAGGAGAAGAAACAGTGCTAAAGAGTCCTAAAGCTGACGCACTAAGTCAGGTAGGTGGTGAAGTGTGGTGCCACCAATCATTCAACATGTGGATCAGGTGATGCCCGTCATAGGAAGAACACAGTTCCCAAAGCTTGTTTCAGTTGTCAGGCCCAGAATCAGAAAATCAACCAGTCGGTCCAGCCTCAGCAGTCGGTCTCCCCATCGCCATTCATCATGTTGTGATAGCACTGCATACGCAGCAGGAGCACTCTGCCTTGATGCCTTGCGAACCTCTCTCTTCCTGACCCAACAAAGTGGCCTTCGCTGCCACTGGAGCACTGCTCGAGCTTCAGGAGCTGCTGATCGACCATCACATCGTCTGGATGGACTGAGTGGCATGTGGGCTGTTTGTGGAGCAGGTGTGTGTTGCTTAGCCCTCAGTTTCTGCCAGAAAGCTTTGAAAAGAGCATCTAAGTTGTCCAAAATGGAGGTCTTCTCGCCCTGGCATGCAGGATCAAATGTGGTGTCTGCCATTTTGGATGTATCACCGCTGGCGGCACCTAAGTCTGTGGTATTGCCATCATACTCTAACAAATCCAGAGAGCCTTGAGGGTGAGAACCGGGATCACCCACAACAGTCCAGAGGGTGGGTTGCAGGGCACAAACTCCATACAGGCTTTAACCTGCCAACACCGGGCCGGGAGATTGGGTGCTTTTCTTTTTTTTATAAAAGACAGATTCAATAATACTGTTAAAAAGGTGAATTTAAAGTCATTAAAGAGATAATGTAAAAACAGCAGTGGCCATAAAATAGATGCCATGGATCAGTTTCGCACTGGGGTCCCATGGATTGTGGGTATGCCACTGCTTACACATACACAGAAACACACATGCACAGAATGCATCCCTACTCACACACACACACTGAAACATACAATGCATAATACACTCACACAGAAACACAACATTCTTCCCTTACACACACATAAACACACAATGCATCCATTACACACACACACACACACACAATGCATCCCTTACACACACTCAATGCACCCCTTACAGGAACACACACTGCAGTACATTACATACACAGAAACACACCTTGCATCCCTTACACATACAAACACAGATTCACACAATGCATTTCTTACACACTCACACACACACACACACAAACGCATAATGCATTCTTTACACACAAACACACAGTGCATCCCCTGTACACACCCACTACATCCCTTACACAACCTGGTATCCCTATACATTACATTCCATAAGAACACACACACATTACATCCTCTACAATAACACATCCTCTACACACATACACTCCACTCCTTGTGAGCAAACTCATGGGTGGGCCTTGTAGGCATCAGGCTTCTGGGCAGGCCTTGTAGTCATACTCATGGTCAGGTCCTGGGGGTCCAGACCATGATCTGTGTAAGGGGCCCAAAAAAATGGACCTGCTTCCAGTTCATTGTTTTTGTGAGCACTGCCTCCAGAGAGCCTGTTTTAACACCAGACCAGTGGAGCCAGACTGCAGTCTGAGCCCATCATCATCCTCTTGTCCTCATCTGGTAGTAAGTAGGCAATCCCGTATATTATTAGTGGCACTAATATTCACCAGAACCATCTACAGCATGTGGTAGTGGTTCTGGTGTCTATATAGCATGTCCATGCAGGCTTTTTAAAGTAAACACACTGCCTTTTCAGAGAAAAGACACTGTGTGTAGCACTGGCATTGGCTCATATGGCAGATCATATGGGTGGGACATTGTGGTGGGGGGTGGGGGGGGCTAGGGCGGCAAAAACCCTTGCACCAGCCCTGAGTGCTCTTAGTAATACAGGAGTTTAAATACCATAATTAATGTACCTGTGTGATGAAGGCTCACCGTATCCACATACAAAACTGTCTGCAGCGATGCCACCATTGATGTCATTGATAAAGATGTGTAAAAATCCTATATTTTTTTTGTTTATATTTACTTTTTTTAACATCTAAATACTTTTTCTAAGGAAACGTTCACCAAAACAATGCAAAAAAGGCAGCATTACTTCTAATACAAAAAAACATTTTGGCACAACATTTGGTCCTTCCCATCATGCTTACCCGACTTATTATTATCTCTTCTGTTTTTAGTGTCGTATACTATCTGGTTCCATCAGTGATTTTATTTTGTTTTTATTTATTTATTTATTTAATTTTGATCTTTGTCACAGTTACTCCGTAAACACCTAATACTTTTTTCAAAGTTTATAAAAAAGAATTTGGAGCAAATGAAAGTCACTTGATTTTCTTTTCAATAACATTTGTAAAATCATCTTCTAATTTATACAAAGGAGCTTAAAATGGGAGCACATCTGAATCAATGAGATTGAGTCAATGAATGACTCTGAATGTTAGTGGAACACCCTAGAATTGTGTCCACCATTCTAGAATTGTTTGGGAGCTAATTCCAGAGCAATTTAAAAATTAATCCTAAATTACATGAATACAGTGAGAAATGTACAAGCAGAGACATGCAAATACTTAAATACACACTATAATCACCAGAACAACAGCTTAATGTAGTAGTTGTTCTGGTGAGTATATTCAGTCCATGCAGGCATTTTCATGTAAACATTGTCTTTTGAAAGAAAAGGCATTGTTTACATTGCTCCAGAGGGATATATTCAGTGGCAGTCACTCAGACAGCCATTAGCGATGCTTCCTGGGTCAGGGAGGCAAAGTGTGCAGCACTGACGTTCAGCGTCTCCACCCTCTGCATGGAGACGCTGAACATTCTCATAGAGATGCATTGATTAAATCTGCATCCTTGCCAGGCCTCCTTGGTTGAGATTATCCTATGATCTCAGCCATGGAGGCTGAGCCCTCCCCTTTTACATTAGAGACAGGGGGCTGAGGGGCTACATAGTTATATTACAACTATAGTGACAGGAATACATGTTTGTATTTCTGTCACTCTAGTGTTCTTTTAAAGTCGTAATACCAATAGCAGTTAGTCATCATAATAGATTATTGGGAATCTGCTCACTTGGTCTCACATTCCACTAACATATGTGGGAAGGTAAAGGTTTAACACTTAGTTTTTCAGCAGACCACCTACCTTTTGAGTGTTTTAGAAGTGCTGGTGGGTGACTTCTATTATAGCTATTATGTTGTGACACAATAACTAAGTAATAAAGTCGGTAGTATACCAGATCTCAGAGAGAGTATTCAGAAAAGAAAACAATGGTCCATAAATGTGTTACAAACATAATTGTTATGTGTTTGTACAATTTATATTGCAGAATATTGTGAAATATTTTAAGGAAATATAGTACAATTTGATATGAAAGTCACTTGTTTTCTTCTGTACTGTGTAGCAAAGATATAGAATATACCTCAATTCCCACATATATTTAGATGCATATGAGGAGGTAGATGTTTTTTTAATGGTGCTTCACAGAGCCAGTGGGTAGGCATCTATACTTTTTTGTCAAACAGTAAAGGTTTTCTCTTGGCACATTGTAGGGTTTGTTGTAAAACATTTAGAAGGCACTAGTGGGTAGAGAGATCTGCTCTGTATAGAGTGTAGAAATGGGACAGAGTCCAAGGTTACCTCATTGTTGCATGGGGAAATTGCTATTTAAAGGAACAAATGCTATAGTGCCATAATCACGGTTAAATGACCTGGTCCCCACCGCAAGGGTTAAAAAGATGGGTTTACTTAACTTTTCTCCCTCTCAGTGCTCCTGCACATTACTCTGCCTCTTTGAAGATTGTCATCATCATCATTGGGAGGCTAGTTTGCTTGTGAGGCAAAATGTTGCACTGCACCTATCAGATGGCCTCTACGGTTTACTCCACTATTTCACATTGCTGCACATTGGGCACTAGACTAGAAAACTGAACAGGAATGAATGACGTAGGTTAAATTACACATGCATACATATATTAATACATATAAGTAAGTTTGAGTTAGTGATAACTGTAGTAATCCTACCAACTGTAAACTTGTGAAATAAAGCACTAGGAATTGTCTACAATGAGAGCATTAATTCAGAGGCAATAACACAGAGATAAATATATAACACACAAACACAATTCAGTGTACCAGTAAACCAACCTAATATTAATTATCTACTGTGTATTGAACTATAAAATTTAGGATTTGGGAAAAAAAGATCATTAACTTTTTAAATCCAATCAACCTAACAAACTTAAAAAATGTCCCCCATAAATGTCAAATGAATATTGGTATGCAGCAAAAACAATCATTTAAAAATCTCAAGGCCATCTTAATTACGGACTCTTAACTCCTAGTTTATTTTTCTGAAAAATATCCATGAGAAAATCAATAAAATCGTCTGAAAGGTGTTTCTTTGAACATGAGTGTTTCTGCAAAGGTTTACACATGTGTGAGCACATTCATAATGCTCCAGGCATGCCCAAGATTGCTTGGCTGGCAATGAATGTCAGCAAGAGAAAAACATGCACAAAGTGGTACATTTAACAAAACTTTCACTTACTCAGAGGGCATCCATATGTTCAGATCCATCTGTCACCGATGGATAAATATAATTTAATAATGTTCAATATTCTAAAGACTCTATTGTACAGATTTCTTCAAGATTTCTAATTTCCTTGGATTGTGTAACAGAATTCCTTATTCCAGAATATCTCAGACAATATCCTCTATCCAAGACTATGATTTTTATAAAGGAAACAATAAACATTCAAATATACACATTTGATAGATAGATTCATAGATAGATATTATAATAACATAATAATAATTATTATCATTATTGGCATTTATAGAGTGCCAACAGATTCCATAACGCTTTACAATATAACAAAAGGGGGAGATTTAACAATAAATAAGACAATTACAAAAAACTTACACGAACGATAGGTTGAAGAGGACCCTGCTCAAAGGAGCTAACAGTCTTTAGGTGAAGCAGGCTGGAGGAGAGAGTAGAATGCTGCCCTTTAGGAGAGAGCAAGGGACAGGTATGTGAGGTAGAGGTAACTCTGGGATTCCATATACTTTTAAGATAGGTTTTAAGGCACTTCTTAAAAGATTGAATACATAGGAAGGGAGCTGCCCGCTAGAAGTCCTGCAAGCGTGAGTTGGCCATACGTGTGCGAGCAGCAGACAGGAGAAAGAGCATAGAGACCGAGAAGGGGCACACCTATGAATTAATGAAGAGATGTAGGAGAGGCTAGAGTTGTTCAATGCTTTATAGGTATGGATTAGTACTTTGAATTGTAAGGAAAGACAGAGCCATTGCAAGGAATGACAGAGGGGTGAGGTGTGAGAGGACCAACTGGAGAGGAAAATCACTCTGGCGGCAGCATTCATTACAGACTGTAGTGGGGCAATACGGCTTTTGGGAAGACCAATTAGGAGAGGGTTACAATAATCCATGTGAGAGATTACTAGAGCATGGACAAGGTCCTTAGTAGTATCTTGTGTAAGAAAGGGGAGGATGCAGGCTATTTTTTTAAGATGGACTCTACAGGATTTGGTAACAGACTAGATGTGAGACTCAAAGGTGAGACCAGAATCAAGTATAACGCCAAGGCAGCATGCTTGCAAGGATGGACTGATGTGGATAGATAGATAGCTAGATAGATAGATAGATCGATCGAAAGATAAAAATTAGCATTTATTGAGCGCCAACTTATTCCACTTCACAATATAATAAAGGGGGTAATTTAACAATAAATGAAACAATTACAAAATGTTAAAGGAACAATTAGATAGATAGATAGAGAGATAGATAGAGAGATAGATATAGAGAGAGAGATGATAAACTCATCTTTCTGTCCTTCCACATCTCTCAAGCCTCCCCCGCTGTCAGTCCCTTCATTGGCTTCCTGTGTGGTTTATAGCATATCGTAAAACTGCGCAGTTTTATAACATGAAAAAACATAGGTAAGTGCATGCCATCATGCCAACTTAAAAAATAGCATAAACAAGCAGTGAGGATGCAGTTTACTTAAAGGACCACTATAGTGCCAGGAAAACAAATTTGTTTTCCTGGCACTATAGTGTTAATAGGTCCCCCCCACCCTCATGCCCCTCCATCCCGCTGGGCTCAAGAGGGGTTAAGGGGTTAATCAGTTACCTTTCGCCTCCCTCTTCCGACGTCATCAGCCGAATGCGCATGCATGAATCAGTCCATAGGAAAGCATTTATATTTATATTCTCAATGCTTTCCTATGGACAGCAGCGTCTTCTCACTGTGAAAATCACAGTGAGAAGCACGGAAGTGCCTTTAGCAACTGTCAATGAGACAGCCACTAGAGGCTGGATTAACCCTAATGTAAACATAGCAATTTCTCTAGATGGAACTGGCACCTAGACCACTTCATTGAGCTGAAGTGGTCTGGGTGCCTATAGTGGTCCTTTAACTCTGGCTTTTCTAGAGCATAGAAATGATTCATTATGCACTAGTCTATAGTGTTGTCTGGGCGAGGACTCATTATGTTAAGGGTAATTGCGATATGGGGTGAGTGTTGTGTCAGGACTGGACCAGAATCTGGACAGTAAATCCCAACTCCAGGCACATCTTGCTGCTGACCTTATGCTATAATCAAAGGCCATATGCCTAGGCTAGGCTCGTAGCTGATAAACGGGAAGACACTAAATTAGAAATAATTTTAAAAACTTGGCTGGTTGGACCTAATTTGTGTCATAGCTAATTATGGGGGGATTAACATTAAAACAAATGGTAATCTAGTTTTGTGCTGCTAAAGATTAACTGCCAACTGTGGTGCCATTGTGTCCGTTTGTGGACCTTTCTTCCCAAAGGCCACTTCCCATTGTAGAAGGCAAAGGTGGCAAGTCCTGCAATTGTCAGGGGATAGAACCCTTGGGCATGGGGAGAGTGCCAGATGGCACATTGGATTGGGTCTCTGCCTCGCTCCTCACTCACCTGCTTTTCTTGTTGTCGGCTGTAGTTGGTGGCAGTGTAAGCCCCAGCTCCTTGAGGAACACCTCCGACTCAGCTGCGTGTACCATCTTCAGGACCACTCCATTGTGCTGCACTATCAGGGATCTGGGCTTGCCCCATCGATACGGTATCTCCTTATTTAGGAGCAATCAGGTTACTTAGCTAAGCGAAGCCCTCCATCTCAGGGTGGCCATGGAGATGTCACGGTAAAAGGACAGGCTGTGGCCCTCAAACAGATATTATGGTGTGCTTCTGTCATAAGAGCTGTGTTATCAACCATGCAGAACAGTTGCACAATCACATCACAGGACCTCTTGTACTTTGCTCCTTGCGGACTAGATATCCTGAAGATCTCATCCACTGGAACGAGGAGGTTTATTTTTATTTGAGCAGGGCTTGAAAGAGTCGGTCTATGTTAGCAGGTAGCTCGGTCAACAAGACCGCGTCAGGGATGCCCCTAACCTTTATATGTTTCCGGCAACTGCCGTCTTCCAAGGATGCCATCCTGACCTGCATGGACTCAAAAGTCCCCCTGAGGCTGGAAAGAGTTTCTACAGTTGCCGTGCAAAATACTGCGAGGTCTGCCATCTTCCCCTCCACTGCCTTTACTCATCTCCCGAGTGTTTGTACCTCTTTACTGACCTTCCCCACATCAGTTGCCAGTATGTGTTTCAGCTCCTGCAGGAGTGCTTTAATGTCCCCTTTGGTGGAGGGAATTTCATTCTCCTCATCTGAGGAGGTGTTTTATAGGCCCACCGTGGGAAAGCAATCGGGAGTGTCCAGCTCCCATTCTTCCAAGGACAAGAGTTCCTCCGCTGGTGCAGGTGCCATCTTAGGCGCAGGTTTCTGCAGGCCTGATATATCGGAATTCGCTGGCCTGTGCCGCTCTGAATTTTTTTGAGCACTTCCCCATAGCTGTGGGACTCAGGAAGCTTGACAGGGGAAGGTATCAACCCCGGTTTTCGTGCCCGAAAACAGAATTTTAGCAGTCGCAGCTCGGAGCTACTAAATGGCTCATCCAGTCAGCTGGAGTGTTGGCTCTGCCCCCCCCCGAATGTACGCTTTTTTAAGCCGGACCCTTTTCACCCTCTGCTTCTGTACCTCCAACTTGTTTTGCTTCTACTTGTATTTTAGTCCACCCATTATTCAGTACTATGAAATTTGTTGGTACTTTATAAATAATAATATATTGATAAAATAGATGATAAATAGATAGATTTTTCCAGTTTGCCTTTCTAGGATTACAGTTTGTAATCATCATAATCCATTGTTTGACTGCATACATTACACTACATACATTTCCTCTATCACTGTCACATAATACATAGTAGTTTATAATTGCTGTAATATGGATACATCACTGTGTCTAGGCTCACTTACATCAAAGAAGGTACATACTTTCCTTCCATGAGTTATCTAATGTAAGGGTGAAGTATAGACACAAACAATGCACATCCCTCTCCTACACCCTTCAGCTCTGGAGAGAGTCGTACCCACTACTGCACAGATGCCAAGTTAGAGCACACAGCTTAATTCTAAAAACAGCGCTGTCACATTTATTTCTCTCAATTTTCCTTTACTTATGCCTATTGCATCTCAATGATTATGCTCCCTCATTGTCCCTTTTTTATATTGATCGTCTCTTCTTCCATGTTCTGGATCTAAATACCTGAGCACCACCATTTTGTTTTCCTTTGCCATGATACCTGCAGTTTGCCATTCTGTGGGATTATTTATGGATAAATTAATTTACACTCCACTGCCCTTATACCAAATAAATAAAAATTGATGGTTAGTAGATATACATCAAATGGAATCTTGCATGCATTTAATTATGCATTTTTGTATTGCAGTTATATCTAAAAACACAAACAGAAAAGTGCTCTGTGCTCTAAGGTGCTTTTACAGTGAATTATAGTAAGAATAAAACAAATTATTTGATAGCTGCTGCTACACACGTGTCAGTTTCCTCAAACCAGACACGCAAACATGCAAGAAAATATAGAGTGAACTAAGTGGTATCTACCCACTCATGTGAACCCAGTGGAGCACTATATATACATAAACTTATAAATGTGGATGTATGTATGTATGTAGATATAGCTCTCTACTGGGTTTTTGTGAGTGGGTAGATACCACTTAGTACTATATTTTCTTGAATATCTAAAAACAGCTTGCAAAAACTGCAGATCTCTTGTCTGCTGCCTTTGCAAGCCCTCCCCTTCTAACCCTGCCTAGACTTTATGTGACTGTTTAATGACCGACTTCCTAATGCAGCTCCATAAGAAGTCTTTGCAATTCAGGTGTTCTGAGCAATTGTTACATAGTTACATAGCTGAAAAGAGACTTGCGTCCATCAAATTCAGCCTTCCCCGCATATGTTTTTGCTGTTTATTCAAAATTGCTGCCTCTTGAGCTCAGTGCAACTAAGCTAACTACACCAGGAAGTAACAGGACCTGTTGTCTGCTTGAAATGCTTAGGGGTGTAACCAGTATAATTTTGAAAAGTGTTAATGTCTATTGAAATCAACACCTTTCCCCCCCCCCCCAAAAAAAAAGGACACACTCTTCACACATGAAGCTTTTCAGCAAACTAAAGTGCTTTAGGGGTCTGCGGTGTCCCTTTAAGCTCTGCCCGGTGTTTCTACAGTGTCTGCTCCTCCTGTTTCTAGGGCTATATCTATTCATATCTACATGATTCTACTTTATGGTTTGATTTTAAGGGACAATCTCAACTACTTAGGGTAGGATAAAGAAATGTTCATTGCTCTATCTTATTTAAAACAAGAAAAAACAGACAACATGGTTAACTGACTGCTATTCTGCAATGCTATCGACAGAGCAAAGTAAAAATTTCGCATGCATGAAATTTTACGCATGAAAAGTTGTTTTCTATGGAATCCAATGTATGTGCCAGCATTCATGATTCATACACAGAAAAAAATGTGTTACAGGTAGCAGAACTAGTTCTCTGAAGCTAGGAAGGATGTTGGAAAAAAATCTTTTAATCAGAAGATGTTCTGCCGATTTCTGAACTGAGAAATAAAATGATGGCTGCAATTTATACTTTAAGTAAATATGATTTTAATTCCTATAAAAATCCATGATATAGAAGAGAGGGGTAGGAGCAGGGGCAGTTGATCCTGAGAGCAGTAGACCATGAAGCAATTTCTTTTTTACAAATATGTGAACACACTCTATAACAGTTCCCTTCTTAACGTGAATCAACATAGAGATTATGTCTGAATCAAGTAATTTTGAACACAAGAAGAAACGCTGTAGACTGTAGAATGTCTTTAACACTTGCAGAAGAACCTAATGATGCTCCAAAACATTCTTCTGAACTTGGAGGTGCCAGATGTTTCCAGTTAAGATATCTATTAAATCCAAGAACCAACTTCTTTGGCCCAAATGGGGAAATTACTGTGAGCACTGCTTTTTCCAGTATGATTTTTGAAGAATCCTGGAAATCATAATGACTGGGTAAAAGATGTATGCCAGCTGAAAAGTCCAACAAATTCTAAAATTTCCCGGATGCCAGAGAGCTTGGCAAAGACAACTGTAGGTCGGAATGTTGCTGCTCATGTTCTGGTGTTCCATGTTCTGTTTTTCCTTGAGTGCCCGGACTATACTACTTTTCCTAGTCAATATAAAGTGGTTGTCAGTCTCAGGTATGGTTTTGCATCAAGAATTATTAACAGAGAAGTGTGCAGACTGCCTCCTCCTTAAGAACAATACAGGATGCCAGAGATGTCTGATTTGCTGATGAAAACAAAATTACTTTTTTTCTTGTTCTCTCTTGATTTGTAAAATCCATTTGGAAATCCAAGTCTGTTCATTATAAGTTGGAAAAATTATGTTTAAAAGGACTAGTTTACTTGTCTGAGAAGCCCTCTGCTCAGAGTGTCCAGTGCCAACACAGTTGCTGTGCCTTTTATGTGAACCACACATATCATTCTCAAACCAAACTATTATTTGGCTGCAATGAGTAGTTTCTCCTTGACAACAGCTGTTGAATTGTTGTTCCTAATCTGTGCTACCTTGTTTCTTAAAAGGAAGGCAAAATGGTAAAATGAAGTAATGACATTTATACCACTCCAGATTCCAGATGCTCCTTATAGACTATCTAGATGCCCACCACAGCTTGATTTTGAGGCATCTGTTGTAACAATAATCCAGGCATGGAGGCCAAATGAGATCCTGCTTAATAGGAAGGAAGTAAACATCCACCACCAAAGGCTCTATATGATATATTCCCCTGGATAACCTGTGCATCCAGACTTAAAAGAGAATGACTTTACACTTTCAGAATGTTTAGTTTAGGGCTCGACAAATCTCGGGTGCCAGGTCGCCATGGTGACTAGGATTTTTGTCCTGGCGTCTGGGATTTGCTGGCCCATTCAGCCGCCAAGGTGCTTATCAGTGAAGGTGGGTGGCTGGCAGGCTCATAAAGAGTATGGGCGTGCGTGCGGATGGTCAGCCGGCCAGCTCAGGAAGAGTGAGAGCGTTGGAGGTTTGAGGTTGACGGGCAGGTGCGTATGGCAGCTGTAACTTCCCTACTCTGCTCCCTCGAGCACCCTCCAGTGATGCCGGGAGCCAGAATATTATGTCATTCCAGCCCCAGAATCACTTAGTCACTAGTGCTCTATGGAGCAGTGCAGGAAAGTGACTGAAGCCCAACTGGACCACAGGGAAAACCGAACCTCTCCAGCTCTCCCAAATGTAGGGAGGTTGGATGGTCACATTAATGTGTGTGACAAAATGTGTGTGATTATTGCAGTAACAGTGAATGTGTGTGTCAGTGAGTCAGTGAGTGAAGGTGTCAGTGAGTGTGTGTCAGTGTGTGTGCCAGTGAGTCTGTGTGTGTCAGTGACTGTGTGTGCATGTATCTCTATTCTCTATTCTCTGAAAAGGCAGGGTTTAAATTAATAAGTGTGCAGGGACAGTTTATAGACACAAGAACAACTACATTAAGCTGTAGTGGTTTTGATGGCTATAGTGTCCATTTAAGAATTGTATTTTTGACATTGAAAAACCAGGAACATGCCCTTTCTTCTGAGCAAAGCAGTCAGAACTACCAAAACTTTGGTGAAAATCATAGGTGCTGCAGAAACACCAAATTGAAGATCTTTGAATGGAAAGTAAATAAACTGGCCCTTCACATGATATAGAATCTCAGGAACGTTCGAGGTTAGGGGTAGGGTTAGAAGTAGGGATAGGGGTAAGGGTAGAGTAGGGTTAGGGGTAAGGTTAGGGTTAGGGATAGGGTTCGGGATAGGGCTAATCCTAGGGTAGAGTAAGGTTAGGGTTAGGGGCTAGGGGTGTAAGTGGTTGTGGTGGCAAGAGAGGGATGCATTACGAATGTCCGAATTGCCTCTATTTTAGCTGTCCTCCCCTTCCTCTCTATTAGATATTCTCTCCTCTCTTTCCATTACACATATTCCAATTTGTCCCCATTGAACATCCTCACTTAGTAAAATATAGTTGGTAAGCAGATAGACTCCTTTTATACTGCAGTTTTGAGGGCAGCATGGCATTGCAGGCAACATTATCACATGACATTGTTTGCATACAACTATCCTTTTACCTTCATGAATAAGGGATAAATGGAAGAAACAACAGTCGGTGCCTTTACATCAAGCAGCTTTCAGATCTCACCCCTCGGTCAATCTCTGCATTACCTTTCTGTTTCATTTAAGATTTTATTCACAGCTCATCCTTACCTACAAGACTCCCCATAACTGTGCCCCTGCTGTATCTCCTCACTCGTTAGCAGACATGTGCCAGCCTGGCCTCTTCACTCTTCGCTCTATCAATGATCGGTTACTGTTCTGTTCTCATACCCACACAACAGACTCTTGCCTGCAACACTTCTCAATGGCAACCTCTCCTTTTGGTTGCCAACTCAGGCCATATTTAATATCCCTTTTTCTGCAGTCCATCAAACAATCCTTAAAGACATATTTCTTGAAAAAATTTTATTTGTTCGCCCCTTAACGCTTATAACCTTCCATTGCTTTCTACCCTTTTTCTACCCTATTCCTTCCAATTATCTATCTTCAGATATATCCAGACCATTTGATTTCCTCACTTCCCTTTCCTTATTTGTACTTCATCCTTTTAGATTGTAAACTCGTTTGGGCAGGTCCCTACTCTTAATAATTAAGATTAGAATTATAACACTTGGCAGATCCTACTTGGATAATCAGCATTCTTGTTTGGAATATATATTGCTCAACTAGATTGTAAGCTCAAGGGCCATCTAGCTAAGCACTTTGTATAAAAGAGCTCCAATGGCTAGATATCAGCTTACGGGCAGGGCTCTCTTACCTCCTGTATTTGTTTGTGTATATTGTACGTTTCTCAACTAATTGTACAGCGCTGCGGAATCTGTGTGCGCTTTATAAATTGCAATAATAAATAAATAAATAAACTAACATTACAGAAGACAATCCTTTATAGGGGAGCAGTTGGTCACTCTGGTGCATTTAGAAAGTCATATTTTGTGACAGTGGCTAAAAAATGGAATTCATGAATGTCTCAACAGGGATATTTCAGGTGTTGGATATGATGGTGGGTTCAGTCAGTTAAATGACACCATGACCTTGATTTAAAATTTTTCGATAAACTTTCCAAATTATTTAATATTTTTTATACTTTTTTTTAAATTATTTAATATTTTGAAAAATATTTACGTTTTATAATATTTTGATATTTTTATTACATGGATATGTAATGACTCCCAATTTACTCTCGGTTGATTTGTACAGGAGTGTAAGTGTTATTATTATTATTTTTATTTATATAGTGCCAACTTATTCCACAATGCTTTACAACATTATGAAAGGGGAAAATTTAACAATAAATGAGACAATAACAAAATGCTACAGGAACAATAGGTAGATGAGGACCCTGCTCAGTCAAGCTTATAATCTAGAGGTGCTATGTGATTTATACAATACTTCTTCCACTGAATTCAGCGGTTTAAAAAGTGCTGGTAACAAAATTATTGTGGTGTTTGTTACAGGAAGACTAAAAAAGCTTAGGGATTTGCTGTAAGAGAAATATCTATTCACCTAGTATTTTATTTTAACATTACCTAATATTTTATTTTTAAAGTAACAATGCAGAACACTTTAGGTAATATTTATTAAGGACAAAATGGCCCTTCATATTTTGAAATTCCGTGACTGCAGATAAAAAAGAAGTATGCTTTGAAGTTGTTTTCTAAAGTTTTATTTTAATCCTACTTCTGTAAATCTGGTTCTGTAAGAAATAGGGAGCCAGTGTGATTTACTCAAATAAGGATATGTCTGTAGCGATCACTCTGCTTTGTGAGTACGTCTATAGTGATCCACCCTACCCCTGTTGATTGCTCATTTCAGTTGTGCTAGCTTTTGCAAGTTTAACACTTTTAATAGATAGGTTTTATGTTGTGTTTACTAAATTTATTCCTTTGACATGTCAGTCTTGCTCCAGGGCCTAACACTGCAGTGCTAGCCAGTAATTCTGAGGAGTTAGGTATTTCTTTTTGAAATCACTGAAGGTGGAGTTGTTGTGGAGGTGAACAGGGGCCCTGCATCTTGACTGTATGATGGCACAAAAGCACAGCAGGAAGGCAGGAATGCAAAGTATAGGAAGTCACACTGCTTTCTGGAAATGCAAATTGAAGAGTAAGAAAAAAGCAGGCTTAGCACAAAACTTAAAAAGGACAAGTAATACTGCATATAAAGCTGTCTGAAGTGACACCACCTAAAATTTGCCCTTGTGTGTACCTTAAAGCAATGCAATTCTTTTTGATGTGTTCAGCAAGAATAGCCATGGAAAAGCATGTTTTTACATTGATTTTAAAAAAAGATTGTGTTGAGACAATACAAAACTGTGGGAAAATAGCATTCAGAATTCGGGTGGATTCTTCCAATGGCTGATGCTTTAAATTTAAAGCTACAGTCTCACCACTTTTTGTCAAACCATTTGCTGTAAGGAAAATACCGATCAGGGCATTTGAACTGTACTAACCCCAATCTATTGAAGACAACACCAGTTTAAAATATTTAATGCTTTATTAAGGATTTCAAATTAGTATGTACCCTTACAATTAAAGCCAAGGTTCCAATCTCCTGATTTGACCTTAAATATGAGGGTCCACTGCTCACAATGACCACCTATATGATTTATAAGTTGCTACCTATATGATTTATTTTTAATGTATGTATTGTTTGATGTACCAGATGGTTTGAACTATATGTGTTTGTTCTTTATTAAAGACACAATACAATTTATGTGACATGGCTTATTGAAACTCTGAAAGGAGATTAAGTATATTTGTTTGTGCACCATATTATATTTTTCTCTATATAATGTATAAGTGGCTTGTGGGTTCCTTATTCCAAAATGCATGACTTTGCATTTATCTGTATTGGATCTCAGTGTTCTATCCAAGAACACAATTTATCTTCAGAACCAACTGGTTTCAGTTTCAATAGTAACCCTTTATGTTGAACTGTATAAAATGACATAGCAAAATCCAAATAGATCACATCTACTGGATCAAACCGACCTATATTTCCACTAACCTCTTCATAATCCACAAATTAGTTAGTTTTGCATGACTTGTCTTTCATAAAACCATGCTGTTTCCTAATAAAGATAATGTTGTTCAAAATCAATTCTTGAATATTATTGCTTCAAATAAATTTCTAACCACATATGTTGAAGGTCATGTATGTAGTTTTAAAGTTAAGCTCTTTTTAAAAATGGGCACAACATCTGATTTTCTATAATTCTCTGGTACTAATGAAAGAAAAGAATCATGCAAGATTAAAAACAGTGTATTGCCAACAAAACTCTGTTAGATCCTGGCCATTATCGCCCTATCTCACTACTGAATGAGGACATCAAAATCTTTCTTTTGCCGAATTGCCGAAGTTCTGAATTGCCAAAGTTCCAAAGTTCCGAAATTGCCGTCATGTCCCTCCCTCCGCTGCTGACATGCTTACAAGAATATGGCGAAATATCCTGATATAAACTCAATATAGAAAAAACTGAAGCCTTAACGATTAGCATTCCAGCAGCCGACCTACGCACCCTTCGCATATCCATTCCACTTCAACAACTTAAGTTTACACTACTTAGGTATACATTTACCAGCTGACCCTGCCCAAATATATGATCTTAATTACGCACCACTACTAAACACAACCCTACAAGATCTAGAAACATGAAAGGGTCTGTCGATCCCCTGGCTAGGAAGACTAGCCGCCATCAAGATGAATCTCCTGCCTATATTTCTGGATCTGTTTCAGGCCATCCCGACACTCATCTCTGCCACTGAATTTAAGTCCTTGCAAATCTCAGATAGATACAGGTGACGATCTACATCCCAAATAAAGTAGGCAGTATAGGACTTCCACATTTCATACACTACTTCCATGCTGCTCAACTGGCTCATGTCCAAAACCAACACGCCCACATGGGGGTCAAGAGATGGGTAGACCTGGAACATGATCTCTTCGGCAGGGACTTCTCCTCATTGTACATATGGTTACCAAAAACCGACAGACCCCTCCAACCCCCAACAATCACAGCTCTTACCACGTCCATAAAAATATAGGACAAAATGTAATCAAAACACTTCCTGACCTCTGACCCCTCCCCTCTCACACCGGTGTTAAGGAACACTTCATTTAAACCTGGCATATCACCCCAGGACATCTCTCGATTCGATCACGATTACCTTGTCACAGGTTCGTTAATCTATTGCTGTTATTCCTTCAATCCTCCACTAGTCCTAACTCCAGATGTGCTGAATATAGTGAAAGTATTCCCTTTGTGTAGATTTTCCCCAATATAATGGTTAAAAGCAGCAATCTGAACTTTCTTAGGCCACACTCGGCTTCTTATGCAGTGCCCCTAGCATGGGGTTTCTAATACAAAATCACAGGAGGTTCCTTCCCACAAACCATTGTGTTTGAGAGATAATTTTTACATATCACAAAAATGCATGACAACAGCATTGGAACCCCACAAAACTACCGTGTCACATTGGTTATGTTATGTACCTTTCTTACTTCAAATTGTTGGCATAATGACTTCCTTGTATGCAAAATGCTTCATGGAAATGCCAACTTGTTCATAACTACCTTTTAAATGTTCCTATTCTTACTTACTTGACAATACTGTCAATTACAAATAAAAAAAAATCAATAAGTAAAGAATGTTAAAAAAAAAAGTGGTATGGATATTTCTACACTAAGCTCCCTAATACTAAGTACTGTACTTGTGGGTGGATACCATCTGGATCTGGGGTTTTGTTTATATTAATTGCTGTAGCACTTGTTTGCTGTAAGTCTTTTTGTAACAGGGATTTATAAATCTACAGCTATTGACTTTTCTTTGCTATATAGTTACATAGTTACATAGCTGAAAAGACACTTGCGTCCATCAAGTTCAGCCTTCCTCACATTTGTTTTTTGCTGTTGATCCAAAAGAAGGCAAAAAAAAAACAGTTTGAAGTACAATTTTGCAACAAGCTAGGAAAAAAAATCCTTCTTGACCCCAGAATGGCAGTCAGATTTATCCTTGGATCAAGTAGTTATTACCCTACATTGAAAGATTATATCCTTGAATGTTCTGTTTTTGCAAGTATGCATCTAGTAGCTGTTTGAACATCTGTATGGACTCTGATAAACCACTTCTTCAGGCAGAGAATTCCACATCCTGATTGTTCTTACAGTAAAAAAACCTTTCCTTTGCCTTAGACGAAATCTTCTTTCTTCCAGTCTAAACGCATGGCCTCGTGTCCTATGTAAAGTCCGGTTTGTAAATAGATTTCCACACAATGGTTTGTATTGTGTTATCAATATTATATTTGCAATATATAATATATATTTGTATAATGTTATCATATCTCCTCTCAGGCGACGTTTTTCTAAACTAAATAGGTTTAAATTTGTTAACCTTTCTTCATAGCTGATATGTTCCATTCCTTTTATTAATTTTGTAGCCCTTCTCTGCACTTTTTCTAGTGCCATAATATCCTTCTTTAGAACAGGTGCCCAAAATTGCACAGCATATTCAATATGTGGTCTTACCAGTGATTTATAAAGAGGCAAAATGATATTCTCGTCCCGAGAATGAATGCCCCTTTTCATGCATGACAATACCTTACTGGCCTTGGCCACAGCTGATTGACATTGCACATTGTTGCATAGTTTGTTGTCTATAACAATTCCCAAGTCCTTTTCGTGTGTTGTTATCCCTAATTCGCTTCCATTAAGGGTATACGTTGCTTGTGTTTTCTTTACGCCGAAGTGCATAACTTTGCATTTTTCAACATTAAATTTCATCTGCCATTTGAGTGCCCAGTCCCCCAGTCTATCTAAATCCCTCTGCAGCAAAGTAATATCTTGCTCACATTATATTATTTTACAAAGTTTTGTGTCATCTGCAAACACTGAAACATGACTTTCAATGCTGTCTTCAAGATCATTTATAAACATGTTAAATAGAAGGGGTCCCAGAACAGACCCCTTAGGGACACCACTTGCCACCTCTGTCCAGCTTGAAAATTTACCATTAACGACAACTCTTTGTACTCTGTTTTTAAGCCAATGTTCTACCCAAGAACAAGCATTTTCATCTAGACCGATTTCCTTGAGTTTGAACACTAATCTGTTATGTGGAACTGTATCAAATGCCTTGGCAAAATCCAAATAGATCACATCCACTGCAACACCCTGATCTATACTTCTACTTACTTCTTCGTAGAACGCAATCAAGTTAGTTTGACATGACCTGTGCTTCATAAAACTGTGCTGATTTTTGCTGGTAACCATGTTCTTCTCAAGGGATTCTTGAATATTATCCCTTAATAACCTTTAAAATATTTTACTAGCCACAGAAGTTAAGCTCACATGTCTATAATTTCCAGGCAAGGATTTTTAACCCTTTTTGAATATAGGAACCACATCTGCCTTCCTCCAATCCTCCGGAACACTTCCTGAAAGAAAAGAATCTTGAAAGATTAAAAACAGAGGTTCACTTATTTCTACACTTAGTTCCTTAAGTACACATGGATGGATACCGTCAGGCCCTGGAGCTTTGTGTATATTAACTTTCTTTAGTTGCTGCAGCACCTTGTCTTGAGTTAACCAATTACAATTATTCTGCAAGTTTTTAGTAGCAATCATTTGCACATCTATTGCCATGGATTCTTCCTTAATATATCCGGAGGAGTAATAGTTGTTTAAAATTCCTGCCTTTTTGGGGGTGTTAGTTAATTCCTGTCTTCATTAACTAACACCCCCGTTTCAGTTTTTAGTGTACCTACACTTAAATTTTTGGTTTTTTTAGAATTTATGTACTTAAAAAATGCTTTGGGGTTGGTTTTGCTCTCTTTGGCTATCATTTTTTCATTTTGAAGTTTAGCAAGTCTAATTGCCATTTTGCACACATTATTTGCTTCCTTATATCTTTTATAAGGTGCATCTGATTTGTCCGATTTAAATGCTTTAAATGCCCTTTTCTTATTTTTAATCTCTTGTTTTACTTCTCTATTAAGCCACATTGGTTTTAATTTATTTCTTTTATATGTATTTCCCAATGGTACATACTGAGAAATGTACCTATCTAACATAGTTAATTTATTATTATTTTTTTTAGAATTTCTGATTTAACACACCCATTAGATTCCAATGGACTAACACTTTCACCCTTAGCATTTTAGGCATTCATTTGCTAAAAACATTTGGAGATTGGCCTAGTTGTCTTTGGCTATGAAATTTTCATTTTCTAGTTTTTTCCCTTCTAATTGTACTTTGCAAGCCCCTGGCCTGCTTATATTTGTTATAGGATGCTATTGACCCATCTGGCTTAAAGGTCTTGAAGGTCTTTTTCTTATTGTTTATTACTTGACTGACCCTTTTACTAAGCCACATTGGTTTTAATTTGCTTCTTTTATATTTGTTTCGTGAATACAATGTATTAAGAAATGTTCGTAATATGTAGTATTTCCTTATTTATTTGCCAACCTCTCTAGCAACACCCCAAATGCAAGTTTAGCTCATAAAATCTTGTGAAGTTCAATATTTATTATATTTCCCTAGGTAGAGAAAGTTTTAAATAGTTATTCCAAGTACAATATAATGCTGCTTGAGGCCTAAGGCATTGATAGCCTAGTAAAGAGATGAGGTTCGGAACAGAATCTTGCATTTCAAAATCATTTCTATATCACTAGGCCACCACTCCCTTACAAGTATGTAAACCTTCCAACCAAATGTGTTTTGATAGTGGACATTAGGTGTCTTTATGCAAGTGCCTTTTCACATATTGCATCCAGCTGTTATTGTAACCTTACTAAAAACTGGAAAGTATATTATGGAGTGGGGCTGATGTTCTCCTGTGATCCCATGCCGTTTAATGCAGTTAAACATGTTATTACAATTGTAATGTATAATTTTATTTAATCTAATTGTTATCATATAGATACATTTTTGGGTTATTATTATTATATAGTTTACAACAAAAAGTATTGAGCAAGAAGTGTTAACATTTATAAAGTGTAACTCAAATGTAAAACTTGTAAAACACATGCAACTTTGGACAGCCTTGCAGATAAATCAGAAACATTCTGTATTTTCTAGTGAACAGAATTGTGGTAAAATCTTGTTGATGATTATGCTTAGCAATGTCTCAAAGGCCCTTTGGAGACGTATGTCATATGATGCATGTGAGCAATTTAAAAAAACACCTTTGTTCTTTAAAGTGCTTTAGGATTATTCTTCTCTGTTAATTTAAACCAGCACAACAGCCAATGGGACGGAAATACAGCATGATTATAAGACAAAAAAAATATATCAGTACGTTATATGCATCCCTGACAAATTAAGGGTTCATGTTTATAACTAGAATTAGAACAATTATATTGAATTAAAAGAATAACCTGGAGACTAAATTTATTTTAATTTTTATTTTCAATATAAATACATATTATATAAGCATTCTAGAAATCTTGGCATGCAAATGCATACGTAAAAAAGTTGCTTTTTCAATCTTTGAAACAAAGATATCTTTTAAGAGGGACTAAGGAGTGAAAGCAATCCAAAGAAAGGGCTCTATTCTATTAGCAATAAAATCTGCGTAAAGAGATTGTATCACTCTGTGTTTTAATTCCTCCTTTATAACAACACAATCCTATTACTTAAGAAAGCAGGCTCAGTTACATATGAAGGAAAGTGATATTGGCATGGAACATTTACCTCCACAAAACATTTCATAGTTTACAGGAAGATGATGTTTTGGGTTGAACAAACTTACATACAAGGGGAAAAAAATATGTTGAATATCAATGTTGCTGCCAATCAAGTATAGTTTATGCTGCATGTACATTAGTAAAATATTATGTAATGATCATTAAAGATAAATTAATACCATCACATACATGTTTCCAATTTCTTTGAGATACAGCACAGAGATGAGGCATGAAGTTGAAGACGTGTGCATAGTGAGATTACAGCGTATTGTATTTGTTCTGTTGAGTATAATCATTCCCTTTAGGCATTTTTTGCAGTATAAACTGCCTTTTCAAAGAAAATGTAGTGTTTACATTAGAGCCTAAGGATACCTGCACTGGCCACGTGTCATATGGCTACTATAGTGTGCAGCACTGCCATTAAATGTCTCCAACCTTTGCATGGAGACACTGAACTTTTATCAATCGATTCAATTGATTCAATGCATCTCTATGAGGAGATACTGATTGGCCAGGGATGTGTTTGGCTTGTGCTAGTTCTGCCCCTGATTTGCCTCCTTGACAAGCTCAGCCAATCCATTACTTTTCTGTAAGAAAGCATTGTGATTAGCTTTTCAGAGACAGAGCCAGCAGCAGCAGACTGGAATAAAAGTAGGATTTTATTAATGACACAGAGGCTCCTATTATGCTATCTCTTTATTTATTTTCCCTCAGCAGCAAAGAGAAAACGTATGTAAACTTGAATGTAATATAAAGAAAAATAATAAATATAACAAATCTGCCTAGTAACTGGGCAGCCAATCAGGATACAGGAAACAGTCTATAAAAGGTCTGAACCATTTCCTCTTTCTTTACTGCTCCCTCAGATCAGCTAAGTATATTCAGTTTCATTCTGTTGATTTATGGATTTGATTAGTGTTTATATGTATATACTCTAAGTTTTGGTTTCTATTATTTGTATACTTTGTTGGGTTTGCTTTTTGTGGCTCCTTGTCGACTTAGCCGTATCTCCCTGCCTGTGCTGTGTCCTTATGGGTGCACAAACTAAGGATTCCAGCCCTAGCTGTTTGTTTTTCCCCTCTCCCTCATTCCCAACACGGCCATGTGTGTTGCGGCCATGGCGTTCCAATGCCGACCCAACACGCGGCAGTCCCTTTACTTTGTTTATACCGCCGCATGTGCCGCGCCCACCTTGCCACGTGGGGGCTCATCTTCCCCGGTGGCATAGGTGTTTAGCCACAAGTGAGCCCCACACTCACTGGTCATTGCGGGGTAACAGAGCCTGCCCTCCTTTAGCGCGCTCTTTCATGGAAGCGTGAAAAGATGGATCTGGGCAGCATCTCGCTTGGCCAACGGGGTCCATGGTGTCATGGCTCCACTCTCCTTCTCTACCTTGTATGTGTGTTTGTTTTCTTGTTGGGGTTACTCAACCCCTGTAGTTCATGTTTCTCCCCTTCCCCCTTTTTTCCCTATGTGCACAAATGTCTTTTTATGGGGTCTGGGGCCTGTGGCCTGTGGCACATTACCTCCCTGGTATGTGGACGTTAAAGTTAGAGTCTGGGGCCTGTGGCACATTACCTCCCTGGTATGTGGACGTTAAAGTTAGATATTGGAAGGTCAGCATACCTTTGCTATGTTTTCTTCTGTTCCGCAATACATTAAGTGCAACAGCTTAAGGACTCATGTTATGCTTAAAAATACATTATTTAATTAGGTACTTACATGTAATCAATTGGGTGGTTGAATTTCAGGCTTGGGCCTACTCTGCCTGTTTGGATTGGCTTGATATTAAGCCTTGCACTAATCTGCAGGCTTACTGCTACTGCTTCATAAGTCCCTGTGGGGTTATTGATTTACTCTGTACCCCCTTCCCATGCTCGAGAGTGCTAACTCGTGGGGATGAGCCTGTGGGCTGAATTATCCCTATCCTGACCCTTACTGCTTTTCTATGGTGGTAGTCACGGGCCTATGCCCTCCCAGGTATCCCAGTCCCTCCACCCAGATTCCATTACGGCGGACTCCACTAAGGGGCTTTGGCCTCAATTCTTTCCCCCTCATTGTTTTTCGTGGTCATTAACACAGACCCTTTTACATAGCCGGGGTTCACCACCTGCGCTCCCAACCTGCGCTGTTCTGGCGGCCTTGATGACTTGTACGCCACGGGTGTAATATGGCACACAGCCCCTCTACCACTGATTCAGGTTACGCCAAATATGAATGACTCGCCTCTGGTGGTCCAAGATGGCGCGTTACCACAGCGCAAGAGAGCCACTGTCGGGCAAAATTGGCCAGAAATTGGAAACGGGCAAATGCCCGGGATGATGGGCCAGATTCCGACCAGAGTGGGGAACAAGATCTGATACCCCTGATTATGCCCCCTATGAGGAAGACGAACCGGAACAGGGTTTTAGGATGTCACCCTCTCAGCCACTCATGGCCATGTTTGCGGTCCATTGACTCTGTTGCTGGCGGTGGGGGATGGTTCCCAGGATCCATAGGGTCTACCCTGTTCTACGCGGACAGACTCCGTCACCCCCGGTCCGCAGAGTGGTCTCCTCTGGACCACATTGTCGAATCTCTGGCTTTGTGTATGCATACCCCTCTCCAGGAATAGCCGCAGTAAGTTACTGGCGGGATGTCCAGGCCATATGCCCTAGACACAGCGTGCATGACAAATGGGAGTTGATTATCGGATCATTTTATGACTGGCCATGATGGGTTGGAGAGATCCCCGAACAGTGTGCTCCGAATTGGGGTTTTCCCTGCATATTGCAGGACAGGTTCTGGAACTTCTTGGGGCCGGATTCCGAGCTACTGGTGATTCTAGCATCTGCTTACGCGGAGGGAGCCCCACTTGCCTCGGCTGAAAGCTTTTGGCTAGATGCAGAGAATTATATGTCTCCAAGGCAACACAATCACAGCGCTTTCCACAGAACTCCATAAGGCGATTATCATGGAAGTTGACCCTAACCTGGTTAATTTGATGGTTTAGTAACTCGGTCCTGCAGACAAGGGCACACTGTTTGGGGATCCCTTTTGTGGAAGACGACGGGTTGGCTATTACCACCTTTACGGCCTTAGATATGGCCCTATCCAACCATTCTGGGTGTTTTCTGGCCCCTGTTTTTTTTTTTTTTAAATTAAGTGTGGTGATATGATTTCCGCATGGTAAGTGAAGGTAATAATAATGTCGGATATGCTTCTTGAATATGTCGTATATGTTGTTACTTTTCATGATTCTACGCTTTGTGCGTATGGTGTGTTGGCTTGCTTTCACATGCGGATGGGTCCTGAGGTTAGATTTTACCATACTTTTGTGTTTTCAGAGTTTGCTTATCGCCAAGGAGATTGACCCAAAGAGAAGTTGTTTATATCGTTTTGAAAATTGTTGGATTGGATTCTGGTCTTCATTATTATGAGCAAAGAAGAGGAAATGGAATGCTAGACCTTTTATAGACTGTTTCCTGTATCCTAATTGGCTGCCCTGTTACTAGGCAGATTTGTTATGTTTATTATTTTTCTTTATATTACATTCAAGTTTACATATGTTTTCTCTTTGCTGCTAAGGGAAAATAAAGAAAAAGATAGCATAATAGGAGCCTCCATGTCATTAAAAAAATCATGACTTTAAGTCATGTTACTAGTAAAATCTTGGAATTTTACTATATTTAGGGGGCAAGGAAGGCCAGGGGGGCTAGATGGTTTTTTTAACACTATAGGGTCTGGAATACATGTTTGTGTTCTTGACCCTATAGTGTTACTTTAAGGAACCAAACCAGATGAAGCAAAAGAGTGCAGAAATGGAACAATTAGTGTACTACTAAATATATACATAATATAATATTTCCCACCATTTGGTTCACAAATCAATTGAGAAATAGTAACCAATCACATCATTGACCTAAATTTGGATGAATTGTAGTTTGGACTGAAATGAATCCATAGGTCTAGAGTTGATTAAGTTGTGGCGATAGGGAGAGGATTACACCAGAAAAACAGTTAAGATAGATTCATACGTATTGCATTTATACTCATACACTTTCACATTTACACCATGCTTATTTTTTAAACAAAGCATACCGGTACAGTGCCAATCTAAGTAACATAATAGTGTTTTATCATAGGAAAAGTTGTGGTGTAAAATTTTGCCCAGGTCCATGTATGTTCTAAACGTATATGTGAAAGGCAGAAGTCAACCATTATACCACTGTCATTGATGGTGACTTGAAAGTCAAAAGGGCACAATTATATCACTGTGAACTATGGTGACTCTCAAAATGGGGTGTTTAATGAATAGGAAGTTCCCATCAGGTCTTCTGTGTAATCATCAACAATAAAAGGCCTAACAATTTGATTAGCAGGAGTATCGTGCAGGCACCTGGAAAGGACACAAATCACACTACACTATTATAAAAACAACTCCATTATAATACTCTAATAATAATAACCCTATTATAATGTTACAACAACTGAAGGCATTGCATAGACCTAATATTGTTATTAACTAATATTCGCATGCATGTTATATCAAGCAGGCCTTGACATCTAGCCTAACTATTAGACTACAACATATGAGCAAGGCCCTATGAAAGTCAAACTTGTCTCATTAAATTCCAATGGCTGTACATAGCTGTGTTGGAGATTTGCAAATAATAACTGTAATAATCACTGTTGTGATTGACTATGTGTTAGGAATGAGAAGAGCTATAGTGCCTTGATAAATACACACTCAATCTGCCCATTTTTACATGCTACACAAATCTAGATTGTGTTATAATAAGTATATTTATCAGTGTATTCTCATTTTTTATCATTAATTGTTTTCAAAAGAATTTATGCATTCTGCTTCAAAGCATGTAAATAATGTTCATGAAAATGTCACACGTGTCAATTAAAATAGGGTTTATATATTTCCATTGCTCAGTCACTGCTTATTATATTTTTCTTAGTAACTTAAGAAATGGCATAACACGAACAAATTCTGACCTTCACAAGAGCCCAGCATCTATCACTTAAGCTCTCCCTTGCCTACATGGTCTGTTGTACGTTATAAACTCAAAATAAATTATAGCTGCACTCCTATATTACAGATGCTGAATCAGACTTGAAAAAGATAAACTCTTCATTGCAAAGAAAATGTAAAATGTGAAAACAAAAACAAACAAACAAAAAAAAAACCATAAAAACAGACAGGCACTCCCAAATCTGTTGAGGACGGCATCTAGCAAGGACTTTTCTGTCAGAATGGTCTGGAACGTCAAGCTCCAATCATACTCTTCTGTCTCACCACCAACCATGATGTTATCCCATGCTACTGGAAGGGACTATATCTTTATGACACATGCACTCAATTTACAAGGTTTTTTGGAGGAAGAATGGAGTCCAAGACTACTAGAGACAATCTCTTCACAATATAGGCCGTGATGTAATATTTTTGGATACGCTTTTCAATTAGTTAATGCAGAATACCAGCATGGTTTAGTCCATACATTATGGTCACTATAATGGCGGCCAAAGGTGAAATGCTCTCCACCATTTGAACGAGAACTGTATGTATTTGAAGAGTGGATGAAAAGTGTATTAAATACAGTATCTCACAAAAGTGAGTACACCTCTCACATTTTTGTAAATATTTTATTATATCTTTTCATGTGACAACACTGAAGAAATGACACTCTGCTACAATGTAAAGTAGTAAGTGTACATCCTGTATAACAGTGTACATTTGCTGTCCCCTCAAAATAACTCAACACACAGCCATTAATGTCTAAACCGTTGGCAACAAAAGTGAGTACACCAGAGGAAATGTCCAAATTGGGCCCAATTAGCCATTTTCCCTCCCCATGGCATGTGACTCATTAGTGTTACAAGGTATCAGTTATGAGTGGAGAGCTGGTATGTTAAATTTGGTGTTATCACTCTCACACTCTCTGATACTGGTCACTGGAAGTTCAACATGGCACCTCATTGCAAAAAACTCGCTGAGGATCTGAAAAAAAGAAGTGTTGCTCTACATAAAGATGGCCTAGGCTATAAGAAGATTGCCAAGACCCTGAAACTGAGCTGCAGCGCGGTGGGCAAGACCATACAGCGGTTTCACAGGACAGGTTTTACTCAGAACAGGCCTAGCCATGGTCGACCAAAGAAGAGTTCACGTGCTCAGCGTCATATCCAGAGGTTGTCTTTGGGAAATAGGCATATGAGTATTGCTGCAAAGGTTGAAGGGGGTCAGCCTGTCAGTGTTCAGACCATAGGCTGCACACTGCATCAAATTGGTCTGCATAGCTATATTCCCAGAAGAAAGCCTCTTCTAAAGATGATGCACAAGAAAGCCCACAAACAGTTTGCTGAAGACAAGCAGACTTGTCCTGTGATCCGATGAGACCAAGATAAACTTATTTAGTTCAGATGATGTCAAGCGTATGTGGTGGCAACCAGGTGAGGAGTACAAAGACAAGTGTGTCTTGCCTACAGTCAAGTATGGTGGTGGGAGTGTCATGGTCTGCATGAGTGCTGCCGGCACTGAGGAGCTACAGTTCATTGAGGGAACCATGAATGCCAACATGTACTGTGACATACTGAAGCAGAGCATGATCCCCTTCCTTCAGAGACTGGGCCGCAGGGCAGTATTCCAACATGATAACGACTCCAAGCACACCTCCAAGACGACCACTGCCTTGCTAAAGAAGCTGAAGGTCCCTGAACCATGTCTCCAGACCTAAATGCTATTGAGCATCTGTGGGGCACCCTCAAATGGAAGGTGGGGAAGCGCAAGGTCTCTAACATCCACCAGCTTCATGATGTCGTCATGGAGGAGTGGATGAGGACTCTAGTGGCAACCTGTGAAACTCTGGTGAACTCATGAGGGTTAAATCAGTGCTGAAAAATAATGGTGGCCACACAAAATATTGACACTTTGGGCTCAATGTTGGACATTGCCACTTAGGGGTGTACTCATTTTTGTTGCCAGCAATTTAAACATTAATGGCTGTGTGTTGAGTTATTTTGAGGGGACAGCAAATTTACACTGTTATACAGGCTGTACACTTACTACTTTACATTGTAGCAGAGTGCCATTTCTTCAGTGTTGTCACATGAAAAGATATTATAAAATATTTAGAAAAATGTGAGGGGAGTACTCACTTTTGTGAGATAGTGTACATATTGTGTCAGTGGTAATTGCCCATTATTAACAAGGTATTGAATATTAACACTAACCCACTGGAGACACTTTAAGGTGCATATTTTGTCCACATGTGGCCTCTTGCTTACTCTCATATTATAATTCTTTAGACCTGCTTTGCATTAGAGATTGGAATCCGTTAAATAATCATCAGTTACTGCCTCTACTTTCCCATATGAGTCTTTATCACTGACAAAAGGGTAGCAAAATGCAACTTCCATAGCTCTATATACAGTAAGCAAGACCAAGGATGTATCAGCCAATACATTATTCTTGTATGCAAAAAGGCAATAGAATAGCAAAGAGACATATGAACAAGCCTGCCAATTGCCAAATGTTATTGAATTTTGTTTTAACAGTAAATGTGGTCATTGGTTAGCTGCTTCTGCATTTCTACTTTCTAATAATTCACTCCTAACTTAATTTTTGTTATTATTTTATTTTACTTCTGAGTTCTTTATAAATAAAATATCAGTAAAATAGAAAAAAGCAAACTAAAACTGAAAGGCTATTACAAACAATTGTGTTACTCTGCATGTACTGTAAAGGCTTGATGATCACAGTTATATGAATTGCCAGCTCTTTCATTTCAAATTCAAATACCATTAAAACCATGGGTGGCTTAGATAGTCTTGTGCCTCACTTGCAAGTACTCCAGGAGGATAGCTCAAACATTGATGGTGTAATGTGACCTAAAATTAGTGACAAAGAGATGAGGTGATATACATATGCAGGAATGAGGAAAGATGGGGGAGGGAGATGTATGAGGATAAAAGAAGAGAAGGATTCCAAACCTCTTTCACCAATTGCCTTTCCTTCCATCCCCCCAGAGAGAGAAAGCTTTGTCAACAAATAACAGTGTGATATGAAAAAGCCCTCCAAGGTGCAAACAATGAGACAGAAGGGGCCTTTTTGAAGTGATAAAAGGATAACTATACAAGGGGAGGGTGAGTGAACCAGAAGGAAAGTTTGAACTGTTAAGGGGATTAAAAGAAAAATAAATCCTATCTTCTTATTTCAAATCCACTTTTTTTTCCCCTTTTTTGATGTCAGGCTCTATAAACAAAGTCAGATTGGGGAATGGAAAAAGGAACACGATTGGTGCCTGGAAATATAATACAATTATTATTATTATTATTATTAATCCTCCAACATTATGTGCAGCACTTTTAAAAGTAATATTACACTGTAACATAGTAATCTAGGTTGAAAAAAATACTCAAGTCCACCAAGTTCAAATTTAAAACACATCTTTTATAATGTAGCTCCAAAAGATGTGATCTGCAACTTGACTATATTTCCCATAAAGTCTAAAAAATAAAACAATTTGCACCTCTCTTTTGTTTTGACAGATTGCAGCTTGTTTCATCAGGAAAATCTTTCACTATTCCTATATGTCTGAATATGTTTTGCCACTATTTTTTTTTCTTTTATATGTTATATATCATGTGACAGGTAGAGATACAGAGGTGGATAGACAGGCGGAGGGACAGAAGGATAGATAGATTAACAGATGAATGCACAGACAGACAGAAGAACGGAGGGATGGAAGGATAGACAGACAGATGGCATGGGGGATGGATGGATAGACATACAGAATGAACGAAAGACAGATGGATGTGTGACGAACTGAACCTTGTCACGGGTGCTTGGAGGGGCCTGCTGGCCAGCCTCTTGCCTCAGGACTGTGGGCCCTGTAATATACCTTGCCCAATGCACTTGAAAAAGCTCTGTTCATGTGAGGTATATACTTTTGTACTCCAGACTGAGAGGCCGACCGTTAGCCCTGATTCACTCGAAAAGTTTTGGGCATAGGACCATGTGCACGGTCGGTCAAAAATAAGACTTCCATGAAATTCCTAAACCCCTTAACTGATCTGGGTGATTTTTGGATATGTTGGTCACCCAGATCAGGGCAATCGGGGAATGTAACTTTTGTGGGGATTTTGTGGGTTTTAAGGTACTTTTGGGGTGTTTGTAAAAATGTATGTTTTTTTCTGTGCTTAATTGGATTAGATTAATACAGTTCCTGATCCAATTATCTCCCAGGTAGAGGGGAGGGATTTTGTGTTTGTATATGGGAGTGTCATGCATTTAACCATTGTTGTTATTGGTCTGTGACTTGGTGCTGCAGTTCCCGACAAGGTCCAGGTGGAAGTGATCCTTGCATGGGGACTTGCATATAAGGCCAGTTGTGGCTGCTATTAAGCAGCCAAAACTGGCCTTATATAAACAGTTTACCCCTTCAAGAAGTCTTGGCTCATGTTTGGGGGATTGGAGAACTACATTCACTCTGGGGATTGCTATATCACAATACTCCCCTAAGTATAATCACTAGCTCTTATAAGAGCTGTTCCTCCTATGTTCTCTGGACTAGGAGAGGCCTACCCACTGGAAGCTGGACCCTGGTCTTGGGTCCAGGGTGGGTGGAGGATGGTGAGACCCCAACCAAGCTGCAGCAGTTCATGGGGTTATGGTGTTCCAGAACAGTGCTTATGGTGCTCGCAGTACTAGGAAGCAGCGATTGATGGAGGTACCCAGTCGGGGTGCCAGGCAGTCCGTCACAGATGACCGCATGAATAGATAGATAGATAGATTTTTCAGAGCACCTATACAGTGTTTAAAAAAAAAAAATACATTTAGTAATAACTTATTAATTTTTTTTATAATTCCAAGATTAAAACAAAATAAAACCATTTCTAAATTATCAATCCATTTTACGTATCTCTGGGCTTTTTAATTCATGGGTATATTCTAGGGTTCTGCACACAAATATTAATCCAATAAAATTCTATTTTCAATAAAACATTCGAGCACTATACATAAAGTGACATATCCTTCTGTGTGTATAAATATACATAAAGAAAACTTAGCTTAGTTGTTCTGAGAACAACTTCAATCAGGTATGTATCCCCTTAAACACAAAGGTATGCATCCCCTTAAACACAAAGAATAGTGTAAAAACTTTAAAACATGTTCTAATATGTAAAATTGCAAATTGAACACTCACAATTTCCAGAGCTATGTGACATAGCTCTGGTATGTATCACTGATTGGTCCGTTTTGGGTGACCAATCCCCTCTTTGTTGTTGTGGTTATGGTGGTAACCTTTTCTTTCTTACAGTATCTAAGGATAAAGCATCCTGAGATATTTTAAGAAAGAAAAGGTTACCACCATAACCACAACACCAAAAAGGGGATTGGTCACCCAAAATGGGATTGATTGATCCAAAATGAACCAATCAGCTATACATACCAGAGCTACGTCATATAGCTCTGAAAATTGTAAGTATTCAATTGGCAATTTCACATATTAGAAAAAGTTTTAACGTTTTTACACTATTGCACTTTATATTTGTGTTTAAGGGGATATGTACCTGATTCAAGTAGTTCTCAGAATAACTAAGCTAAGTGTTGTTTATGTATATTTATACACACGGAAGGATATGTCACTTTATATATACCGCTCTACTGTTTTATTGAAAATGTTCACGTTGTGTGTTTGTGGGAGAATTGCACATTCAGTATATTAGCAGCTATTTTTTATAAGATCAACTATGCTGGGAGAATTGCACATTCAGTATATTAGCAGCTATTTTTTATAAGATCAACTAAGAACGCAACATTGCACAGAAAAACTGTTTCATTTTGATCTCTTTGCTTGATAACACACTTCTTAATCACTTGTAACAATAAATATAACATCCTTAAATGTAAAATATTCATATGTATAATAAATCAAAGATTTGAACAACTGTAATAAATTAAAAATGTTCTAAAGGAATTAGTAGGGTTAAGCATGTTTTATATAGTCGATTATGATGACTAATATTATTACTATGTATTTATTTATTTATTTTAAATTACTTCTGATATTTATTAACCATCAACATATCTGCTATCTGGGAAAATAGAGAGTACAGTATAGGAAACCATTACAAAAGTAATGACGACCCTGGCCATGAGCTTAGATCTAGCATTTACACCCGTTTTATACAATGTTTGTAAACTTACAATCTAGATGAAATGTAGATTGTAAGCATGCCATATTCATCCACTGCTTTGCAAAAAGAAATATGTTGGCAATCATACCCTTGTTTACAATCAATATTCTCTAATGGTTGGCAGGACCTTTGTTTTTGTTTTCTAATTCATTCAATACCTAATAGTTTACCTTGGATGCTCATTAACGTAGGCTAAGCAGTAATTTGAATCAACTGATTAAGGTGGTTCTCACCAGAGAAATGAGTATAAACAAAAGCTGCTAAATGACATCATTTGCAATTCTTTTAAATAAAGCAGGTTTGGTGGGTCTAGGAATGCATGTATCACTTTGTTTTCTTTTTATTTATTTTTCTCTTTTTTTGTAATGTTTGCTGTTTAACTCCAACATAAATATGGGACTTTCTTTTTAATGTTATTTCTTCACCTAAATTGATATTATTGAATGTTTAACTAATTTAGAGGATTATTAAAAGTCCTTGAAGTTAATTATATTGTTTGTGTATACGCATATGTGTGTTTTCTAATTTATTAATAATAATATACACCTAATTATGCTAATACTTTCAAAACATACATTGTGTAGTTCATTATATGGATGCCAGTGGCATGATGCCCAACATTTCAATGGACTCAGAAGAATACATTGTTTTAGTGAGGTATGACTTCATTAAATTTAGAACACCAAAGCATTTTATTAACATACACTAATGCTAAACAAAAATTCTAGAGTTCAAAGGATCAGTAAAACCGTACTGGGTTAATGATTAAAATTCAAATGGCAGTGGGCCAAGGAATTGCAAATCGTAGGCCAAAATAGCTGACTCGGAAAACAATTTAACTCAGCTATTTTTGAAGCTTGACTATTTTGGCCTAATATTTATAATTCCCTGATTAATCACTGATAGTTCCTTTAGGGTTGTTTAGTGAACAACCCTGTCCATGTAAATGGCTTGTATATGAAATGTGATGGGCACTAATGAGGGATATGCAGGCTACACAGCAATAGCAATGCAAAACTATACATTTAATACAAATGAGATGTACATACATAAAAAAAATTGGGCCTGGCGTCCTTTATCATGTACATAATTCAGGCAACAAAGCCAAAGCATTTGTATGTCTCATTTGACAATAAACCTATAGTTTTGTATTGCTACTACAGGTGATCCTCACTTACCGACCGAGTTCCGTTCCTACAACCCAGTCGGAAAACAAATTGGTCAGTAAGTGAGGATGCCGAGTCTCACATGCGCTAGAGAACAGATCTATGTTCGGGGGAATTCCCCCGAACAGAGACTGGCTCCCTAGCACAAGAAATCCCTTGAATCTCTGTTTGGGGAAAATTCCCCTCTGTCACACTCACCCAACCCCCAACTACACTCACACCCTGACCCTGTCACACTCACCCCTAACTCTTCCATTCTCACCAATTCTCACCCTGTCACAACTACACCAAAAACCCATTCACACTCACACCACTACCCTTTTCACATTTACCCCTTTTACCCTGCCACAGCCTCCCCCCAATCACCCAATCACAGTCACCCCATGAAGATAATCATTGTCATACACAGTCACTTCCCACATATAAAAAACACAACTTAACCATAAACACAACACACATAGCCCATTAGAAGCTTCCTTTACACACAACACAACCACTAAGAGCTGCGGTGACTGTTGGGAAAACCGACTGGCTGGTGCACATGACTAGGGGAACTCAGGCAGTCAGACTTGGAGGGACCCTCTCTACTGGGAAACAGCAAAGACCAGCAACACGCGTCCCCATTAAAGGTAGGTAGTTCTCCAAACCGAATGCCAAGTTTCTCCGTCTTTTATAAGTTTTCTTATCAGTGCAGCCCAGCATATATATGTCAGGCGCATTAAGTAATCTTTATGGTTGATCAGGCCTGTCATGACCACCTAAGGCCCATGCCTAACACATGCACTACCTTTTCTATGAAGCTATGTCCCTATACTCTTATCTTTCTAAACATTGCTGGCACCAAATCCCACTTTTAAGCACTTAGGCCACTTTGGATATTGGCAAGACATCTTATAGAACATTCTATGCTGTGTCATCTTATTTTTCTAAGTTGAGTTTCTTAGTGTGACACAGTTTAAGACAAGTGCCATCATAGCTATCTATAATAGTTTAATTTGCTCAATAGTGATCAATCAATCAATCATGCTCAATAAAAATGGGATATTATTATCACAATCACTATTGAAATTGACATCACAACTTTGTTATACAGTGAAAGGATGTGTAAGGAAATTTCTTGCCTGTCATTTGATCCAGGTGTAGTACTGCCGCAAGAAAATAATGCATTGCAGAATGGTTATTGGTACATTTTGGTGGATATGTGCAGGGCCGTCTTTAATGCAGGGCAAACGGGGCAGATGCCCCGTGGGCCCCGCTGCCCTCAACAATTTTTCCCCCATGGAGCCGACGGCCTGCACATTAAGGAGGCCACTGGGTGGGTATTGAAAGCAGGGGCCCGGTCACATGCTGTAGCCCTTTAACAGCGCGATTGGGCCCTTTGCTTTTCGGCAGCACTGGGAGGAAGTGACGGCTGCGAGTCACTTCCTCCCACTAAGGAGATGCCAGCCCTCATTCCCATTTTCCAGCATTGCGCCCCCCGCAGACAGTGCCTGCTCTATTCCTGTTTGGAACAATCTCGGACAAAGCCAGACACCGTGCCAGGTCATGCTTGACTAAATCCACAGTCCTAACCCTACTTAAATCCTTACCACCCACATGGATAAGGATGGTGACAGCTCCTGACATGAACCTGCTAAGGACAACGCACTCCGGGTAAACTTGTTTCCAGGACAACCCCCAAATACCCCATCCAGCAAACCCTTGCTAAATCCGCTGGAATCCTCAGGTTCCATCCATAGGAGCGTGACTCTGGCCGTCGAGCTGCCCAATAAATAAATGAGTGTCCTAATATCCACACATAACGGGGAGCACATCCTGAAACAAATTACAACAAATGAGGCCGGACGTACAGCTGATTTCTCCTGGATGACCATCTACCTAAACGCTGCACAGCTAAACCCGCAAAACCCAAGACGCTAGCTTGCATCACAGCCCCAATTCTAAAGGAATGAGGAGAGAAACCAGTCGGATCTCGCCCACAAGACACCAACGCTTTCCCCAGCACCGACGCGAACTGTAAATGAGTAAGCGGGGACCTATCTGCGTATACCAATAGCGAGACCGATGACGTCCTAACTGCCATATAACTAAATACTCAAACAGGACAAAACTCACCCCCAGTATTCCCAAACTGGAGCCACATGCCTCTACCGACCTGCGAATATGTAGGTCCACAAAACTATCTGACCGACGCACATCCGATAACAAAAGTGAGGAAACCGAACGGCGATTGGGGGCTATGAGCTCCTCCACCCGTAATGCTCTAAAAAACAGATGACGAATGCCACCTGGAATAACAGACTCTAACTATCTGAAACGCATACGCTAGGCAACGCCGCCATCAACCGCCACAGGAAATCCACGGAAATCAGCCGTCGCCTCCAACTCCTGCAACCACGCAAGACTCGTTGCAAGCAAAACTCCTTTGTAATGTCTCGCCATCTCAAAAAGCCAAACAGGAATGAAAGAGCAGACAACGCTCGTTCCGCCGCTGCACAAGAGTGACCCTGCTTCAGTGACCTATTCAAATATTTCAACGTCATCTCAAACCTGGCCGCCTTAGACAAGAGCCGAACTGACCTGTAAGCCTTCCACGTAGCGGTAGACGAGTCCAACACCAAGGACATCAAGCCTCCAAAACTAGGTCCCATAAGTACGAAGGGCAGAGAAGACCCTCTCGATCCGCTCCCGGAGTCGACTCCCGAAAACAGTCCCACTGAAACTGAGAAAGAGAGTCAGCCACTACATTCAATTCCCCAGGGACACGTCGAGCCTGCATTCACACATTAAACCATAAGCTTAACAGCACTAGATGTCGCAAGAGAGCCACAACTGGAGGAGACGCAGACAATGGTCGATTAATCACATGGACCACACTCAAATTGTCCTTATGAAAAACCACCACCGGGTCCCACAATTCTTCCCCCCATAATGCCAGAGCCACCACTGTGGGAAAAAGTTCCAAAAATGTTTGGTTACGAATCATGTCTAACCCATGCCATTCCAAAGGCCAATCTGCCGCACACCACTTCCCCTGAAAGAAGGCCCCAAAACCTACCAATCCAGATGAGATCCAACTCTGAATTGGACACCGCTTCACGCAACAAGCATGACCACCCATTATACTTACCCAGGAAGGCACTCCAGACTTGCAGATCAGCCCGGAGCTTGGCCGTCACCTGAATAAAGTGGTGCGCCTCCCTAATACCAATCGCCGACAAGGACAATGATGACAAAAGGCGCGACCCATCTGCAAAACTCTGCAAGCAAAGGCCAGATGACCCAGCAAGACCCGCATAGTACGTAACTGAACCTTCCGTACCGACTTCACCAGATCAACCTGCCTCAACAGCACAATTAGCTTTTCGTCTGGCAAATGAAAAACCATGTCCTCCATGTCAATTTCTATGCCCAAGAAAGACAACCTAGTGGACAGCCCTTCTGTCTTCTGCTCTGCCACCGGCACGCCAAACCAAGCTGCCACTGAGTGGAACAACGACAATAACTGGGCACACGCGTCACCCTCCCGAGGACCCACAAAGAGGAAGTCATTGAGAAAATGCGTTACTGAATCGATCCCCGAAAACTGCACCACAACCCACTCCAAAAGTGAAGCAAAAGTTTCAAAATATGAACATGAAATAGAGCAGCCCATAGGAAGGCACATGTCGTACGACCCCTGGAATTGACAACCCAGAAAATGAAAACATTCCGGGTGAACCGGCAACAACCGAAACACTGATTCGATGTTGGATTTTGACAGGAGTGCCCCTACTCCTACTCTCCTAACCAGCGACAATGCCCAATCAAAAGAGGAGTAACGCACCCTGCTGAACTATCTATCCATGTCATCATTCACTGAACTCCCAGCCGGGTATGACAGTTGATGAATCATATGAAAAGAACCAGGCTCCTTTTTTGGCATTATCCCCAAGGGTGATACCAGCAAGTTAGGCAAGGGGAAAAATTGATATGGCCCAGCCATACGCCCTAACGATAACTCCTTAGCCAACTTATAACCCAAAATATCCTCCTTACCCCGAACCGACCGTAGATAAAAACAGCTCCGGTGAAGAAACAAAAGGGATCCACAGACCGACTGAAAACCCTTCCTCCAACACCATGGCATCGCAGTGTTTAGGGTAGACCTCGAGCAACATCCTTGCCAATATCACTGGCGTCCTCGCCTTCTGAACCATCCTCACGGCCCCCGACTTGTGTAATGTCTGCTTTGCCTTCTTAAAACAGCTCATAGCGGGGTGAGCTGGAAGACTGGGAGTCATAAGCAACAGCCACAGGCTGCCGTCCTGATTGCTAAAGTCCAATCCAGGACACGCCGCCACCTTTTGCCAGAACTGCTGGTCATATCGGAAACCAGCTATGACCCCCCATATATACCTTATAAGCACCCCAAATAAGGTCCAAATACCTGAACAACGCCGGTGCCCTATCTGGAAACCGACAGGTCAGGATACTCAAAAAGAAACACAAATCTGTAACCAATTCCCAAACGTACGTGGGATTTGCTTACTCTTATTCGAATCATGTGGGTCACCGTGAAGCGGCCTATCCACAGAATCCTTCTCCGGGGGAACTAGCGACAGTAAGTCTACAAACTCCCCTTTGAGGAACTTATCATGAGTCTCCACTGGGACATGCATGCCCAAAGGAAACAATTCACATCCAGGCAGGGAGGGGCGAAAGCCCCCCATGCTTGAGCCCCTTCAGCCGGTGCCTCCTCTAGTACCCTGTGCTCGTCTCTCCCTGGTATAAGCGCTGGGGGCCCTGGCAACCTATCCACTGCAGCCCTCAGCAAGCACAGCAATTCCCCTTGCGCAGCCTGATCCTGTCCTAGGGACACACTAACGTGCCCTGCCCCCCTGCTAAGCTACCCCAAGCTCTAGCGCAAGCCAACTCACCACTCATTGGAGCTGCCACGGTAGCCTGCTCGATGGGACAAGCGCCATGAACTCCCATCATGTCTTGGTCCTCTACCTCCTCCTGGGATCCTAAATCCGAATCTTCAGGCAGCCGCCTGGTCCGCTGGCTGCCGGGTCTCCTGGATGCTGGACTCCTGGCAGGCAATCCCCGACTCCATCCAGATTCTCCCTCTCGTTGCGGCTGGGTACCTGCCTCCAATGCTCTTCAGGGCTGCACTGACCTCTGTTTATGTTCTTCAGTCCTTTCCCAGCTCTCCTGGGGCTCCGATACCGGAAGTAGGTCCACTTCCAGGTTCCAAGATGGCAGGGCCTGTGACGTCCACACTCTGCGATCGGAAGAGAAGGGGGACTCCGAGAGAGCTCTTCCTGTGCTCTGCCATCTTGGGCCCAACTCCCCACGACCACTCAGCCTCCAGTGCTGACTGCCTCCCGCTCGTCCCGACCTCTGCTCCTTTGCTCAGTCGCACTGGACTTGGTAAAGGCGAGTAGGAGGCCTGGAACGTCTCGGCCTCCTACCACTGGCCAGAGATGGACTCTCCGCCACCTGCTACTCCACTACCAACAGCTCCTGGGGAAGACCGGCCATCACCTCCAACAGGGTACCTACTTAATTGGAAGCCAGGTAAGCCTGCAGCATCCTGATCAGCATATCCTTGGACACAGCAGCCATCGTGAAAGGGGAAGCCTAGGACACTAACTATCAGGTAAGACAAACAGGCACTAAGCTACTCTTAATTAATGATATATATATATATATATTTTTTTGCACAGCAGAAGGCTAAAGGGAAACTGTTCCAGCCTGTTCCTTCTGCACTGGTGAGTACCCTCCCCTCTGCACCACTTCTTATACCATCCATCTCTCTGCAACTTTGTATCTCTTTCCATTCCACCCCGTACTGCAGGGCAACAGTCATTCCTCCCCTTCCTTACAGTCCAGGGGATCCCTCTACCACATTAGGAATATACACCTGTATTGCTAATCAGTGGCGTACTAAGAGGGGGGTGTGGTCTGCCCAGGGTGCCGTCAGGTAGGGTGGGTGCCACCAGGTAGGGGGGTGCCTCCAGGGCTGGCCAGGCTTGTGACTCTGTGAGCTGTGTGGCTGCACAGGGCGCCGGGAGCCACACAGCTCACACACGCAGGGGCTGGGAATTCAGCAGTACAGAAGTACTGCACTGAGAATTGGGGGCAGAGCCAACTCAGCCATGGGGACGGAGCCAAACCGGATGCGGGGGCGGAACTACAGCCAGCCTCCATTTGCTGCCTTTCACTGCAGCACACAGGGGAAGCAGGAAGGAGTCCCTGCTTTCCCAACTCCAACACACCAGGGACTCACTGACTCCACTCCTCCACCAGTAAGTGAGAGTGTGTGTGTGTGTGTGTGTGTGTGAGACTGCTTGTGACTGTCTGCCTGTGTGTGTGTGTGTGTGTGTGTGTGTGTGAATGTCTGCCTGTGACTATCTGTGACTGTGTTTGTGAATGTCTGCCTGTGACTATCTGTGACTGTGTGTGTGAATGTCTGCCTGTGCCTGTGTGTGTAAATGTCTGCCTGTGACTGTCTACCTGTGACTGTGTCTGTGACTGTCTGCCTGTGACTCTCTGCCTGTGATTGTGTGTTTGTCTGCCTGTGACTGCGTCTATGACTGTCTCCCAGTAAATGTCTGTGACTGTGTGTGAATGTCTGCCTGTGACTGTCTACCTAGAACTGCATCTGTGACTGTCTGACTGTGACTGTCTATGTCTGTGAATGTCTGCCTGTGACAGTTTACCTGGCATTGGGTGTGACTGTCTTCTTGTGACTGTGCGTGAGACTGACTTTTGGTGACTGTCTGCCTGTGCCTGTATGTATGAATGTCTGCCTGTGATTGTCTACCTGGGACTGTGTATGACTGTCTGCCTGTGACTGTGTGTGACTGCCTGCATGTCACTGAGTGTGTGTGACTGTGTGCTGCCTGTAACTATGTTACAGTCTGCCTGTAATTGTGTATGTGTGTGTATGTGTGTGTGTGTGTGTGTGACTGTCTGTCTGTAGCTGTGTGTGTGTGACTGTCTGTCTGTAACTGTGTGTGTGACTGTCTGTCTGTAACTGTGTGTTTGACAGCGTGCAAGTGACTATGTGTTTGGTACGGTGTGCATGTGGCTGTATTTGACAGTATATGCGTATAACTGTGTACATCTGACTGTATCTGACTGTCTTCGCCCTGCAGTGAGTCGGCACATAACATCATCTAAGCATCGGCGTCATATTACAGGATGTGCAAGGGACGTGTGCATGAAGAGCACAGAGATCCAAGCAGCAACCAGTGACTACCAGGGACTGAGGATCCACTCTAGCCCTCCCAGAGCAAGGTATGGAGGCTAGGTGGACCTCTTAATTATTAAATGTGTGCATGTATGTGATGTTTGCGTGTGTATATCTAATTATGTGTGTTTGTAATTGTATGTGTGTGGGTCTGTGATTGTGTATGTCTGTGTTTATGTGTGTGGTTGTGTGTGTGTGTGTGTGTGTGTGTATATATATATATACACACACACACACACACTTAACTACAGAAACACAACCACACACATAAACACAGTTAAAGCAAAAAAAGCAAAGAATACAAAGACAGAGTGAGTAGAACAAAAATATTTCAAGGAGGATGCATCTTAACATTCCCAAAAATGAAGCAATCAAAGATAAGAAAAAATGTTTTCTTAACTGGCTATAATCTTAGAAAAGTAGAAAAACATAAGTTTAATGATTTTCTAAATGCTCTGTCTAGCACAGTCTTTAAAATGAAGAGATAAAACATTATATTTTGGCAGGGTGACATGCAGAGAAAAAATAACAACACTAGTTTCAGTGTAGCCTTGGTTATTTAGGAAGTGTCAGATGCCAAAGTCAGCATAGATGATACAGAGAAATATTATTACCTGACCTTGGGTATTGGCACCTTTACATGTCCTAGGGGGAATTTTTGCAGAGGTTCAGAGGAGGCTCTTTGGCAAATCTACTTTGAATTTTATACCCTGTCATTGCAGCTTGTAATGTTAATTAATCAAGCAACTAAAGTCAATATTACGAAACTGTATCGAACTGTAAATTGTACTCATAAAATAAAAATCTTGCTATGGATACACTATTATAGATAATGTGGAACATTAAATTGGAGCATTTCTCATATTACTTTACAGCCCTTTTCCTTGGAAATACACTGATACACTTAACAGCCATAACATTAAGACCACTGACAGGTGAAGTGAATAACATTGATTATATTGTTACAATGGCACATTTAAAGGGGTGGAGGATATATTGGGCAGCAAGTGTACGGTTTGAATTTCGTCTGCTGGAAGCAGGGTAAATAGACAAGCAGAAAGATCTGAGTGACTTTGATAAGGGACAAATAGTGATGGCTAGACAACTGGGTCAGAGTATCTTGAAAATAGCAATGCCTATGATAACCCCGACCACTGCTGAAAACACTTTCAATGGGGACATAAGCATCAGAACTGGATCACGGAGCAATGGAAAAAGGTTGCCTGATCGGATGAATCACATTTTCTTAAAATCATGTGGGTGGCCAGATGCTTGTGCATCATTTACCTGGGGAAGAGATGACAGCAGGAGGCACTGTGGGAAGAAGGCAGGCTGGCAGAGGCTTTTTTATGCTCAAGGGTCCTGGCATTCATGTGAATGTTACTTTGACACTTTTCACGCACAAAGATTACGTACAACCCTTCATGGCAATGGTGTTCCCTGATTGCACCGGCCTCTTTCAGCAGAATAATGCACCCTGCCACACTGAACAAAAACGTTAAGGAATGGTTTGAGGAACATGACAAAGAGGTCAAGTTGCTGCCATGTCATGGAGGCCCCACCTTGCAGAACTTAAAAGACCTGCTGCTAATGCCAGATACCACAAGACACATTCAGAGGTCTTGTGGAGATCATGTCTCAATAATTTAAAGCTATTTTTGCAGCACAAGGGGGATCTATATGATATTAGGCAGGTGGTTTTAATGTTGTGGCTGATCAGTGTATGTAATAATAATTCTTAATGCCATTCATTCAAAGGCATTTATAATTCTGCTGAAATGAATTTCAGTTTGCGAAGCTATATATATATATATATATATATATATATATTTATTTTTTATTATTTTTTTTTTCAATTGAATACATAGTGTTTAGTTTGTCATAAAACAGAATATGTTTTTTTTTTTTTTTTATTCTTTAATTTAGTTGTGCATAGGTGATACAGACAGGCTTGCAATGCCACAACAGCTAGATCAAGCAGTTCAATCAGCATAATAAAACAATGGTATGGCAATCAATATCACTGCACATTTTTGTTAAAGCAAGAGTAATAACAGGATGACAAACATATCTGACGATCAGTAAGGTAGGCATGTGACGAAGTTGGGTTAAACATTCTGACATGAGGGGACATCAAAGAGTTAAAGAACAAGCTTAAAGAATACATTTTCACTATGTGCGCATTCTAGGAAAGCAAAGCATGAAATGTCAAGTTACTTGCAAAATTATCCTCCCAGCAGGCCCCCCGTCATGGCAGCCATGTATACTCTTGGTGGAGGATATACAATTGGAAATCAGCAGACCCACAAATCAAAACTTATAATAGCTAACAAAGAAAAAGCTGTCTGGCATGCAAAAATGTATGATATGTCGCTTTCAGGTGCTAATAAGATAAGATACGGTGCCAAAAAACTAAGAAGAGGATGTGTGAAAGTTAGCATTCATGAGTCCCAGTGAGTCCCACCATGCACTCCCACTCAGCCTACACCTTCAAGAGGTAGAACACAGTCGTATGCCATTCAGAGGGACCTAAGGCACCACTGTATAGGTACCTGGAACACGTGGCAAAAGCTTGTCGCGCTTGGTAGTTTTGCAGACTGCGCCGTCTTCTCCAGGTCATTCCGCTGCAAATAGCAGGCTGCGGGTTGAGTATCCAGCTTCTTGTAGTGGAATCTGGCTGTCTCCACCTTAAGTTGGGAACAGGCCTGTGCGGGCAGGAGATGCTGCCTGTTTCGTGGCCATTTTTGTGCTCTCCACACCACAAAGGCTATAGTAATACACTGGGGTCGCGGTGGTCGCGGTGGTCACTGCGGTGGCACTCTGGATGAGTCACTCATTTTTCGCCAGTCAACTTGCTGTTCTCTGAGAGCCAGTTTCCTCCAGAATGCATCAAAGATTTTATCTAGTTTGGTCTCGATGTCTGGTCACTCGCGGTTGCATCTCTGTTTCCACCATGGTGAGTATCTGCACGGTAGTCCAGCTGTGCCACTGATGCAAAGGCGAGGAGAGCGGCTGCCTCTTCCCAGCTTTGTCACCTGCCGGCCGCAGCAGACCACCTCAGGCTCCCGGCAGTGGAAATGCCTGAAAGAAGGTATCAGGATGTTTGCCAAGGTGCCCCTAGCATGGGTAGCGCTCTTTGGCAGTGGCCTCCACTCATTTTCACAATAATTCCCGGGAAAATCAGTAAAATGCTTGGGAGCCTCTGCGATATGTGTCTGTTCAGGTTGCTAGTCAGGCTCCGCCCTCAGAATATGTTTTTTATTTATACAATATGTATGTATGTATATTTGTTTCAAATTCTGCTACATGTAGCTGTTGCCATTAATATAGCTCCTTTTCCTAATCTTATATGCCAGGAAAGGTGCTGGGGAGACAGAGGCAGTACAATTCTCACTCCTCAGCTTCTCTCTCAGCATATCAAGAAAAGGCAAAATTAGAGATAGCAGTCACAAATAGCACCTACTTCCCGGCAGACAAGAAAATATATGTTCCAGAACTATCGAAGATTAAAGTAAATTAATAGATTGTAAGCTTGTTTCAGCAAGACGGAAACCTCTTGTTTCTGTTATATTCTGTATGTAAAAGCACTGTGGAATATGTTGGTGCTATATAAATTCTATAAATAAATCTATCCATTACAGTGCATTGCAAAGTATTCATCCCCCTTGGCATTTTTCATGTTTTGTTACCTCACAACCTGAAATTAACATGGATTGTTTGAGGCTTTGCATCATTTAATTTACAGAACATGCCCACAACTTTGAAGATGTTTTTTTTTTTTGTGAAGCAAACAACAAATAGGACAAAATAACAGAAAAAGTCAATTTGCATAACTATTCACCCCGCTAACGTCAATACTTTCTAGAGCCACCTTTTGCGGCAATCACAGCTCCAAGTCACTTTGGATAAGTTTCTGTGAGCTTGCCACATCTTACCACTGGGATTTTTGCCCATTCCTCCTTGCAAAACTGCTCCAGCTCCTTCAAGTTGGATGGTTTGCGCTTGTGAACAGCAATCGTTAAGTCTGACCACAGCTTTTCCATTGGATTGAAGTCTGGGCTTTGACTAGGCCATTCCAACACATTTACATGTTTCCCCTTAAACCACTCAAGTGTTGCTTTCTACTGGAAGGTGAACCTCCATCCTAGCCTCAAATCACGCACAGAGTGGTACAGGTTTTGCTCAAGAATATACCTGTATTTAGCATCATCCATCTTTCCCTCAACTTGACCAGTTTCCCAGTCCCGGCTGTTGAAAAACATCCCCGCAGCATGATGTTGCCACCACCATGTTTCACTGTGGGGATGGTGTTCTTTGGGTGATGTGATGTGTTGGGTTTGTGCCAGACATAGCGTTTTCTTTGATGGCTGAAAAGTTCACTTTTAGTCTCATCAGACCAGAGCACCTTCCTCCATACATTTTGGGAGTGTCCCACATGCCTTTTCGCAAACTCAAAACGTGCCATTTTGTTTTTTGCTGAAAGTAATGGCTTTCTTCTGGCCACTCTGCCATAAAGCCTAACTCTATGGAGCGTACGGCTTATTGTCATGCTATGTACAGATACTCCAGTGTCTGCTGTGGAACTCTGCAGCTCCAGGGTTACCTTAGGTCTCTGTGCTGCCTCTCTGATTAATGCCCTCCTTGCCCGGTCCGTGAGTTTTGGTGGTTGGCCGTCTCCTGGCAGGTTTGCTGTTGTGCCATGTTCTTTCCATTTGGTTATGATATATTTGATGGTGCTCCTGGGGATCATCAAAGATTTGGATATTTTTTTATAACCTAATCCTGATGTGTACTTCTCAACAACATTGTCCCTTACTTGTTTGGAGAGTTCCTTGGTCTTCATGGCAGTGTTTGGTTAGTGGTGCCTCTTGCTTAGGTGTTGCAGCCTCTGGGGCCTTTCAAAAAAGGTGTGTATATGTAATGACAGATCATGTGACACTTAGATTGCACACAAGTGGACATCATTTCACTAATTATGTGACTTATGAAGGTAATTGGTTGCACCAGAGCTTTTTATGGGCTTCATAACAAAGGGGGTATTTACGCACATGCCAATTTTCTGTATTCTATTTCTAAAAAATAGTTTTATGTATATATTTTTCTCATTTCACTTCACCAACTTAGACTATTGTGTTCTGATCCATCACATTAAATTCAGATTAATAAAACACTGAACTTAAGGCTGTAATGTAATAGGTAAAAAGTCAAGGGGGTGAATACTTTTGCAAGGCACTGTATATACATTCACGCACTGGTTTGACTAATGCTGTGCAGTGGAAGCTAATCCTAGGATAGTTCCATGGTATATATGTATATTTGTGTACGGCACATTTCGAGGACGTAAGGAACAATAATAAAGAAGCAATATTAGTAATAGCAAAGTCAGTTAAGGTGTGCCGAAACTGACGTGAGGTTAGACCTGTAAAAGAGGGCCCACCTAGGTGATATGAGAATAAATAAAGGGTGCGGTGGGAGGGTCACATCCGAGATCGTCGACGACAGGTAAGCAGGGGCTCACTGGGTTTAAGTAGGGTTCCATGTACCTCCCACAATTACAGGCCAAGCCTTCTATATATATATATATATGTATATATATATTTGTGTTTGGGGCATTCTCATTGTACATGAAATACGCTGGTGGAGAGAAAATAACATAACAAGGAAATAGTCGGCTGAGGTGTGCCGAAACAGATGTATGCTGTAGGCCGGTAAATAAAGTGGACCCACATAAAGGAAAGTATAGCTAATGGGAGTGGAGGGTGGGGCTGTTCGTCTAGACCAACGAAGGTAAGTAAGGGAAGGGGGGAGTCCCTTAAGTAGGTCTATAGCCCCTGCCACAACTTCAGGCCATGCCTTCCAATTTGTGTTCGGGGCATTCTCATTGTACATGAAATTCGCTGGTGGAGAGAAAATAACATAACAAGGAAATAGTCGGTTGAGGTGTGCTGAAACCGATGTATGCTGTAGGCCGGTAAATAAAGTGGGCAAAAAGATAAATCAAAGATAACATTTAATCGGAAAACATAATACATCATTACATATTTAAATAGACATTTTAATGAAAGCCCTCCTAATCTCTTGGACTGGGTTAGGAATGTAAGTGGTGTAAGCCGAAGACTTCCAGCGACCCAGAGTCTTAATTACGTGTGCTGGGATGTCTTGGCTAGATGCCGTGGAGGCCGCTCCAATTCTGAAGGAGTGCCCCGAGTAGTTGCTAGGGTTGAGACCAAGTCGGGTGATAAGCATATGGACATACAGCATAAATTTTGCTGTGGTTAGAATTGTGTTGTGTAGCTTTAGTAGTGGTTTTGTGGTGCGTGTTGGGGTTGTAGCTAGGAAAGCGTCTAGTACTTGCACCGGACACCACTTGTTCCCTGTGGGGTAGTAAGTTATGTGCACAGGTTCCCCCATCTCACTTGTTTTGGTCTTAGGTAGGGTCAGAACGTAGTAGTCGGTGTGTTTCCTGAGGTAGGAGGTGAGGAGGCACCCTTGGCTATGGTGCTGGCCACTAATGGTGAATTCTCTTGGTCTAAGAAACCCATAGAACGCTTGATAAATATCAGTTTTAATGACCGCATTCGTATGGGGTTCAAATGGAGCCTGGTCGAGAAGGTCGGAGAAGGATTTGAACAGTTTAATGCCAATGGCAAGTCTTTTGGGAGTTGCAGGGCCGTCTGCTTTGGCTATGCCTTTTAGTAGTGTTCAGATGGGGTAAAAAGTTAAGAACCCTTTGTGGTTAGGGAAGGAGCAATACATATGGTGTTGTATGCCCGTGAGGTATAGCTTAATAGTACTATGTGAAAACTTAAATTTAAGGTGGCAAAAAGATGCAAAAGCTATCAGTGAAGAAACCTCGAACCAATCGGCTATGTGATGGTCAGACATGAATTGAAAAGCTCTGTGATACGCGTGTTGGGTGCTGGTGGATAAGGCTAACTTGGTAAGAACGTGACTGTGCTGAAGTAATTCGTCTACTCCATGACAAGTTCTTGGAAAGTTGGCGCTGGGGTTGCTACACGAGCTGCCGAGGGTAGGGACAGTTTGAAAGCCTGAAATTGAAAGCGAGAGAGTTGGTCAGCTGCCGTGTTGTATATGCCGGGAACGTGAGAGCATACAATGTGGAACTGGTGGGTAGCTGCCAGCCATGTCAGTTTCCTAAGGAAACTCATAATCGCCAAGGAGGAAGAGCGACCTTTGTTGATAATGTGGCATATTGCCAGGTTGTCGGAAAAGCAGCCTATGGACTGACCTTTCCACAACCTACACCAAGTGACGGCTGCATCAACTATAGGGTATATTTCAAATAGGGCTGAGTTAGTGTGAAAACCCTCAATGCCCTGTGTTTCTGCCGGCCAGGTCCCCCAGAGCCATTCTGTGCCGAAGATGGCCGCATATCCTGCTGATGACGCTGCGTCTATCCAAATGACCGGTGACAGTGAATCAAACTGCGGGAGGAACATGCTCCTCCCATTCCATTCCGAGAGGAATTTGTGCCACATCTGGAGGTCAGCGGTCGCAGGACAGTCTAAGGAGATTGGTGAAAGTGGGGAACAGGGCGAGGAGCCTAGAAATGAAAGCCCTGCCCTGGGGGATTATGCACATGGCGAAATTTAGTGAACCCAGAAGTGATTGTAGTTCTTTACGATTGCAGGACCCGTGGGCATGTAGTGGCTAATATCGTGTAGGATGTGAACTACCTTACCTCTAGGGAGGCTGGCCATCATAGTTGATGAATCCAGCAGGATACCCAGAAAGTTAATCAATGTATCTGGTCCTTCGGTTTTAGTGGGTGACACGGGAACACCAAGGGATGTGAATAGTTTGGTTGCTTTGTCTAGGCTACATGGGGGGGTGGAATTGGATGAAAAGAAAATCATCTAAGTAGTGTATCACATTTGGGCACCTGCAGGTATTGAGGAGAAGCCAACACAAAACTTCTGCAAACGTGTAAAAAATCCTGGGACTACTTTTGGCACCGAAAGTGAGCTTTGTAAAAAAAGTAGTAGGAGTCTTGCCACTTAACGCCATGCAGGTGCCACAGAGAGGGGTGTATAGGTAATAATTTAAAAGCATTCACAATATCCGTCTTGCTGAGCCAAGCCCCCAACCCTGCAGATCTGATAGCTGCAGTAGCGTCGTCAATAGTGGAGTATTGTAGGAAAAATTCCTCGGATGGAATCAATGAGTTTATGCTGGGGATGGCAGAGGAGTGGGGTGCGTATAAGTCAATGATAAGTCTTAATTTCTCAGAATGTTTGCTGGAAACCAGCCCGATAGGGTTAGTTCTCCAGCTGGAAAAGGGGGGGTTAACAAAAGGCCCAATGACAAATCCTTGATCCACTTCCAGTTGTAACAGTGTAGTGACAGCCGTAGGGTGGTTAGTGGCAGACTGTAAATTGTGACACTCTAATACCCCAGTTGGCATGTAAATGACCCCTGTGTGAAAACCCTGGGTGAGACCCGTACATAAAAAATCAACAAGGTGTTTAGAGGGGTGAGTGGATAGCATATATACAAGTAAAGGAACGTTTACCGGAGACAAATAAGGTTTCTGGTACATTTTATTAGGGCACATGGATTTCGCATGTGCCCTGAAACAATGTGAGCACACGTGTAATAAGCGGCAGGCGCTGTAGCCGCAGGAGCCTTCGTTGAAATTATTGCAAATCTGAGATTTGCCTAGATACACCACTGGACGACCCAGTTTGTCTCTGGTCTGTTTCTCAAACTTAGTGGGATGATGCAGGGATGGGCAGGTAGCGCTGTCCGGACAGAGCGAGCAGAAATTAGCTGCGTGAGCGGGAGATGTACATATGGCACAAGCTGGGGTCCTAAGACCTGCGAAATGTCTGAGGAATAGCTCATTGTTCAGTTGGCTCCAATCCATCTGGATGCCGTACTGAGACAATGTGGCAGACACTTTTGATGAAAAGGACTTGTGGTAATCGTAAAAAGTATAGCCACCATACTTATTACCGAGGTCCACCAGCTTGTGCATATATAGATGGAGTTCCTCCCTTCTATTGGGATGAGCCGTGCATAGAATATCTCTAAAGATACCGAAAGCCAGCACGAAATCAGGAATGGCAAGTTTCTTACTGAGTCTGGGGTCTCTGGCTTTTAAAACCACTGAGATGTCCCCATAGTCATAAGACCGGTTTTCCACGATATCCTGGGAGGCAATGAGCAGTGAGACTAAGTTAACGTCCTTGCCTTCCAGAATGTCCTTTTTAAGACTTACCGGCACCATGTGTGGGAGTTGGCCTCGTGGACCGCTAGGATTAAGGGGCAGGGAAATAACTAACATGGCCGTGTTGAAAAAGAAAAACGTGCAAATCAACATACCTGTAGAAAATTGAGGTGTCTTTTAGGTGGGGGGGGGGGGTAGTTTAGGCGACCCGTCTGAGGGTATTCGGGTTCCTGGGGGTATGAGAATTTTAGATAATGTACTCTAATGTGGAACATATACATAAATATGAATAAATTGACGTAGTAAGAGTTCTGGGGGGGATTGTAGCGAGTATCGTCTTTTTAACCCTGAGGTTTTAACCCTGAAGCCTCTCATAAATGCCCCCCTTTGTGTGTTGCCAGTGGGAACAGGGCCCTTACGATGTAGGGGTCTGGTTGAAGCCTGTTCCCGCCCAGGCCTTATGTATGCCCCCCGCCCCATTTTAACCATCATAAATTCCCCCTTAATACTGGGTTTCGCCGGTGGCCGGGAACAGGGACTCCTAGCGGTAATGGAGTCTCTGTCCTGCACCTGGGCCAGCTGTTATCCCCAGTAGGAGCCCTGCTTACCGCACCAAAAACGGTCTGTTAGGGGGAGAGGCCGGTCGGGCTGGTGGCCGGCGAGTGTCCGGTTCTGGGGCCGGTGATGCCGGGTTGAAAGTCTGCAGTTCGGGCTGGGTTTGGAGAGCCGGAGAACTGGTGGGCCTGTAGAGCCTGTGGAGCCGGCGGAAGTCCGCATGTGACGTCAGAGGAGTGCGCCGCGTCTCGCCGGAAGTGACGTTACGAACCAGGAAGTCGGGAGCAACGGAAGCCGGCGAGTGTCAGCCTCCTGTTTGTCTAGACCAACGAAGGTAAGTAAGGGAAGGGGGGAGTCCCTTAAGTAGGTCTATTGCCCCTCCCACAACTTCAGGCCATGCCTTCCAATATATATAATATAATACACAAGATCCAGCACACTCACCTATAAACTAAACAGCAACTTCAGTGTTGACAGATTTTATTAGTATATTTAATAACAACTAACCTAGGCAAAAATAATGGGGTTTAGTTACATTATATGATCATGCAATGTATGATCATATAATGTAACTAAACCCCCATTATTTGTGCCTAGATTAGGTGTTTTTATAAAAAACTAATAAAATCTGTCAGCATTGAAGTTGCTGTTTAGTGAATAAGTGAGTGCGCTGGATCTTGTGTATTGTATAATTTGGCCCCCCGCCGCACCTCATTTATGCATGTTTAGGTAAATGCAGCCTCCCCCCCGTTTCATATAGATAGATAGATAGATAGCAAGAGAGAGCTTGCAATTTCAAGCCCTACGCTACTAGTCAGACCTTAAAAGTCACTCACCACAGGAAGCCTGTAGGGTACATGGCACACTCTCCTAGGGTGAATTTCTCCTCACCTCTATCCACTTCCTATTTATTAGGGCAGATAGATCACTGAATATTCCATTTGCAGAAAGAACAATGGGAGATATCATAAACTGAAATCTCAGGACTGGTTTTAGGCATTTTGGCACCCTCAGTAAACACATATTTGGCCAATGCTCAATATACTCTAAAAATTTCAAGAATAACACAAGGGCACCCACGCTCAGCAAGTTTAAAAATTAGTAGTTATATAATGATGATTATCTTTCCCTAATATTATTGTGTTCTATCTGTGCTCTGCTTGTCTCTATACCTGTGCTATGCTCTTCCGGGTAACAGACTGTACTTTTGTTAGTTTCTCTCAAAAGGGAAGACTGCTTTTTGTGAATCAATATGCCTTTGTGCCTCTACATCGTTTTTCCCCATTGTATGTTACATATACTGTAGTTACATAGTTACATAGCAGAAAAGAGACTTGCGTCAATCAACTTCAGCCTTTCTCACATATGTTTTTGCTCTTGATCCAAAGAAGGCAAAAAACCCAGTCTAAAGCAATTTTGCAACAATCTAGGGAAAAAATAATAATTCTTGACCTGAAAATGGCAGTCAGATATCTCCTTGGATCAAGAAGTTATTACCCCACTAATTATGTTTTTGCAAGTATTTATCCAATTGCTGTTTAAACATCTGTATGGACTCTGATAAAACCACCTCTTCAGGCAGAGAATTCCAGATTCCATCATCCAACTTTTTGGAACACATTGACACTTTACAAAATAAGTGTAGCAACACGTCTGTCTGTATCTTAACCAATCAACACAGGATACCTAAGGGAACTTTTGAACAGAATATTACACTGTGTAGTTTAGATAGGTGAGCCCGCCTACATCTACCATCTCACTTTACCCATGAATAGACTGAATTGATTTTCCATATTTTGGGTTTGCAAGTAACTGAAACACACCCATGTTTTCATGATTACCCACTACTCTGCAACCTTTTTAAGGCCACAGTAGCCAAACTAAAAGCATAGCTGACAGAGAATTATTCTAGTTTGGCTATTTTGACCTTAAGTATGATATTCACTTTAAATTCATTTTGAATTCTCACTTATTATATAACCATGAGTGAATCTGGTCCTAATAATAGGATACTCTGGTAGACAGAAACAATATTATTTAAAGAAACACTCTAATAAAACACATAAAGCACTTTAGCTATGTGTCTGGAATCTTGGGTATTTGTGACAGTTTATAAAAGTACTAGTTTTGATAGAAATCCCAGCACTTTTATAATTGGGGACATTTATAAAATGTGACAGCCAAGGAGGTTGTGCTAGAACATACCTTCCTCTTCCTTTACCATTGAGCTATACTACAGTTCATTGATTAATATAAGAAAGCCATGATCTCATACATATGAACGCACACTATAGCGGTTCCAGTACAGAGGCTTCTTGATGAGAAACCTCTGGTTGGTGAATCCCCAGGCCTATTTTGATAAATTTTGGATACATTTTTTAAAAATAATTTCATATTTTTTGAATAAACTTTAAAAATATATATATTTTAAAAATATAAAAAATATATCTTATATAAAAAAGATATAACAACATATCAAAAAGTTCCAAATGTGAATATATGTTTCAAAATAAATCATATGAATTAGCTTATTCAAAAATATTAAATCAAGGTTTCAGACTCAAAGTTTATGATAGGGAAAAAGGGGTGGACACCACCTACGCATTTCTTTTTTAAATTTTATCAAGACTTGGTGGCAGAATTTTATGTTTGAACCTTAGGAGGCGTTTTATGCATGCATGTAAAGTATGGTCAAAATCTTTTTGTCTGTTTTTGGATTTTAATAGTCTTAAGCATGGCCGATATCAGGGGGTGACAACCATAATGGTTGACACTGGCTCAGCGTTCTTTGGGGGCCGAGACTGCTCTGAGCAGCTGCAGGCCCCTGTCTACCTGTTACTGCAGAGGAGGCCCAGCACATTCCATCTGGACTATACACTGGACAATAATAACAATTTGGTATAAATGGATTACTCCAAGCATTTTGATTACTTCACCTATCTTTGCTGCCTGACTAAACTCCATCCCCAGTAGCTCCATGAGTCAAAACTCTCATTGGACTCTCTTTTTGTGTCTTACAAATGAACAATGGCAGCATGGCATCCACGTCCTCCACTCAGCATGTCCTCTGGGCAGGGCTAGATTAAGAGCGCATTGGGCCTGGTGCTGAAAATTATGATGGACCTTATTACAGAATCGTATTGACAAAACACTAAAACAGTCATACCATACCAATCCATATCCCCTAACAGCAGTATCCATTGAAACCGGATGTCAATGGGCGGGGTAAAAAGGTGGGCCACTGATGCAAATCAATTAACCAGAACCGCCCAAAATCTGCAGAGGAATTAGGTCAGCCTGGCATGAATGCATGTCAGGCTGCCTGCCAATCATGCAGGGTGGCCAACTAAGGGCATGCTATGCAAACTGCACCCTGAGCTTTGCATAAATGCATCCAATGATGTGCTCGCTCCAAACTTTCTCACTCACTTGTCCACTCATCTTCTTATCTTCTTTCTAGCAGGCAGAAGCTGCAAACTGTTATACAGTTTTGGACAGAGAAAATGTGTATGTAGTGAGTGTAGAAGAAAGAGAACATGCCACAATGTTAGAGTCTGAAGCAGCAAGAGCATTTGCAATGGGCACAAAGTCGGCTCTACATTAGCCAATCTCATCGTCAGCTTGTCCACGCAAGTTTTGTTCCCCTACATCCCTCTTAAGTTTCCATACTTAAGCAAGAGTAAGTAAAGAGTAGTAAAAAAGAAAAAAAAGAAAAACGCAAAGGGCCTATTCCATGGGCATGGGCCTGGAGCTGCAGCTACATCAGCCACTATGTTAATCCCTATGCAGTGTGGGGGATCAGACTGCAAGGAAATGTGGGCATCTGCACTGGGTCAAAGGTGACTTTTTCCTTTATTTCTTCATGTTTATTTTTTTTCAAGAAGGGGGCAATCCCAATAAGGCTTACTCCAACTCTGTTCTCAGAGTTCTCATATTCTCTGTTTGTGTTCCAAAATATTGGCTTAGCTCTCCCCAGGTTCAAAAGGGTAATCCAGATATGGACCCCATGCTCACTCTGCCTAAAGGGGTATCAGCTACACCTCACTAATGAGACCCAAAGAAGGTTGAAAGAATCATCCGGGACTGCGGTTTCTCTCATACAGAACAGAGAGAACTTGCCAGCATTTCGGTTCTGGAATGCCCTTATGGGTGGGATTAATCTGATATGCCTTGGAAGTGAGAAAAAACTATTTTGAGACCTGATTTAGCTTAGTTCCTCTAAGCTTTTGTCCAATCTAAGAGTTCTCATATTCTTTGTTTTTATTACCTTAACTACAGTGTTTTAATGAAAAGTATTTTAGTTGGATTGGGCCTTTAAATACTAAAAGAGTTTTTATTATCATTATTATTAAACTAAAATTTTGTTGAAATGACTAGGCAATTGCAAAATGTAGGTCAAAATAGTTGAATTGGGAAAATTGTCTAGCTCGATTGAATAAGTGCAAAAACAATTTAGAAAATTTAAAAAAACACATATTTTTGTGCATGAACTGTGCAACAGTAAATCACCACAATCCATCACAGTGAAACTGGATATAACAGCACTAATAGACACTCACCACGTTATTGGGTAAGCAGAGAAAATAATCCCTGACAAAATATTTTACATTTATTCAAATAATCCTAATGATTCATCACCCAACACCTAAAGGCCTAGATTCATGTTTTTTTTTTTTTTTATTGTTTCCCATCTTCAAAAACAAATGTGTGTTTGGTATAAGCTTCATATCTTTTTTTTCCTATTACTTAAACATATCTGTTCCAAAATACAGACCTTTTGAAGGCAAGGCTACTCACCATCTTAACAACTCTCCTCCAAGCTGGTGGCATCAGAAATAAGTCAAAACACGCTTTGTCACACATTGGCCAACACAGTCACCGCCGGCACAAATATGTAGAGCTGCCAACACGAGTGGCTGCTCCATTCAAAAGAGTTTCAATTGGCAGCTTTTCATAAGCTTAAATTAAAACCAAACTCAGAACAGCAACCAAACATTCCATTAACCCATTCATTACTGAGTTGTGCAGTCTTACAAAAAACATTACGACTTTCATTTCATAAATATAATACAAAGAACCATCATGTTTAATTAAAATAAAAACACAGCTCTCAACTCTCATTACTCTGCAGATTACATAAATGAATTTAAAGATTAGCATCAGCACTACTTTTGTTACCTGATGACTATCAGGGTTTTTCAAAGTGACCAATTGTCAAGATTCAAAGTGCATTTCAAATTAAAGACCAAAATAGACAAACCAGACAAGTCCTGAAAGTCAACTATGTTTCCAGTTCAGCTACTTTGGTCTTAAGTGTAAAATGAACTTTGAATTATCAGCTATTCTTACTTCAGCGAGTAAACCTGCATGAAATGGCCTAAGACCTGCCACTGCCAACAATATTTGGGTCCTAAGAAAAAAAGTTACCTGCGTCCTTTAACTAAAAACCTCCATTTGTTTAAAAATACATAGGGATGTGGAAAGAGCGCAGGTAACTGGTTTTCTTTGGTTTTTACTATATGTATTCTGGCTGATGTGTCATTTCTGCCGCCCAGGAGTAATGGGAGTTTGAGCGCAGGACTTGTTTCTTTGTTATTTGGGTCCTCCCCATTCTTATGCAGTGATATATATTTAATTGACATATATTAGTATATATAAATGTATTTATGAAAGACTGGCACACTCTTAAGCAGTGATATTGTGGATCAGTCATTGTTTATTCATTAAGTCAGGAATTGTAGACTATTGACAATCTTATTACAAATTGCAGGACAACATCGCCTGCAAAATATTCCAATCAAGCAATTTTTCCAGTTTGGCTATTAATGTATAAACTTGTCAATTCTTGGTTTAGTGAATTAACCCCACATATATTTGAAACCATTGCCCATAACAAATTATGATAGATGTATAAAATGTTGCGACTGGCAGAAATACAAATCCAAAAATGACATAGGAACCTTGCTATTACTGGCTTCTAAAGTTAAAAATCTATTTTATTGGTCTTGCACAATAAAAAAATTTCTTACTATACTTAAATTCAGCATAATCTGCACACCAAGCAATCCCTATGTATATAATAAAATAGCGCTAATGCCTTGGTTTAATATTTTGGGATAAAAGTTTACAATTATTTAATAGTATGAAATATTTTTTATAATTTTGTAATATTTTTGTATTTTGTATTGTATATTTTTTATATTTGTTATATTTTTTTGATATTTTAAGATTTAAAATATTTTTAAAATGTAATAATTTTTTTTTAAATTTTTTCCAAAAATAATTAATAATTTAAAAAGCTTATTCAAAATTTTAAATCAAGGCCCATATGTAATATAACTTCTCAGATCAGAAAAAAAATGTACAGTTTAATTACAAGGCTTATATTTTTAGAAAGCTTATTAAATCAATGCCATAGTGAGAGGAAATATCTCATAAAGTAATGTATAAAGCAGAATATAATTGAATGAGTAAGATTTATTTTACTATACTTTAAAAGCAATGTCATTTTTTTAAAAAATAGCCCATTTTATTTCCAACCCAAGAATTATTACGTCAACGATTTGAAAAATTAAACCCCTGTCCAATTTACAGTAGATAAACTTGAAAGCCAGTTATTGGTAAGATCTGTACAAAAGCATAAACTGTTCCTATAATTAAGTAACTCTTGAGAAAACCTTTGCTTACTTGGGTGTGGTTAGTTTCTTCTGCACATCACAAGACTGAAGATATTATCACTTTACCCCTAGGTAATATGAAGGGAAGGGTGGGAATCATGTCCACTTTACATTTGCACTACAAAATGCACACTTTTTAGCAGAAAACTTGTAAAAACTTTAATTGGCAAATTTCCTTCCATTTTTTTCTATAAGTGGCAAATTAATTTTTGTTTGTAAGAATCAAAAATGTTTTTAAATCAAAAATGCATTTTAATTTTTGCCCTCTGAATTATGTGGACTTAAAACTCTACCTTTATGATTTGTTTTTTAATGGAAATTCCTATGATAGGTGAATGATGGCGATTTTAAATGCCACAGGATATTTCACTTACCAGAATAATTAGGAGCACTGAGAATTGGTCCATTAGACATCATTTATGTTCAATAGAATCCTTGGTACAAAGTAATATTTATAGTTCCTTGTGCTAGTAGATTAAGTACAGATATTGATTTACAAAGAAAACTAAACCTCTAGATCCTGCACATTTCATGATTATGAAGTTGCACGTTAACTTCATAAATGTTGAAATACATTGAAACTACACTACTGCTTAACATGGTAAGGTGGAAGTCCAGAAAGGATTGGTAGCTGGGTTATTGTGGTTCTTAGTTCCAGGAGTTGAAATTTAGCTCACTTTGTCTACATCAGTGTTCCCTAACCCAGTCGTCATGGACCACCAACAGCCCAGGTTTTGTCAGTATCTCCATTGGAATAAAACAGGGAAATACATAAAACTGAACTATTGATGGTCCATGCGGGCTGTGTTGGGTTACACTGGTCTAGAGCACACATGGTCAAAAAGTAAATCCTTTACATTTGATACAGCTTTGTGGGACTCATAGCTTAGCTCTAACAAAGCTGTCATTCTACCTTTTGGCCACTTGTTCCTAGATGATATCAGTTGTACTCACTGATAAGGCCTATATGAGATTGCCTTTGATAGCTTCCTTTTGTTTGTGTGCTACTGTGAGCCAAGGATCAGTTTGATTAGCTTATAGGTTTATGTTTTAGCATAGGTTTTCTCTGCAATAGCACAAGTGAGTTAAAACATGTCTTAGAACCTCAAAGTAGATAACCATTCAATCAGCTAGTGTCTCTTATGCTTTGTCAATCAGTAGGGATCCTACATGACCTACATGTCCATTTGAATGAAGAAGGCTTTTAAATGAAAGTGCCTGCATTTTATATAATTACTAAATTTCATTCCAATGCACTTGCGCATGTGTGTATACACACACATGTAAAGAGTATTTCAACCACTATTTACAAATTTATGTTGTAACTACCTCTCATTTAGAAAACAACTCTACATCTTCAGAATAATCTTCCTTACACCCAGAAGCGTATTTACTACCATCAAATCCCTTCTTTCTCCCATACCTCTGCACTGCTTTTTACTGCCTGCCTCAAAGAAATGATTGCTGTTCAAAAATAAATAAATACAAAATTGGGAGTTGCACACCAAAATGCTTAGTCAGTGAGTTTCCTTTATTAAATGTGCCAACAACCAAATTTGTGCTCCCAAAAACACAAAATTATACACAAGCAGAAATAATGGAGCTGAACACTTTTATACACATGCAATTACTCTAATTGAAAATAAACTATTACCATTTACAGAAAAATAGCAAAAGTCCCATGTGTACAATTCGACTCATAACTCCACGTTTCCCAAAGGAAACAGATGCAACACAGGTGCATCTTATCTGTAACCTATGTTCCAGGATGTAAATATCTTTCATTTTTGTGAAGTACTGTCACTCAGTGGAGCATTAATTGATGTAAATAAATATGAAAATATAAAATCACATGTCCATTTATGAAGGTTGGAGCCTCTACAGCAAGCATACTACGAGGAGACCCTGTGGTTCTAACGGGGCTGCTCAAACTATAAAACTTCACACGGGCATTTTTACTGTGGGAATATCTTTGCTTGTGCTGGTCCATGTCAATGTACATCGATCTAGTTAGTACATTCTAGTTTTTTTTTTTTTTTTACAGCAAGTATAAAATGATGGCTTTTGTGGGATTTATAGTAGGCAGAATTTTTATCAAAAAATAATTTATTGCAGAAAAGACTACCTATTTTGACTCCTTTTATCTTTTTGCAACTACTGCTAAATCGTTTCACCAATCTCAAGCTCACTGACGTGCATGTTCAGATCCTTTGCTATGACACTTGAAATTTAGCTCATATGCTTCCTATTTCTCTGGATCATGATTGGAGTTCACCACTGGCAAATTAAACTGATTGGACATGATTTAGAAAAATACATACCTATCTGAATAAGGTCTCATATCTGTAAATGCATATCAGAGCAAAAGCTAAAGGAATGACCTGCATTGCTCTGAGGCTAAATTGAAGGTTCTAGAGAGCACAGCGGCCTCTATAATTTTTAAAGGGAAGAAGTTTGGAACAACCAGGACTTATCCTAGAGCTGGCTGCCCAGCCAAACTGAACAGTTAGGGGAGAAGGGCCCAATCAGGCCCTTAAAGCAGACTGACCAGATGGAAGTCGCTCCTCACTACAACACATATGAAACCCCATACATGAGACTGAGAAAAAAGATTCTTTGGTCTGATGGAATGAAGATTGAATTGTTTGGCATCAATTCAAAATGACATGTCTGGAGGAAACCATTCACCACTTACCACCTGTGCAATACCATCCCAACTGTGAATTGTGGTGGTAACATCGTGCTTTGGAGGTGTTTTTTAGTGGCAGGGTCTGGAAGATTGATCATGGTTGAGGGAAAACTGAGTGCAGCAAAATACAGAGATATCCTTAATGAAAACATGGTCCAGATTGCTCGGACCTCAGACTGGACTGTAGGTTTACCTTTCAACAAGACAATGACCCTAAGCATTAAGCCAAGATAATGCAAGATGCAAGAGTGGCTTAGAGACAACTCTGTGGATGTCCTTGAGTGGTCCAGCCAGAGCCAGGACTTAAACCTAATTAAACATATCTGGAGAGTTTGATTGAGATGATCTGCAGAAATGAATATCAGAAACTACCCAAATCCAGGTGTGCAAAACTTTTCACATCATACGCAAAAAGACTTGAGGCTATAATCACTGCCAAAGATATTTCAACTAAGTACTGATTTAAGGGTCTGAATACACATGTCAATATGGTTTTCCAGTTTTTATCTGTTTAATATATTTGCAATGGTTTCAAGAATCTGCTTTTTTTCATTGTCGTTATTGGGTATTCAGTGTAGATTGATGTGAAATAAAATTTAAACAAGTGTAACTTGAGGCTGCAACATTACAATTTTTTTTTATTTATTTTTTATTCATTGTATATGTGGCTATGTGTATATTATATATGTTGCCACATAACCATGGCATTGTCAATGTCATATTGCTCTCGCGTTGCAGCTATGTTGCCTCTTTGAACAGACACACACAAATAAACACACATACACAGACACTAATACATGCATGCCAAGAGTATGTGTTGCCATGATCATGTAGCAAAATATCCCGGAGTTCCCAGTTTCACATGCAAAAGAGCATAGACAAGCATTGTATTTCTGCAGATACCTTTAGCAATAGACATTTGGAACTGTGACAACTGTGATAGTTGTGGAAACATGATTTCATAAGTTTCTGTGCCCAAGAAGTACCTCTCAAAGTTCAACTTTAGATATGCAAGTGATGCATAACGGTAATTTTTGTATTTGCACGGTAGGCAGTTTTAATGTACTAGGCCTCACCACATCTTTTTGGTACCTAGCTTTATGCCTGAGAAATGTCAGTTACCAGCCAAGAACTGGAACCATGAGGAATTAGACCCACAAGGTTTAAACTGCAACTCACGGCTGGCTACAGGTCACTGATCCTTTTGGATCATAGAACATGCTTTGGTTATTAAAGGGACACTATAGTCACCAGAGCAACTACAGCTTAATGTAGTTGTTCTGGTGAATATAATCATTGCCTTCAGGCATTTTCATGTAAACACTGCCTTTTCAGGGAAAAGGCAGTGTTTACATTGCCCCTAGGGACACCTCCAAGTGGCCACTCCTTAGATGGAGGGGCTTCCTGGCTCAGGGCTGCACAGTTAGCAGCCCTGCCGTTCAGCGTCCCCACGCTCTGCATGGAGACGCTTAGTTTACCTCATAGAGATGCATTGATTCAATGCATCTCTATGAGGAGGTCCTGATTGGCCAAAATGGCATTTGGCCCTGCCCCTGTGCCAATTTCCCTATGGAAACCATTGGATTGGCTAAAAATCTGCCATTTCGATGATGTCACAAAGGGGGCAGAGTCAGCACCGGCAAACCCTTGCAGTGCTGGAAATAAGGTGAGTTTTAAACTTTTATAGGGGGGCAAGCCATCTAAATGGTAGGTTAAACACTATAGTGTCAGGAATAAATTTTTGTATTTAAAACAGTATCTATTGGTCACTAGTATTTTTTTCTAACCCCTATTTTTAATTATAAAGTGCTGTAAAATAGGAATAAACTTACTGGGAATCCAGAACTGGGTGAGGTTCTTCCATCCCCTGTCCGTCATCACTCTGCATCAATTCTTCCCTCTCCCACGTCCAATCAAACAATTCTCATAGAGAAGCATTGGAGATTGGACCAATCTCCAGGCTCACTGCGCATGTGAGTGCTTTGAGCTGAAGAGGGAGAGAGCAAATATGTGTTGGAAGTGGACAAAGAGAGGGCATTAATAAAATGCATGGACCTGGAGGGCAGGGAGGGGGCGTATAGACATGCCCTTGCTGGCAAGCTCCCAGTGCTGCCTGAAAGAGTAGAAGCTTATTACGTCTGTTGACAGACACAAAATAACGACACAGAATTTTTGCACAGAATTAACATTAGTTCTCGACTGCTTAAGTCATGTGTGATGGGTATGCAAATAACTAATGGCACAAAAGTGCCTATTTCTTTGTATGTGAAGCCTTTCAAGCACTAATGCTGCACATACAGACTCCTTGCATGGTGAACACTTTTAAAAACAGAAGTGGTCATGGAGGCTGGCATGACCCTTTAATGCCCACTGAAAACGTGATAAAGGTTCTCAGCAAGTGTCAAGGAAAATGGGAATAAATTAAAACATAAACTTTGAATTGTATTAATTAGGGAAGGAACATATAAATGTATAACATGAGTCAAGAAAAACTGCGAACTGAGGTTTACTTTAATTCTATCTATATTCACAATCTTTGTCTGGACCCACTAAAATTAAACTTTTGCACATTACTTAAAGGACCACTATAGGCACCCAGACCAGTTCAGCTTAATGAAGTGGTCTGGGTGCCAGGTCCATCTAGGATTAACCCTTTCTTCTATAAACATAGCAGTTTCAGAGAAACTGCTATGTTTACAAATGGGTTAATCCAGCCTCTAGTGGCTGTCTCATTGACAGCCGCTACAGGCGCTTCCGTGCTTCTCACTGTGATTTTCACAGTGAGAAGACGCCAGCGTCCATAGGAAAGCATTGAGAATGCTTTCCTATGGACTGGCTGAATGCGTGCGCGGCTCTTGCCGTGCATGCGCATTCAGCCGATGACGGCGATATGGAGGAGGAGAGTGCCCTGCCCGGCGCTGGAAAAAGAGGTAAATTTAACCCCTTCCACCCCCTAGAGCTCGGCAGGAGGGTGGGGGGGGACCTAGAGACCCTATAGTGCCAGGAAAACGAGTGTTTTCCTGGCACTATAGTGGTCCTTTAATGACTGATGGCTAAGACAGACCATGCACATTCATCCCCTAATCACTATGCTTAAAGTAATTTGAAAGAAAGCTAAAAAAAAAACCTAGGACAGAACATATTTGTATGTATGCTGACATCGTTATTCACAAAAGTGAGTGTTGGAAATTCAAAGTACATTTCAAATTCAGGCCAAAAAGCTGAACCGAAAACAAAGCTGATTTGGAGATTTTGTTCAGTTCAAGTATTATGACAAAAAACAGGGGTGCCCAAAAGATAAATCCGCAGATTTATTAAGAACTACAAATCCCATGATGCTTTGCATGCATTCGCATGCTTTTAAAATGACAAGGCATCATAAACATTATCATTTTAAAACATCTGGAAATCTACAGTTTAGGCACACTTAAATTTTAATTTACTCTAAATTCACTTTAGTGAAAAGCTCACACAGACTCATTTGATGCATCTGAACTCGGGGGGACAAAGTTGACAGATATGTTTATACATGTCTTTTGCAATAATGTTTAATCTATTCTATGGTATCACATTGTTTTTGAGGAACATACGGTAACAGTGATGTCACTATAAAACATATTAACACTCCTCCTTGTTACTCTATGCTACTTCTCAGGCATCTCACTTTGTTTACTAGTGTAACCTATAAATGTCCCCTTTGCCTCCTGGGATATGACGCTTACTGCTTTGAGAAATATGCCTGTAATAAATACTTCTGGATTTTATTGCAGTCAGCTATGACAATGAAGGGGTTAAAAAAAATCATTCTCTATCTTGGCTTTAGTCTTCAGAAGAATTGCACTTTCAAAACAGTATTTGTTAATCGTGTAAAAACTTGTAGTGACTAAGCCCATTATATTAAAGTGTTGGCATGCTAAACATTAAGCAAATATATAAAATATATTTTAATTAAATTTAAAAGGTTACAGTTTTTTTCTAAGATACTGTAAACAAATGAATGTATAGATGACTAATATTTTACTAGAGTAAAATATATCTCCTATACTACAGTGTGCTGATATACATATATATATATATATATATATATATATATATTCATTTATTAGGTGTCTGTTAGTCCACCCATTGTACAGTGCTACGGAATTTGCTGGCGCTATATAAATATATATATATATATATATATATATATATATATATATATATATATAAACTTAGGCAGCAGAGAAGCAAACACACAGTAATGTTTAAACTTTAAAAAAAAAAAAAAACATAGGGTCACAGTTCAAAACAAGAATTAAAACACATGCTACCACTTACAAGAAAGGGGGAAAAAACCTCTTTAATCATTCACAAATGTTGTGTGCATGTGATTTCTCAAGCACATCATTTTCAACTTTCTGTGATACTGTATATATACATAAACAAAGAAAAAATGAAATTGTATATATATATATATATATATATATATATATATACACAGACTTTTTTTCCCCCTTCTGTATCTAGTCATCCATCTCAGGAAGAGTTGGTCTTGGAAGCTGCAGATTCTTCTATCCCATCCCCCTATATTTCACCTCCCTGGCTTGCAGCTCTTCAAGAGTTAAAAGTGATTGAAGGCTCTTTGAAGATGGGATGAAAGGAATAGCTGCTGGAGACTGTTTGCTCTGATTGGTCCGGCAGTCTTCAAAGGACTCCTTTTCTTAACCAGAGGGGGGAGTCTGGCTTTAAGAAAGGAATTCAGAAATCACAGGTCCTGACAGATTGCTACTACACGGCGGCGTGGAACGTTCGCTCCAGAAAATCAACATCACGGACATTCTGTATCGAATCCAAACCGGCTTATCTACATTCGCCCAGGAAAACATCTGGATTGCTTTCTTATTTTTTAAATACGTTGGTAACCTCTGCCGTGGAAAGGAGGCTTTACATCACGTCAAGGACTCAGCCTTCAGTGATCTCCACTGATGTTTCATTAAAGCCATAACACCCCTTTGTTCTTTTGGCTTTGTCCCCAGGGGGAGTGAAAAAGGGCTTTTTGGTTTTGATTAAAAAAAAAAAAAAAAAGTTCAGAGAGAGAGAGAGAGGAGGGAGAGGGAGAAATCCTTCCAGTTCTAACTCAGTCAAGGAAGGTGTGAGCTTTTTTTCCTCCTCTTTCTCCGGTTTTTTTCCTACCCCTCTCTCTTGCTTTGGATCATGGGTTTTGTGAAACTTGGATTATTTTAACGTTTGCAGCCATGAGAGAGCCTGCCTGGCAATCTGGATTACTGGCCTTCTGATTCAAGAACTACGGAAACCGCGATTAGGAGACGATCCGGGAACCTTTAACATAAATAGATACATAAACAAGGTAAGTGTGCGAACGTAGTTGCAAACTTTTTTTTTTTTTCCTTCATGAGCTGCTGGTTCTTCTGATCTGTACGTGCACAAGGGAACATAACATGCACTGGCCCTTTAATGTGCCTTGCAAATGGATTCCAAATGCTCGAAAACAATTAAATGCCCCCTCTAGCCGCCCCCCTTTTAGCTTGCATCTGATCCTGCGGGAAGTTGGAGATTTTGCCTAGAAGTGGATCTAGTTTATTCCGCATTGCTTGCAAAAGTTCATGCTTCTATTTAGAATATTATCATCTAATGCGCTGTATTATTATTATTATTATTACTACTACTATTACTATTAATGTTTTCAAGGGGGGCGGGGTGGAACTAAAAAGGCTATCGTAATTTTTTAAAATCTCTTGCATCGTGGCATACAATACCCTTTTGATGTCTGATTTCAAATATATTTATTATTTTTAAAAACTTTACTCTCTGAAAATGGGGGTTATGCTGACCCAGACCCCATTTGGAACCTTATTAACTGTAGACATCTTGTAATCTGTGAGGTAAATCCAGTGGTATATGATAGTTGATGTTTATTATGATTATTATTGTATTATAGGGGGAGAGTTATAACTCTATTTCTCTTGACATAATTTGTGCTTTTAGTTTTAATAAGCAATAAGGTACGCATCTGGTCAATAAATTAAAATTTTTATGTATATTATCACAAGGTGAGCTTAGCATGTTTGCAGACCGTTGCTGTTGTGATTTAAAGTACAACCTGTTCTGTACACAAAATAACATTGTATCTTCTTGTTTGGAGTTGTGACATTCTGTTGACTACTGTTTGAATTCATTCATGGTAGTGACTCTTGATGCTTCCTCAGAGTACTTTACCTTTTGAAAAGTCATATTAACAATTTTTGTTTACACGGAGTAGACAGACAATATAATAAGTTAATTTAGCTAATCAACAAACCTGTTTACTGTTTGTTAAAACATGTCATATAAAGTGTTCCCCCCTTAACCCCCCCAAATCTATATTTTATTTAATTGAATGTACACTTTTTCCCAATAGACATATTGTACTTGGGGTCACAGGTGATGATCTCATTGTCTTAGGTTACTAGGAAGGATGAAGTGATTACCCAAAGCATGTGTAATCTACATCACAAGTGAGGGGTCTTGTTTTAGTTAAGGGGCACTATGGGCCTCAGGTCTGGTATTTCATCAGAATCCATGGGATCATTGTACAGTGCTTTATCCACAAATATCTGTGAACTTATACCTATAAAACTGTTTCTAACATCTGGATATATTAGACACATTTGCTGGTATGTGGATGAAGAAAGAGACTTTGGCCCACCTGTTGTGAATAATTTTCTTGAAAAACTCTACAGGGCGACAGGGTATATGGAGTAAGTCATGTTTAAAAGAAGGAAAATGGTTCCCAGATGGCCATTTACTTGTAATAGAAGCGGGTAGTTCCGGAGGAGAAGTTGTGCTGCATTCTTAAGTGGATACTTCTTCCAAAGCCTGCTTAACCCTTCTAGAGACAGAGGAAAGAGCAGCACTGTAGACCTGCAATTGAAAGGGTTAACGAGTTCCGCTAACTAATGACAGACCATGTCATCCTTGGTTATGCAGAACATTTCTTCAGTTGAATCTGTACTTCATTCATGTTACAGTATTTCCCAGTTTAAGCACAATTTAAGAGGAAAAGTAACTTAAAGGAAACCTGTAACATGATAACTATTCTCAGCAGTTCATCCATTACATGAGGTAACATTCCACCATGACAGACCTACTGTAATTCATTCTGTTTGCTCCTTCAAGGCTTCTTGCAGTAGCGTAACTGCGTTCTCCAATCTGAACCTTGGTTAGTGATGATTTTTTTGAGGGTTTTTTTAATCTTAATTTTATTTTTAGTATTTCATGAATTCTGGATTTCAAAGTATTGTGCCTTTTAAACAAACATCATGGATCTACAATGTAGTGTTGCATTCACATAATGAATGATCAATATCATAACTTTTTTGTCTTGTCATTGCAGCTCAGGTCAATTTTCAAGATTCCTTGCAGCCATGAGTTCTGCTGGGGTACTGACCTGCATCCCAGACTCTGGAAGAATTTTCAGGGAGACATCTTTGCGTCCACCAGTGCCAGGCCAAGAGACCAAAAACTACAAGGTAAGTGCTCTTGATCTGTTACAAGTGATGCTTCATATACTTGTGAATACACAGTTGTGTTTTGTGTAAGCATTCAGTTTGTGGTGTTATTTTTATGCTAAGAGTTGTATTTTACTATGGCACATAAAGGATTACTTAATAATCATACTCCCGTCTTCTGTTATAATCTTTGGAGAGCATAAGTGTCTGGTAAACTGCTCTCATGGGGCTTAATAGCCATATGTTTTTGAAAAAGAACAAAAGTTCAAAAACTTTAAAGTATGATCAACCATATAAAAAAAAAACCTCAATTTAACTTGTTTTAAAACCTTTTACAGAAGAAATTGTTAAATTTAAATTTGAAAGTTTTTTTGTACATTACTGGGTCACATCATTCAACTTCTATCCCAGAATCTCTATTATAGCAACTTTATTTTTTTTTTAAATATTTTATGATATAACCATTTCTCATGGCATACCTAACTAATGATTTTATTTTACTTTTAAGACTGAGAAATTCAACATGGATCTTCAGCATTTGGAACAACCACTAAGACCTAAGGAAGAATTTCTGCGGGAAGCAGAAGGTTGTGTTGCTCACGATACACGTTTCTCCCGATGGGGTAGATCTCTTAATCTACTGCTTGATGACCAGGATGGTGCAACTCTTTTTCGCATGTATTTGGAAGGGGAAGGGCTAGTGGATCTTTTAAGTTTCTGGTTTGCTTGCAATGGTTTCAGAGCCATGGACCCTGCAGAACCCAAGACCTCAAAGACTGCCAAAGCCATATACCGTTGGTATGTACAAAATAGTCAGGCTGTTTCAAGCCGTCTAAAACCAGCTACACGGGCCCATGTGAAGGACTGTGTGAAGAATCAGCTTCTGAATAGGACTGTATTTGACCAGGCCCAGCAGGAGATTCAGAAGGCAATGGAACAGGAAGCCTTTCCTTCTTTTCTGCAGTCTGATATATGCAAGGAATATGTTCATGTTGAAGACAGTCCTACCCCAGAATCACCTGGACCTGGACTTCCTACATTGACTGAAGATGAGGAATTTCGTGGGTTACATCATGGTTCTGCTGGCTTAGGATCTATGGCTAAAATAAACCGTGCCTTTACACGTATGCCTCCTAGAAACCAAAGGTGAGAAGTTAAAAGATCATTAACTTTCTTTGGTTTGATTCCTTTCATTTTGTCAATTTTATAGTTGGTTTTATGCCTATGTGTTCATTACGGTCAATGTTTTCTTTTACAAAGAGTTAAAAACTGTTTATTTTTCCATAAAGTATGCTGTATGTTATTTATCCTAGTCATTTTTCTTTCTTTCTTTTTCTTTGTTTCTATTTCCCCCCTCCTTGTGCTAAAGGTTAACTTAGCTGTTATTCCTTTCCCTGAGCTCACATATCTTTGATGTGAACAAAATCTTTCCCTGCTTCAGAGATCAAAGAATAACCTCCATAAAGCAGGACTGCTTTTTTTTCTCTCTCTCTCCACACTTCCCCCTCCCTCCCAAGATGCCTTGCTGTTTCAAAGCCTTCTTATCTTATAATGACTGTTTATTGCATTTCTTCTTTTTCTTTTATGGCTTATGTTGGATTAGATAGTAAAACTGGTAAGATGGTTAAAAAAGATATTTGAATTTACTTAATGCTGTCAAAATTCCATCTCCTTTACCTAGAATAAAATGAACATTTTACTATTGTCTTACTTCACCTTTTTATATGGTAATGGAAAAAACATTACTGAATAGTGTTGCCTAATGCACATAAACAAAGCTTCAAAGAAAGTCAAGAGGAAAAAAAAAGTAAAGCTTTATATTGAGGCATTAATACCAATACTGTAAACCAAACACAACTTTGTAGGGTTGAAATGGGAATTAAGTTGAATCTTACCCATTTTCTACTTAATCTGAATATGCAGAAAAAAAACAATTCTTCTCATTAAGTGAGTTAGGGTATGTATCCCTGTAATGATTACAATAAATATTTCAAACTTAAGTGGTGTATCAATTTTACAGGTTCCACACAAGGAAAACTGAAGCCACCTACCAGTACTTTGTTCCGGCAGCCAGTATCAATGATAGTGAAATCTCAAGTGATGCACTGACCGAGGACAGTATGTCCATCACAGATGGTAGTGTGTAAGTAGAAAGCAAAATATAGCTTTACATACCAGAAAATAAAAATACATTTGCAACATTAGTATCATTTTCATAACTTTGTCTTTTAAGCACAGATACATATGCTCTTATATCTCTATGTCTGTAGTGTTACGATAATTTCCCAGCATGCACATGGCCTCCATTTATTGACTGGATCTTCATTTTTTTTTTTTCTGTCCACCATATAATAACACCAATGTGTTTAACCAGGAAAGGTACATTCAGATATTCTCTGGTTTCCAAGTACGTCCTGGGAATGTTTTGCCCAACATCTATATCTTCTATATCATGTGTCTAAGTGGGGAAATGTGTGTAGACCAGTTACCTTAAGAAAATGTCATAACAGACCTTTTGATGGGCTTCCAGTTACTATAACAACTCTTCTATTGGCATGTCAACTTTGATCCAAATATAAATTTTTGGGATAGCCACAAGTATCCTGTTAATGTATGCTCATACTACAAAATTACTACTTCTAGAAGGCCATGAAAATAGCATTTATAGATCAAGTGAAAATGTCTGTCATACTTTTTGGAGAAATGACCATTCCACGTGTTTGGACATGTTGAGACATCTTTGGCAGGTGGTCTTGCAGGCCTCAATTCTTTCAACAAGTTGACTGCTAGGGGCTACAGGTCAAGAAACACGTGGCCCCTTGCTTTTTCTCTTCCTATTGTTGGAGACAATGAATGGAATTTACTGCTCACTTTGATGAAGTTGCCAAGTGCATGGTTTCCAAAAGAGATGGTGTTGATGTTTTTGCTTCTCTTAGAGCTCTACAATAAACAGAATATATTTGTTACCAATTATTAAACATGTGCCAAGTACTAAATAATATAAGCATTTTGAATGATTAAATCATTTGTCAGAACATACATTTTAGGAGGTTAATTGTTAATAGTTGCAAAACCTCAAAAGAAAAGTCTTTCTATGCATACTTTAAACATGTTGGTTATAATGTCCCATAATTTTATTTTAGAAAAGCATTCTCCTGATATTAATGATTAGTTGATTGGTTTATATTTTTACAGAGATGGAATTCCCCCATGCCGCTCCAAAAAGCAACGTGAAATCCATAGAAGCGTCAGTGCCAATGGACAAGTACATCTGCCTTTTGTGCCTGTAAGTCTAGCACAGTTAAAGTAAAGTGACAGTTTGAAGTTGTTTCTAATAGTGTTTTTGTAGCAATTTTCCTTGGGCAAATACTTTCTGGCTTTATTTACATGACTAATGTTCATGGCTCTTTCCTCAACCATTTAGGGAAGATTGATAAGCACACACATTCAAATACTATTCATATATGAACATATTCAGAGCACTGACTCCTAAACAGTATGTTAAAATTCCTTTAAATAGCATTTACCACTAGGAAACTCCCTAAGTTCCAATGGTAATTGGTCACAACTGCAAGTTCCAACCAATGGCTGATTGGGAAGTTAGAATTTTTATGAGCATTTAGTTCATTTTCTGTCCCAATGTTCTGATTCTTTGTGGCAAACTATTAAATCAAACTAATAAAAGTGGCAGATGGCCTTTTTATTAGGTGCCGATTACACCATGTTTAACCGAAAATCCCTGGACCCAGTCATGAGGAAACATAGAAACTCTCCCGTTGCCTGTGTAAATAATGAGAACACTCTCTTGTCAAAAGCATTTTACCACAAGGTATCTCCACCTACCTAAAATGTATTCTGTTGGAGGGGCTTTAAAAGGAATACTGCCACATAAGTGGTTTATGCAGATGGGGGTAACATTTTTATTAGCTATTGCATTATGGTATTTGGTGAAATATGGGTCATGGGGTATGATATTTGGTAAGTGAGAGGTGAATTATATGAATTGGGGCATACAATACTGAAATTGAGGGACAAATGATGGCATTGGAATGGATTTTGTGACATGGGACATGACTTATCTTTAAAGGGATGAAATAAGCCATGAATCATGACAGTAAATAGGTAAATGAATGGCAAATAAGGTCATGAAATTAGGCCTATAAAAATTAAATATCAAAAAACTAATTTTTCTTAAATGTACTTTTGTGGCTCCAAGTAATATATAAGAACTTTAAAATTGTAAACATTTTGCATAGATGTGTATGTGTGAGTTTACATATATGATGAATATATAATATTGATTGTGGCATATATTACATATATTCTTATCACATTGTATGTAGAAAAATGTCTGAAACACCTAATTTATTTGTAATCCATACAAATATATGTATATGAACTTACAGACAGAGCTTTCTTAACAATGTAAGAAATACTCTTGTACTTATGGCTGCCACAAATGAGTAAACAGAAATGCCTCTGCTTACTAAGAGAACAGGTACAAATAGATATTTCAACACCAGAACAAAAGGCTTTCATTTTCAGTTCCTGTCTTGTTCTTAGTGACTTTGAAACTGAAACCTGTGAACAAAGTGTTTTTTATTTAAATTTCTATTCTTGATTTTCCCCACAGAGAACGTTACGCCCACCAGCAGAAATGATGCCTGCCAACCCTGCAGAGTTTGCTGCCAAACTGACAATAGCTTTGGAAAGGGTTAAAAAGCAAAGGGATGCCGAAGAAAGATTGGAAGAAAAATTGCAGAGGTTGAAAGAGGTAAGTTAATGATTTGAGAAATACCAAAGATGGTGATAAAAGCATCTTAGAAAAAAATGAAGAATATAACACTGGTATGCACCTGGCAGTGTGACCAGCTGACAAGTTGAGGCATGTAGAATTCATAAAGCTACTGGAATAGCTTTTGGCAAAGTTCTGCCCTTAAGAAACAAGAGTAGCTTCAATTATTTTGTAATCTGCAGTTAAAGTCTTGTTTATGATACTGTAGAAAAAGCTGTAACGTTTTGAATGTGTTTGCTTTATTTAAAACAAATCATGTTCATTATGATGCAACATATAATACATTTAAACTTTGTATTATTACCCAAATGATATAATATCTTCATATAGCATAACTGTTTAATTGTGCTAGAAAAATTAAAAAAAACTATATACATGAAAAATATAGCTTTTTATTTTTAGGAATTACACATTTAGTGTTAACTTAAACTGATGTAAAAATATACAGTGATTTTTTTTTTTTATTTTAAAAAATATATAAAGTCAAACTTCATGTATCTTACTTAACAGGAAGAAGAAAAGGTGGAATATGATTTGCCTGCTACCAGCCATGAGACATTTACTACTGCTGATGATGATCCACAGTCAATCCTTGATGACCATGTATCTAGGGTTTTAAAGACCCCAGCAAACATGTCACCAAGAACACAGTCCCCTTTTGCTCAAAGAAAAGCCAAGGGTCAAGCACCAATTGTCAAATGTCAGGCTTCCAATCATTTGCGCCTGAAAGCTCCTCATGGAACAGAGGCAAATGTCCCAGCTTCTACTGAGCATAAGAGCTCCGCTAGGTATGTATTCCCAAGAGGTTGTTAAAGACTTGTTTTATTTAAACAATTAACACAGACTTAATTTCTATTTCTTCTACATTTTTTTACCTTACCTGAGTATTTTATTTTTTTATTTTATTTTTAGTTCTCAAGGTACAAGAAGCTATAGAAAAACAGATGGATGTGCGCAGTCTCATCGAATAGATGAAGGAGGGTCTTCTGCTTCGTTGACCACTCCTCTTTCACCAGAGCAAGAAGTAGAAAGAACACATAGTGTCTTACAATGGGTTCTTGAAAGCGCAAAGATTATGAAAAAGCACCATCGTGATACTAGCACAGTGTAAGTTTAATAAATAAATATCTCTGGAGAGACTTATGAGTATCTGGTTTAAGAATATCACTTTACTACAATCCTTGCACAATTTTTTATTTTTTTTTGGCTATCCCTAAATATTTCTAAAAATGTAAATATAGGAACAATGAGAATATATTCACTATTAAGGATTTAATTGTTAAGTCGAGTGTATGTACATTTTTGGGCATTCAATATGTGAATAATGTTCTGCTATCCTTGTATAGAAAGCAGCCTGTCTAAAAGAATGTAACATTCTGATTGCCATTTTTATATGTTTTTGTTAGTGTCAGCCACTGCTCTGAAACAAAGAAGACAAATCACAGAACATCATCCCAACCAGCACACCTATTCCTGCAGGACACATCCATGCCCCCGCTTAATGCACCCAATACCCTGGATCAACTAGAAGAAGCTAGGAGGCGTCTTGTAGAAGACAAACGAGCACCAAAACTTCACAAAGCCAGGTATTTAATGTGAAATATGTTTGCTTGTATTTGCAAAAGTAAGTATAGGTTTAGGAGCATAGATTTTGTCCTGTTTTTGGGATGAAGCATTACAGTGATATACAGTTGCACAGACAAATTTCATCCTAAATTCCAAGATTTAGGACTGTATTTTTGTGAACCTTGGGTTTTTGTCTTCTATTATGCAGAGGGCAACAGTTGTAATATGTTTGAATATTTATGTGCATAAGATAAATGATGTAGAAAGCATTGTAGAAGCTTAGCAGGAAGTGTACTACTTCTGTCCAAATCGTTTGATGTTTGATGAAGCTAAAAGCACTGGATCCCTGTTTTTGGATTAAGGATGGCATTGAAATACAGTAGACGTGTATGTCAAAAAAAATAAAAAAATTAATTCCACTGAATCAGTTTGTCTGAAAAGCTTTTTGGTTTGGTCGATTCAGGATTCGTCCATGTGGTGTTTCGATTCAGACAAATTTTGGCCAGGCGATTGTTTTAGGGGAAATAATTAAGATGACCCAAAATGGCATGAACATTTGCCAATCATAATGATTTATTTATTTGCACTATGGATTGTACTCCAAATCACGAAACCAACAAAGCTGCTCATTCATTGTCCGTTTCATTTGTTTCGTGATTCCTCCATATGGCGATTCGGATGGCCCACTGATCGCACAAAATTTGGACAAATTACAATTCATTTGAAACCAAATACACAAGTCTAACATACAGTCACATGATTATTCATGAACATGGGCAATTCTTATCATGGAAATGTTTGTTTTTTGTTTGTTTTTTTAATTGGTTACATTATTTTAGCCTTTGTAGCTTGTATTTAGGTTTTTTTTTTTTTTAATTGTATTGCTAATGTTTAATAGATAATTTTTACATTTTAGGTGTGCACCATTCACAGCTACTAAAGAAAAGGGCAAAGTTGGGGAAAGCATTCCATCATCTGGATTTTCCACTCTTAAGCTTTCCGAAGAGTGAGTATCTTCAGTATTTTCTCCTAACTATTGTCTCCATACTTGATTCTGCTGCCATGATATTACCAACGCATTTCATGTAGATGCTTTGGATGTTGGCTTGTGTGTTCAACATATTGGAGTAAAATTCTCATTATCCTTTAATAACCTTTATGACTTACAATGATGCTAGTGGTCAAACAATCTTAAATATTGCATATTATTGAAAGATGCCATATTATAAGCAGTTTTGATATGTAAAATACAACTATAGTTGTAATTGTTTTGAATATTTTAGCCAAGGCCTGATCAAGTGAGCTCTGCAATATGCATTCAGTTGGAGCTGGTTAATGGAGAAAGACTAAATAACTGGTAAAGCTGATAGTGGTTTCTTCAATCAATGTATGGGCAAAGGTCCACCTTTTTTATTTGTCCTCAAAGAAAAAATCGAAAAAAATCACTAATTTTCAGGATGGCATTAAGTTCCATTATAAAGTCTGTTAAGCTGTTTTGCTCTTTCATATTATAATATACATTTGTGTGTATTTATTGTAAGGTAATCTTTACTGAACCATTTTATCTTCCTTACAGGCAAAAGTCTACAAAGAAACTTAGTGGTGATAGTCAAGGGCAAGGCGGTCTAGCTATAGTCTATTACTTCTGTGGCGAAAGGATTCCTTACATGATCCGAACAAAAGAGCCTAGCTTGACTTTGCAGGAGTTCAAAGAGTTGTTGAGTAAGAAAGGAAGTTACAAGTAAGTATATTGAGGGATGAAACCAGTTTAGAATATATTCTGATGAAATTTTATTTTTTTAAGAGAAAGTGTTAATATTTCATTTCTCTTCATAGATATTACTTTAAAAAGGAGAGCCAAGAATTTGAATGCAATGCTGTTTTCCAAGAGGTCTCTGAGGAAGATGCTATACTACCATTGTTTGAAGAAAAGATCATCTGCAAAGTGGAAAGAGCATGTTAAAATGAAATGGATATTTTCTACAAGTGAGATGAAAGCTTATCGCTGCTATTTAAAGAAGTCACTTTGTGATTATGGACAATGCAGAAAAAAAAATTCTGTAAGGGTTCTCGAAGAATGTGGATGAAGTGAAAAAGAATGTCAAAGCAAAAGGGAGGAAGCTAGAAAATAATAAAATGTCCTCCAATGTCACGTCCAGCATAAAACGTTCTAATGCAGAAAGAGATGAACGACATGATAAATGTGAGGAAGGAAAGCAGTGAATTTTGAGAGTAAAAACCTTGTGACTAGGATGCTTCAACAATGGCTTTGAATACAATGGGATGAAGATTTTGCCTTGAAAGTGGTTTGCTGGAATTGGTTTGGAAGTTTATAAAAATGAACGTTGAACAAGTTTTATGTGATGCGAGTCTACCACAGCCACTAATGTGTATCATGGTACATAAAACATGCTTTATTTTGTGTATTTATAAAATCATTGGTTAAAGAATTTTTTATGGACATGTGAAATATTTCCATGCAAGATGGGAGAACTGTCGTCTATATTAAAAATCACCACTATTTATATTATGCTTAAGAAGCTGAGAGAAAGATGCTTAACTTACCATCTACAACCTCGTTATTTTGCTAAGTGTCCAGAATTTGCTTCTACTTTTAAATTTGTTGGAACCATGATGGACTTTTCGAGATTTCCCCAAATGTCCTTTTGGACTTTCGAGTGTAAAAGTTGGACACTATTTCAAACCTAGAAAAGAAAGCTCAACATCTTGTCTAAATATTTTTAATGGAATTCTTAACATAGAGAATTCTACAGAAGACCTTTTCAAGGCATGATGTCCTCTTAAAGAAAAAATAACCAAACCTGTTTCATTGGTTATCAAGCTATGCAAGAAATGGATCTATACCTATGCTGCTATCCAGACATTGCTGGTGGCGTTCTTGTCTGTCAACTTTTGAAAGACAAGAATTCACAGCCATTTTTAATTTTATGTTAATATTACTGTCTGACATTTTGACAATTACTTTCTGTGGGTTTTTTGTAGATTTCTTCTCATCTGGTTCAGTTTATATATATTCTGTGACATAGAGGTCCACTGAAGGGTTTACTTAGTAAATCAGAGGACTTGAAGTTTTCTTGTTCTGTTTTAAGAGCGGATTGCCTTTTTTATGATAAATCTAGATGACCTTTTTGGATTCAGTCTCAGACTAAAAAGGCATAATAGAACCTCAAACTTCAATTAACAGTTTAAACCTTTTGAAAGAGGTTCTTGCTAAATGAATTGGCTCTTGTGATGGCTATACTTACTCTACTCAAGCCATATTAATATAATAATGAACTCTGTTTTAAGGGTTGATGTTGTCCCTTGTTTTTTTAAAGGGTTTTCTTGCCTTCTGTACATATTGTCCTGTAATTTAAGCAATAAGTGATGGCTGGGCATTGTATTAAATAAACCTTTTTACATATTTAAGAGATTCTTTCCGGTACAGAAACATAGATAGAACTCTTAAATATATTGGCATATTACAGTGGTTAAGATAAAATTATTTAAGATTTTTAGAATTATACTTTTTTTCCAGACCCAAAGCTTGTGATAAAAGTACTAAAGAAGCTAATGCGTCTTAAACTGGCGGTTTAGCTTTTAGATGTATAGCTGCAGGTTGTGACATGTTGTTCCTACCTGGAACACCTGTTTAGGGCAATGCACTTGTAAATTTCAGTAAAAATCTGTTTATTCCTGAGTTACAACTAAGTTACATTTCTGCAATGCAATTTTGGCCTTTCTGACAATGCCTTTTGAGAATGTAATCATAATCAATCATTAAATGAGATTTATCCCAGCATAGCTCTGTTTTTCTGGGAGGTATTTCCAGTTGCCTACAGTACGTTTGTATTGCGAATATAATAGTCATCAAATGTATAATGCATTTTAAATTTTGTGTTCCAAAAGGCGTTTAGTGAGTCAATCCAACATACTTAATGGTAGAGGCATATTTTTTTTTTTTTCCCCCATTTGGGTTTTGTTTTGTACCATTATTATTATAGGGCCATTAGATTCTCAACAATTATTAGACACCACTGACCGTGAAAGACATTTTAATTATTTTTATTTATTTGCTTTCTTTCACATACCATCTTTCTTATGGTATTACCTGTACTGCTACTAAGAAGTTCTTCATATCTTGCTGAACTCCAACTACCAGTCATATTTTGTTGGTCATATTTTTCAAGACCATAACTAAGACAAAATAAAAGGAAATCTAATGTCAGCCCCCCCCCCCCTTTTTTTTTCTCTTTACAAAAGCCAGCACAGTTTTGTAGGTACATTTTGAGTGCAAAGTGTAATTTTTATGTACATTAAAAAATAACTTTAATTCATTTTAAAATATTATTTTTGATATTGTGGTTGCCAATATAATAATCTATACATGCAGTGTCTTGAAAAACTATTTATCCCACTGGACATTTTAAACATTTTGCGGTATTACAGCCTAGGATTGACATAGACTCTATTGGAATTTTGTAACTTTTGTTCTACCCCAAACGGCTAAAAAATTTAACGGTGACACAAGATATGCATAAATGAACAAACGAACAAAAACAGATCTGTTTGCTACATAAGTATTTTCTTCTGGAGTCAATTTAAGAGATTTTACAAAGTATTGGTGGCACTTTTACAACACATTTTCAGTAAATGTTTGGTGCAATATATTACTACTTTTTTTTTCTTTTTTTCTGTGCCCCCTAACCATCCTTTTTTTATCATGTGCCATTTTTTGGCAACTCGCCTCACTTTTGAGACTGAAATATGTTCTGTTTGATTTCTATTTTTTCTCTAAAAATAAATAAATCATCTGTGTACTTCTAAATATCCTTTGTAATAGGGGTTATTTAGAGTTTTGTAACAATGGAAGTGAATACTTATGCAACTAACATTTAATATTTCTTTTGTGTCACAGTAAAACAAGTTTTGCACCTTCAAAGTTTGGTTATGTTGTAATACAAATGGTAAAAATTCCTTTACAGTCCATATGAAACTGTAGTTTTATAACATTGCAGAATATGCAAACGTCCAAAGGGGACCAAGACATTGTAAACTGCTATGTCGGATTTAAAGGTGCTGAATAAGAAATACTGTTTCTTATTTTAGAAAAAAAAAGAATTATATAATCTAGAAATCTAGATATATTTTTTTTTTTTTCTTCTTTTTCAGATTTTTGTCTTTCCTACAGCAGTGAATGTTTTTGGTTGCCCTTATTTCCACATTTTATACAGTAATGCGTATTTTTATATCTAGATATATACACATGTATAAATATAAATAATTGTTTATATATTTCAGAGTGATAAGATGTAAAAATTTTAAACATTTTGCTATTCAAATTTGTAAAAACGTTGAAATAAATTTTTTTATATTTTTTGAAACTTTTTTTTTTTTTATTGAAAAGTACCTTAGTAATGTAAAAATCACCTATGATACTAAAGGTAATTAAATCTAAGGAGTGGTGCACCATCTAAAACAAATGTTGTTCAGATAAGCAATATAAAGTTCCTCATATTCCTAAAGTCTTAACCCTTGCCTCAGCAGTGTAAGACATGAAAATCCCAAAACAAAAGAGGATTATCAGAGCTACTTCTTTAAAATCCCCTTTGTCAATTTATAAAGGTCCAAGGCCATACCATACATTTCAAATGGAGATCTGATGATAATTCCAATCAATTTTGTTTCAGTGGCTGTGAAAAAAATAGTCGTTTAAGAGGTTTAGAGGGACATTATAGGCACCCAGATCACTGCACCTCATTGAAGTGGTCTGGATGCAGTGCTCATATCCCCTTAACCCTGTAATTCTAATTATTGAGAAACTGCAATAAATACCTTGCAGGGTTAACTCCACCTTTGTCTTCCAGACATCCACTAGAGGCGCTTCTGGGTACTTAGCACACTTTTGGTTCGCTAACAGATGCTGGAAGCCCTCGTGCTTTGCATAGCATTTGTTGCATTTCCCAATAGGAAAGCATTAAGTCAATATACAACTTTGTATTCCTAGGACTGTAGTTTCCTTTTAAGATTTTAACATGAGGAGAATATAGCTCTAATTAAAGCCAATTTAGAACATCCTGAAATTCTCTTTGCTCCTTCAGAAGAAAGAGTCTAAAAAATGCAGTATGGTAAGGGAGGGATAGTGTGTGCAGTACAAGTCATCAGAAGTATACCATCAACTAAACAACTGTAAGCCTGAGGTAAAAAAAAAAAAAGTGTTTTCTGAGGAAAAGGAGAGAATTTTTGCAGACATTATATTATTCTCAAATTTAGTAACTCTGAGATTATCACATACAGCCTAGCAACCGAGACTCACTCTACTATCATGTGGCATCAACATGGAGCAGTTTAAAATTATTGGCCCACAGCCATTTGTAGACCCTAACCACTTTCTTGCAGTTAGCTAGAAGTTTGACCATCTATGGAGCTGCAGTTCGCCATCTATGAGAGCTTTGTTTTGAATTAAAATGGGACCAGGGTTGCTTGGACGCTTACAAGTCTATTTATGAAACTTTATATTTTTGCTAATTAATTCCGAATGGCAAAACGGGGGGAAGGGGGGGGGAATAATCTGGAAAAAATCTCCAACTCTGCTATAATCACAGATTTGCTATTTTACCTCAGATTTGCCATTTGTAATTAAATCAGAACAAGGCAGGATTTAGTTCAAAACTGTTAGTGATCCTTAATGAGACATTGTCTAAAAGAGATGATGAAAGGTGTTAAAAACAAAACACCACCACATTAAAGGCAGCACTATGATAATGCATATTATAAAACAGATCAAACAACTCTAAAAAGTAAAATATAATCTCAAACTTGACACTTGTTGAGTGTTGCACAAAAAATATAATTTCAAAAGTTGGCATGGAGAGTGGTGTCAAAATGGAGGCAATACACCTGCCTGGTACTAAATGTGACTTCTAGAGGCTTTTATTCAATTTAATTTTTAGTTCGTCATTAACAAGGATTTCTATCATAAGAGATGTGGAGCTGGAAAATAGTGGCCTTGTGAGATGTCTTCTTGGAACTACTGGTCACAGAGACAGGAGAAGTATTTGTAATATTGTTAAGCGAGCAAAGCAGTTAGGGGAAGTAGGTGTACTTGTCCATCTGGGGACAAATTACTTGGTTTGCAATGAGGCTTCAAAGGTAAAGGAAGTTTTTTTCTGTTTTTGCCAATGATCGATGGCAGGTTGCTTCCATACTGTCATTTTCTGAAGTTCTGCCTGTGCATAACATTCAGAAGGACAGGCGGATGCGTATTAGAGACTTTAACTTGTGGCTTGGTGAATGGTGTCAGGAGCAAGGATTTGGCTTCATTTCTCATGGTAGCTCTGTTTGGAATGAAAATAAAGTGTACAAAATAGATGGTTTGCATCTTTCTCAAAAGGGAACAAATGTTCTCAGTGAGCAGTTCAGAGGTGTTGCTAGGATGGATTTAAACTAGGAGGGGGGCAAAAGGGTGATAAAACATCAATCCAATTGTCCCCCAAAACAAGGACAGAAGGTGTCTGTAGGAAGTGTTAAAAAATAGTAAGCTTAGAGTCACGTCTACAAATGCGTGCAGTGTAGGGAATAAGCTCCATGAACATGTGGCAATAACGGCAATGGATAATGTAGATTTAGTCGCTGTTACTGAGACATGGTATAATGAGAAAAAATGACTGGCATATAGCAATAACATGGTACTCTTTATACAGAAAAGACAGGGAAGGCAAGAAAGGGGGAGGGGTGGCCTTGTATGTGAAGGAGAGCATAAAATCTAGCTTAATAAAAGTTAGTGAGGCGAACATAGAGTCCGTTTGTGTTACGTTAGAATTTGGTAATCACACAGTAACTCATGTAGGTGTGATTTATAGGCCACCAGGACAAATAGAAGAGTTAGATAATCTACTAGTTGAGGAAATAGCTAAAATGACAATGAAGGGGAAAGTGATAATCATGTGTGACTTTCATCTACCTGATGTGAACTGGAAAACCAAAATAGCTGCTTGTGCCAGGAGCACACATATTCTAAACTCCTTACTGCGATTGTCTCTAAAACAAGTCCTTGAGGAGCCAACTCATTAAGAGGCTATACTAGATTTAGTGTTAACAAATGGAGATTTCACAGGGTAAGGGGGGAGGGAGGGGAACAGACCGGGGTCGAGTTTAAGGAACAGTAGACACAACTCTGGAAATGTCGATGGAACACTAAAGAAGAGGAAGGATGAGTAAGCGCAGAGATGGGGGATCGGGAAATGACCGTAATATGTGATGTATAATTGAAATGCTATACAATGTGCAGATACATGGTTCCCCACCACTATACAACTAACCACTGCAAATGTATACACCCAAACTACAGCAAGGTACGTCTGCGCACACAGGACTCCGAACCCCACCGACACGAGTGGGAGGAATGGCGCACACCCCCAACTACTTAGTTCCAGAGACACCTGACAGGGACCGTTATGCGAGACATGGAATACCCCCGTAGCAACCCCCCCCCAGCATAACCTGTTGACTGAAACATAACAGCCTCACACTGGATTGACCATGCAAACGTATGGAATAGCCCCAGAGGGGCAGCTGACTTAACGACATAGAACCTACCAATAACCCGTTACGCCAAGCAGGACACCCGTACCCTATCCCACACCCAAATACAACGTGTCCTTACAGAACGTTGGTTGAGGATGCCTAGCTACCGGCAGCAGATTAGAAATCAGGTGGGAAATGGACATCTCATTGAGTACGCCACACACGGTATCACGAATACTAGATACTGAGTTCCTGCAATTCTGCAGGCAAACACACTGAACACCGTTAGTTCTACCACCCCAGACTAGACCTGTGTAGACTCAGACCACTGGGGGTCTCATTTCCGTGGATGCCCTAGCCCAACTAGGAGGCGGTACAGTCTTGAACTCCACCCAGTTACACAGGAACCCCTCACATTGGGGGAAATTTCTCCACAGAGGCCACCCTAACGTGACCTGACCACCGGAGGCCTCCCGGGCCAGACCAGCACAGGGGACGCGGCACATACCACACACTTTCTGGTCATAAGACCCCAGACACTTGGGTGTCAAACCCCTCTTCTTACCTTACCTTAATCACACACCCCCAGCCGCTCTCGAGGTGCGCGTGGGCATCTAGAAATAGGACACACGAGCCCGATCACCGTAGGATCTGTACGCACAACCACACTTACACAATGGCTTATACGGCCGCACCCCTTTGCATCCTAACACAGAATTGTCGAGGCCTGAACATGCCTGAAAAACACTTACATCTCCTACAGGAACTTAAAAGTAAACAGGTCACGATAGCACTGCTACAGGAAACACACCTCAAACCGACAGATACACACAGATTAAAAGATAGACACTACCCAACCAACTGCCATAGCACCCACCCTACTGCGCAAAAGACAGGGGTAGCGATACTTATAGCCGCTAACACCCAATTCACCCAGACCGACCAACTCGCAGACCTGAGGGCACGGTATCTCGGAAAACCATTCACCACAATCTATGACATTCACCACATTTGTTTTTACGCAAGACGATTCGCCAAGTGACGTTTATCATAGGAGGGGACTTCAACACACCACTTGACCCAATAATCGACTCATCGACCGGGCACAGCAGTATATCACAAATCACGATCAGGGCGATAAGGAAGACCCTGCGAGACCTGAGATTAGTAGATGCATGGAGGTCCTTACACCCGACAGACCGGGATTATACGCACTACTCAGCTATACACAGGAGATACTCATGTATTGACTACATCCTCATACAACAAGAAGGCCTGCAACGATTGCAGTCGGCGGAGATCCTACCGACACCGTGGTCAGACCAGAGCGCAGTGTCCATACGCCTGGATTCCCCTCTGTTCAGACCCACAAGGACGGCGTGGAGATTGAACGAGTCGCTCCTATCAGATCCAGAAGTGAAGACACAATTGACAGAACATCTGAACAACTACTTTACTGAGAACAACACGGAAGACGTATCTAAAGTGACGCTTTCAGAAGCCCACAAGAGTGTGCTCCGGGGACACTTCATAAGGATTGCATCTCACAAAAAAAGGAAGCACAGCAACACATGATGGAACTCACCGACCAGATAAAAAAAAACTAGAAACACAGCATAAGCGGACGCAACTAGAGGAGCAATATCGCTCTCTATTAGAAGCCCGTCGGCAGCTAGCAGAACTGGTAGCCCTCAAACACCACAGAGCGACACAGAGGTCCAAAGCCTTTTTCTACATCCATGCCAATAAAAGCGGGAGGCTACTGGCCTGTATGATCCGAAACCAACAGACCAGAGTTAGTGCATGCACTGCGAACAACCAAGGGCACCCTCACACAATTCCCGGAGGAGATAGCCAACAAATTTCGCGCGTATTACCAACAATTGTATAATACCGCACCAACGACTTCCGACACTCAACACGCCAAACTGATAGAGGCTACAACTCAATACTTACAAAGATTCCGACCGGACGCTCTAACACCGGAGGAGGCAGACCTACTTGAAGCCCCAATAACTACTGAAGAAATACGAAAAGGGGGAAAGCGCCGGGCCCAGATGGACTCTCGGCGGGATATTATAAGTTATTTGGAGAAATTCTGAACCCACACCTAACGGCTGCCCTCAACCAACTCCAGAAGGGGGACGAATTCCACAAGGAAACTCTGGCAGCCACAATCACTGTGATACCCAAACCTGGTAAAAACCCTGAAAGCTGCAGCAATTATCGGCCAATATCGCTCCTTAACGCAGATGTGAAACTCTTCACCAAAGTCATCGTGACAAGATTACAAAAATACGTGCCACAATTAGTCCACCCCGACCAAACAGGTTTCGTACCAGGCTGAGAAGCCAGGGACTGCATCCTGCGGGCGTTTACCATCCAGGCATTGGCCCTTAAAGAGAAAACAGATCTACTAATGCTCTCCACGGATGCCGAAAAGGCATTTGATCGGGTAACGTGGAGCTTCATGATGGCAACACTGCATAAGGTTGGCCTGGGGAGAGGAATGATTGCCTGGATATAGACGCTTTACACTGCCCCTAGTGCCAGGGTGCGGGTATATGGAGCACTCACAGACAGCTTTACCATCCACAACGGCATCAGGCAGTGCTGCCCGCTGTCGCGACTCCTGTTCGCCCTTACACTGGAACCGTTCCTGGACAGAATTCGGCAAACACCGGAGATCCGAGGGGTTTAGACACAAGGACCAGGAACATAAGGTAGCTGCATATGCAGACGATATGCTCTTTTTCGTAGAAAGTCCCCTAAGCTCAATGCCGGCACTGATGGAGGATTTCGACACCTATGGATGAATATCGAGGCTGAAGCTAAACCAAACTAAATGCGAACTCCTGAACGTGGCAACACCAATGGCAGTGAGAGACCAGATCAAGCGCAGATACCCCTTCCACTGGTGCACAGAATAGATGAGCTATCTGGGTATTTGGATCCCCAGCAACCCGAAAGAGCTATACACCAGGAATTACACTCCCCTGCTACGCACGATACTGCTGGATCTGAAAAACTGGACCTATGACCACATATCGTGGCATACAGCGTCCGCAAACAAACTATGGGCAGCCCTAGACAGAGAGAGCACGAACAAGGCCCTCTGCATGTATATCTGGCAAGGCTCGGCCGACGCGGCACAAAAATTGGGTAACGAATCACCCATTGTACAGACGCTAAAGACGTGGACATACCTGAGAAGGAACCAACATATTTCGCCCCAACCGAGTCCCCTGATTCCGATAACATACAACAGTGAGTTAGCTGGGGGACTACACCTATCCGCCTGGCCATTAGAAGGAGACGGAGACTACATACCGCTGACCGAGGCCCTGAGCATTACAGGACTGAGACGGCTACGAGAATGGAGCACAGCAACACAGCAGACGTTGATGCACAGATTTCACTACACACAACTGAGGCACTTTTAATACAACCTGCCCAACAGGGAAGCGGTACACAGGGAGAAGACGTCGTTCAAACACCTATGTGTGACCAACACCGACGCGGAAGGCAGAGTATCATTCATCTATCAACAGCTGATCACAGAAGACCATACGAGGAAAAATGCGTTTAAGAGGGAATGGGAAGAGCTGACAGATAGGACATACACAGAAGCACAATGGGAACAGATATTAATCCTACAGCACAAAAGCTCCATAAGTACAAGGTATCAAGAGGTCAACTTCAAGCTGATTTCTCAATGGTACAGGACTCCCTCTCCACTACACAGAATATTTAGGGGAGCCACAGATACATACTGGAGATGCGAAACCCAAACCGGCACCCTACGGCACATCTGGTGGGACTGCACGCTGATTAAGCCATACTGGGAAGACATAAAAAGGGAAGTGACGACAATCTTGGGAGAAATACCAGAATTTAACATAGAAATGGCTCTTCTACACTACACTGAAAACTCGATAGCCCAATACAAACGATCGATACTAAGACACCTGCTTAACGCAGTAAAGGCATCAATACCAGCCAGATGGAAACAAACCCAACCACCCACCATCGCAGAATGGCTACAGAGAGTTGAGGAGATACACACAGCAGAGGCGCGAAATGCAGAACTACTAGGGAGAGGCACCAAGCATGTCGACATCTGGACCCCATGGTATGTCTATCCCTCACAACACAAAACTTAAGAAGCACACGCACACAACACTGCACCTAGGGAATCGGGATGCCCGAGCGCGCCTTGACACATGTCATCCTCACCCCCTCCCCCCTTTCCTGACACCCCCTCTTCACCTCTCCTTTTCTTCACATCACTTTCCGAGGGATTCCGCAAACAACAGTATAACTTACGTCCGGGAAGGTCGGAGCCGGGAGGAACCGAATACTCTGATATACAATATCTAGACATGACACGAAGCAATTTGGACATGCTACATCGCCATAGGCAAAGGCCGAAAGGACAGGAACAGGCTTACAGAGACCCAGTCTCCAAGACATAACACACACATAGACTGATGAGAGGATAGGAGATAGGCCGCCACTCTATGGCAAATAAGGGTGACTAGATGCGAATGCAACTCACATATGAACAACGAGATACACAAAAACAAGGTCAGGCTCACCAGAAGACAAAAGATAGGAACACAGGCATGACAAAAAACAGAAAGAGGCTTATTTTGCATACTAGAAGGACGCATAGTCTGCTTAGTGAACTTAAACACGAATATTTAGATGAAATAGCTAAGAACGTAACATAATGCATCAAACAGCCAATTAATCACACTTCTCAGAGTCTCATTGACTGCTAGATGAAAGCGGACCTGCCCAATAAAGACTAGTGGACAAATTGGGAATGCTGACACGCTGCAGCTAGTGGCCCCCCTAGACGAGACCACACACGATCTGACACATTGACGGGAGGTACAGAGCTCACACATCCCAAACCGGACCATCAACGAATACACACAAGACGCACAGACCCTAACCGCATCAAGATTAACTTTGCCCAGGTTGACCAAAGTAAGAAGAGCAACACAAAGCTTTAATGCAATCATTTCAGGAACACCGAATTTGCCTCAGCGGCCGACTCAGTACAGATATACGAATCGGGTGAACCCCAAAAACAGACAGCACTATGTGCAAGATTGCACAGCCACCCTTACTGTCAATTGTCAACTCCAACTCACCCCTAGTCGCACACCACAATTTTTGTGAAACTTCATGTAACTATGAAAGCCACTACAGATGAAAGAGCTATGATGTAAAATTGTATAATTGAAATTGAACTTGTTTAACGGTAATTATTGCTCCTAACCTTCCCTACCCCTCTTTATTTCTGTACCCGACTTGAACTTGAAATAAAAATTGTCAAATTTAAAAAACAAAAAAACAAATGGAGATTTGGTGTCAGATATTACTGTAGGTGAAAGTTTAGGATCCAGTGATCATTAGTCAGTGTGGTTTAATATAAGAACAGTGACTGAGTCACACCACACAAAAACAAAGGTTTTAGACTTTTGAAAAACAGACTTTTCTAAAATTAGATTATGTGTAAAGGAGTCATTATCAGACTGGAGCAGTTTAAATGGAGTCCAAGAGAAATGGGATTATTTAAAAGTTGCACTGCTGAAGGCAAGATAAAATTGCATTAGGCTTGTCAGTAAAAGCAAAAAAAATAATAAGAAACCACTGTGGTACTCTGCAGATGTGGCCAAAATTGTACAAAATAAAAATTTAGCATTTAGTAATGATACATAATAATGATGCATAAATGAGAAAAGGAAAGTAAAACCAGGGTTAGTTAGATTAAAAACAAAAGAAGGAAGGTATGTAGAAGAGGATAAAAGTCTAGCTGACTGCCTCAATTAATATTTTTGTTCAATATTTACAGATGAAAATGAAGGAAATGGGGGGAAAAGGACAAATCATTCGTTACATGTAAGTTTACAGAGGAAGAGGTTCTATTTCAAAGTAAAGACGAATAAGTCAATGGGGCCTGATGGAATACACCCAAAGTTATTAAAAGAGCTTAGTGTTGTACTAGCAAAACCATTACCGGATTTATTTAACCAATCATTGTTAACAGGAGTAGTCCCAGAAGACTGGAAGTTATGTATTACATAGTTACATTGCTGAAAAGAGACTTGGGTCCATCAAGTTCAGCCTTCCTCACATATGTTTTTGCTGTTGATCCAAAAGAAGGCAAAACACCCAGTCAGAAGCAATTCTAACTTTGCAACAAACTAGGAAAAAATTCCTTCTTGACCCCAAAATGGCAGTCAGATATCTCCTTGGATCAAGCAGCTATTACCCCATTAATTATAAATTATATCCCTGTATGTTATGTTTTTGCAAGTATTTATCCAATTGCTCTTTAACCCCTTAAGGATGGTGGGCATGCTATGCTGTCCTTGGGGACCCGGCTCTAAACACCGGTAAGCGGCATAGCGCGTCCCCGCCGTCCTTTGTACTTACCCGCTCTCCGGCGATCGCGAAAGGGGAACTTACCTGCCATGCCATCGCAAGGTCCTTGTGAGGACCTCACAATCACATGCATGCCGTCCATAGCAGTACCAGCAGGGGGAGTGCCTGTAATAACTGGTACTCACATTGCTGCCTGAAAAAGTTTTAAAAGCAGTTTAAAATAAAACATATACTTTATAAATAAATAAATATATATATATATATATATATACACATACATACATACATGTATATGTATATGTATATATATATATATATATATATATATATATATATATGTGTATGTATGCATGCATGTGTATATATTTATTTATAAAATATTTTACCAGGAAAGATACATTGAGATTTCTCTCATTTTCAAGTATGTCCTCATATATATATGATCTAAGTATATATATTCACTTACACATACATACACTGTCTAAGTGTATTTTAATATTAATATAAATATATTAATAATTATAATCTATTATAATATAAAATAAATAAATATGTAAATACGTAAAAAAATTATTTTAAAAAAATATATAGCACTGTATTTAACTTTATAACTTTCCAAGACACCATAAAACTTGTACATAGAGGGTACTGTTTTACTCGGAAGACTTCGCTGAACACAAATATTAGTGTTTCAAAACAGTAAAATGTATTACAACGATGTTATCGTCAGTGAAAGTGAAATTTTTTGCATTTTTCACACACAAATGGCACTTACACGGACGATATAATTATTGTGATACGTTTTACTGTTTTGAAACACTAATATTTGTGTACAGCAAAGTCTCCCGAGTATAACATTACCCCCATGTACAGGTTTTATGGAGTTTTCAAAAGTTACAGAGGCAAATATAAGGCTTGCATTTCAGTTTTTTCACATTGAAATTCGCCAGATTGGTTATGTTGCCTTTGAGACTGTATGGTAGCCCAGGTATGAAAATACCTCCCCATGATGGCATACCATTTGCAATAGTAGACAACCCAAGGTATTGCAAATGGGGTATGTCCAGTTTTTTTTAGAAGCCACTTAGTCACAAACACTGGCCAAAATTGGCATTCAAATTAGTTTTTTGCATTTTTCACACTCAAACAAATATTAACACTAACACTAACTAACCTAGGTCCTGGGCACCGCCATCTTTGTGTGTTGGTAGATGAAGGCCCTGTGGGACACGTCATCTGTCCACACTAGATAGAGCTGTAAAATTCCGGCGCATGCCCAGTTAAACACATATCGTCTATTTATTCATTCAAATGTCAGACGAGCAAACAAACACTGAATATCGGTGTTCGTTTAGTTTATTACAAGGAGGGTGCTACCGGCATGCAGCTCCCTCCTTGTAATATGTAAAGATAGAAGCAGCAGGGAGATGTGCTCCCTGCCACTTCCTAAGCTCCCCATGTCCTCCCTCACTCTATGGGGTCAATATGACCCCTATATTAGCACAAGGAAGACTGAAATCGCCTGAATGCCCCTACTCGCTATGCCGCAGGTAGGGGCATGTTTAATAAACAGTAAGCAGTCTGTGGCTGCTCACTGTTTAAAAAAGAAAAAGCCACCCCTAAATGACAATGGGGGGGAGACCTATTGTCATCCTCCCAGTCCCCACCCATGAGTGGTGGGTGAGGGCCCTAAATTACAATAAGGGGGGAAGACCTATTGTCCCCCCCCGGCCCCCACCCATGAGCAGCGAGTAGGGTCCCTAAATGAACAACAAAATACATTGGAAAATCATTGGGTAAATGCTACATATGGACATTATGTTTCTTGATGTAGTTACCAACTGTCATTAGGGTCGTACCCCAACTTACAGGAATGGCATATCTCACAAACAGAGGTACTAGATAAACGTATAACCGGGCCTTAATGTGGCCGGACTTAACATTAATACAGATAAAGACAGAGTCAGGAATAGCCAAGGTCAGGGATATAGAAGTACGGATAAATTGAATAACAAACCGGGTCAGGATACCAGAAATACACAAAGTCAAATACAAGCCGAGGTCAATATCAGGATATAACAAGAGAGAGTTAATACGAGCACTAATGTGTATCAGGACAGAAACCACAATAGGGCAATGAGTAAGGGCCAGAGCAGGTCTTAAATAGGTTCACATGAGTTCTCATTGGTTCACGTCATCTCTGAGACTCAAAACAGCATGGGGTCACCTAGATGACATGGCCCCTTTAAGAGCATCATGATAATAAAATGTATTATAGTTCAGCCCACTAACCAGCAGAGGGAGCCATCACAGGACTGAAGGTGAGCATACATTCTATTCAAACTGCTAGGTGGAGTTCGGGCCGCGTGACCTGAGGACCGGAGTAATGCGGCACCAGGGTGTTTTGCCCTCGTGGACCAAGGAGGGAAACAGCACGCGTGCCAGGTAAAGGTAAATTCAAGACACCAACTAGGTAGGTGATGTAGGATACATATATATTATACATGTGCACTTAGACTAAGTAGGTGATGTTAGATACATATATTAAACGTGTACTTCCAAGAAAGACCACTTTGACATCTGCATGCCCATTTTATGATGATAAAAAAACTTGCATATTAAGAGAGTCCAACTGATTGGGGAATCTTGAATATCACACTGGTGGAATTAATGGGTCCCAAGACATTGGCCACTCTTTCCTTTTGACAAAAGAAAACTTGCTCACTACACCAGCACTGAGGTGTTGAGGTAAAGGAAATATATTTCCAGTAGTGGATCCTGAAGGCATTCAGGAAAAGGGGGAAAAGATGGACTGGGTCATTGTACTGACATTGCCTTCAAAACTTTGAAAACTGCTAGAAGACTTAAAAACATTTATGTTTGTTGTTATCTGTGCCAGCATGGGTGCAGCTATATTTGTACAATGATGAGCACATATAACTTATGGTGACATAAGATTGCTTGTAATTTAATAACCTACAGTTTCTTTAATAACATTAAGAAGAGTTATGACTTGTTGGCAAATGATGAATAGCAGACCATCAACAAATGCAACCACATGGTGTTCTCTGCTCTTTGTGAGAAGGTTGCATATATTACAATGGTGGCAAACTGCCTGGAGAAAGAAGAGTTTGTGCAAATAGGACAGGCAAAGGGCAAAGTTAAAAGTCAGAAATGCTCTGGGTATTTTCTTTTGGTTAGCCATAGTATGTGGATATAAGATATCCCCTTCAATAAAAGAATTATCAATATCCATGGAAATAATGTAGAGAGGACCCTAGTGCCAGAATGTTTTGGGGCCCTTCTATAAAGAGGAGTGACTCCCACAACGCAAGCTGTGAATCTACTGTTTGACCATCCTTGCAGTGTTGTATTTGTGCATTGTCTGTGTTTTTGACTTTAGGCATGTTTTTGTATGGGGTATGTATTTGCAATTGCAGGGGCGTGTTTAAATGTAGTGTTAGCATTTGAATGCAGTTGTGTGGAGTTGGTGTTTGAATGCAGGAATGTGATCTTGTGTAGAGTTGGTGTTTGAATGCAGTTGTATATTTACACTTTGCACACATACAGAAACACATTGTCGCACACACAGAAAAGATAATGTTATTAAATACTTACCATAATTTTCTATATGTAAAAGAAATGACAAAAACAAAATATGGTGTAGTATTTTTTTAGATAGTTGATAAGATAAATGAAAGGAAAAGCACTTACACTTTTCTGGAACTAGTAATTAGCTCCAAATGCTTCCAGGTGGTATCTTCCGCAAATCCAACTCTTTGCTTGACCCGCTTCAATCTGCATCGTCACTCTGTTGAAATTATTATTATTATTATTATTATTATGTTATTATTTATATAGCACCAACAAATTCCGCAGCGCTTTACTGTGGGTGGACAAACAAACATGTAGTTGTAACCAGACAAGTAGGAACAGAGGGGTTGAGGGCCATGCTCAATGAGCCTACATGATATAGGGAGTGGGGTAAAGTGACACACAAGGTAAGGATAGTATTAGACTAATGACAGTTGCAAGAGAGGAATCAGTCTGGAACTATTAATAGCTATTAATTAAGTGATACGCTTTTATGAAGAAGTGGGTTTTTAATGACTTTTTGTAGGAGTGGAGACTGGCTGAGCATCTAACGGAGGAGGGAAGTGAGTTCCACAGGAACGGTGCAGCCCTCGAGAAGTCTTGAAGGCGAGAATCAGAGGTGGGAGTACGGACAGAAGATAGACATAGGTCTTCAGCAGAGCGTAAGGGCCTAGACGGAATACTTGTGTATTAGGGAGGATAGATAGGTGGGAGCAGCATTATGTAGAGATTTGAAAGCAAGAACCAGAATTTTAAATTGAGCCCTATATCTTACAGGAAGCCAATGTAGGGACTGACACAAGGGGGAGGCATGGGCAGTGCGGGTGGCCAGGAAGATGAGCCTCGCCGCCGCATTCGTTATGGACTGTAATGGTGAAATAGCTGTGACCAAAGTATACAATGATCTTATCATTGCTAAATCCCAAGACCAATACTCTATCCTAATTCTCCTCAACCTTTCTGCTGCTTTTGACACTGTTGATCATCAACAGCTTCTTTTGCATCCTCTGTAATCTCGGTCTACGAGATACCGCTCTCTCATGGTGCTCTTTCTACCACTCCCAGCGCTCATTCAGTGTTTCTTTCTCTGGCTCTGCCTATTCTCCCCAATCCCTCTCTGTTGGTGTTCCCCAAGGGTCTATCCTTGGTCCCCTATTGTTCTCAATCAGCAATGCCTTGCTTGGTAAACTCATCAGCTCCTTTGGCTTCCAGTATAATTTTTAAGCAGATGACACGCAAATTTATCTGTCCTCTCCTAATTTCTCACTACCCCTCTTGACTTGTATCTCTGACTTCCTCTCTGCTATTGGCTGCTCATTTCCTTAAACTGAACCTGTCCAAAACAGAACTTCTGGTATTCCCTCCCTCAAGTGTTGCTACTCCCTTGTCTGTGTCCCTCAATGGCACTACTATCTACCTCTAAGGCTCGCTGCTTAGGTGTTCTTTTTGACTCCAACCTCTCTTTCACCCCTCATGTCTAATTAATCGCCAAATCCTGCCGCTTCCATCTCAAAAACATTGCGCGCATCCGACCCTATGTAACATCTGATACGGCAAGGTGCTTGTCCATGTTGCTGTCCTCTCTCACCTTGACTACTGTAATCCGCTTCTCAGTGGTCTTACGTGTTCCAAACTTGCCCTGTTACAGTCTTTAATGAATGCGGCAGCGAGGCTCATCTTCCTGTCCCACACCTCCCACGCCTCCCCCCCTTTGTCAGTTCCTCCATTGGCTTTCCATAAGATATAGGGCTCAATTTAAGATCCTGACACCTGCTTACAAATTTCTACACAATGCTGCTCCCACATACTTATCCTCACTAATACACACATATGTCACATCTAGGTCCCTACGCTCTGCCGGAGACCTACATCTAGCCTCTGTTCGTACTCCTACCTCTGATGCTCACCTTAAAGACTTATCTAGGGCTGCACCATTCCTATGGAACACCCTTCCCCTCTCTGTTAGACTCTCACCCAATCTCCACTCCTTCAAAAAATATTTGAAAACTTACTTCATTAGGAAAGCATATCAATTAAACTGTTAATAGCTTTCCCTCCCGCACCCGTATTCCTCTCCTGAAACTGTCATCAAAACAAAACACTAAGACCTCAATGAATACTATCCTAGCAACCTACTTTTCTACCCTAATATCCAATACATATTTATATATCTTTATATTTTCGTATTTTTTATAGACATCACTTTTTGACATTTACATAAATTTTTATATTACTATTTATTTTATTATACAATTTTTTGAGAATTTATTAAATAGTGGTATTTAAATTGGTTTTGAAATTGTAATATATACATTGTATAACTCTATAAACCGATTTCTCAAATTTTTCAACCTTCTGTATCCCTTTTTCTCCCTATATATATGTTTTGGGACATTTATATGGGTGCTCTTGAGCACAAGGACTTATGGACTTTGTAGTAATGCTCACTATGCAAACATCAAGGGGGAGTGACATACGGGATTAGATCTCTCAGCCCTTTACGTCACTTCCTCCATTCGTACGTAGCACGGACATGCAAATGATTATCAGGAGCACCTTGTCGGACCGTGCCCCTTACCGAACGAGCACCCTATCGGACGAAAATACTGCCGAACACCCCCTGATAACAGGGTAAGAAAGTGGAAGAATGCAACAATTGAAAAAGCCGGCACACCAGGCGAAGCATGTCTCGGAGACCTGGAGGACAGTGTCACGGTGCTGCGGGTTTCTGTCAGCGTGACCACACTGAAAACAGTGGTCACACAGCAGATCAAAACCCAACCTCCTAACATCTCAGTTCCCGGCGTGTGTGGCGTTAACAGAGATGCTGGCAGCTGCGGTTCCATTTTTAATAAATAAATACCCTTTGCCCATATCAGAGATGGGGCTTACGTACGTGCAACATCATGTCAAAGACGTGCATGCACGTTTTGGGGTCAGAGGGCACATATAGCCAATTACAGCTCTAGGAGGGTTATTTAAAGGGAAACTCCAGTGCCAGGAAAACAATCCGTTTTCCTGGCACTGCAGGTCCCCTTTCCCTCCCACCGCCCAAATCCAGTTGTTGAAGGGGTGAAAACACCTTCAGTGATTTACCAGAGGCAGCGACATGTCCCACGTCGCTGTTTCTCCCTCCACCGCCGTTCCTCCTCTGCATTACGTCAGCCGGTGGGCGAGATAGATCCCGCCCACCGGCCGAGGAGACATAATGCGCATGCGTGGCAATGCTTTTCAATGCTTTCCTATGGGGAATTGAGCGACGCTGGAGGTCCTGACACAGCATGAGGATGTCCAGTGACGCTCTAGAACAGGTTTTATGTGCTATGAAGGAGGAAGTGCCCTCTAGTGGCTGTCTAGTAGACAGCCACTAGAGGTGGAGTTAACCCTGTAAGGTAATTATTGCAGTTTATAAAAAACTGAAATAATTACACTTGCAGGGTTAAAAGTAGTGGGAATTGGCACCCAGACCACTCCAATGGGCAGTGGTCTGGGTGCCTGGAGTGTCCCTTTAAACCCAAATTACCTTTTGATCAGTGCCCTGTCATGGTTTCCGTTAGCTGGTTATCCAAAAGAGTGTCCCTGATCTTGTATTTCTAGTATTTGACTTTGGCTTCATTTGACTTCCCTGATTTCTGGTATCCTTGACTTTTGGCTTTCCCTCATCGTTGTCTTATTCTGTATCCCTGACCTCGGCAAGTATTTTGACTATTCTTGGATATGTTCAGTCTGGCCATTCTAAGGTCCGGTTATACGTTATCCTTAGTCCTAGGTGTGATACTATTTCTGCGTGCTGGATCAACAGTAATCCTGACAGACAGTATATTTTATTTTTAACCCATATTGTTTTCACCTCCCATTGGGAGTTTTTGGTTTGTAATTGTGACGAAGTGCCCTTCGCCACTTGTTCTTGGAGAGGCCTACTTGCCAGCCTCTTGCCTTGTGACTATTGCCCCTGGAAGATATTGCCAGTTAGAAACACTATTTGGGTTTATGGGCATTTAAAAGACTGTTTCTGGCCCTTTAACCCCTTAAGGACACATGACATGTGTAATATGTCAAGATTCCCTTTTATTCCAGAAGTTTGGTCCTTAAGGGGTTAAATACTGTGGGAAAGGAACTGCACTTTCAAAGTGGCACTTAATTCGTTTGAACACGTTCAGCGGTGTTTGGTCGTCGATTTCATGGAACTGAAACCGGATACGCGACAGCACGAACACCGCTGAACTTCTACCTTCTACATGACTTTGACAGTAGTTTAACGTCGTTCGACAATACGAACGCCACTTTAACCATGCCTATTTGCACGAACGGCCTCCGTTCGTGCATTTGAACAGCAGTTAACTATGGTGAATAGACCGGTCTCACTGCCCAAACCTGTGGAACTGTTTTGGGCATGAAAATGTGCTTGTGGTCGGTCAAAGGAGACTTCCAGCTATCTGCCGAATGGCTGAACAGATTCGCATGAATTTTGGACATGTTGTTCCCACGATTATGCTGTTTCTGAAAATGCGAATGTGATGTATAATTTTAAAGTTATAGAAATAGTGTAAAAAGTTTATTTTTCTCTTGGAGATAATTGAGCTGATACAGTAATTAGCCCAATTATCTCCCAAGCAGAGGGGAAGAATTTACTGTAATGAATGGGAGAGTTTTAACTGTGTGTCTGTATATGATTGGTTGTTACGTTTGTGTTTCCAGTGTCCAATCTTGTGGGAAAATGGGTATAAAAGAAGCAATAAAGCCTCAGTGCATTCTGTTCTTTCTTAACCCTCAATATGTAGCCTTGTCTCGCTATTGTAGGGAACTGATATATTCACACTAGGGATTGCTATACTTTGTATACTCCCCTGAGCTCTAATCACTTAGCTCTTTTAAGAGCTGTTCCTGATACGCTCTCCTGGAGGAGAGGTCTTTCCCACACGGTCCTGGAGGACAGAGGTTGATCCAGGGTGAAAAGAAGATGGCGAGACTCCAGTTAAGCTACGGCGGTTGTGGAGTCTGGGGTGTCCAGTGCGGTGCTTATGGTCCTCGGCGCAAGCTAAGAAGCGTCCGTCAATGGAAGGTACTCGGTCGGAGTACAGATGATCCGTTACAGTAATTTTATCAATTAACGTTAAATTTATTTCAAATACTTTTAGTCCTCTGGGATCAGCATTATTTCCACCATATAAAGAGGGGATTTTTGTCACTCCATAGTTGGCAAGAATATGCAAAAACTTGGAGCCAGTACCTTATAGAACAAGGTGAGCAGTAAATTTCGGATATTTAATGTACCCTTGATTTTTAAACATCCTGCACTATTTCTTTGCACCTTATGTCTCCCTTTGGAGTTCATAAAGGGATAAAAGAAAGAAGGTCTCTGTTGCTACCTTAAAGGCACAGAAAGCCAGCACATTCAGAGTCATAATGTTTAAAAGGCTCTTCAATTGTAATCATTCCCTTTTTACATTTTAATTTTTTCACTTCATTGTAACAATATTTCACTATTATACACTTTTCTGTATTTTTCCCTTTGCATGTATGAAATCATTTATGCCGCATGGGTAAGCTCTGATTCATTTACAAAATAATTTCTTGCACTACACTATACACTGTTATGTCTTTAAAAAAAGGAGTAATATCACCTAAACCCTATAAAGCACATTGTGTTTTGTTCACTACTTTTCTAGTGTCACTATACCCCACTCCCTCTAGCATGTAAGCTCATTGAGCAGGGCCCCCAATCCCTCTGTTCCTGTGCGTCCAACTTGTCTGGTTACAAATACGTGTCTTAGTCCCAGTGGCGGATCCGGGTGGGGGGGAGGGGCAACAGGGCAATTGCCCCCCCGAGATCCGATGCTCTCTCCTACAGGTTACCACGGTAAGGCTCCATTCGCGTGAGAGTGAACTCTAGCCCAGGAGGTGCATGCTAGAGTTCACTCCCCACTAGAACCACGAGGGATTCCACCGGACCACCAGGGATTGGAAATTATATCCCCCCTCCCTGGGCAAAGGTAAGAAGGGAGGGGGGGATATAAATAATATCAAATAATGTAAATTTAATTATAAAAAAAATACATTAGTTTTGCTCTGCCCCCTCCAACTACACACACACTTCACCCACAGCCCCCCATACACACAGTCTTATCCTCCACACACGCTGCACCCCCACACACATCTCCCCCACACACACACACACACACTGCACCCCCACACACACAGTGCTTCCCCATATAAACATTGCACAACCAAACACACACTGGGCCCATACGCACACAGTGCTCCCACAGCACTCCACATATACACACTGCACTCTCCCACTACGCCCTTCACATAAACACACACTGCCTCCTACACACAGTGCTCCCACTGCACCCCTATACACACTGTCCCAAATGCATTGCCTCCCATACACACACTGCCTCCCATACCCACCCTGCATTCCTTACACACTCAGTGCCTTATCCCCTACTACAGTCCCTATCCTGGCAGACCCCAGGTAAATTGTCAAACTGTTCTTAAACAGTTTGACTATTTACTCTGGGAGGGCGCAACGGCACTCCTGGCACCAAAACCACTACAGAGAGCTGTAGTGGTTATTGTGCCTGGATTGTTTCTTTAAATAATCTATGAGTGGCCCTCCCGAGATAAGACTCTGGATCCACCAGTGGTTAGTACCCCCCCCCATTGTACAGCGCTACGGAACTTGTTGGCACTTTATAAATAATAATAATAATCTTGCATGTAGAAGACTTTGCAATGTATGTTTTGGTAGCTGGTGTGGTATGAGCTCCCTAGCTCAAGGTATTCAGGATTCACCATGGGTTTTGTTCAATCCTTATAGCCCCACCAAGGAATATGATGTCAGGATCTTCTGAATAAAATCTTGAGGATAAAATCAGGAAAGCCAAATATGGTTAAAAATAACAACATTTTATGAAAACAAACACCATAAAAAGTAATAAACATTTCATCAAAAATGATAGGCTTTCTTAAAGTGTTATCAAGATCTTCCTCTGCCATATTTTCTTCCATATGTGATGGATAAGAAGGACTTGAGGAAAAATTACTGTGCCTCTGCATGACGATCTTGCCATCTTGAGAAGAACCTGGGTACTTGGGTGTTTGAGTGTTGCCATGAGGTTTATCTGTGATAACCCACTTCAAAGTTATCTCCTGAAAAACCCTGTTCAGTCACCATTCTCCCGGATCTATGTGGGATCAAAAGTGTAAAAAACTGAAAAGATTGAGTCACTAATAGAGGAATGAAAGTGAGCAAAGGAGCTATTATAGTGAACCTCACAACACCACTAAACAAAGGTAAAACCACTACTTATACAGAGTATAAACCAGAATCTGTAGAATATGCCTGGTGTCTTTAATGTGTGAAGGGGTTAAGGCAGCCAATGGCTCTCCAGCCATTGGTTGCCTTAACCCCTTCACACATTAAAGACACCAAGCATATTCTACAGATCATACAAACATTAGAATTTAAGTCTTCTTATCTTTTAGCTACAGTGGATGTAACATCCCTTTATTCGAATATATCACATCTGAAAGACCTAGAAGCCATTAAGGAGATTTTGAAATCTCAAAGTAACTTATGTGATATACAAGTTGATTTTCTGGTTCAATGCATCAATTTTGTTTTAACTCTTAATTTTTGGGGGTTTGACTCCACTTTTTATTTACAGATGTGTGGCGTCGCCATGGGGACGAGATTGCCCCAAGTTGCGCCAATTTATATGTTTCCCATTGGGAATCAATATGTATTCATCTAGGCCCTTGTCTCATGGGCAGTCTCGTCCTATGGCGACGCTACATTGACGATGTGGGAAGGTTCACCTGATAGCCTGTCTGCCTTCATTGGGTACATTAATCAAAATGATTATAATCTTCATTTTACCTCTACCATACATGCCACACAGATTGATTTTCTTGATCTAACATTATATGTGGAAGAAGGTCAATTACGCTCAAAAATCTTCTTTAAGCCAACTGATTGCAATACCGCTATTAATAGTAAAAGTTTACATCATCCCTTATGGCTGGATAATGTCCCTAAAGGTCAAATGATGAGAAGCAGAAGAATTGTTCTGATCTAAAAATGTTTGATGAACAATCTAAGCTGATAAAAACCAGGTACATCAATAAAGGATATAATCATAAAAGAATGGAGAGAGATTAAATATTACTAAGAAGTTTGGACAGATCTGAACTTCTTACAGATAATAAAAACAAATACACAAATAAAAACAAAAAATCAGTTCAGCAAAATAAATTGGAATATGCCTTTGTGACTCAATATAATATTCATGCAAAAAAGATTGAGAGAGTGTTAAAGAAACACTGGCATATTCTTCAAAAAGATGACATCTTTGGTAAGATTATCCCTGACCGTCCTATTATGATTTTAAAAAAAGCGGAAAATCTTAAAAATAAACTGGCTTCGAGTTTGCTCCCAGATGATAAAAATAAAAACTCAGGAATGAAAATGCTGAGTAACAAAAGTAGAGAGAGGTTTTATAGTTGTGGTAATTGTTCAACATGTATGCATCAGAGGAATGTTACAAAGAGTTTCATTGGTACTTATACTCAGAAGGAATACAAAATCTAAAGTTTATACAATGCTCTTCTTCTTACGTGATTTATATGCTACAATGTGGCTGTGGGGCCCAATGTGTGGGCAGAACAACACATAAACTACACGTAAGAATATGAGAACATTTTAATAACATATGTGACGAGACCAATCTCGCCACATTGCATTGGAGAAGCCTGGTTGCTCGCCTGTTGCCTTTGGACTATGGCCCCATGTTAAAAGCCTTCTTTTCCCCTGCAGAAAAGGCTTATTTAACCGGATGCCTGTTCATTCGGTAGTTTAAACCATATGAACTGCATTACCCCAGATACCCATCCTGTGGAGTCTATTCGGATGGAGAACAGACTTTGTGAACACTTTAACTCCATGGCGATTGGACTGTGTGCATAGGATCTGTGCGCTATTTGGTACTTTTGTGCGCTCAGATCTAAGCTATCTGGGGATAGGTAGAATGTATATGTTTTGTGCAACAGTTGTAACTTTATACATTTTTACGTCTTTTACTGTCTTTTACTGCCATGTGGTTAATGGAGTTTTGCCTCTGTGCTGGGAGATAATTGGATTACTTCCCAATTATCTCAAGGACAGAGGGAGGGAAGTTAGGATGCATTGTGGGGAGGTTTTACCTCTGTGTGTCTGTCATTGGTTCATGTCTGTCCTTTGTCACAGTCTCCCATTTGGTCCCCTAGGGGAGTGTCCACCAGGTGGGAGACCTGCATAAATACTGGGCAGGTAGCCCTCATTAAACAGACCACTGCTTGACCCTCAACACGGAGCTCTGTCTCGTCTTTGGGGGGATTTACTGTATGCTGTTAGAGACTGATTTCCAGGAGTGTAAGCCGCTTGGGTGCTTTTCCTGTTCGTCTGCTAGCAGCTATTCGTGAGGTTCCAGTTCGGGAGTTTGGAGCATTCCCTGGTATGCAGTTCGGGAGGTTGGAGCATTCCCTTGTATGCAGTTCGGGAGGTTGGAGCATTCCCTTGTATGCAGTTCGGGAGTTTGGAGCATTCCCTTGAATGCAGTTCGGGAGTTTGAAGCATTCCCTTGAATGCAGTTCGGGAGTTTGAAGCATTCCCTTGTATTCAGTTCGGGAGTTTGGTGTTCTGCAGTAGCTGTGCCTGTGCATCTGAAAGGGGGAATATCGCCTAAACCGTTTTAACCCCTTGTGTGCTGAAACGGTCCGTTACAATTGGTGGCAAGCGGCGGGATCGCTCCTACAGCCAGAAGGACAGTTACAGGCGACACCATTCCGTGGATTTTACAATTTGAGGGCAACGCATGTCCCAGTACAGCGACCCTGACAGCACCAAGATGGAACCAGCAGTGGAGTATGATGAGGGTGTCCTGGATGACCGAGATGCAGTGCGCAAAGGCATCTGGTACCAGGCACTGGGTATTGTGGAGTACCAGCGGGACGAGAGATTCCCCAAGGAAGACCAGCGGTTACAGAAGCGAGTAGCCCTGCGGATGCACTTCCTGGGAGAGCAGCCCCTGGAGGTATGGGTGAAGAGATTGGAACACCTAGTATGGCAAGAGATGTGGCTGGAAGATGCCTACCAGGCGCTCTGGTGGTATGGGGCACAGTACCTGCCCTGGACAGCCGAGCACAACAAGCCAGAGGGAGAGGAGTTTGAGGGCTTGTTATGGGAGTCTTTTTCAGAGCCTGAATTTGGGAGCCCTACACAAGCCCGGTTCAGTGATCTTTTGGAGTGGAGGGAGAGCAGGTATGACTGGGACGACACTCAGGAGATTGAGCAAGACCTGGTCCACCTAGTGACCCGAGAGATGGAGCTGAAGCAGGGCTACCAAGATCTGTTCCACTCCAGTGAGAAGGCTCAGCAGGGAAGCGGAGACCCAGATTCAGACCCATTCAGCTGGGTAGATATTGCAGCAAATTACTGGGAAGAACCCCAGGTGGCTGGTGGATATGGGACCGAGGTCTCTCCACCGGTCCTGCAGGGAATTGGGAGCTCAGTCTCCATTCCCCAGCGGGAGATATTGCAGGGAATTGGGAGCCCAAGCTCCATTCCCCAGCGGCAGGCTGAGTTACAGGTGGCAGAGGCAAGTGGTCCTGCCTCCCAGCAGCAGCGTACCTTGCAGGGAGAGGAGAGCAGCGTCCTCCCTCCCCAGCGGCAGGGTGAGCTACAGGGATGCTGGGCGGTCAGCTCAGATCCCCACCGGCAGTATGAATTATTGGGAATTGGGAGCCCAGTCTCCATTCCCCAGCAGGAGATAAAACAGGGAATTGGGAGCCCAGTCTCCATTCCCCAGCAGCAGAGTGTCCTACCGGGAATAGAGAGCCCAGTCTCCTTTCCCCAGCAGCAGGACTCTGTATTGGGAGCAGAGACAGTCGGTCTCCCTCCCCTGCAGCTGGAAGTATGTATGGGAGAGGAGCTTGTTACCCCCTCTCCCCAGCGGCAGCTTAATGTACCAGGGGGAGACAGTAAGCCCCACAACTGTGCAGATGGAACCGTGGTCTATGCACGTACAGCACAGGGGGTAGGGACGGTCGGCTCTGCCCCCCAACGACAGGGCTGTTTAGCCAAAGGGGAGACAGTTGGTCTCCAGCAGCAGGGCTGGGTGTCTAAAGGGGAGACAGTCGGTCTCCAGCAGCAGGGCTGTATGTCTAAAGGGGAGACAGTCGGTCTCCAGCAGCAGGGCTGTGTATCCAGAGGGGAGACAGTCGGTCTCCCCCTCCAACAACCAGGCTTCAACCAGGCTACCTTCCCAGTAGCACTGGCACCAGGGCAGAGTACCGCTGGTCTCTGCCCACTCAGCAACCCACCAAGTCAGCATACGCGTACCCAGCAAAGCCGTGGTGAGGCACCTGGACATGGACAAGCTTCTCCTCTACCCAGGTGTAGTAAGCATTTATTGTGGGTGGGCTGTACTGCTGATTGTGTTTTGTGGGTGGGCTGCTGGACTAACAAGGGCACTGACCGGCAGGAGGTCAGATACCCTGTTAGTCTGTTTGGAAAAGGGGAGAGATGTGACGAGACAAATCTCGCCACATTGCATTGGAGAAGCCTGGTTGCTCGCCTGTTGCCTTTGGACTATGGCCCCATGTTAAAAGCCTTCTTTTCCCCTGCAGAAAAGGCTTATTTAACCGGATGCCTGCTCATTCGGTAGTTTAAACCGTATGATCTGCATTACCCCAGATAGCCATCCTGTGGAGTCTATTCGGATGGAGAACAGACTTTGTGAACACTTTAACTCCACGGCGATTGGACTGTGTGCATAGGATCTGAGCGCTATTCGGTACTTTTGTGCTCTCAGATCTAAGCTATCTGGGGATAGGTAGAATGTATATGTTTTGTGCAACAGTTGTAACTTTATACATTTTTATGTCTTTTACTGTCTTTTACTGCCATGTGGTTAATGGAGTTTTGCCTCTGTGCTGGGAGATAATTGGATTACTTCCCAATTATCTCCAGGACAGAGGGAGGGAAGTTAGGGTGCATTGTGGGGAGGTTTTACCTCTGTGTGTCTGTCATTGGTTCATGTCTGTCCTTTGTCACAGTCTCCCATTTGGTCCCCTAGGGGAGTGTCCACCAGGTGGGAGACCTGCATAAATACTGGGCAGGTAGCCCTCATTAAACAGACCACTGCTTGACCCTTAACACGGAGCCTTGTCTCGTCTTTGGGGGGGGATTTACTGTATGCTGTTAGAGACTGATTGCCAGGAGTGTAAGCCGCTTGGGTGCTTTTCCTGTTCATCTGCTAGCAGCTATTCGTGAGGTTCCAGTTCGGGAGTTTGGAGCATTCCCTTGAATGCAGTTCGGGAGGTTGGAGCATTCCCTTGAATGCAGTTCAGGAGTTTGAAGCATTCCCTTTTATTCAGTTCGGGAGTTTGGTGTTCTGCAGTAGCTGTGCCTGTGCATCTGAAAGGGGGAATATCTCCTAAACAGTTTTAACCCCTTGTGTGCTGAAACGGTCCGTTACAACATACAAAAAAGAAAGACTGATCATAGTGTCCCTAGGCATTGCAACACCTGTCCCCTATTTCACCTGTCCCCTAGTTGCCAATAAATTGGAGAGGAGGAAATAGATCTTAAGGGTTGGCTAAAAAAGAAGCCCAGTGGATTTTTAACTTAAAAACTCTCAAGTCAGGTCTTAATATGGATATAGATTTGGCTGGATTAATGTAATTTTTAATTTCTCTTTATCTATCTAATTTTTGCTTATGGCTTGATGTATATAACTGTACATGGATGGATTGTAAATGGACTCTATATATATTTTAATTTTTAATATATTACTTATGCATATATATATTCATATACATATATGTTTTTTTATTTTTTTATTTATTCATTTTTTATTTCATATATTTCTTTAAATGTTTATACTTGTATTTTGATTTGCATTTATATGTCAATTTATCATGCATGCATGATGTCTGCATCTTTTTATGAATATACTGGAAATTTTTGTTTTTATCCCAGTACATTTAAAAAGGGCACCACTCTACCAGCAATTTGAAATCAGGCCTGATCAATGTATGTCAAGAAAAGAAAAAAATTAACCCAAATGTTAGATCCAGAAAGGGGGATAGTTGTCACGTATTCATCCGCACATAAAAATGTGGTTAATGGCATTTACTGTCCTGACAGGAACAGTTGTGCCGAGCAGCAATCCTGCATATGGAAACCTGGTAATTGCTTTAGAGGTCAAAGGCCGGCTACAGCCAATCAGATCCACAGGAGGGGTATTTAAACCCAATTCTCCTCTTGCTCATTGCCCTGTTGTGGTAATCCGAGAGTAGATGCCTGATTTTGATTTTATGGTATTTGACTTTGACTTCGTTTTGACTTCCCTGGATTCTGATATCCTTGACTTTTGACTTTCTCTCATCGTTGTGTCTGATTCTGTGTTCCTAACCTTGGCAAGTATTTTGACTATTCTTGGATACGTTCAGTCCGGCCATTCTAAGGTCCGCTTATACGTTATCCTTAGTCCTAGGTGTGATACAGTTCTGCGTGCTAGATCAACTTGTAATCCTGACAATAGTATAAATAGATGGCTATAACTTTTTATTAAGGGTTAATTAAAAGTCACAAAGTGATAGAACTTCACAGATACAATGAGTGAATTAGTGATACCTCTAAACAAAAAACTCAGCCTGGGTTATTAAAGGCAGGGCAGCCCACTAAGAGGGATGGGGACAGAAAGGGGCGTGTTACGACATCACCAATGACAAGCATACCCCCCAAAATGAGTGTTTCGAATGATGACCCTCCATGACATCCAGTGTTCTCAAATGGAGAAAATATCCGGTTTTCTTCTGCACAATGCAAGCATGTATGTTTGTTAGTGACTTTTCTCTGGTATCCACAATAGTGGGATACCAGAAAACAAAAGTGGCACAGATCTGTTAAAGTGTGTTGAGCATGTGTGGGGATGCTTCCTGTAGTGTTGTATGTGTTTTTGGAGGTTGTTTGTGGGATTGCATATGTGCAGAGGAAACCATTTGTGTTGTAGTGTGTTTTTTCAGGTTGTATACTATGTGTGGCTAAGGGCTGTAGTGTGTTTTTCAGGTCTGCAAAGTATGTATGTGTGTGTTTATAGGGCCTGTCAGGGCCGCCATCAGGGCATGACAACCGCAACGGTTGTCATGGGCCCGGCGGTCCTGGGGGGCCCGGACTGCTCAGGTCGTCCGGGCCCCACATTCAGTGGGTACATACCGGGTCGCAGGGGGCCCTGCGACCCCGGTATGTACGCACAGGGCCAGCCTCTTCTCCTGGGGGGCCCAGCAGCCGGTCACCTCAGGGCCCCCCAGAGGCTGGCCCTGCTGCCACCCGGTGGGCGTGCGAGGGAGCACTCTCTGTGTGCTTCCTCTCCAGCTCCCTACGGCACCTTACTGATGCCGGAGCCGGAAGATGACGTCATCTTCCGGCTCCGGCATCAGTACGCAGCGCGCGAGGGAGCTGAAGAGGAAGCACACAGAGAGTGCTCCCTCGCGCGCCCACCGGGCGTCAGGGAGAAAATTTGAGTGAGTGGGGGTGGGGGAGGGGGAGAGGGATGGAAGAAAATTGAGTGGGGGGGAGGAAATTGGAGGGGGGGAGGAGGGGCAGCCCATCAGGGAGAGGAGGGAAGAAATTTGAGTGGGGGTGGGGGGGAGAGGAGGGGAGGAAATTCCTGAGGGAGGGAGGAACTTGAGGGAGTGGGGGTGAGGGAGGGAGGAAATGGAGGGGGGGAGAGGAGGGAGGAAATTTGGAGGAGTGGGGGGTGGGGAGAGAGAGGGAGGAAATTTGGAGTGGGGGAGAGGGAGAGTGGAATTTGAGTGGGGGGAGGAGGGGAGGAAAATTGAAGGGAAGTGGGGGGAGGGAAGGATGAAAATTCTGAGTGAGTGGGGGGGAGAGAGGAGGAAAATTTGAGTGTGGGGGGGGAGGGAGGGAGGAAATTTGAGGGGAGGAGAGGAAGGGAGGAAATTTGAGGGAGTGAGTGGGGGGGAGAGGGAGGGAAGGGAGGAAATGTGAGGGGGGGAGAGTAAGGGAGGAAATTTGAGGGAGTGAGGGGGGAGAGGAAGGGAGGAAATTTGAGGGAGGGAGGGGGGTGAGGAAGGGAGGAAATTTGAGGGAGGGGGGAGAGGAAGGAAATTTGGGGGAGGAGAGGAAGGGAGGAAATTTGAAGGGGCAGAGAGGAAGGGAGGAAATTTGAGGGAGGGAGTGGGAAGAGGAAGGGAGGAAATTTGAGGGAGGGGAGAGAGAGGTAGGAATTTGAGGGGGGGAGAGGAAGGGAGGAAATTTGGGGGGGGAGGGAGGAATTTTGAGGGGGGAGAGGAAGGAAAGTGTCAGAGGCCCCAAAATTTCTGATGGCAGCCCTGGGGCCTGTAGATTGTGTGTGTGTGTGTGCACATGTAAGGGCTGTACTGTGTGTATCTATGGGCTGCAGGGGGCATTTTGTGTGTATGCATATAGGGGTTATAGTGTGTGTGTGTGTGTGTGTGTGTGTAGGGCTATCATGAGTGCAGAGTGTAAATATACTTGTATTATGTATGTTTATAGGGTGTATATAGTGTGAGTACATAGGGGGTATAATGTGTTTATAGGAGATATGGAGTGTGTGGTGTGAATGTGTGTGCAGGGGATATAATATGAGTGTACTGTATGTTTATAGGAGTATAGTGTGTGTGTGTGTGTGCGTGTGCAATGGGTGCAGTGTGTGTTTATAGATGGTACCGAGTTTGTGTAGTGTGTAAGTATTGGGGGGTGATGGCGTGTGTGTGTGTGTAAGTAAGTTGCAGGGAATGTGGTGTGTGTGTGTGTCTGTGTATATACGTGGCTTAGAGTGTGTGTAGTCTGTGTGTGTGAGTGTAGGGGGTATAGTGTCAAAAGGGCTTAATTTATTTATTTTTTAAACCACACACATTTACTGTCCCTCCCTCTTAATATCTTGCAGGGGGAGAGGGAGCACGGTAATCCCTGGTGGTCCAGTGGGCTGGTTATTTAATCTGTACCTCCACAGGGTACAGATAATTTATTACTTGCAAGTAGCTGGTGTTTCTGAGCAAACAGGTTACTATGGAAACGCTCAGATGCTTCCTGATGCATTTCTTCCCCTCCCCCACCCCGGTAACCTTACCTTCACAATTAACCATGCGATCCTTTCATCTTCCCGGCCAGTCTCTGCCCTTGGCCATCACAGCCTACCAGACATGGGAGAGGTGCTGCCCTGCTGAAACATTGTATCATTGGTGGTACAGGAGGAGAGCTCAGGCAAAAAGTTTGGAGAGACATACCACGGTAGCAGTGTGCCTACAATTACTGCCCTACTAGAAGCCTGAGAACTCATATACAGTGTACACACTTGTACTACACATATACCTTAATGTAGTAGGATGGTAATTGTAGGCCCAAATGCTACTGGTTGTCATAAGGACATTTATTTTCAATAGTGTCCTTCTATTTTTTTTGAACTTCTTTTTTTCTTTTTCTTTTTTTCTTGATATCTTTGGGTAATGTAGGTTAATCCCTCCATTTGGGTGCACCAAGGTGTTAAACTTACAAAATGTAATCAGGGTGTGTTTCAATTCATGTTCCTGCAGATAAACTTTCTTGTTACTCCTGAACGCACATAGAAATGTTTTAATATCACTGTGCATCAAATGAATTCATGTGAACTTACGTGAATTCACTGTTCCCATGTTTGGTTCAGGAGTTACCGGGGTATGAGACCCCCCAGTGGTTAAGTTACGTATTACAATCTTATTGTTTAAAGGGCTTAATTTACTTTATAAACATAAAAACATAGAATGTGAAGGCAGATAAGAACTGTTTGGCCCATCTAATTTGCTCAATTTTCTAAATGCTTTCATTACTCCCTGGTGCCTATCGCATGCATGCTTAAACACCCTCAATGTGTAACCTTTACCACTTCAGTTGAAACTGGTGTTATTTTTTTAAATCATGTTACTGTCATTTCGGGCAGTGTCATCAAGTTGTTTCAATATTGATATGTTCATTGCTTATCTCCTTAGGATTATTTGAGGACTTGTACACAGCTAGGTCTTTTGCCACTTGGCATGTTACTGCTTTTGTCACATTTATGTGGGTTACATTTTACTGTTTAAATATTTGACATATTTAACGCCATGGCATGTCTTTCACAAATACTCACTGTCATTTCACTTCACAATAAAGTGACATACTCAGGCCAGCTGGTTCACTTGAGTCAGGTTTTTACTGGCAAGGTGGGTCCTGGTATATAGTATACTGGTGGGTTCATGAACCATTACTTGTCTTGAATACTATGCTTCTCATTTCAGGTTACAAGGTGTGCAGCATTTGCCTATTATACCTCGTGCCTGGCAACATAATTTCTATCTCGAAATTATCTGGGTCAACGATCTGGCCCGCATAATCATAGATACGCTAAACGCAACTATACGTCTTTCTCCGAGGTGCCAAATCCCTACAACTACCTACAACCTACTATGAGCTACTTACCAGTTCTCTGACTTACACAGTCAAGGTACATCAATTAGCTATATATTACTCATACGCAACCCTATGTACTCTTAGGTAGAAAGATACTGGCTCATTGGGATTTATGAGTCCAATAGAGTTTACTTTTTCTGGCCTCTATGCCATTGATTAGTGGTCCCTCATGGCCAACACCCATACCTCACTTAGAGGTAATACGCCTATCAGTCCAACGCATAGTTATTTGCCTCACAAGGTTGCATAGAGTGGGCCTCATCTGTCACTTTAATATTTATGCTTTGACAGTCAGAGAGGCCAACACCCCACCACAACATTCAGTGGCTACGAAATCCCCTCAGGCCACCGCATAGATAGTCTATCATGCCGCTTGGCAACTAGTAGGGACCTAGCTGTCACCCTTATTAGTGGAATTTCTTCAAATCTCGGAAATAGCTAGCCTGGCAGCACATATTTAGGATTACACTAAATGTTCCCTTATATTGTAGTATGTCTCAAGTTCCCGAAGTAGCAGAGGAACTGTCTCTACCCAGCACCACTGCTAGGTCTGGCAACCCATCTCACAGAATTTACATGGCTAGTTTAACATCCATTAGATCGTGGACTATTCCACAGATCACTGTTGATCTCCACAAAAGGAATATCCCGTACCTGGCTACGGACAGGAAAGCAGAGTTATACAGACTAGTGCATATCAACACTGACCACTCTGATGCAGAAGGGTCCAGTGGGTCCCTGTTGTCTGACCTCCATGCTATGATGTCATCACTGTTGTCCTCCATTGGACAAATCAATGATGGACTGGATAAATTGGAGTCTGGTGGCACTGCCATGTCACCTGCTGTTCCCCCTTTTTCCATCAAGAACTCCATCCACACTACCGGGTAATTCCTTGGTTCCCCTGAGTATTCCTACGGTTATTAACCCATCGCATATGGTTCCAGACAATATCAAAAAACATTCTGGAGGGCAAGGACGTTAATAAAGTTTCGCTCCTCATTGCCTTCCAGGATATCATTGATAATAGAACCTATGCTTACTGGGATATTTCAGTGGTTTTAAAGGCAAGAGTCCCAAGGTTGAACAAAAAATTGTCTATCCCCAAATTCTATTAGCCTTTGGTATATACAGGGATGTGTTGTGCTCAGTATACCCCAATAAAAGGGAGAAATTTAATGTATATTTTACAAATACCATCAGTCCTTTTCTGCAAAGGTGTCTGCAGCTCTGACTCCGTTCAATGTAAGATGTCAAATTGGAGTAAACTGGACACAGAGCTATTATGCAGATACTTTGCAGGCCTCAGGACACCGGCTTGTGCAGTGTGGTCTTCTACCTCGCATTCTACAAACGTAAGCCCTAATATGGCAGAAGTTTCTCCAAGCCATTCAGTTTCATACCCTGCTGCCAAACCTGAGAAAGTCCTAAAAGACAAGCTGGGCCAAGACATAGTATTTTTGGGCAAGTCCCATAATAATTTTAATGCTGACACTTGTGGATTCAGCTCGTGTAGGTTGTTACATGTATGCTTCTTGCAATACTCTAGCATTGATAACGCCATTTGGGCTATTCTTACAGCTGGGAAAGGAGCATGGCTCAGCAAAAATAATATCTTAAATGTATTTAAACTGCTCTCCTTTCACCCTTAACTTTGGCATCTGCATGGCATTAAGTAGCGAGGTTTGTATTATTTTTCCCAGCTCATGTTTGGGTAAAAAATCAGTCCAAATTTGTTTTTTTTGTTTTTTTTAAACTTTATGCTGGTTGCTGCTTAATGTGTACAGATGCCTGACTGTTATTCATTAGCTCGACGATTTCCTCATGACAGAAGACAACTCTTACCTCCCACGTAGTCTCACAACAACCGTCTGTCTTTTTGAATCCCTGGGTATCCGGTCTCCCCTAAAAAAGATGGAAGGACCAGACACTGTTATCCATTTCCTGGGTGTTCAATTAGATTTGGTTGCAATGCAATCCAGTCTTCCTCATGACAAGATTGAGAGCATACTGGCAAGTATTGATCTGTACTTGTGATTGGGTTCGTGCAACCGCAACAAAAAATTAGTCGCTGCTTGGTTCGCTTAATTTTGCCATGAGGATCATCCCACACATCTTTTATATCACAACTTCTGTCTGTTCCCTAATCTTCCCTCAGACACCCTAGACCCACACACCACCTCTGACTTGCTAATGTGGCGCGACTTCCTTACCACATGGGACGAGAAGACTATGTTTATCCCACCTATCACTGGCAATTCCCCTACCCTCTGGACAGAGGCAGCTGCTAATACTGGTTTCCAGGCGTTTCACACAACTCTACCTACGGCCTCCCTTCTGGCTACTCCCGCCCCTCCGTTACAAGTCATGACCATGGACACAAAATCTCATTCAACTTGCACTTTCTGCTAACACCATGAAATCATATGACAGGTCAATTCACATTTTTATTTTTTATTATTAAGATTCTTATTGACCTTTTTTCAAAAACAAAAGGGAAGAGGGGTACAAAAAAGAAAAAAGGTGGAGGGGGGAGATCACAATTTCCAGCGGTATATCCATTAGTAAAATGACAGATAATCAATACTAATAAAATTTACATTGGTATTAAAGATACAAGAGACTACCATTTGCGCACAAACTGTAAGGCCTAGGTATACTAGCATTCCAGTGTGTCCATTCCCATTACCAGAATTAATCAGAGGAGATGTGCAAGCAGTCAGATGCCATCTATGTCAAGGACTCCGACCCTGATCCATACTCTAGATCGACCATGGATGCCACCCAATGTCTATACTCAACAGTATAAGCTATACATTTCTATAGTGACAATTATTTTTGATCCGATCTCCAGTTGCACCACAGTTCCCAAGTCTCAATGGCAGATTGCGTTGGACGGAAGATACTGCGGTAGCAGTTCTTGTATATCTGTTGGGTGTCCAACTGTAGTAGAAGAACCGCAACAGATGGGGACTTAGTTGATTTCCTAGCTCTTGCGATTGAGCAGTGTGCCGTCAAGGTAATATGTAATATTAGTTTCTGTGCACTTTTGGGGATTTTATTTGGACGGCTCCGCAAGAGATAGTGGTTCGAATGGCAATGTAAAGTTTGTGATGCAATTTGTCAACTGGTGGAGTAATCCCAGAATTGGGTTAATTACTTGCATTGCTACCATTTGTGGAGTACATTACCCTCCTCCTCTCCACACCTCCAACATATAGAGGATGAGTGGGGGAAAACCATTTGTATACGGGTTGGCACCATATACCACATATATAGTACCTTTCTCTGTCTATAAGGGTGGTAGTCTTCCCAGTGTTTCCAGAAGATGGTACATTGTAGGTCATGAGACCATTGTTGAGCTGGTGTAGAGTCAGCAAAGTGCACATAAGACCAGAGAAGCTGGTAGCACCTGGAGATTGGTTTACAGTGGGGTGGGAGTGATCCATTGATGGTAATTTGTTCCCATTCTATAATATCTCTCTGGACTTCATCTTCGGAAGGCAGCCTTGTACTATGTTTGCATAAGAATGACTTTAATTGCGTATTGGAAAACTGTGAGGCCAGGGGTCTAGTTTGCCTTTTTTTAAAGAGGTGGTATAGGAGAGTGATTCCTGTCTCCTTCCACAATCTAGCTTGAAATGTTGGTATACCATAGGTAATTTCCATTATCTGGGTCGCTAAAGAAACGCGGGATAGAACTTTCCAATTTTTCCTATTCATTTCCCAAACCCTCACGGTCAAATTTATTTGTGCAGGTAGTAATGGTATGTGCGGTCTGAATTGTTTGGGCAGCCATAATAGGTATCAAGATCAAAGGGTTTTATAGATTGTTTCTCTAGTGATAACCACTGTACAGGGTTTGTGGTGAGAAAGTGGGGCAGAATTGATGCTAGAAATTAATTCAATTTTTTTCAGGAGTTGCTCACACTCATTCCAAATCTGATATAATTGAAAGACTTCTGTTGTACTCTTAGTAAATATCAAATCTAGATATGTAAGGCTATCTTTCCTCCATTTAAATGGATATTCCCTCTGGAGATGTGCCAATGCTTGGGTTTTGCACGTGTTAAAAGAATAGTTGTACATATTCACATATTCCTTTAACCATTCTAATATGTGTGGTATCGCTTTTTCTGGGCGAGAAAACTATTATTGATCTATTGGCTGTGGAATTCTATGAATGTCGCGGTGGTTCATAATTGCACACAGAAGGGGCTCTAAGGTTAGTACATATATCAAGCAGGTGAGAGGGCATCCCTGCCGCGTGCCATTCATAATTGTAAATGGCATAGAAAGGAAGCCTGTCTGCATTATCTGAGCTGTAGAACTAGAGTATAATACAAAAATTTGTTGTATGAATTGCGGAGAAAAGTAATACATTAACCCCTTAAGGACTGGACTGTTTTTGCGATGTTGTACATTTGCGACCAGGCCTCTTTTTACACTTTTCTGGTGTTTGTGTTTAGCTGCAATTTTCCGCTCTCTCATTTACTGTTCCCAGACAAATTATATATTGTTTTTTTCAGGACAAAGGGGGCTTTCTTTACATACCATTATTTATATAATCTCATGTATTTTAATTTAAAAAAAATAAAAAAATATGATGAAAAATTGAAAAAATACATGTTTTTTGACTTTTACTTGAAAAATCTTTTACTCATCTACAAAAGCGAATGAAAAAAACAGCTAAATAGATTAAAAATTTTGTCCTGAGTATAAAAATACCCAGTGTTTACGTGCTTTTTTGCTCTTTTTTTTGCAAGTTATAGGGCTATAGATACAAGTAGGATATGGCGGTTTCAAAACAAACATTTTTAAAATGTATCAATAGTGACATTGTAACACTATTATCTGTCATAAATCTCTGGAAAACACTCCACATGTATATATTTTTTTTAAAGTAGACAACCCAGGGTATTCATCTAAGGATATTTTGACACTTTCTATGCAGCCATTTTACCACAAGTCTTTGCCAAACTTTGCATAGGTAGTTGTTTTTTTTCACATACATTGCAATTCAGGTATAAACTTACAGATCCTGTTATGTCTTGCTGCCAAAAAACACACTAATATATGTTCAGCAATATCTCCCGAGTACAGTGATACCACCCATGCATAGGCTTGTCGGATTGTTTGGGGGCTAAAAGGCCACATTTGGCAAGTGTGCATATCCATTTTTCAACTTGGAATTTTGACATGTAGTCAACCTGCACACATGTCCTATTTGAGACATTTGTAAGGCCGGCCAATGTATTTTACCCCCACCAAACCATATATTTTTGGAAAGTAGACACCCTAGGGTATTTCAAATGGTGGTTTTTTTAACACTTTCCATGCACTAATTCTACCACCAGACTTTGTCAAACATTTAGGTAGTCATTTTTTGTGTGTTTTTTTTCACAAACATTGTACTTTAGGCATGAATTAACAACTCGTGTTATGTGTCACTGCCAAACAACACGCCAATATGTGTTCAGCAACATCTTATGTTTATGGTATAAATATAAAAAACAGAAATAAAAACGAGCATTTAAAAGGCTTGAAAAAGCATAAAACAAGCGATCACGTGACATGCGGGTGTAACTACTTCCGCGTCACGTGATGCTTGAATGGAACGCATGCGTTTCAACCGAGTGGAACGCATGCGTCATTATCACGTGACGCGCGGCCGAGATTACTTCCGCGTCACGTGATAGTGGGATGGAACACATGCGCTCCAACCAAGTGGAACGCATGTGTCTCAGGGTGGGAGGGAACGCCTCCGTGCATAAACAAAGAGAAGGAGGCACAAAACGGAGCAGAAGACTCCACACTAAAATACATATGGGCATAAATGTAAAGTACTCATATTAAGCATATATATTGTAAAGACATATTAACACATGTAGCCAGATATAATCAGTCAGCACATATTGAGAATAATTAAATAAAATAAAATATATAGATACATAGTAAAAAGAAAAATTATTTTGTGGCTGATGATAAATAATTAATTGCAGTAGAATTTAAGCAAGATAAAAACATATAAAAAAGAAACATTGTAATAGAGACAGATAGTTGAAAATAATAATAAAAATAGTATATATATATATAAAATAATCAGTAGAATAACATTGGTTAAAATGAATGAATGTGAATAAAAATGGGTTTAAAAAGGGTGGTAATAAATTCCAGATTATATTATTCCAGAAAGTTAAAAAGGTCAAAATCAATGTTTAACCCTATAGGGGCAAGAGTTTTTAAATTGTATGCCCATTCCATTTCTTTCTTACCCAATATTTTTTTAATATCTCCCCCTCTCCACGGAATGCTACAAGTATCAATTCCAATACATTTAAGGTATTTTGGATTTTTTCCATGTTGTAGGAAGTGTTTCGAAACTGAATGATTCTCATAGCCTTTTAGGATATTCCTACAATGTTCAGCCAATCTTGTTTTAAGATCTCTAGTGGTCATGCCCACATATTGAAGGCCACAAGGGCATTCTAGGAGATAAATCACATTTTGTGTGTTGCAATGAATAAAATGTTTTATTTGGTGTACTTTGTGTGTTACTGTTGATGTGAATGATGTCGTTTTTGATTTAATAGTATCACTAGTCCGCTTACATACTATGCATCTGTTGCATTTAAAATAACCACTAGGTTTAGTTAAAAAGGTGGAGGGACTAGGGGATAAAGTGCTCTGTTTTGTATAATTATTTGTAAGGATAGACTTAAAACTGGGTGCCCCTCTAAATATAACTTGTGGTTTCTCAGGGATAATCCCAGATAAAGTCTCATCCTGTTTTAAAATATGCCAATGTTTGTTTATAATTCTCTTCATAACATTGCTTTTGTTATTGAAGTCGAAAATGATTGGCAATACTGGGGCAATTTTAGTCTCTTTTTTTATTTTTATATTCTAATAATTCAGATCTATTAGTAGCACTAATATTTTTTAATGTATTTTCTAGATTGCTTGTAGAGTAGTTTTTTTGAGCAAATTTACTAGACATCAATTTGGATTGTTCCTCAAAATCTTGCGTAAGGGAACAATTCCTGCGTAAACGAAGAAGTTGACTTTTGGGAATTCCTTGGAGCCAAGGTTTGTGGTGGCAACTAGATACATCAATGACATTATTTGTACAAACTTCTTTAAAAAAAGTTTTAGTATGGATATGATCGTTGCTAATAAAAACTTCTAAATCTAAAAAGTGAATAGAAGATTTGCTATAGTCCCAGGTTAAAACAATACCTTTATCATTAGTATTAAGGTGTTGTAGGAATAAGTTCAGAGAGTTCTCAGGGCCATCCCAGATAAAAAACAAATCATCTATGTATCTAAAATAGGTGACCAGGTTTGTCTGCCAGCCATGCCCTCCAAAAATGGCAGTGGATTCCCAGTCTGCCATAAAAAGGTTGGCATAGCTGGGTGCAAACCTGGTCCCCATGGCAGTGCCCTGTATTTGTAAATAAAAAGAGTCTAAAAACCAGAAAAAATTATTTTTTAAAATAATATTAATACCCTGAATAATAAAATCTATCTGATGGTCAGGGATGTTTTTCTCCGCTTTTAAAATATTTTCTACTGCTTGACAGCCTTGATCGTGACGGATGATAGTATATAAAGATTGTACATCACAAGTTACTAAAATATATGTATTTTTCCATGTAAAATTATTTAAAAACCGAAGTAAAGTCATAGAGTCTTTAAAGTATGACTTTGTACGTTTCACTGAGGGCTGTAAAAGAATGTCTAGGTATTCTGATAAATTGGATAAAATAGACTTGATCCCTGAGACAATAGGCCTCCCAGGAGGGTTTGTAATATTCTTATGAATTTTTGGTAGGAAATATATAACAGGGATGATAGGATGGGATATATTCAAATATTCAAATTCTTGTTTGGTTAAAATATTTTGTTCACGACCCTTAGTTAAAAAGGACGTTAAAACTTGTTGGATTTCAGATGTTGGGTCATGTGTTAATTTTTCATAGACTGTACAGTCGTTTAGTTGTCTCATAGCTTCTTTGATATACATGTCTTTAGTTAAAATAACAATACCTCCCCCTTTATCTGCAGATTTTATAACAATATTTTCATCTTTTTGTAGTTGTTGTAATGCTATACGTTCTGCTTGTGTGAGGTTATCTTGATCATATTTGTTTTTCTGAATTTTCTCTAGATCTTTAGTCACTAGTTTTTCAAAAACTTCTAAAGGACCTGATTTAAAACTGGAAGGAAAAAAAGTCGAATTTTTCTTTAAAGAAGTGGAAATTACTTTTTGTGGTCCTATCGATGGGATAGCTATAGATTGTGAATTAGAGATTTCTGCATCTTTGTGAGAAAAAAATCTTTTTAAAGTGGCTATTCTAACGAACTTGTTAATATCTATAAAAGCTTTAAAAGGTTTAAAAGGATTTGTAGGAGCAAACTTTAGGCCTTTAGTTAGGACTGATATTTGGGTGGATGTTAGTACCTTTTGGGATAGATTAAAAATTCCAAGATCTTTTTCATTTTGTTTGATTAATGATTGTCTAACCTTTCTCTTTTGGAGTCTTCTACCACTTCTCCTTCCTCTAAATTTAAACTTCGTTTTTTGGTTTTTGTAGGGTGTGGCGTTAGTGCATATGCGTTGTTTTGTGTACTCAATTCTAAAAAATAATCATCGTTATCTGTTTCTGAATCCATTTGATAAGTGTTCTGGACTTTTATCTCATTTATCTTATCCTATATTTTATATTTTATATATCCGTTATATTTATTCATTTAGGCGCACCCTTACCTTTCTTTTTGTCTATTGTTTTCTATATTTAGGGGATCATAGGGGATTCCCCTTTGAGGTGTGCTGCCTTCTTACCCATTCTGTGGCAGTTAAGCGCTGATTTTTCCTATTTTTATCCTTTTGAGTTTTGCTTCCAAAACCCCCTATTTTTATCAGCCGCTATATTCTAAGACCACATTTTATTCACCCATTATGTCTATCTTTGATTTTAGAAACAATTTTGTAATTGATATTAATCATGCTTTTAATACAGAACAAAACCTTCCTACATATCCAAGAATTGATAATTTTAATCAAAAAGAGTTATTTATGAAACTAGAAAAAGCACTTACAATGGAAATCAAACTTAAATGGGAATTAGCCACTCTAAAGAAATATTTAGAAGAAAGGATAACACCTAGAGGCCTAAGACTTTTTAAAGAACCTACCTCAGATAGAGATGATGAAGAATTCATGAGAGACTGGTATAACAAGTTAGAAGTATGCACCTTTGGCCTCATGGATACACTTATTATTAAAAAAACTAAAAAACTTTCAGCCCTTGATATAGAAATAAATGATCTAAAAGACAAAATGTCAACATTTACTGAAACACAAGTTTTTAAACAAAATTCCATTCTTATCCAGAATAAAATTGAAAAAGTAGAAATGGACACAAAACACATTAAGGTAAAGAAATATATCCGAGACAAACAAGACTACTCCAATAACCAGGTTCGTTCCTACCACAAAAGAAATATTTCAGATAATAGACCTTACTCATCCTCTATGACCTACCAAAATGATCAGATATCTAAAATACACCACCACCGTTTGCCTAGAAGAGAAAGCCAATATCCCCCTCATCCCCCTGTAAGGAAACCATCCTTTACTTCATCACGGAATTATCCCTTTAATCGGTCACAAGCTGTCAGTAAATATCACAATTACCAAACTCAACCAAGACACTTACCCCATCATCAGCACAAGTCACCCCCAGTTGTACACAATACCATCAATCACACTAACAATATTCATCACTCTCCTGGTCTATACCAGAATGAAAGGAATATTACACCAAAAATCCAAAGACCAAGGTATGCACAAAGACAATTTGAAGTACAAAAAACCCCCCCAAGTTATGTTCACAACAACAGATATCAACTGTTATCTGTGGATTCAGAAACAGATAACGATGATTATTTTTTAGAATTGAGTACACAAAACAACGCATATGCACTTACGCCACACCCTACAAAAACCAAAAAAACGAAGTTTAAATTTAGAGGAAGGAGAAGTGGTAGAAGACTCCAAAAGAGAAAGGTTAGACAATCATTAATCAAACAAAATGAAAAAGATCTTGGAATTTTTAATCTATCCCAAAAGGTACTAACATCCACCCAAATATCAGTCCTAACTAAAGGCCTAAAGTTTGCTCCTACAAATCCTTTTAAACCTTTTAAAGCTTTTATAGATATTAACAAGTTCGTTAGAAAAGCCACTTTAAAAAGATTTTTTGCTCACAAAGATGCAGAAATCTCTAATTCACAATCTATAGCTATCCCATCGATAGGACCACAAAAAGTAATTTCCACTTCTTTAAAGAAAAATTCGACTTTTTTTCCTTCCAGTTTTAAATCAGGTCCTTTAGAAGTTTTTGAAAAACTAGTGACTAAAGATCTAGAGAAAATTCAGAAAAACAAATATGATCAAGATAACCTCACACAAGCAGAACGTATAGCATTACAACAACTACAAAAAGATGAAAATATTGTTATAAAATCTGCAGATAAAGGGGGAGGTATTGTTATTTTAACTAAAGACATGTATATCAAAGAAGCTATGAGACAACTAAACGACTGTACAGTCTATGAAAAATTAACACATGACCCAACATCTGAAATCCAACAAGTTTTAACGTCCTTTTTAACTAAGGGTCGTGAACAAAATATTTTAACCAAACAAGAATTTGAATATTTGAATATATCCCATCCTATCATCCCTGTTATATATTTCCTACCAAAAATTCATAAGAATATTACAAACCCTCCTGGGAGGCCTATTGTCTCAGGGATCAAGTCTATTTTATCCAATTTATCAGAATACCTAGACATTCTTTTACAGCCCTCAGTGAAACGTACAAAGTCATACTTGAAAGACTCTATGACTTTACTTCGGTTTTTAAATAATTTTACATGGAAAAATACATATATTTTAGTAACTTGTGATGTACAATCTTTATATACTATCATCCGTCACGATCAAGGCTGTCAAGCAGTAGAAAATATTTTAAAAGCGGAGAAAAACATCCCTGACCATCAGATAGATTTTATTATTCAGGGTATTAATATTATTTTTAAAAATATTTTTTTCTGGTTTTTAGACTCTTTTTATTTACAAATACAGGGCACTGCCATGGGGACCAGGTTTGCACCCAGCTATGCCAACCTTTTTATGGCAGACTGGGAATCCACTGCCATTTTTGGAGGGCATGGCTGGCAGACAAACCTGGTCACCTATTTTAGATACATAGATGATTTGTTTTTTATCTGGGATGGCCCTGAGAACTCTCTGAACTTATTCCTACAACACCTTAATACTAATGATAAAGGTATTGTTTTAACCTGGGACTATAGCAAATCTTCTATTCACTTTTTAGATTTAGAAGTTTTTATTAGCAACGATCATATCCATACTAAAACTTTTTTTAAAGAAGTTTGTACAAATAATGTCATTGATGTATCTAGTTGCCACCACAAACCTTGGCTCCAAGGAATTCCCAAAAGTCAACTTCTTCGTTTACGCAGGAATTGTTCCCTTACGCAAGATTTTGAGGAACAATCCAAATTGATGTCTAGTAAATTTGCTCAAAAAAACTACTCTACAAGCAATCTAGAAAATACATTAAAAAATATTAGTGCTACTAATAGATCTGAATTATTAGAATATAAAAATAAAAAAAGAGACTAAAATTGCCCCAGTATTGCCAATCATTTTCGACTTCAATAACAAAAGCAATGTTATGAAGAGAATTATAAACAAACATTGGCATATATTAAAACAGGATGAGACTTTATCTGGGATTATCCCTGAGAAACCACAAGTTATATTTAGAGGGGCACCCAGTTTTAAGTCTATCCTTACAAATAATTATACAAAACAGAGCACTTTATCCCCTAGTCCCTCCACCTTTTTAACTAAACCTAGTGGTTATTTTAAATGCAACAGATGCATAGTATGTAAGCGGACTAGTGATACTATTAAATCAAAAACGACATCATTCACATCAACAGTAACACACAAAGTACACCAAATAAAACATTTTATTCATTGCAACACACAAAATGTGATTTATCTCCTAGAATGCCCTTGTGGCCTTCAATATGTGGGCATGACCACTAGAGATCTTAAAACAAGATTGGCTGAACATTGTAGGAATATCCTAAAAGGCTATGAGAATCATTCAGTTTCGAAACACTTCCTACAACATGGAAAAAATCCAAAATACCTTAAATGTATTGGAATTGATACTTGTAGCATTCTGTGGAGAGGGGGAGATATTAAAAAAATATTGGGTAAGAAAGAAATGGAATGGGCATACAATTTAAAAACTCTTGCCCCTATAGGGTTAAACATTGATTTTGACCTTTTTAACTTTCTGGAATAATATAATCTGGAATTTATTACCACCCTTTTTAAACCCATTTTTATCCACATTCATTCATTTTAACCAATGTTATTCTTCTGATTATTTTATATATATACTATTTTTATTATTATTTTCAACTATCTGTCTCTATTACAATGTTTCTTTTTTATATGTTTTTATCTTGCTTAAATTCTACTGCAATTAATTATTTATCATCAGCCACAAAATAATTTTTCTTTTTACTATGTATCTATATATTTTATTTAATTATTCTCAATATGTGCTGACTGATTATATCTGGCTACATGTGTTAATATGTCTTTACAATATATATGCTTAATATGAGTACTTTACATTTATGTATGTATTTTAGTGTGGAGTCTTCTGCTCCGTTTTGTGCCTCCTTCTCTTTGTTTATGCACGGAGGCGTTCCCTCCCACCCTGAGACACATGCGTTCCACTTGGTTGGAACGCATGTGTTCCATCCCACTGTCACGTGACGCGGAAGTAATCTCGGCCGCGCGTCACGTGATAATGACGCATGCGTTCCACTCGGGTGAAACGCATGCGTTCCATTCAAGCATCACGTGACGCGGAAGTAGTTACACCCGCATGTCATGTGATCGCTTGTTTTATGCTTTTTCAAGCCTTTTAAATGCTCGTTTTTATTTCTGTTTTTTATATTTATACCATACCTCCTTATATTTTATAAATATACCTTTTAACTCTTATTTTGTTCAAATATGCAATATACAATATTCCAATGACGTCATTCTGGCGGGAATTTCAAATTTCCATAGAAGTACTGTATGTTATATAAACCCTTGTATGTCAGGTGTGCCTTCCTTTATAATTATCTACTTGAAGAAGCCTTTTGAGGCGAAACGCGTCTAGATATTATTAGTATTTATTTGATTTATTTCTAATAAAGAATTTTATTTGGCATAAAATATTTTATTGCCATTTTCTTTATATTTATTTTATTTTATTTTATCAATACCTGCACCTGACCTACATCTACAAAGAATTGAAAGAATCCAGAGGTGGGGATTATACCACTTAAGCGCCTATACTGAGCAGTACAAATCTGCCCCATACTGTGTAAGTAATTTTCTATATACCACCATTTTATATTACAAACAGAGAGCACTATTCTTTTATTCTCTCAATTTTGGGTTAAACTGATTGGAACACCGAACACGGACCAAGAACTCTCCAATCAAAGCACTACTCTACATATCCATGAGTGGGGATCATTCCACTTCACGCGCATATATTGGAGCTAAATTTTAGCTCCAAAAAGTGTGAGTAGGACTATTTGCACTATTCCAATATTTACACTGTGATTGATATACTGTACCATTGGAGTTTTCCTTTTTTCTGTTTTCCTTTTATATATGTACCTCACCGGATTCAAGTACATCACCGTGAAGTCTCAACCCTGTCTGACGTCCCAAGATCTGTTGTCTCTACAAGGAGAAACTACCATAACGGACATTTGAGAAGTGTTCTGGACTTTTATCTCATTTATCTTATATCCTATATTTTATATTTTATATATCTGTTATATTTATTCATTTAGGCGCACCCTTACCTTTCTTTTTGTCTATTGTTTTCTATATTTAGGGGATCATAGGGGATTCCCCTTTGAGGTGTGCTGCCTTCTTACCCATTCTGTGGCAGTTAAGCGCTGATTTTTCCTATTTTTATATCAGTTTTTCAACTTGATATATAGGTATGCTTGGCCTCTCTTCAGTTTGGCATATTTTTGCATCCCCCCGTTAATGTTAACATCATGAAAGTTTATATTTTTATAAAGTAGACATTCCAGGGTATTGTATATGAGGTGTTTTCACATCCTTCTCCCAACCATTGTGCTAAACAAATTTCAGAGAACATGCATGGTGGTAATTTTTGAATTCTGCTTTTTATGCACACGTCATCTGGTTTTGGACAGCCAGTTAGGTTACTACCATAAAACTTTTTTAACCAAATGTGCAGGTATCAAATGCACCTTTAGCAGCATTCTCTAAACTAACTCCTGCAAAAAGAATCTAATTGGAGATTTGGGGGGAAGGAAACTGACTAACTAAAATTTGCTGCTTTCAAAAGAAAAAAAACAGTGCAAAGGGGTGTCTGTCCTTTTCCCTTTTTTATAACAGACCCAGCAACATTTCAGGGGATTTGTTTTTTTTGCAGTTGGCGGTATCTTAAAAATAAAATGTCTGGACTCCTTTGGCACCGTTGTTGGAACTTGACCATCTCCATAAATTATTGTGGAAATCAGATTGAACTAAAATTGGAGAAGGGTGGTTCTTTCTGGATTCATTTTTTTTAAAGAAAATGAATTATGTGTTGCTACTTGCATCAGGTAGATAGCCACCTTTTTATACCAGGCTTTTGTCTTTCTTAAGATAAGATATGGCTGCATCAGCTGATCAGCCAAATCAACACCCCCATGTGCATTTTATAAGCCCTGATGCAAACAGGTTTGGTCTGTACTCTGCCTCGGACAGTGACGTCTGACATGCTTTCGTCATGGATGGTGGTTAGTATATTAACATCCTTCCTGTCCTTAAATTTAATTGCAAGCACTTTAGCTTTGTGTAGACCTTTACATTCACTTTTTTTTTTAAATTTTGCCTTTATAAATGGTCTGGGGAAATCCTTGGCATATCTTCTCACACTGCCACAGGCTAGTATCTAGAAACCCTAAAGAGTTTGAAACAAACGGACAATGCTATAAAAATTGTCCACATAAAGGTGGTAACCCTTATTGAACAAGGGGATCAGTAAGTCAAAAACAAGTTTCCCGCTTGTCCCCAGAGAGTCAGTACAGCCAGGAGGGTCCAGTTGACCATCTTTCCCCTCATATATACGAAAGGCAAATGTATAGCCACTTTCGCTCTCGCACAGTTTGTAGAATTTTACGCCATACCTAAAGCGCTTTGAGAGGATGTATTGTTTGAATCCTAATCTCCCTTTATATTTCATTAACGATTCATCAATAGATACATTTTTTTGAGGAGTATAAACTTCAGTAAATTTGTGCTGAAGATGGTCTACCAGTGGGTGTATTTTATGAAGCCTATCATATTGGGTGTGATCTCTGGGGTGACAGAGCGTATTGTCGTTGAAATGTAAGTATCTCAGCAGCAGCTCATATCTTCGTCTAGGCATTGTTTGGGAGAATATAGGAGTCGAACAAATTTGGTTGGTGCTCCAGTAAGAGCGGATTGATGGCTTCTTTATTATCCCCATGAGCATGGTAAGAGCCCAGAATGTTTTAAGTTCAGGGACATCTGTGGGATGCCAAGCATGCTCCCTGACTGTATAGCTACCTGGATTGGTCTCAATAAATTGGCTAGTGTATAAATTAGTCTGGGAAGCAATCTCCTCCCAGATGGTATCCCCTAAAAATAACTCCATATATTGTATAGGGGAGAAGTCAACCACATTCACATTAATGCCTGCGTTGGCACTAAAAGGGGGGATGTTGGGCTCAGACTAAACTAACAAAATACTAATCACAATAATTTTTGTTTGTTTGTTTTTTTTAACACTAAAACAGACTAAAACAGTAATCCCTAAACTAACTCCTGTTAGAAGAATCTAATGGAGATTTGGGGGAAGGAAACTGACTGACAACGACAGACTAAGACAGACTAAGACAGTCTAAAACAGTCTAAGACACAGATTTTTTAAAATAAAGTTAACCCTTAAGGGCAAAAAAAAAAAATACAGACAGTACAAATGCACTGTCTGTAACAGATCTGGCAGGGAAGGGGTTAAAATGGGATTTTTATTCACTGCAGATACTTTTTACAACTCTCTGGAACAGCTGCTGCAACAATATATCACGATCTCTGTCTCTCTCCTCTCACAAAACGCTACAGAGGGGAGAGAGGCAGAGATCAGTGTCAAAGTGAGTGTTTGTAACACCCACTTTGACACCAGCCAATTGTGAGCGATCGCGGATCGCTCACATGCCGCAATTGGCTGTTACTATCTGCCTGGGATGCCAGGCAGATAGTAACAACGAGATTTCGGCGGAAGTGATCTCCGATCGCTCCCGACGCCCGTTTTCCGTTAGGACGGTTCAGGACCGTCCTCGGTCGGCAACGCAAAAATGCAGAGGACGGTCCTGAACCGTCCTGCGTCGTGAAGGCCAATAGAAGACCACCATCCAAGGCCAATAGAAGACTGCCCCTGCCAGACCCCTAAGAATTTCTAGTACTAGTGATAATTTATGTGTGGTATCCAGACCCTGTCTCCCAAGCCAGTCTGATCATCTGATAAGTGATGGAAGTATGGAGCTTAGTCTGGTAGCTATAATTCTTGAATAGATTTTTGCATCTGTATTGAGCAGAGAGATGGGCCTGGAAATTCTTACATAAGTCTGGTGGTTTGTTTGGGCTGGGTAAGGTAACTATGGCGGTGAGAAGCATTCCTGAGGGAAATGATACCATGTTAACTGTTTTATACTTTTCTTAAGTGAGGGTCTAGCATGTCTGCAAATATTTTGTAGTAGGAGTTGAGTAAACCATCGGCCCCTGGAGATTTGCCAGGGGGCAAGTGTTTAATCATGATAAGGACTTTAGTTACTGTGACTGGTTGGAGAAGGGCATCAGCTTGAGTTTCTTCAATCTGGGAAGGTACTCTTTTACGAGGTTATACTCAGGCAGAGTGACAGTGTCACCTGTTCCTATATTGTAGAGTTTGGTATAAAACTTTGCGAATTCTTGAGTAATGTCTTGGGGGTTAGTCTTTTTGCCTCCATCCTCTTTTAGGTAAGGGATTCTGGAAGTTGCTAATTGTGCTCTGAGTCTAGCAGCCAGGTATCTGGTTTCTTTCCCACTGATAGGAAGTTGCTCTTAATCCATGCAAAAAAATTTGGTTTCAGCTGTGTTAAGTTCAGTAAGTTGCTCATATAAGTCTTGAAATTTAGATGTAAGTTCCAGGAAGGGCATTTGTTTATTTCGGGCAGTAAGCAACGCTATTTGTTTGACATTCCAAGAGATTGGATTGGTGGTTTCTCTTAATATATGTGGAGCATCTGATACATTTTCCTCTCACCACTGCCTTATGAGCTGACCACACTGTTAAGTATAAAGTATCCCAATTAGCATTAAGTGTAAAGTATTCCTTAACCCCTTAAGGACGCATGACATGTGTGACATGTCATGATTCCCTGTTATTCCAGAAGTTTGGTCCTTAAGGGGTTAAAGGGTCTTCTTGTATCTGCTCAACAAACTCCCCTGTGCCTGCCAAAAGAGGTACTAAAGATAAATTTAGCTAAATAAAAGCCTGAAATCCCTGGTGCTAACAAAAAGGTGCTACCTAGTGAAAAAAAATAATATTTATATATATATATATATATATATATATATATATATATATATATAATTTTTTTTTCACTAGACCTGTTGCTCTCACATATCCCCCCTCTGGTATCCGGCTGCCCTTCCTGATCCCTTCCCTCCCTCCCCACAATCTTTTTTTTTTCCATCCTAGTTTGATTATTAGATTTGGGGCATCTTTGTGCACATTGAGCTACACTCTAGGACACCCTTGTCTCAAGGGTCTCCTTTTTCTCTGCTGTTTTAGATAATGTTTTGCAAAAGGACTGTAATCTTAATTTTCTTTCTCCTGTAAGTCGGGGTGGCTGTAGTATTTAGGGTAGAAGATTGGAAATCCTCCTTGTTTATATTCTTCTATTTTTAGCAAATGGGTCTGAAGGAATGTAGAGGAATTTTCATTCAGGAAGTAGGCTGATACTAGTTTGTACTAAATATTGTTAGAGGCCAATAATAATGATGAATCTATCTTTAGGATCTATAAAGCTGTAAATGCAACTTATTTAGGTATTAGGATGGAGACCCCTATCATTTTAGTGTCGGAGAGGTATTGTGTTGGAAAAACCTTAGTGAAGAAAGCCGGTACATGGAATATCCACTAAATGTTTTCTGAGATCCTGTAGAAGGAGTCTTCACTTTCCAGAGGAGTTTAGCCCCTTGACATTATACATCACTATTTTCATTACAGTAAAAGTTTAATTTTATTTGCTGCTTAAGGTTGATACTGGAACCCTGTGCGTTGGGCCTTGTTCCGCCTGCTATTATCATAATGTCAGGATAACTCTGCGTGCCCATACAGGGCTGCCTGGTACTGCATTTACAAATAGTGGGTAAAAATAAATTTGCCCACTGAAATGATCAGTCTATAAATTAATGGTAGTTTTAACAGTGAGAGACAGAATAACAACAAAAAAATATCCAGAAAGACGCATGTAAAAAAAGTTATAAATTGATTTGCATGTGAATAATTGAAATAAGTATTTGATCCCCTATCAAACCGCAAGATTTCTGGCCCCCAGGTGTCTTTTATACAGGTAACGCGCTGAGATTAGGATCAGTTTCTTAAAGGGAGTGCTCCTAATCTCTGCTCATTACCTGTTTAAAAGACACATGTCCACAGAAGCAATCAATCAGATTCCAAACTCTCCACCATGGACAAGACCAAAGATCTGTCCAAGCATGTCAGGGACAAGATCGCATTATGATCAGTGAGGATGAGCACCGTTTGTTGATGTGACAAGTTGCCAGATTGAAAACCATTTAACAGTATGACCGAACCATGATTGTTCAAGCCACAGCGGTGGCTACAATAGGGTACAACTTGAAAAGAGCAAATGTCTGGAAAAATGCTTCCATTTCAGTGACTTCCATAGGCCAACAGCCCCAAAGCCTATCCTTACCATAAATAGCTGCGCAGCCAGTCAAGGATGTGGCATCTGTCCAGATAATATGCAAGTTATCTAATAGTTAAGGGAGAAACATTTTTTTTTTCATTCCACAATCGTAGGAACTTCTGCCACTGTAGCATGTGAATTTAGGGTTATGCAGCTGTTGTCAGTAGGAAAACCGGGGAAAAGACAGGAGTCTAGAAATAAACAACCTGCCTTGGGGTATAAGCCTCATTGCAAAATTCAGGGAGCCCAGCAGTGATTGTAGTTATTTGCAACTACATGAGCCTAGCTGTAGGCACTGGTCTTTGTGAGACAAAAGACAGTCAATTCTGTGTCTGGGGAGGCTGAATTCCATTGCTGCTGAGTCCAGCTGGATACCCAAAGAATTGATGGTATCTGTGTCCTTCATCTTTAATGGGGATACTGTGACACCTAGATGGTCAAATAGCATTATAGTGTATTGTATCGTATGACGAGGGTAGGCGTTGCTATTTAATGGTAAGGAAGACATCCAAGTAGTGAATGGCCTAGTGGCATCTGCAAACTTAGAAGGCACAAGGTTTCGGCAAAGATTGAAAAGTTTTGCACTGTTGTTTTAACCAAAAGTAAGCAGAAAGACAGAGTATCAGGATCTAATATGGCTGTTCGTAGGTTGTTGTACTCAACTATGCCAGATGGCATGTATATTAGACCTGTGTGAAAACCTTGGGAGAAACACAGTACTAGGAAATCCAAGTGTGGTGTAAAGTGATTCATTTTTAAATAAAACAACCACATTTGGAGAAGTCAAATAAGGTCTGGATTATGTTTTATTTAGGCACATGGTTTTAGCATGAGCTCTAAAACACTGCAAACAAACATTGAGCAGCCTACAAGCACTAAAACTACAGGTGCACGAGTTGATGTTATAACAAATTTGGGATTCCCCGGGAATACAATTGGACGCCCCAACTTGTCCTTAATAACTTTGTAAGTTCTGTTAAAAGTACTAGGAAGGGATAGGTTGTTGGTAATAACATCATAACTGTTAGGACAAATGTTAGAAGTATGGGATGTAGAGGTACAAATTGCACAGGCTGACGTCCTGAGGCCTGCATAGCGTCTGCAGAAGAGTTCAGTGTCCAATTGATCCCAGTATGTTTTAATATATTTAACTGGGTCAGAGCTGCTGCTGCTGTGGCCGAAAAAGATCAGTGATAATTGTAGAATGCTGAACCCTCCTATTTGTGCCCCAGATCCACAATCTTATGCAAATATAGATCAAACTCTTCTCTCCTATGTGGATAAGTGGAGCAGATGACTTCTCTATAAATACTGAACACCAATTCAAATTACAGAACAGACAGGTTTTTATTGTGTCTCAGATCACGTGCCTTAAGGACAACTGACAAATCCTCATAGGAATGTATCCTATTATCCATGATATCCTGGGAGGCAATGAGAAGCGAAACTAGATTCACTTCTTTGCCATCTTTCTTGAAATTGGAAGGCTCCATATGAGCTGGATTGGCAACATGAGAATTTGGAGCATTCAAGTTAAGTATCATATTACCCGGTTGGAAGACCTGACTAATGCAAAGCGGCAATACATATATTCACTAGTTTGGTGACAGATGATGCCCTACTAATTGTGAAATGGCTTGAGAGGCTCTATCCATGCGATAGGTCGAGGCTATGAGTTGAGCCAAGTGGTGAAGTACCTCCAAGTATAAGGATGGGTGATGACCTGAGGGACCACTAGTATAAGGTATAAATGCCTGAAGAAAACTAATCTTGAATGGACTTCTAAGTCCCTGGTAGACAGTAACCATAACTAAAAGGACCACTATAGGCACCAAGACCACTTCAGCTCAATGAAGTGGTCTGGGTGCCAGGTTCATCTAGGGTTAACCCTGCAGCTGTAAACATTGCAGTTTCAGAGAATAGGGTAAATCCAGCCTCTAGTGGCTGTCTCACTGACAGCCATTAGAGGCGCTTCTCACTGTGATTTTTCACAGTGAGAAGGCGCTGCCATCCATAGGAAAGCATTGAGAAATGCTTTCCTATGGACTGATTGAATGCACGCGTGGATGCCGACGGAAGAGGGAGGAGAGTCGCCAGTGCCGAGGGAGCCTGGCGCTGGAGAAAGGTAAGAAGGTCAGCCCGGTGGGAGTGGGACCCTGAGGGTGGGGGGGGGAGCCAAAGACCCTATAGTGCCAGGAAAAAGAGTTTGTTTTCCTGGCACTATAGTGGTCCTTTAATTAAAGGATGTAATGTATGGTTGAGAAGTTAGAAAACCATAGGAATTAATAATACTAGGTATGTATCAAACCAACAGGGCTACTGAAAATTGCTGCAGAGTGAATTTAAAGCCAACTGAATTTCAGATTTCCAAACTTCAAGTGACCTAGCACACAATAAATAAATGAGTTGTATAAGCATGTGGTAGCATGAGTAAAAATTGGAAGGGTCAGTTCATGGACCTGTATAGAAGTGTGAAATCATGAATGAATTTGACCCACCTATCACCTATGGTGCAAGGTAGAAAAAAAAAGTTTGTTGCAACATACCACGAGCACTTGGTAATCTGTAATATAATGCGAACACATAGAACATACAAGACTTAAGACGTCAGAAGATTGTCTGAGACGTGTAATGTTATTAATACAAGAAGACCCACCTGGACTATTTGTAGAACCTATAACCAACAGAAAGTCAGATTTCTAAACCATGCAACCTGATGCATTATAAATTGAATGAAACATATAAACATCATATAGTGACAGTAAACATGGAAGGGTCAATTCATGGAACTGGACAAAATAATGATAACCAGAACTTGACATTGACTCCCCTATCGCCAAAGAGTAAAGGTCTTAACAAGGCCAATGTTTGTAGAAACATACAATGAGCCCTTAGTAGTCTAATGACAAACAGACCACAGAAACCTCAAATCAATACTAAATACAGATGGCCAACATTTTAGTATATAATGAAAATAGACAGACTGTATTAATATCCCAAAAACCTTGTTAAGGCACTAGATATCACCGAAAACATGAACATATCTGGACTAAATGAAAATGACAGAGAATGTAACAAAAGCCATTGAAACTATTGATAAATAATTGAGTTGTAATATATCTCTCGACCACCAGACGGCACTTAACCTCTGTAAGACATGTGCATATTTGAATATGCATGTAGAAAATATGAACAGCTGTTAAACAATTTTTGTGTATTTGAATATAGAAACCGTACTGAATTAGAACGAATGCAATACATGAACAAGTGCATTTGTGTGAATGTGACCAAATGCTCTATACAGTAATATAAACTAACAGAGCATTCAAGTGAATTTAAACGAATGCTCCGCATAGACTCACTCACTGAACAAAACTTAACTTAGAGTAATAGTGTGTTCATGTGACCGGGGCTTAGCACATTGCACTTAGCATTGACAGAGAGGAGGATTCTTGTGAATTGAACCCAACACTCTATACGGCTATTTGTGTAAACCGCAAGCTGTGATATGTCTTTACAGAAGCATTCGGTTGAAATTAAACGGAAGCTATTGAAATGACTCGAAAGCCTACAGTCCACATATTAGTGGGATTCGTGTGAATTGGGGATAAGGGACGATCTGTGTATTTGAGGCTGTGCGCCTGATATATATGTATGTATGTATATATATATATATATATATATATATATATATGTGACGAGACCAATCTCGCCACTGTGCATTGGAGGAGCCTGGTTGCCTGCCTGCTGCCTTTTGACTATGGACCGGCATTTAAATACTTTATTTTCCTATGCAGAAAGGTCTATTCATGTTTTCTGCCCTGGCGTTCGGTAGATTCTCGGATTTACTGAATTAACTCATTTAACACAGATAGCTATGCCATGGAGCCTATTCGTGTAATAAAAGACTTTGGCTCCATGGCAATTGAACTGTATGTATGTGGTCTGAGCGCCATTCAGTATTAATGTGCGCTCAGACCTAAGCTATCTGGGCATATGTTGCATGTCTGTATTTTATGTCATAAATGTAACCTTGTGTATTTTATTGTATTTTACTGTCTTTTTATTGCCATGTGTTCAATGGAGTTTTGCCTCTGTCCTTGGAGATAATTGGATTACTTCCCAATTATCTCCAGGATAGAAGACTCTGTGGAACTGGTTTTGGGCAGAAAAGCTATGCTTCCTTTGGTCACAAAGGACTACGATCTATCTTTTGAACCACTGGACCAATTTGGATGATTTTTACATATGTTTGTGTGTGGAGTATGCTGATTCTGAAAATGTAAGTTTTTTTATGTGAATGTGATGCATACTTTTCAAGTTATGAATAATGTTGGAAAAACTGTATTTTCTCTGCAGGTGATAATTACATTACCCATTGTGTAAGGTAATTGTATCACAGGCAGAGGGGAGGATTTTGTGTGGGAGTGTCTGAGTGTATTGTATGTGTTTATTGGTTGTTTTCCAAACCCTGTGGGTGGTACTAATGTGTATAAAAGAACCATAAACCCACAGCTCTGTCTGTTCCTGCCTGACCCTCAAAACTGAGCCTTGTCTCGTTCTTGGGGGGATTTATTGTATGCTGTTCCAGTTCGACTGCTAGGAGTGTAAACCTATTCGTATGGTTTTTCCTATTCGGCTGTTTACGGCATTCATATGGTTTCCTGTTCGGCGGACTGGTGTTCTGCAGTAGCTGTGCCTGTGCCTGTGAAAACCCCTTTTTATGCCTGGGGGTGTCGTTACTATATATAATATATATATATATATATATATATATATTATATTATATTTTTATACATACATTTTATAACCTTGTATAACAATACTATAACCCTCATCGTCCGTTTATTTTGTTCGGAGAAGGCATCTAGAAATTTGACTTAATTGATTTTTAGATAGGAAAGATTATTGATCCCTTCATTTTTTGTTCTGTTTGTCACCTTTCGGTCTGTTTCACTGCCATAATGGTAGTTTTGTCAGGTTTTTTTTTGGCTGCTATTGAGATCCCAATATCGAGGATATACTATATTGGATTCAAAGTAATCTATATATCTGGTTTTGAAACCTCATCTTAGAGATGCATTAGGGGCCTTAATCATAACGAAGGATATAAAATCTTTCTGAGGTGATTAGTATATCTGCCACTCATCTGGATAGGTATCATTATGTTTTCTGTTTCAAGACAATAGTATGTATTAACAAAAAATGGTGGGCACACCTGGCTGCCAGCCATGTGCAATAGATCTAAGCAATCAATATGAATATCAATATGAAAGATAAGGATGCTCACTTTAAAACCTTTTTTTCCAAAGGCTAATAATGTAATATAATATAGTACTGAATGAGGAGAACAACCAACTAAGATCAAAAGCACTTTATTATACAGGTGCAACAATAGGACAAGTTCACATAAATTGTAATCAATCCCCAGTCTTGCCAATGAAAATGCTGCCGCCTCAATACCACCCATATTGGAGATGGATGTATATAGATTGCATACATTCATTGTACATAAAACAGTATTGGAATAAGAGAATTGGAATCCATTCAATTTCCCTAAAAAATCAGTGTCACGTTGATAAGATTTCATCTGTACCACTAGAATCTGTAAGAAAGCAACATATTGTGCTAATGGTTGTAACACCAACCCACATCCCAAAACTATCGGTCTTCCTGGGGGATTTAAAAGATTCTTGTGAATCTAAGGAAGTAAATACAAAAAAGTATACGGGGTGTGGAAACATTCAAAAACCTTTTTATTAATCAGATTCTGTTCCAAAGCACATGACAATCCTATGAATATTACCCTGGACATTCTCTGTTGTATCACCCGATAGTTTTCTGTAGTTGGTCTGATTTGAAAGTTGAGCCAGTGCTTCCTCCTTGTATTAGTGTCCATCACAACTATGGCACCACCCTTGTTCAAATCACTCCTTTCATCTTTAGTCAAATTGGAACGTCCTTTGCAGGACCATTTAATCCTAGAAAGGTCCAATTGGCACAATTTGATTAAAGTTTCCACCGTGGGATTAGTAGCCGGAGGGAAAACTTTTACATTTTGATAGATCAACCTGGCTCGAAGCCATCATGTTGTCATCATTCTGGACATCTCCCATTGAGTTGTCATCTGAAAAGAAAACCTTTAAACGCAAAGTCCTAAAAAACTCATAAAGTTCAACAACCAAATCAAGTTTGTCACTATCAAAAGATGGGACGAATTCCAAGCCACAATTCAGCACACCAACCTCACATGTGGTCAGAACTCTCTTGGAAATATTGACTACTAACATCTCCATGTTTTCCTCTCCCTCCCTGGGTATCTCTTTGGAGGATGATTTCCGATGGCGTCTCTTTCCCCTCCTGATTTTGTGTTGCCGCCACCCCTGGGGCGTTCAAAAAAACGACCTGTCCCAGTTGATCCAGTAGATGAAGGGACGGGGCTGGGGGGGGAGGGGGGGGGCAATAGGTCCCTCTTTCAGGTTAGGAGGGGGAGGGGAGGGTGGACTTTTTTTTTTTTTACAGTGAGCAGTCACAGGCCCATCAAATCCATGTACGGAAATTTTAACTATAGAAACTGAAATAGCCTTGTCTCTTATATGGCATTGTAGCTTCACAGAAGAGTGCCAAAGGCATACAATGGGGTTATCATTATACTCAGCAGATGTAGCTGAACACAATATGGGGAATAGTACACACCAGCTTTACGAAATACACATTACAAAAACCTTATTATATGTATATATGTTGAAATAGAGAAAAAAAAAAACACAATTTTACTCCAATATATAGCAGAGATTGGCGATGAAATGGCTACGTAAAAAGTGTCAAAACAACTTTGTGTAAATAGCCTGTGATGGCTACTTTATATAAATATATACTTTTGTGTGGCAATTTTTTTTTCTATGATGGCTACTAAACCTACAAGACAAACATACCAACTTCTAAAATTGTTTCACATTGAAATGTTATATTAGTCCTTATATTTTGTGACCTGTAAGTTTCAAAATAAGCTGAAATTATAGACATATTATGTACTCTATAAATCAAGACACATAAATGAATTTTATACATTTTATATGAATGTGTGTTACTTGATTGTTGTAAGTGTTGCAAATGCTTACAGCTGAATCCTGGCTATGTTTGTATACTTTTTATTTAAAATTGTATACAGTGTAACATTCTTCTTCTTCCACTGGATTAGTATATTAGTACTTAGGCAATTCTGTGCTTCGGAACTTCGGGACCTCGGTAACTCGGCACTTCGGCTATTCGGACATTCGGAAGTACCCAACTGTCCGAATTGCCTGAAATTCGTCCGAATTCATATTCAGCAGGAAACGAATTGCACATGTTTATTAATTTCTTTCCTCTGTAGATATTCAAAACTTTTATACAAAATTGTACTATTGCTCTTGGAAAAATGAGAAATACCAGGAAAATCTAGCTAATAAAGCATCAACCTCTGCCTGTGAATATATTTTGACATCCACCCTCCCCTCAGATAATGAACCTATTTTTGAAAATTACATAGTCAGGGTGCCAAACACCTATGGAAATAAATATGTATTAACAAAAAATGGTGGGCACACCCAGCTGCCAGCCATGTGCAGTAGATATAAACCATCAATATGAATACAAAGATAAGGGTGCTCACTCTAAAAGCCCTATTTCCAAAGGCTAACAATGTAATATAATATAGTACTGCATGAGGAGCACAACCAACTAAGATCAAAAGCACTTTATTATATAGGTGCAAAAGTAACCGGTATCACCAAATATTTAAAAACTGTAAATCTCAGCGAAAATGTAATCACACATATACAGTCAAAATGACGAATATAACCAAATCAGAACATAAAAATAGGCATTCCTGGACATGCAGGCTAAATTGTACGAATCCAGATACAAAAGATAATAGATACAGGGTTACACTCTTCATATATGACTGTATATATATGATTACATTTATGCTGAGATTTACAGTTTGGATATTTGGTGATACCTGTTACTTTTGCACCTGTATAATAAAGTGCTTTTTATCTTAGTTGGTTGTGTTCCTCATTCAGTACTCCTCATTCAGTACTATATCAAGTCAATAGTATGGCAGTCTTAGTCTTTAGTTTGTACTTCTAGATTATCTATAGTTCAGGAAAAAATTGTCTTTAGTCTTTACTACCAAACTTTGCCAACCACCATCTTTTAACTTATATAGAAAGTTTTTGATAATCTGTTTTTTCTAAGATCTTCTGGAAAAATCTATACATATTTTTTACATTTGTGTTTTTGTTTTTGCTAATATGCTTATTTTAGTATATGTATATATATATATATATATAGATATATATAGATATAGATATAGATATATAGATATATAGAGATATAGAGATATATAGATATATATATAGATATATATATATATATATATATATTCATTCCCAGGTCCCAGCACTCAGGTTCCCGATCTTTTTGTGCTCCGGTGCAAATAATCTCCAACCAGTACGTAGTATCCAAGAAGAGAGCACTCTGGAGTCTTGTACTTTGAAAAAATAAATGCTGCTTTATTGTGCAGGATCCAAAAAAATGTGTCTTGAAAACATTTTTTGTATCCTGCACAATAAAGCAGCAATTCTTTTTTCAGAGTACAAGACTCCAGAGTGCTCTCTTCTTGGATACTATATATATATATATATATATATACAAATTTTTTAATTGATTGCATGTATTTTTGGTTATATTTCTTTTAGTATTATTCAATATACAAATACTATCAGACATTAACATTCTAATATACTTGAATCCATTATGTTAAATAGTTTAAGACTAACAATATACAAAAAACAATGTAGCTCTACTCCTTCTCCCTCCCCTTATTTCCCTGTCCCCCCAACCACTTTATTATCTAACATTAGTTTACTTATTTATATACTGCTTTATTTTAAAACCTTAATATTTTATATAAAGTAAAAACAATAAAAAGGGCAGCGCCACAGAGTAATTATCTTTGAGGTACAGTGGAAAACAACTTAAATAAGAAAAATATGGTTATATATGAAAATGTCCAGAGGTAGAAAAAGTCCAAAATTAGTATACCAATATAGGTGCAAATGTGTGTTAGCCACACTCTGCATCACATACACAAACACACTCTGTATCATACACACACTGCATTCATTATATACACACACACTACACAAACACACACACTCTGCATTCATTATATAAACACACTGTAAATAAATATTCAATTAATATAATTTTTGGGGGATCTAATTTTATTTAGAAATTTACCAGTAGCTGTTGCATTTCCCACCCTAGTCTTATACTCGAGTCAATAAGTTTTCCCAGTTTTTTTTGTGGTAAAATTCGGTCGACTTATACTCGAGTATATACAGTATATAGATTCTCAGTTGGGTGAGGACCATAAAATAAAAAAAAAAAAAGACACAGTGCTCACAGTATAAAATACCAGGAATATGAATAGCGAATATTGTACTCACTTGTTGCAGAGCAGGCAAACTGCTCTATGGATAGGGCATGGGTAGAATAATCCCCACTGAGGATATTGCTTGGAAGTGATGTTCACTGGAAATAAAATCATCCCTTAGACTCCACTCTTGTTCCACTCCTGTCCCCTCCTACTATCTCTCCCTGTCCATTTTATCCATTACATCCATCATTCAAATTTGCACTTCCCTCATGTCCTTAACCGGCTGCCATACTTCACTACATATCCCACAATGCACTATACCATCACAACTAAAATGGCCACCAGTCACATGACCACTACCTTTTTTTTATAATACAATTAAATATAAGCCTTGTTTTTTAACAAATTTTATCAAAACCCATCATACATACATCTATAGATCTTTTTTTATCTTTAGCAATTTTAAAAATATATAATCTCTTTTATTCGTCCTTTTGGTGCCAATTTTGTATTTTAGGTAATTACCCACACTCCCTATATAAACCCTAAGAAGCCAGGTAAGTTTTTTCCTTACCTCCACTTGAAAAAAAGACTTTTAAGGCAAAACTTGTTGTGGTTTTTATCTATATATTTTATTATATATGAATAAAGGTATTTTGGTTACTTCCTGTGCCATTTTTTTTTATTTTTTTTTTTATTTTTATTCTACATTTTATTTTTGTTTTTTGTTCTGTACTGCCTGGCACCTGACTTTTATTTCCAGTGAACATCACTTCCTAGCAATATGCTCGGTGGGGATTATTCCACCCACACCCTATATATAGAGCAGTTTGCCTGCTCTAGAACAAGTGAGTACAATAGTCACTATTCATATTCCTGGTATTTTATACTGTGAGCACTCTTTGTCGTTTCTTTTTATATTTTCTATGGTCCTCACCCAACTGAGAATCTATATTCACATATCCTTTAACCCCTTAAGGACCAAAACTACTGGAATAAAAGGGAATCATGACATGTCACACATGTCATGTGTCCTTAAAGGGTTAAAGTGGGGTTTGTACCACTGCACGCTATCTATACTGGAGCTAGTTCTAGCTACATAAAACGTGATTAGGATTACATCTATTTTATTTGATACTCTCCCTGCCAATACATACTGCACCATCATCTTTCTTTTTCCATATACGGATCCACCGCTGATCATCTCTGACATCCCCATAGAAGAATCCTTCTCAGACCTCTTGGATACCACCCCTGGCCAATGCACATTTACACCCATATTGGTATACTAATTTTACACTTTTTCTACATCTGGACATTTCCACATATATATAACCATATTTTTTTTATTTAAGTTTTCCACTGTACCTTAAGGATAATTACTCTGTGGCGCTACCCCTTTTGTTGTTTTTACTTTGTTTACTGTCTCCATGAGCGGGGAAGAGTGATCCCCACTTTTGAGGTTAGCTGCCTCCCAAAATATTTCTAGCAGGTGTTGTCAGTGCTGTCCCTTTCTCTATATCTCTTATTTTCCCTTAATATTTTATATACCTTGATCTACTTAAGACTTTTTTTTATATCTATGCCAAGCTTCCCATCTTTCATTATGTTCTATAATTCTACCTTTATTCAAAACAATTATCTGTTCCAATGAGCAAGTTTCATCAACATTTCCTATCCATTCTTTATGTGAGGGAATTTGTGATTGCCTCCAGTATTTAAGGATTCATATCTTTGCCTTATTTGTTAGTCTAATTGTTAGAGAACTCACATATGATCTTGTTGATTGGTTGGTGTTATGAATTAATATCAAGGAAGGGTTTACGTTCTGCAAACTATGTTCTATCAGACTTATTGACTTTATAATTTTATCCCAAAAGGGTCTTATTAGAGCACATGACAACCAAATAAGTATATATATATGCCTTCTTCTTCTAGACAGCGCCAACATCTATCTGAATTACTGTTTTTTATTTTATGTAAAAAATAAGGTACCCTATACCGTCTGGTTAACATTTTATGAGTTCTCTTGTATTGTTATAGACCGTGAAGTTCTTTTGGCTATTTTATTCCATTGCTCATCTGAGAATATTAAACCAAAATCTATATATATCTTACACACTACATAGTTTTTCAAAAAAAGTATGTTTTAGAAATAGGGGCTTTTTGTTTTAAAGTTGTTAAAAAAATGATATTTGATTTTCCAAATAAAATCTCTTAAAAATGTATTCTTGATGTTCATTTAATCTATTATATTTATTTAAAAAATAACCTGTAGTAGGATATGGTACTTCAGATGTAAAAATTATTTCTAAATTTTTTCTCGCTAATCCTGGTGGAAAATCTTGTTATAGCATAGTGGGGTCATTAAAGAATTTATAGAGAAAATATTATTATTATTATTTTTTTTTATTGATTTCCTTCGTGATTTTCTATGTACACATTGCAGTGGCATGGAGCCCATCTTCTAGTATCATTTGAGTATTATATAACCAAGTAATCAATTTAATGGGTATATTAAATGCCTTTTGTTCTATTTCGTCCCAGGACTTATTACTCTTATTCCAATGTATTACTCTAGTCAGAGGTATAGATTTATAATATTTCTCGATATCTGGAAGACCTATCCCCTCCCCCCTTTTTTTTTTTTTAGTTTTTTTTGTTTGATCAAATATTTGAAGCCCAGTCTAAAGCTTTTCCCATTCAACATAAACCTTTTGGTCATTTTACTAGATAATATAAAAAAAGCTTTTGGGAATTTCTATTGGTACTGTTTGTAAAACATATATAACATTCTTGCAGTAAAATTCCTTTTAATTACGGTAACTCTTCAAAACCATGAAATATTTAGCTTGGTCCATTTTTTAATATAATTTTTAATCTCCTCCAAAATCTTAAAATGATTAAATGCATACAATCTTTGTAGATTATCCGACAAATATATTATTTACCCTTATTTTTACCCATCTAAATGGAAATTATTTTTCAAGCACTAAGCAGGGGTTCCAAAACCAATACAAACTACATTGGGGAAAGGGGACTTTGACGTGTTCCGTTCGACAGGGGAATTGGACCAGACCAATGTCCATTAATACAGACCTTTATGATGGGTGTATGATAAAGTGTACTTATCCACTTTACCATCCTAGGTCCTAGGCCTCTAAAACTTTAAATAGGAAGGTCCAATTCACCCTGTTGAAAGCTTTTTCAGCGTCTGCTTATAAAATTAAAGATGGAATTTTCATTCTTTTAGCTTCGTATATCATATTGATTACATTCAGGGCCAGTACTTCCTATAAGGTGAACTAGGCAGCCGCCTTGGGCACCCTGTGCCCCCAACGCCGGCCCTTCTAATGCTGCAGCTGCCTGAGCGCTCAGAGCCTCAGGCGGCTGCAGCACTGTGTCTCTCCTCACCTCCCCTTCCCTGTAGCGTGGCCTAGCTCATCTCTGGTCCTCAGTACATGAACATCCGCTTCCTGTACCCGGTTGGACTGATAGGACTTCCTGTCAGTCCGGCCGGGTACAGGAAACAAACTCCTGTACTACGGACCGGAGAGGAGCTCTGCCTTGCTACAGGGAAGGGGAGGTGAGGAGAACAAACGGGAGGAGGGGGGTGAGGAGGAGAACAAACGGGAGGAGGGGGGGTGAGGAGGAGAGCAAGCGGGGAGGGGGTGGGTGAGGAGGAGAACACAAAGGGTGGGGGAGGTAAGAAACATGGGGGGGAGAGTCCACTGAGGGGTGGGGGGTGAGATCACGGAGGGAGGGAGGGAGGAGGACCACTAGAGAGGGAGAGGGTAAGGAGGACCACTAATGGGGAGGGTGGGGGCAGAAGAGACCACTAATGGGAGGGTGGGGGCAGAGGAGAGACCACTAATGGGGAGGATGGGGGGCAAAGAGGACCACTAATGGTGAGGTGGGGGCAGAGGAGGAGACCACTAATGGAAAGGGTGGGGGCAAAAGAGAGACCACTAATGGGGAGGGTGGGGGGCAGAGGAGAGACCACTAATGGAAAGGGGGGGGGGGGCAGAGGAGAGCAGAGACCACTAATGTATAGTTAGGGAAGGAGAGTAGTGCCCCTTGCATGGGGACCTGCAAATAAGGCCAGTTGTGGCTGCCAATAAAGGTTGTACTCCCAGAACTATGTGTCATCTGGTTACTGGGAGGGGAAAGGGCTTCTCTTTAATCACTGTTCCAGTGTGGAGGATTCAACGGGGAAAGTCCTTGTCCTCCCAGGACTAAGTGTCATCCAGTGCCTGGGGTTTGCTAGAGCAAGTTCCCCATTCGGCTCCAGGAGAGCAGTTGCAGGGCCCCAGTTTGTCCCCTGTTCCAGCTAGGAAGCGGTCCTTGGCGGCGGTACCCAGCCAGGGTTACAGGGAGCTCCGTTACACCCGGTATGAAAAATGCCCTGGGGACCACATGTGTCTCTCCCCCCGCCCAGCCCATCCATGTGTCTAATTTCACGATACCGTGAGCAATCCTGGCAGGTACCCCCCAGTCAGGTCTCATCGAGTACCCGGTTGGGAGCTGCAGCGTAACTGGACCCCTATAATATGTGCAGAGAATGCTGGGAGGAAGTTTCTGTCCCTTCCTCCCAGCTTAAAGACCGGGTGGGCTGTGGGAGACAGAGGAGGCAAAGTGAAGGAGCTCTGCAGGCAGTCAGCTGCATACTACCATCAGTGGCAGCCAGCGCCAGGAAGTCGCCTCCCTGCAACGACTGTTCCAGTGTGTATGCAGGGAGGTGGAAGCAGGTATCACAGCTTACCTTGACTGGAGTCCGAAGTGCAGAGATGTATGCTCACACTTGCAGATAAACACAGCCCACGGTAACCAGGTAAGAAGCTACCTGGAGAGAACAAGATACAACAAATACAGTGTGCGCTAAGTTGGACAATGAGAGATAATAAACAAAAATCAGCAATAATATAAAGAGTCTCTTAAAGTACAGTGAAGACCTGGAGTGTATATTATTCAGTCCTTGCTTTGAATCATCAGTGGTAAATATGAAATACAAAAGCAGAAACAGAGACCAATAGTGCAAAACTGTTTTAGGAAAGCTGGATCATGAACAACATAGAAGTAGAGAAGTGCCAACTCACAATATAAAGAGCTATGCCCAGCTCTAGGTAAAACCACATACAGTGGTATTTAATACTCCCCACATGTAGGATATAACTGGACACTTGGAGGTGTATCCTCAAGACTTCTTACAGCATTTCAGATAAGCGTCAGCATATAAAATACATAAAAGGGGGGAAAAACCCAATGGTGCAATAACGTAGGTTAACTGCAACAACAGACAACACTGAGGTCCTAAGAGTGCCAACTTATAATTGGGAGAGCTATAAGCAGCTCTGAGTAAAACAGCATACAGTGGTATTTAAACTCCCCACATGTAGGATATCCCTCTAGAGATGCTTGCAGTGCCGGTCTTATGAAATAAGAATCACAAGAGAGGGCCCATAGTGTTTACCGTATAAAGCATTTAAGCTTTAAACTTGAGGGTGAAAGGTCGCGGGGTCGCAGCCGTTTTTAACTGTGGAAGTGGGTTGAGAGGGAGTTTTAGAGTGACAGGAGGTGGGCGGAGCCGGCAGATTGCCGTGATCGCCGCAGGGCAGGGTGGAAGTGTAGTTGTGATCGTGTCCATTTGCAGGACGTGATCAGAGGGAAGAGGGGGCGGTGTGTTTTCATAAGAATCCAATAAAAGTATTTTGCGTACTTACTTTTATTTGTTGCTGTTTTATCCTGGCTGATTTTTTTTTATCATTTTAAAGTGTACTACAAAAGGTGGGGTGGGGATTATTCCACCTACGCCTGGTTCGTAGAGCATTGTGGCTGCTCTGAACACTGGAAGTACGTTTCATTTTACCTTTCACTGCAATTTTTTTATACGGTAAACACTATGGGCCCTCTCTTGTGATTCTTATTTCATAAGACCAGCACTGCAAGCATCGCTAGAGGGATATCCTACATGTGGGGAGTTTAAATACCACAGTATGCTGTTTTACTTGAGGGTTACCCTTCCCCTCAGGTGTGCAGCTCTATTCTCCCCTGTGATCAGTACTGTAGCGCTGTTCCTCTCCTATATTTGTGTTTTTTTCTGTTAAAGAAGCTACCTGGGCTGTGAATCTGTGCACGGGGGCTTAGGCAGGAACAGTAACCGGGTACGAGGAAACAGACAAGGGCAAATCCAGGAGAGTAGTCAGGCAGGGTATCAAAAAGTTCGAACAGGCAATAACGAAGATCCCGAAGCAGGGGTCACAAGCAAAGTCAGTCTTAAGCAACATGAAACCTGAAACAATGAACTGACCCCGCCCTCGGGGAGAGGCAGGGCTATATAGGTGGATAATGAGTAATCTGCCTCAGGTGGACTTAGAGTGATAGACAGCAACCACAGTTGAAGTCCAGCCCCCAGTGCTGCAGGCAATACCAGGTAAACAGGGATAGAACCAGAGGTTATGAAGTGGCTCAGAAGCAGGGAAGATGGCTGACACTACAGAAGGTTCCAGGTTTAAATCCCCTTGCTTCTGGTATTTTTTTTAATTTTTTTTTTACAATTCTTGTTTAGTTTTTCTTGTGTTTTTTTGTCTGGTTTTCTTCATGCTGGGTTTTCTGAGTTCATTCCTTTATTCCGTTCCTGGAATTTCCAGTCTCCTGGATTCCTTTAAAAGTTTGTTTTCTGTTGCCACATCCACTCCATTGCCATTAATCCTTTTTTGTTTCAGTCTGTTCCAGCAGGCAGTGGTTTTATTTCCTCTGCCCCTTTCTTTGCAGGTAAATACTGTGTGTGTTTTATTGTTTTTTATTTAGGCATGCATATCTAGGCAGTTAGGACCCACCGTAATTGGAGTACTTTGGCGCAGTGGTGACCTGCATACATCTTGGCCATTTATGTATGTCTAAATCTATAATGTTTATCACATATATAGTACCTAGTTATGTCTCCTCTTGTTTTGCCTTGTATCTCTTCCCTTTTTATTTTGTCTTGTATTAACAGTTCATGTCCTGCCCTGTCCATGTCCTCTTCATGTTTCCCTCATGTATTGTGTTCATGTTCTGCTTTCTGTCCTTCTCCGGTTCTGGGTTCTTCTAGTCTTATCTTGTCTTGTCTTATCTTGTTTGGTGCCTAATCTAGTTTTACCTTGTTTCTAGTACTGGATACAAATCGGCATATAATCTAGCTGCTGGCTTACGCATATGCTGCATCAGGGTTCTGGTATGTGGCAGCACAAACACTGGTGCTCAACACCAGGGGCATGTGGTGACCCTGATTGTCCACTTCCACGCTGAGACTCCTATCATCTACATTAGGCACACAGGGGCTCTTCTACATGTGAGATGACACTCTAAATTTCTTCATATTATATTTTAATACCACATATGTATGCTATGTCACCCACTGTTTTTTTTATTTTTTTTATTTTCTAAATGCCTTGAGATCAACTGGACCATAATACTATCCAAGTTCTATAATAGGACCGATATATCTCCATTTAGGGTAGGTGTCTAATCCGAATTACTTAACGCTCCACTCTTGAGGTTAGCTTTTGGGCTCTTTCCCACTTTCTTTTTTGCATTGTTTTGGTGGGTGAGGGATCCCCACTAAAGTGCTGCAGCGGAGTTTTATTTGATATTATTTATATTTGAAGTGCCTCGATCACACAGGTTTTTGCATATATATATATCTGTTTATTGCCCCTCAGGCCATGTTTAGTGGGGGAGGGGGGAGGGAATGTGAGGGGGCGGAGAGGATAGGGGATAGGTGGGGGGGGGTAGGGGATGTGTGGGGGAGAATAGTTGATCTAGAGTGTGAGAGGGGGACATGTGGCATTGCTGGCAGTGAAAAGGGACATGGGGCTGCTGGGTGTGACAGTGGGACATGGGGCTGCTGGGTGGGGAGAGAGAAACAGGAGCTGCTGGGTGTGAGAGGGGGAGACGGGGCTGCTGAGTGAGAGGGCGGTCATGGAACTGCAGTGTGGGGGAGAGAGCCCCATGTCCCCCCTCTAACTCAGCAGCCCCATGTCACATGCGGTGACAGGGAGACAGGGAAAAAAACACCAACTTACATTTCTAAATTATTTTTAAAAACTACCATTTACTCCCCCATCTCTATTCCTTACCTTCAGCTTTGGCAGGAGTGGGTTAAGTGCCTGGTCTGGTGTAGACCATGTGCATTGGATTAGTCTGTGCTGAAGCATGTGTGTGCATGTTTTTGAGGGCCTCATCGGCCACAGAGCTCCCTCTATGGGCCGTGGTCAGGCAACCCCAGCCCTAACGGAGCCGGCCGGGGAGATCCCTTGATCTCCCCTGTTGGCCTTGGCACATGGCCGGCACATTTGTCCATGCCTGGCTGTTCATATAAGAGAGGTAGTGTACTTCCTTAACTAAAAATCAAAGAATGGGAAATTAAGAGTAATCCAAAGTAGTAGGGGCTAAATCTATTGCTTTCTTAAAGAGGCAATACACACAAAAAAAAACTTTGGACAAAAAAAGGAGGAATTGTATTCTGTTAGAGAAAACCTGATTAAGAAATATTAAAAGCGCAATGTGACGGACCGCCTGGCACCCCGACCGGGTACCTCTGTCATTCGCTGCTTCCTAGTAAACCTTACATAGTTACATAGCTGAAAAGAGACTTGCATCCATCAAGTTCAGCCTTGAAGGCATTTGTTTTTTGTGGTTGCTCCAAAAGAAGGCAAAAAACCCAAAGAAAACTCAGTTTGAAGCACTTCCAATTTTGCAACAAGCGAGGAAAAAATTCCTTCATGAAAGGCAGTCAGATTTATCCTTGGATCAAGCCGTTAAGACCTTGTGTCTTATGTAAAGTCTGGTTTGTGAATAGATTTCCACACAGTGGTTTGTATTGGCGCCTAATATATTTTTATAATGTTATCATATCCCCTTGAGTACCATAAACACCGCACCGGACACCATAACCCCCGTAGACCCCACAAACCTCCTATTTAACAGAGTAAATATATCAAATAAGTATATAAAAACATGCATATAAAAAAAAATTCCAACAACCTCCTTGTTTTCCTAGATGGCATCCATTTTGTTTATGAGGAGGGTGAACAAGGAGATAAAATGTCCCAAACTGGTATGTGATTAGTTTCTGTAACATCCTTAAATGGATTAGGAACTGCCGCTAGCTGCCCTTTTATGGTTCAATCTTTGCACACTAGTAGGATATCAACATTAACGGAGTGGTTGGAAGATAGACTATGGACTGCATTCTCCTGTTCCAAAATTATTTACAGCATGTCTAAAGTGGACGTCCACTGTGTGCTGAAATTCTGTCACAAACAGTGTGTGGGAATCCCTGTTTTCTCTTGCTCCTGTTGCACATTGATTTGTTGCCTTTATGAATTGAACCCCTTAGTACAACTGGTAGGATGTGTGCAAAAAAGGTACCATCTTGCAAAGCTTTGACCATGCTAGAAGTTCTGTCGGTCACCACAAACCCAACGTGCAGATTGGTCCTTGTCTGGTCTCCCAACCAGTTTCCCACCAACTCTGTCTGCAAGTGCTGATTGGTCCACGTCATCCTTGCAACTCTAAAATGTTTGATAATGGGGTCAACTAGTTGAAGTGGTCACTTTAGGGGCGGTGTGACATCACAGTATTTGAATTTATAAAAGATGCACCATTCAAACAGGCAGTTTCCAATATTATGCAGAAGAAAAACCGCTAAGAGGATTTAGGCCCACGCAAACCGGCAGAGGGAGCTGTTCGCCGCACCAAATGGAAAGTGTGAAGTATTCAATGTTCAAGCTGCTCAATCTGAGGGAAGCAGCGCAGTATCCGGACCTTGCTCCCACACTCCCCTACCTTGCACTCCGATGCCGAGTCTCTCTCGCACTCCACGAGGACCCGGTGTCAGAGCGCAACACTCCAGACAGCGGGGTTGACTCAACCACCCATGCCAACTGCTCATGTTGATATGAATGCCACCTTTATTCGTACGAACGCCACTCCCCAACACAGGAGGCATACGGATGCTGGTTATCGAACACTGCAAGAACAGAAGTCTGTGAGGACACCACTTAACGAACACCACAATACAGAAGACAGAAGTCCATTCGTACGGATGCTGGTTACCAAACACAACGAGACAGAACTCTGTTCATGAGAAAGCCGCTACTTCCACGTGTGACCACACAGGAGGCAGAGCTTCAAAGGTTGCGTGCGCTAAAACAGAACCTTTTAAAGGTACAGGAGGTGGAGACCAGACCACCCACTTTTCCTATTTAAACCACACACACACCCTTCACTCTTTGCTCACTTGTATAGTGCTCCTGATCACATGAAGACCTTCAGTGACTATCCTGTTGTATCCTGATTTTGACCCTTGCCTGTATCATCACTTCTGAACCTGTGCCGCCTGTCCTGACCTTTGGCTTCCCTGACTACTCTCTTCGTCTGATCCTTTTGTACTTTTGTGCGAATTTGGTCCATTGCATTCAGTACCCCTCTGCATCTTGGGCTCTGTCCACTAAACTGTGAACCCGACACACTGGTACGTGTAACGTTCAGTTTACGCTGCCTGATGAGGTGCGCAGGCGCAAGTAGCAGGTAAGTACGTTACAGAGTGATTGTTGCTTCTGAGGCCCTCAATGAGAACTAATTTGTGACCATAACTGAGTAAAAAGAGTTTAGCATATGTGTTTCCCAACTGTGGGAAAAAGGCTTTATAATGTAGCCATCCGGTCGTAGGCTTCTGCCACAGAGGGGATACTCTCATCGCGTCCTGCAACTTCTTGTAACAGAATAGCTCATCTATGCTTGATTTTACATTAGACTTACTGAGAGATTGTTGACGTAAGGGTAGGCAATCCATATACAGTGTAATAGGACTGATGAAATGATTGAGCTAGTACTGATGGATATCTGCGTTGAGGTAGTGTCTGCCCTTTAGTGTCCTAGATATTAGCTATGTAGGATCTGTGTAGATACTGCTTTAGGACTCTTGCTAAATGTTTGCCATTTCTGTTGCCATGGGCATAAAGGATTTGCTGTGTTAGTAACATTCTCATCTATGGCAAGTTAAACAATGCACAAGTTCATCTGATGGAGTAGTTTAATGTTGTGTCTCTAAAATATTGATTTCAGCTTGTATCAAACTTATCTTCCGGGGGTTAATTTTTTATTTTTATATTTTTTAAATGACTGCCCATCCTCCTTAAAATTCACTTGTGTTTAGGAAATAGGTGTCTGCAGTCATAAAAATAGGCATTTACAGTTTTCTTGACCTGTAGTTGTACCTCTGCATTATAAAACATTGTGTTGCTTAAGTTCCAGTCATGTCTTGATAATTAGTTAAAATGGCATAAGGGGTGTACTATTTTGTGCATCATCCAAGTGATAAGTCCAATCAAGATCTTCTTCTAAATGTAAATATCTATGCTGTATAGAAATAGAGGCCAAGTAAGAGTAGGATTTTTTTGGCATGAGAGTGCAGTCATTTGTGGGAGACATCTCCATCTGTCTACGAAATGGTTAGACTGAAAAGAATTTAGACCAGGGGTCAGCAACCTATGGCACCGGAGGTACATTTGCATGGCACTCAGGACTGCCAGAGCCAAAGAGACTCTGTCCTATCAGGAGTCCATATTGAAAGACAATCAGTGAATGCTGGTGGTGAGGAACAATCATCAATTTATGCATTGCAGAACTTAGAGGAAGTTATCTCAGATCACGACTTCCCCACATTTGTGAATGGGTATCCGCACTGGAGCAGAGCAGTCTGTAACAGCTATCACAGCTCCTGCACTTGATCTGTACCTGGCCAGCCCAGTTCCAACTGTACCGCAGGAAAGCCACCCACACTGCTAGATATAATCAAAGTTGCAGAAGAAGCCTCACCCTCATACAAATAATACAAAATGTTGGAAAAGGGTAAAACAAACACATGTCCTGTGATCAACAATTTCCGAGTAGTAGAAATACTGAAGTGGGCCTCCTGCAACAAGGCAACATCAGCCTCTTGCCATTGTAAATCTGATAGGAGGCAGTGCTGTCTCTCTGGTACATTGAGTCCTCTGACGTTAAAGTGGCACTGTCACGGCCACATCTGTTTTTTTTACCTCCCCCAACTCCTCTACATCAAGCTGTGCCCCTAGTCATCCCCAAATGCCCCTAGATCCCTCTTTTCACCCTTTTTAACCTGTTGATTTCTTGCCCGGACCTTGTGGGACACGTTATCTGCCCATACTAGATAGCACCGTGAAATTCCTACGCAACATGGTGGGATGAGACACATGACTGGGCTTAAATGGGTACATGTTATTTAGGAAGGATAGGAAAAAAAGAAGGGTGGTGGGGTATGTTTGTATATCAACCATGAGTTAAAGCCAAATCTTAAGCAAGTGGAATGTGATGAGGAAAATGTGGAAGCTTTATGGGTAAATATCTGCTTGGGGGAAAAGAAGGGAAATCAACTATTGGTTGGGATATGTTATAAACCACCTAATGTTAATATTGATGAGGGACAACAGCTGTTTGAGCAAATTGAGAAAGCTGCAAATCTGGATAACACCTTAATTATTGGAGATTTTAATTACCCAGAAATAAATTGGGACAGAGGGACTTGTAGCTCAGCAAAGGGAATTAGGTTTTTAAACTTGTTAAATGACACCTTCATGTCACAACTTGTACAAGCACCAACTAGAAAGGACACTTGTCTGGACCTGGTTTTAACAAACAACATTGATTTTTTTGACCAACATTCAAGTAGGTGAGCACTTGGGAAATAGTGATCACAATATAGTGTCCTTTGAAATAAACTCAAAAAAACAAAAGCACATGGGGTATACTAAAACATATAATTTTAAAAAGGCCAATTTCTATAAGTTAAGGGCAACTTTACAATATATTGATTGGCATAAACTCTTTAGTGAAAAGAACACTGAGGATAAATGGAACATCTTCCAACAAATATTAGAAAGGTACATTTCTCAGTATGTACCATTGGGTAATAAATATAAAAGAAGCAAATTAAACCCAATATGGCTTAGTAGAGAAGTAAAACGAGATTAAAAATAAGAAAAGGGCATTTAAAGCATTTGAATCGGACAAATCAGTTGCATCTTATAAAAGATATAAGAAAGCCAATAATGCGTGCAAAAAGGCGATTAGATTTGCTAAACTTCAAAATGAAAAATATGATAGCTAAAGAGAGCAAAACCAACACCAAAGCACCAAAGTACATAAATTCTAAAAAAAACAAAAAATGGAAGTGTAGGTACACTAAAAACTGAAACGGGGGTGTAAGTTAATGAAGACCAGGAAAAGGCAGGAATTTTAAATAACTATTTCTCTTCCGTATATATTAAGGAAGAACCCATGGAAATAGATGTGCAAATGATTGCTACTAAAAACTTGCAGAATAATTGTAATTGGTTAACTCAAGACAAGGTGCTGCAGCAACTAAAGAAAGTTTATATAAACAAAGCTCCAGGGCCTGACGGTATCCATCCACGAGTACTTAAGGAACTAAGTGTAGAAATAAGTGAACCTCTGTTTTTAATCTTTCAAGATTCTTTTCTTTCAGGAAGTGTTCCGGGGGATTGGAGGAAGGCAGATGTGGTTCCTATATTCAAAAAGGGTTCAAAATCCTTGCCTGGAAATTATAGAACTGTGAGCTTAACTTCTGTGGCTGGGAAAATATTTGAAAGGTTATTAAGGGATACAATTCAAGAATTCCTTGAGAAGAACATGGTTATCAGCAAAAATCAGCATGGTTTTATGAAGCACAGGTCATGTCAAACTAACTTGATTGCGTTCTACAAGGAAGTAAGTAGAAGTATAGATCAGGGTGTTGCAGTGGATGTGATCTATTTGGATTTTGCCAAGGCATTTGATACAGTTCCACACAATAGATTAGTGTTCAAACTCAAGGAAATCGGTCTAGATGAAAATGCTTGTTCTTGGCTAGAACATTGACTTAAAAATAGAGTACAAAGAGTTGTCGTTAATGGTAAATGTCCAAGCTGGACAGAGGTGGCAACCCCTTCTATTTAACCAATCATTGTTAACAGGAGTAGTCCCAGAAGATTGGAAGTTAGCGAATAATATGCCCATCCACAAGAAAGGTAGTAGGGAGGAGTCTGGCAACTATAGGCCAGTAAATCTTACTTCAGTAGTGGGGAAAGTAATGGAAACCATGTTAAAGGATAGGATTGTTGAACATCTAAAAACACATGGATTTCAAGATCAGAGACAGCATGGGTTTACTTCAGGGAGATCGTGTCAAACTAATTGTATTGATTTTTTTGATTGGGTAACTAAAATAATAGATCAGGGTGGTGCAGTAGACATTGCTTTCCTAGATTTCAGTAAGGCTTTTGACACTGTTGCACATAGAAAGCTTATCAATAAACTGCAATCTTTAAGTTTGGATTCCAATATTGTTGAATGGGTAAGGCAGTGGCTGAGTGACAGGCAACAGAGGGTTGTAGTCAATGGAGTATATTCGAAGCTTGGGCTTGTCACCAGTGGGGTACCTCAGGGATCTGTACTAGGACCCATTTTCTTTAATATTTTTATTAGTGATATTGCAGAAGGACTTGTCTTTTTGCTGATGATACTAAGATATGTAAGGGTTGATGTTCCAGGAGGGATAAGCCAAATGGCAAATGATTTAGGTAAACTAGAAAAATGGTCAGAGTTATGGCAACTGATATTTAATGTGGATAAGTGCAAGATAGTGCATCTTGGACGTAAAAACCCAAGGGCAGAGTACAGAATATTTGATAGAGTCCTAACCTCAACATCTGAGGAAAGGGATTTAGGGGTGATTATTTCTGATGACTTAAAGGTAGGCAGACAATGTAATAGAGCAGCAGGAAATGCTAGCAGAATGCTTGGTTGTATAGTGAGAGGTATTAGCAGTAGAAAGAGGGAAGTGCTCATGCCATTGTACAGAACCCTGGCGAGACCTCACTTGGAGTATTGTACGCAGTACTGGAGACTGTATCTCCAGAAGGATAGATACTTTAGAGAGAGTTCAGAGAAGTGCTACTAAACTGGTTCATGGATTGCAGGATAGAACTTACCAGGAAAGGTTAAAGGATCTTAACATGTATAGCTTGGAGGAAAGACGAGACAGGGGGGATATGATAGAAACATTTAAATACATAAAGGGAATCAACACAATAAAGGAGGAGACCATATTTAAAAGAAGAAAAGCTACCACAACAAGAGGACAGTCTTAAATTAGAGGGGCAAAGGTTTACAATTAATATCAGGAAGTATTACTTTACTGAGAGGGTAGTGGATGCATGGAATAGCCTTCCAGCTACAGTGGTAAAGGAGTTAAAGCATGTGTGGGATAGGCATAAGGCTATCCTAACTATAAGATAAGGCCAAGGACTAATGAAAGTATTTAGAAAATTGGGCAGACTAGAGGGGCCGAAAAGTTCTTATCTGCCGTCACATTCTATGTTTATAAATGATCTTGAAGAAAGCATTGGAAGCCATGTTTCAGTGTTTGAAGATGACCCAAAACTCTGTAAAATAATACAATGTGAGCAAGATATTACTTTGCTGCAGAGGGGTTTAGATAGACTGGGGGACTGGGCACTCAAATGAAATGTAATGTTGAAAAAAGTTGTGCACTTCAGTGTAAAGAATACAAAAGCAACGTTTACCCTTAAGGGAAGCGAATTAGGGATAACAACACACGTAAAGGACTTTGGAATTGACAACAAACTATGCAACAATGTGCAATGTCAATCAGCAGTGGCCAAGGCCAAGGCCAGTAAGGTATTGTCATGCATGAAAAAGGGCATTCATTCTCAAGACGAGAATATAATTGTGCCTCTTTATAAATCACTGGTAAGACCACATATTGAATATGCTGTGCAATTTTGGGCACCTGTTCTAAAGAAGGATATTATGGTAGTAGAAAAAGTGCAGAGGTGGGCTACAAAATTAATAAAATGAATGGAACATATCAGCTACGAAGAAAGGTTAACAAATTTAAACCTCTTTAAACGTCGCCTGAGAGGGGATATGATAACATTATACAAATATATTCGGGGCCAATACAAACCATTGTGTGGAAATCTATTCACAAACTGGACTTTACATAGGACACAAGGTCATGCGTTTAGACTGGAAGAAAGAAGATTTCGTCTAAGGCAAAGGAAAGGTTTGTTTTTTTTACTGTAAGAATAATAAGAATGTGGAATTCTCTGCCTGAAGAAGTGGTTTTATCAGAGTCCATACAGATGTTCAAACAGCTACTAGATGCATGCTTGCAAAAACAGAATATTCAAGGATATAATCTTTCAATGTAGGGTAATAACTGCTTGATCCAAGGATAAATCTGACTGTCATTCTGGGGTCAAGAAGGAATTTTATTTACTAATATTTAGTAATTATTACATAGTATTAGTAAAGTAGGCTAAAAGACCTTTAGTAGATAGCTCCCTAATACTGTAGGAATTAGGGAGTTATTTACTAAGTGGCGAATGTAGCAATGCAAAAACACAGGAGGAGAGGTGAGTATCGTGGGAAAATGTATTTGACCACAGGAAATGGAGCAGACTTAAAGGGACACTATAGTCCCCAGAACAACTACGGCTTATTGAATTTGTTCTGGTGTGTAGAATCATTACCTTTAGGCTTTTATTATTATTTTCAGAGAAAATGCAGTGTTTACATTAAAGCCTAGTGATAACTTCACTGGCCGCTCCTCAGATAGCTGTTAGAGATCCTTCCTGGGTCATGGCTGCCTAAAATGCATCCAAACATTCGGTGTCTCCACCCTCTGCATGCAGACACTGAATTTTCCTCATCGAGATACATTGATTCAATTCATCTCTATGAGGAGATGCTGATTGGCCAGGGCTGTGTTTGAATCATGCTGGCTCTGCCCCTGATCTGCCCCCTTGTAAGTCTCAGCCAATCCTATGGAGAAGCACTGTGATTTGATCAGGCTACCACTTCTGATGATGTCAGCAGTCTGCTTGTTTTTATGAGGCAGACAGGGCAGAACCAGCAGCTTCAGGCTTGAATACAGTAAGATTTTTACTATATTTATGGAGGCATGAGGTGCCCAGGGACTAGATGGTGGTTTTAACACTATAGGGTCAGGAATACACGTTTGTGTTCCTGACCCTATAATGATCCTTTAAGCTCCAACTTTGGTCAAACCTCCACCTTTGGAAAAATACATAAGACAAAGTATGTATTATGAAAACTAGATCAGAAAGTAAGAAAAGAACAGATCCTAAGAGAGGAAGTGAAGAGAAAGCCATTGGGGAAAAGTAAGTTCGCCATGACGGTGCCGCTTTAAGTGGAACTGGAAAAAAAATAAAACATGAAGAAGAGATTCATATCAACTTTGTCCTAGACCCAAGGTTCTTGTAGTTACAATATGACACGACTCCATGGGGGTGGGATTGTGGTCATATTTCACAAAACCGTTTGCATGAGACCGAGCTGGTGAACAGTAGAAATGGTATAACATCCGTTACTCAGGTGGTTGTATACTAAGTGTCATGAACGCACCCTACTCCAAGCTTGTGTGTGAAGTAGTTGTGGTGGTGAAAGGGTTAAAGTTCACTATTTTTAATGATAATGATAAAATCCCCCTTAACACCACCCACACTTCTGCATAATAATATAAATATTACTCTTTTAATGCTGCCACCACCAAGACAATTTATAAATGGGGTGCCTTGGTCCCCCAGGTAACTTAAAACTAAAAACGCACCACATACAACTTAGCACAATACCTATGCAATTGCCAAACACTCATTAATAATATCTTCAGGTAATGTGATACTTTACCAGACAAAGGCAGAACAAAAAATAGTCATAGTGCATACAAAAATATAGATGGCAATCAAATTAGTTACGCCAACAACAGATAAAAACAAAAGTGATAAAATAATATAAGTCCTAATCACTTACTCCTTAGGTTTTCAAAGTAAAGCTTCTGCCGCAGGGATCCCTGTCAAGGAAGATGGTGACTCACTCAAAATTAGATTTTCGCCTCAAGCAAGTACAATACACATTTCAGTATCATTGGATATATACCCTTTGGATTGCCAAACCTGGCCCAAGGGTGGAGATTAGGCGTACCTATAGAGACAATAAATGACCACCCCCTTGTGTTCCAGACAAAAATCAATCCAAATAGAAACATTTTCTCCTCTTTTGTACTTGCCACTGAAATAATTATTGCATCTATGAATGGGTTATCATATTTCCATTCCATAGATATGTCACACTTCTTACTTGTGATCCAATATAGCGGACATCAAAATCCCGCCCAGTGGCATACGTTATGCAACTCCTGTTTAGGCTTGATTAGGAAACTGCTTGTCCCATTCTAAATATAATAAAAATGAGGCTTAGTTATTCATCTGTGGCTAAGTATTAATGTTTCTTTTGGATATGATACTGGAACACAAGGTTAATGGCCATTAACATATCAAAGGACCCACCCACCCCTATCTAGGAGGGAATCTAGATATATGGCAAATTAGAGAGTTAGTTTATATTTAAACCTGACTTTACAATAAATTACAATATTCCATAGTGCAGCAATGAATTATGCACCCTTTCCGTGACACTAAGTATGACAGGGTATGTTTGTGTTTTTTTTTGTTTTTTTTCCTTTTTTCCACACACAGAGTTTAGGATAGCAAGGGACAAGAATATAACGTATTACCGTGCCTCAGAATGGCAAGACTAAACGTCAGACAGAGATAAAGCGTAATCAGAGATGAGATGAAGTTAGGGTAACAGAAAGCTAGTGAAAATGAGTCAGGTACATGGTAGTCAGACAGGGAAACAAGACAGGAAAGGGTTAAAGATAAACTCAGTCAGGAACAAAACCAAGGTCAATACCAGAATAAACACAATAGATCAAGGAACGCACTAAAGGATACTGAAACAGAAACCACTTTATGGTAAAGTGGATAGGGAAGTTTAAATAGCCTTTAATATTTGATTGGCTCACGACATGCCTACCCCCACCAAAACGTGTGTGCGGGGAGGGGGGGTGCCGGAATGACGTGGGCCAATGGGAGCCTGAAACCACTTGTGGCTCCCACTGTCCCTTTAACCCCTTAAGGACACAGCTTCAGAAGCTTGTCTTACGCTTAATGACACAAGCAATTTTTGCATTTTCTTGCTGTATGCGTTCAACTGCAATTTGCATCTCTCTCGTTTATTGCACCGACACATATTATATACTGTTTTTTAAAGGACATAAAGGGCTTTAATTTGATGTAACATATATATATATAAATGCTTATTTATTATTTAAAAATACAGAAAAATGCAAAAAAAAGAAAAATTTTGTGTTTTTTTGTACAGTTTTTGCAATAATAATGTGTGCCTAATTAGTGCAGGTTAAAGAAAGTAATTAAAAATAAATTTATTTAGTTGTTCTGATTTACAAAATATATAATGTGTCTGGGATTTAAAGTTTTTTTTGGTAGTTACAGGTCATAAAGCACAAGGAGTAAAATAAACTTTTAATGTAGAGCGATTTTAGAATTTTGTATGTTTGTCTTGTAAGCTTAATAGCCATAAAAGAAAACAAAATTGCCACACAAAAGTATATATTTATATAAAGTAGACATCACAGGCTATTGTCCTAAGGTTTTTTTGACACTTTCTAAGTAGCCATTTCACCGCCAATCTCTGCTAAATATTGGAGTAAAATTTAGTTTTTTGGAGTTTTTGGCACACAAACTTATAACAAAGAACTTCCCATGTATATTTTGTAAAGTTGGTGTGTGCTATTCCTTATTTTGTGTTCAGTTACTTCTGCTGAGTACAACGATACCCCCATTGTATGTCTTTGGCACTATTTCGTGAAGCTACAGTGCCATATAGGAGACCTGTCCGTTTCAACATTTACAGTAGAATTTTGAGAGGCGGATTTAATGAGCCTATGCTTCAATTTGGGGTACTATAGCAGTTTGACTGTTCAAAAAAAAACCACAAAGGCCTACCATTTATAAAAGTAGACACTCCAGGGTATCTCATATGGTGCATATTGTGCCTTAACATGCCCCCATTTTTTCACCAATATATGCCAAAGTATGTGGTAAAAAATAATTTTTTGGCATTTTTTACATACAGATTACATTTTTGCTGGGCATTTTGTACATTTCATATGTGCCACTAAGTTCAAACCCCCCAAATTATGCTCAGCTAAGTCTTCTGAGTAAAACAATATGCCCAATGTATGACCTAGACACTATTTTGTGAAGTTACACTGCTATAAAAGAGACGTAACAAGTTAAGGTTTTTAAGTGAGAATTTTCATGGAGGGTTTTGATGCGTCCGTGCCCACTTTGGAGCACTTGAGCAGGCTACATATTACAACTACACCATAAAGGCATACCATTTCTTAAAGAACACATCCCAGGGTATTTCAAAAGGCATATTTTGAACCTTAACGTGGGATAATTTTTCCGCTAGCTTGTACCAAGTGTAATGGTAATAAGCGTTTTTTTTGCCTTTTTGACACACAAAGTAAATTTGCGCAGTACATTTTGCAAATCTTATGTGTGCTACGACTGTATAATACTTCATATGTTGCTCAGCTATGTCGGCTGAGTACATCAATACCCCCGTATGTACCTTTGCCAGGTATATGTGGACATCGGAGGGGCACATTTGGGACGCAGCCATTCCAGTTCATTTCAAACTTTAAATTTTTACACTGTTCCCATGTCCCATTTTAGAGTATTTTACCAGGCTATATAATCCAAATACCCCATAAAGCCATACCATTTCTTAAAGAAGACATCCCGGGGTAATTCAAAAGGCATATTTTGAACCTTAGCGTGGGATAATTTTTCCGCTAGCTTGTACCAAGTGTAGTGTAATAAGCATTTTTTCTGCCTTTTTGACACACAAAGTGAGTTTGCGCAGTATATTTTGCAAACCTTATGTGTACTACGACTGTATACTACTTCATATGTTGCTCAGCTATGTCGGCTGAGTACATCAATACCCCCGTATGTACCTTTGCCAGGTTTATGTGGACATTGAAGGGGCACATTTGAAACACAGCCATTCCATTTTTTTTAAACTTTGAATTTTTACGCTGTGTCCATGTCCCATTTTAGAGTATTTTAAAAGGCTATATAATCCAATTACACCATAAAGGCATACCATTTCTTAAAGAAGACATCCCGGGGTAATTCAAAAGGCCTATTTTGAACCTTAGCGTGGGATAATTTTTCCGCTAGCTTGTAGCAAGTGTAGTGGTAATAAGCATTTTTTCTGCCTTTTTGACACACAAAGTGAGTTTGCGCAGTATATTTTGCAAACCTTATGTGTACTACGACTGTATACTACTTCATATGTTGTTCAGCTATGTCGCTGAGTACAGCAATACCCCCGTATGCAGGGCCGGCCTTAGGGGTGTGCGAGCTGTGCGACCGCACAGGGCGCCATGGAACAGGGGGCGCCCTGTGGCTGACACAGCTCACTCATGGCCGGAGTGCAGGGGAGCTAAAAGAGGTACCTGGCTGGAGGATTAATTATTCTCCACCCGGGTCTATTTAAAAAAAAAAAAAAAAATCGCGGCAGAGGGGGCGGGGTTTACCGAGCGGCGGAGGCGGGGCTTATCGAGAGGCGGAGACGGGGCTAATACCTCCCGAAGCCCCTGCTGTACAGGAAGAGGGAAAGATGCTTCCCATCAGCCAACTGCATCCACTGGAAAGAGGTAAGTGTGTGTGTGTGACTGTTTGCCTGTTTGTGTGACTGTCTGTCTGTGTGTGTGTGTGACTGTCTGTCTGTGTGACTGCCTGCCTGTGTACGTGTGACTGTCTGTGTGTGTGTGTGTGTGTGACTGCCTGTCCTTGTGTGTGTGTGTGTGTGTGTGACTGTCTGTCTCTGTGTGTGTGTGTGACTGTCTCTGTGTGTGACTGTCTCTGTGTGTGACTGCCTGCCTGTGTGTGACTGTCTGTGTGTGTGACTGTCTGTCTGTGTGTGTGACTGCCTGTGTGTGTGACTGCCTGTATGTGACTGCCTGCCTGTGTGTGTCTGTCTGTAACTATCTGTCTGTGTGTGACTGCCTGCCTGTGTGTGCGACTTTCTATCTGTGTGACTGCCTGCCTGTGTGTGTATAACTGTCTATGTGTGTGTTACTGTGTGTCTGTCTGTGTGTGTGACTGCCTATGTGACTGTCTGTCTGTGTGTCGCTGTAGCTGTGCCATTGTTTGTGCCTGTGCCTGTATGTGTGACTGCCTTTAACTGAGTGTGTGTGTACATGCCTGTAACCGAGTTTAAATTTCCCCACCCCTTCCTGTCAAGGCCGCACTTTGACTGACAGACGCTCACTCACTGACAGACGCACACTCACTGACAGACACACACTCTCATATACACTGACAAACAATGACATACACACATACACTATTACTTGGATACACACTGACAGATGCACACTCTCACTGACAGACGCAAGCACTCACTGAAAGATGCACGACTCCACTGACCGACACATACACACTGACTGACACACACTCACTGACCGACACACACTCACTGACCGACACACACTCACTGACCGACACACACTCACTGACCGACACATACACACTCACTGACTTACACACTCACTGACCGACACACACTCACTGACGACACATACACACTCACTGACGACACATACACACTCACTGACTGACACATACACACTCACTGACTGACACATATACACTCACTGACTGACACATATACACTCACTGACCAACACACATTCACTCACAGACACACACACATTCACTTACAGACACACACAATTACACACTTACAGACACACACACACACACACACACATTCACTTCAAAATAAACACTCACAGACACACACACAGACATTTCCACTAACACTCACAAACTAATATTTTTTACATTTATTTTAAATCCACCCAGCCTCCCTGGGAAAGCTGGAGTGGATTTCTTACCAGCAGTCCAGTGTGGCTGCTGGGCAGGCAGGCAGGGGGCGCACAGGCTGAGTAAGCAGCGCTTAGTGATGCCGGGAGCCGGACTGACGTCATATTCTGGCTCCCGGCTTCATTAAGCGGCGCAGAGGAAGCTGAGCAGGAAGAGCTCAGGTGAGTATGCTCCTTCGCTGCCCGCTGCCAGCCTTGGGGGGGCTCAAAAGTGGCCAGCCGGTCAGCTCTTGAGCCCCCCAGGATGCGAGGCAAGCAAGGGATCTGCCTGGGGGTTTGGAGGGATGCTTTTTTTTGCCGCCCCCTGCAAAGTGGCGCCCAAGGCAGATGCCTTGTTTGCCTCGTGATACACACGTCCCCGGTGCCTGTGTGTGTTACTGTATTCAGGCAACTTGGTGGGAGGTGGGGGGGGCGCCGTGAAGACTTTTTGCACAGGGCGCCTAATTGCCTAAGGCCGGCCCTGCCCGTATCTACCTTTGCCAGGTATATGTGGACATTGAAGGGGCACATTTGAGACACAGCCATTCCAGTTTTTTCCAAACTTTGAATTTTTACGCTGTGTCCATGTCCCATTTTATAGTATTTTACAAGGCTATATCATCCAATTACACCATAAAGGCATATCATTTCTTAAAGAAGACATCCCAGGGTAATTCAAAAGGCATATTTTGAACCTTAGCGTGGGATAATATTTCCGCTAGCTTGTACCAAGTGTAGTGGTAATGAGCATTTTTAAATGTATTTTTTTACTTTGTAAAACTTTTTTTACTTTGTAAAACCCATTTTTAAACTTTTTTTTTTACTTATTAAATGTTTTACACTATCTTAACTTTTTTTACACTTTTAATTTTTTTTCTAAACTTTTCTTTTACCGTTAACCCCTAACTAGCAGTAAGCAGCACTAACCGTAAATTCCCCATTTTCCCATAACTCCCACCCACCCCAGCTAGCAAAATATTTAATTATAAAATATTTAAATTAATTAATTAAATAAATGGAACCCCTGAGGGTTAAAAAAAATAAATAAAAGTTAATCCTCAGGGGTTAAAAAAATTAGATCACAGTATAATACTGTGATCTGTATTTTGATCACTGTAGGCAGTGATCAGCTGGCAGGGAAGGGGTTAATTTTTATTTAGACTGGGTAAAGGGGGTGGTATTTTTTTTTTTTTTACTTAAACGTTACTAAAACATTTAAAAAAAAATTTTTTTTTACCTTTTTAAAGCTTATTTTAAAACTTTTTTAACGTTAACCCCTAGTTAGCCTAACAAAAAATTCCCCAATTCCCCACTAACTTCCACCCATCCCAGCTAGCTAAATATATAATTTTTTAATATTTAAATTAATTAATAAAATAAATTTAACCCCTGAGGGTTAAAAAAAAAAATAATTAACCCTCAGGGGTTAAAAAAAAAAATCAGATGACATTAAAATGTATACCCTGCCAATTGATCACTGTAGTCAGTGATCAATTGGCAGGGAAGGGGTTAATTTTATTAAAACAGGGGCAGGGGGGGTGGGATTTAACTTTAATTTTTTTTTTTTTTTTACACAGGGAAGCAGATCAGCACTGATCCGTCTCCCTGCACTTCACACAGAACCCGGAAGTGCAGGGAGGCGGAAGGTGAGTATGTGGAGCACATGTGCTCGCTCTGACATGCTGTCAGAGCGAGCACCGGTGCTGGGGCAGCCCGATCGGGTGCTCCCGGTCTGCCTCTAATGCAGAGGCAGACCGGAGCACCGTTAACCCCGCGATTGCCGCGATCGCGGCAATCTGGGGTTAACTTAAGAAAATGACGGAAATTTTCCGTCAACGGTCCTTAACTGAAGGACAAGGTTGACGGAAAATTTCCGTCCACGGTCGGGAAGGGGTTAAAGACACATTACTGCGAGTATTATTGCTGTGGAGCTCTGCTATACCCTCAGACACACCAACAATATGGAGCTCCTAGAAAAGACGGACATTAGGAGAGAAAAGAGGGATACATGGATTTAAGCCCTAAATAGGGACATTTGGGTGATATATAAAGTGCAGAAAGCCAGTGCCTACTCTGCCTAATGGGAAATCTGGCCCTGGCAACATTTGATATGTCTTTATTTAAAGGAACACTATAGGGGCAGGAATACAAACATCTATTCCTGACACTATAGTGCTAAACCCACCATTAAGGTGGCTTGATCCCCCCCTTAATAGGAATTAAAACTCACCTCATTTTCAGCGCCGGGCGGATCTGCCGGCGCTGGCACCGCCCCCTTGGTGACATCATCAAAACTGACGATTTTTAACCAATCCAATACTTTCCCATATGGAAAGCATTGGATTGGATAAAATCTGCAAGGGGACGGGGCCAAACACCATATTGGCCAATCAGCACCTCCTCGTAGAGATGCATTGAATCAATACATCTCTATGAGGAAGATTCAGCATCCCTATGCAGTGCGTGGAGATGCTGAACAGCAGTGCTGCCTACTGTGCAGCACTGCCCCAGGAAAAAAAATCCTGCTTCCAGCCAGTACAAACCACATGCACACTCCACACACAGCCAGCACACACCACGTCCACACTGTACACACACCACATTAACACACAGTCAGCACATACATTACTTACATCCAACACAAACCACAAATAAATAATGGTTATGAGACTCCAAACTTTTTGCCATTCAACCATGAGGATGTCCACACCAGTAAGACCTATCTATTGCGTATGTTACATACATTAGTACACACACAATGTTTGCAAACACATCTCTGCCATAGGACATTGTTATGCTGTATATAGTGACGCTATGCTTTTCAAAATAATGAACCAACCAGTCTACAGTAAACAGCCACATGCAATGCACATTTTCATCCCCCAACACTCACAGATTATTTATTTTTATTGAAATCCACCCAGCCTCCCTACTTTTGGGAGTGCTGGGTGGATTTTTTACCTGGGGTCCAGGGCTGCTGGCTGGGCTGTTTGGGCAAGCGGGTGGCGAGGGAGTGCTGATTTGTGAGCTCTCCCTGCTCAGCCCCCTTGCACGCCCCAGAGTGATGCTGGGAGCCAGAATATGATGCAGCCTGGACCTCAGCTACCCGCCTGCCACCAGGATAGCAAGACATTTGCCTGGGCATTTGGGGGCGGTGTTTTTTGCTGCCCCCTTGAAAGTGCCACCCAAGGCAAATGCCTTGTTTGTCTCGTGGGCAAATACGTCACCGCCGAGGATGCAGATAACTCGGTATGTGCTGTGTTTCAAGCAGAAATACTGCACATACACTGATCAGCCACAGCATTAAAACTACCGTCCTAATGTCATGTAGGTCCCCCTCGTGCTGCCAAAACAGCTCTAATGCTTCAAGGGATGGGTTCCACAAGATCTCTAAACGTGTCCTGTGGTAACTGCCACAAAAACATTAGCAGCAGACCCTTGGTCCTTGTACGTGGTCTGCAACAATCTCTAGGTAGATTGTACGTGTCAAAATAACATCCACATGAGTGCCTGGACCCAAGGTTTCCCAGCAGAACACAGCCTCTGCCGGCCTGCATTCTTCCCATAGTGCATTATGCTACCATCTCTCCCCCAGGTAAATGACGCACACGCAGCCAGCAATCCACCTGATCTAAATGAAAACTTGATTCATCAAACCAGGCAACCTTCTTCCATTCCTCAATGGTCCATTTCTGACGCTCATGTCCCCATTGAAGGTGTTTTTAGAGGTGGACAAGGGTCATCATGGGCACTCTGACCAGTCTGTGGCTACGCAGCTCCATACGCAGCAAACTGCGATGCACAGTGTGTACTGACACCTTTTTATTATAAGCAGCAACACATTTTTTCAGCTCTGTGTGATCAGACCAGATGGGCTAGCCTTTACTCCCCATGTGCAAGAATGAACCTTGGGCATCCATGACTCTGACAACGGTTTCTCAGTCCTTCCTTCAGGCCCGGACTGGCCATCGGGCATACCGGGCAAATGCCCGGTGGGCCGCGATGGCCGTGGGGCCGAGGCCGGCAGGGAGATCACAGGATCTCCCCGGCCGGCCCCTGCAGGGTCAGCGCTACCCGAGCGCCGGCCCTGCTATGTGAATCCATGGGCCGGTGGGGAGATCAAAGATCTCCCTCACCAGCCCACAGACAGGGAGATGCGGCCGCCGGCTGGATGAGGGAGGGAGGCAGGGAGGAGAGAGGACCGGCGGAGCTCTAACCAGCAGCTCCGCCGGGTCCTCTCGCGGGATTCTGAGCGTTGCCGCGGCAACGCTCAGATCTCGCGAGAGTGAACTCTAACCTGCAGGTTAGAGTTCACTCTCACCACTGGACCACCAGGGAATGCAGCATGGTCCCCTCAAGGCACCCCTGGCAAAACGGATCTCTTCCTCCCCCCCTCCCAGGATAAAGGTAAGAAGGGAGGGGGGGGGGGATATATATATTTTTTATTAATAAAATAAATATTTAAATTTAAATAAAAAATACATTCACACTCTCACACACACAGCACCCCCAGACACACACAGCACCCCTATACACAGCACCCAGACACACACAGCACCCCCAGACACACACAGCACCCCCCAGACACACACACAGCACCCCCCTAGACACACACAGCACCCCCAGACACACACAGCACCTAGACACACACAGCACCCCCAGACACACACAGCACCCCCAGACACACACACAGCACCCAGACACACACACAGCACCCCAGACACACACACAGCACCCCCAGACACACACAGCACCCAGACACACACACAGCACCTAGACACACACAGCACCCCTCAGACACACACAAAACCCCCAGACACACACACACAGCACCCACACAGCACCCAGACACACACAGCCCACCCAGACACACACAGCACCCCCAGACACACACAGCCCACCCAGACACACACAGTGCACCCAGACACACACAGCACCCAGACAGACACACACAGCACCCCCAGACACACACAGCACCCCTGGGGGGGGGATATATATATATATATTTTTTTTTTATTATTAATAAAATAAATATTTAAATTTAAATAAAAAATACATTCACACTCACACACACACAGCGCCCCCAGAGACACACAGCGCCCCCAGAGACACACAGCGCACCCAGACACACACAGCACCCCCAAACACACACAGCGCACCCCGACACACACACAGCACCCCCAGACACACACAGCACCCCCAGACACAGCACCCAAACTCACACTGCACCCCCAGACACACACAGCACCCTCACTCACACTGCACCCCCAGACACACACTGCACCCTCACTCACACTGCACCCCCAGACACACACTGCACCCTCACTCAGACACACAGCACACTCCCACACATATACAGCACACACATATATATATATATATATATATATATATATAAAATAACCCTCAGTGAGTTAACAGACAAAGAAAATTAGAAACCTAGAATGTGACAGCAGATAAAAACACCCCCACACACAGCACCCCTCTTACATACACACACTGCGCCCCTCACACATACAATAAGTCCAAATATATATATATATATATATATATATATATATACATACACACACACACACTACAGCACCCCTCACACTGCACCACTACACACATTACGCTCCAGATAACACTAGATCCCTTACCCTATATGCACTCTTAATCCTCTACACACACACACACACACACACACACACACACACACACTGGGTCCTTTACACAGTAGATCTCCTACACACACACACTACATTCCTTGTCAGCAAACACATACAACATTCTCTAAACACACCCTCTCTGTAACCCCTACACACACTACGTCACCTATACACATACACTATAGCCCGTATGCACTCTCTCGCTGCATCCCACACTCTCTACAGCCCCTAGCCACACATATTACACCACAAACACAAATTAAATTGACCTATTTATACAATACCACAATACACACACGTAATCCCACAAGCAGGCTCCAAACATATGCACCATGCACTTTCCTGGCCCTTTTGTCCTCTGGTATCCCACTTGTGGAGACACCAGAGACAATTTAAAAGCAAACACAGCGCAAGCATGTTATTAAATTTGCTTGCGCTGCGCAGAATAAATTCAGGGCCTTTTTCTAGTGCCAGAGCTCTTTAGCAGGGCTCTGTGCATTGAACCAACATGCTCACTTTGAGAGGGGGCATGTTGTCATTAGTGATGACAAAACACACACTTTCTGGCCCCGCCCCCTTCTTAGGGGGCCGCTCTGATTGAAAAATGCCCGGGCCTAATTTTTTCCCCAGTCCGGCCCTGCCTTCCTTGCACCACTTTTGGTAGGTACAAACAACTGCATACACAAGACATCCTGTTTTGGAGATGATTTGACCCATTTAAGAACGGACTATTTACTTGCTGCCTAATATATGCATTGACGGATGCCATTGTAAAGATATAATCAATGTTATTCACTTCACGTGTTAGTGGTTTTGCAACCGAGTAAACTTGCAGAAGCCAGACACAGAGAGATGGATGCAGGTTTTCAGGAAGTAAGAGGTCTTTATGAACATACCGATCGGGCCTCAGATGAACTAACGTTCCAAAACAGGTCTGAGGGCTGAACACATGCTTTTTATAGAACTATAACTCCTCCCATTAATAGCTCCACCCGCACATACCCTTAACCAATCGGTGGACAGGATTTGGATTTCCTCATATGGGCAGATCACATGGCTCATCCGAAACAAAGGAGAAAGGAGTGTAATTTCAGTTCCTGCATTCCTGCACATGCTCAGTACATTGATGACAGTATCTTAGCTACGTGTAACTAACTAACTGATACAACATACACATATGCCACGTGGAAATCTCAGCCTACTAAATTTACATTTCACCGAAATTCCATCACAGTTTTAATGTTGTGGATGATCAGTGTGCATATTCCTACCACCATAACCACTTCAAATTACTAAAGTTGTCATGGTAGTTGGGGTATCCCTTTAATAACTCCTTACAATATTAGTTTTATAAAATCTACAAATTAATTGATGTTATTTGAGTGAAAAGACTCAAAATGGCTCACATTAAAGAGCCCAAGTTGTCTTTGTACATAAACTGTATCTTTTGATAGGGGTAAGGTACAGCTGAAAAAACACAAAATAAAATAAAAAGAATCAGCTCATTTGGCTGATGCTTGAGGTTGGTGATAAAATGGTTATATCACAATTGTCACGCATGTGTTTTTGTGTAGCGGTTTTGGAATATGTGATTTACTAATAATGCTATAGTTTAAAGGGACACTATATCACCCAGACCACTTCAGCTCAATGAAGTGGTCTGGGTGCCAGGTCCCTCAGGTTTTAACCCTTCAGATGTAAACATAGCAGTTTAAGAGAAACTGCTATGTTTACATAGCAGGGTTAATCCAACCTCTAGTGGCTGTCTTCCTGACAGCCGCTAGAGGCACATCTACAACGCTGGATGCGAAATTCGCAATCCAGCGTGCAGAACGATCATAGGAAAGCATTGAAAAATGCTTTCCTATGGACTGTTTGAAAGCCCTGTGCGGCACTTGCCGCACCTGCGCATTCCACTCCACTCGGAAGCTAACTTGACGGGGAGGTGAGGTCACCAGCGCCGAGGGAGCCCGGCACTGGATTAAGGTAAACTGCTGAAGGGGTTTTAACCCTTCAGCGCCAAGGGAGGGGGACCCTAAGGGTGGTTTTCCTGACACTATAGTGATC
>OW240921.1:49030047-49070645 GCA_933207985.1 Pelobates cultripes | reverse complement strand
GAGAAGAAGGAAATGAGAGGGAGGGGGAGAAGGCAATGAGAGGGAGTGGGAGAAGAAGGAAATTGGAGAGGGGGGAGAAGAAGGAAATTGGAGAGAGGGGGGAGAAGAAGGAAATTGAAGAGAGGGGGAGAAGAAGGAAATTGGGGGGGGAGAGAAGGAAATTGACAGGGGTAGGGGGAGAGATTGACATCCATCACACACACACACAATGCACCCCTTGCACACAGAAAACACACAATGCATTACACACAGACACACATACACAAGCAATGCATCCCTTACACGCAGCAACACACAATGCACCCCTTACACACAATCAGTGCATCCCTTACAGACGCACACACTGCATCCCATACATACACAAACTCACCTTGCAGCCCTTACAGCCCTTACATATACAAAAACAGATTCACACAATGCATTCCTTACACACATCAGGACATCCCCCCCACACACACACACACCCCTGTGAACAAACTCATTGGTGGAACATAGAGGTGGACCCTGGGACCCAGACCTTGAGCTGTGTAAAGGGCCCTCAAAAAAATGGAGCTGCTTCCCGTTCTCCCAGAACATTGATTTTTGTGACCACAGTTACAAACCGCCTCCAGAGAGCCTGTTCTACACCAGACCAGTGGAGCCAGACGGCAGCTAGAGCCCATCATCCTCATCTGGTTGTAAGTAGGCAATCTAGTATATTATTCGTGGCACTAATCTCTAATTTACCTCACATTAAAGGGACACTATAGTCCCCAGAACCACTGCAGCTTAATATAGTGGTTCTGGTGTCTATAGCCTGTCCCTGCAGGCCTTTTATTGTAAACACGGCAGCACTGTGTTAGTTAACATGGCAGATCATATGGGTGGGGCATTGTGATGTCACATGGGGGGGCGGCAAACTTTACTTTTGCCTAGGGCGGCAAAAATGCTTGCACCGGCCCTGCAGACACTGCATCCCTGTGGGCGGATTCAGGACGGTGGGGGGGGACAGACGGACTCGGGTGCAGGCACCGGGGGGCCCAGACCTTGAGCTGTGTCAGGGGCCCCAAAATTTCTGATGGCAGCCCTGGGGCCTGTAGATTGTGTGTGTGTGTGTGTGCGCATGTAAGGGCTGTACTGTGTGTATCTATGGGCTGCAGGGGGCATTTTGTGTGTATGCATATAGGGGTTATATATAGGGGTTATAGTGTGTGTGTGTGTGTGTGTGTGTAGGGCTATCATGAGTGCAGAGTGTGAATATACTTGTATTATGTATGCTTACAGGGTGTATATAGTGTGAGTACATAGGGGGTATAATGTGTTTATAGGAGATATGGAGTGTGTGGTGTGAATGTGTGTGCAGGGGATATAATGTGAGTGTACTGTATGTTTATAGGAGTATAGTGTGTGTGTGTGTGTGTGTGTGTGCGTGCGCAATGGGTGCAGTGTGTGTTTATAGATGGTACCGAGTTTGTGTAGTGTGTAAGTATTGGGGGGTGATGGCGTGTGTGTGTGTGTAAGTAAGTTGCAGGGGATGTGGTGTGTGTGTGTGTGTCTGTATATACGTGGCTTAGAGTGTGTGTAGTCTGTGTGTGTGAGTGTAGGGGGTATAGTGTCAAAAGGGCTTAATTTATTTATTTTTTAAACCACACACATTTACTGTCCCTCCCTCTTAATATCTTGCAGGGGGAGAGGGAGCACGGTAATCCCTGGTGGTCCAGTGGGCTGGTTATTTAATCTGTACCTCCACAGGGTACAGATCATGTATTACTTGCAAGTAGCTGGTGTTTCTGAGCAAACAGGTTACTATGGAAACGCTCAGATGCTTCCTGATGTATTTCTTCCCCTCCCCCACCCCGGTAACCTTACCTTCACAATTAACCATGCGATCCTTTCATCTTCCCGGCCAGTCTCTGCCCTTGGCCATCACAGCCTACCAGACATGGGAGAGGTGCTGCCCTGCTGAAACATTGTATCATTGGTGGTACAGGAGGAGAGCTCAGGCAAAAAGTTTGGAGAGAGATACCACGGTAGCAGTGTCCCTACAATTACTGCCCTACTAGAAGCCTGAGAACTCATATACAGTGTACACACTTGTACTACACATATACCTTAATGTAGTAGGATGGTAATTGTAGGCCCAAATGCTACTGGTTGTCATAAGGACATTTATTTTCAATAGTGTCCTTCTATTTTTTTTGAACTTCTTTTTTTCTTTTTCTTTTTTTCTTGATATCTTTGGGTAATGTAGGTTAATCCCTCCATTTGGGTGCACCAAGGTGTTAAACTTACAAAATGTAATCAGGGTGTGTTTCAATTCATGTTCCTGCAGATAAACTTTCTTGTTACTCCTGAACGCACATAGAAATGTTTTAATATCACTGTGCATCAAATGAATTCATGCGAACTTACGTGAATTCACTGTTCCCATGTTTGGTTCAGGAGTTACCGGGGTATGAGACCCCCAGTGGTTAAGTTACGTATTACAATCTTATTGTTTAAAGGGCTTAATTTACTTTATAAACATAAAAACATAGAATGTGAAGGCAGATAAGAACTGTTTGGCCCATCTAATTTGCTCAATTTTCTAAATGCTTTCATTACTCCCTGGTGCCTATCGCATGCATGCTTAAACACCCTCAATGTGTAACCTTTACCACTTCAGTTGAAATTTACAAATATTACTGGTGTTATTTTTTTAAATCATGTTACTGTCATTTCGGGCAGTGTCATCAAGTTGTTTCAATATTGATATGTTCATTGCTTATCTCCTTAGGATTATTTGAGGACTTGTACACAGCTAGGTCTTTTGCCACTTGGCATGTTACTGCTTTTGTCACATTTATGTGGGTTACATTTTACTGTTTAAATATTTGACATATTTAACGCCATGGCATGTCTTTCACAAATACTCACTGTCATTTCACTTCACAATAAGGTGACATACTCAGGCCAGCTGGTTCACTTGAGTCAGGTTTTTACTGGCAAGGTGGGTCCTGGTATATAGTATACTGGTGGGTTCATGAACCATTACTTGTCTTGAATACTATGCTTCTCATTTCAGGTTACAAGGTGTGCAGCATTTGCCTATTATACCTCGTGCCTGGCAACATAATTTCTATCTCGAAATTATCTGGGTCAACGATCTGGCCCGCATAATCATAGATACTCTAAACGCAACTATACGTCTTTCTCCGAGGTGCCAAATCCCTACAACTACCTACAACCTACTATGAGCTACTTACCAGTTCTCTGACTTACACAGTCAAGGTACATCAATTAGCTATATATTACTCATACGCAACCCTATGTACTTAGGTAGAAAGATACTGGCTCATTGGGATGTATGAGTCCAATAGAGTTTACTTTTTCTGGCCTCTATGCCATTGATTAGTGGTCCCTCATGGCCAACACCCATACCTCACTTAGAGGTAATACGCCTGTCGGTCCAACCAGGGCCGGACTGGGAGAAAAATTCGGCCCGGGCATTTTTTTTAACACAGCGGCCCACTAAAAAGGGGGCGGGGCAGAGGAGGTGTGTTTTGTCATCACCAATGACAAACACGCCTCCTCTCAAAGTGAGCATGTTGGTTCAATGCTCTTCCAGGGCAGACCATGCACAGAGCTCTGCTGAAGAGCTCTAGCATGAGAAAAAAGTCCTGTATTTGTTCTGCACAGTGCAAGCAAATTTAATAACATGCTTGCACTGTCTTTCCTTGCAACTTGTCTCTGGTGTCTCTATAAATGGATACCAGGAGACAAAAGGCCAGGAAAGAGTATTGTGAATGTGTTTGGAGCCTGCTTGTGGTATTGCGTGTGTGTAGAGTGAGCTGGTCGTGGTGTGGTATTGTGTAATAAGGTCGGTTTTAGTCGTGTTGTGTTTGTGGTGTAATGTGATGCATATGTGGCTCAGGAACCCCCTCCCGCACGGCTCTGGAAAGGGGTTAAAACTTACCTTTTTCCAGCGCCGGGCGGGGAGCTCTCCTCCTCCGATCCGCCCCGTCCCGTCGGCTGAATGCGCACGCACGGCAAGAGCTGCGCGCGCATTCAGCCGGTCGCATAGGAAAGCATTTATAATGTTTTCCTATGGACGCTTGCGTGCTCTCACTGTGATTTTCACAGTGAAAAGCACGCAAGCGCCTCTAGCGGCTGTCAATGAGACAGCTGCTAGAGGCTTTGGGTGAAGGCTTAACCCATTGATAAACATAGCAGTTTCTCTGAAACTGCTATGTTTATAAAACAATGGGTTAACCCTAGAAGGACCTGGCACCAAGACCACTTCATTAAGCTGAAGTGGTCTGGGTGGCTAGAGTGGTCCTTTAAGAGTGTAGTGTGTGTGTGTGTGTGTGTGTGTATATATATATATATTTGGAAGTATTGTGTATGTGTGTGGTGCAGTGTGTTGGGGGGGTTCTGTGTGTATGTGAGGGGTGCAGTATGTGTGTGTGTGAGGGTGCGGTGTATGTGTGTGTGTGTGAGGGTGTGGTGTGTGTGTGATGTGTGTGAGAGTGCCGTGTGTGAGTGATGGGTGTGAGAGTGCCGTGTGTGAGTGATGGGTGTGAGAGTGCTGTGTGAGATGGGTGTGAGAGAGTGCTCTGTGAGAGTGCTGTGAGAGAGTGCTGTGTGTGTGTGAAAGTGCTGTGTGTGATGGGTGTGAGAGTGCTGTGTGTAATGTGTGTGAGAGTGCTGTGTGTGATGGGTGAGAGTGCTGTGTGAGAGTGCTGTGGGAGAGAGTGCTGTGTGTGATGGGTGTGAGAGTGCTGTGGGAGAGAGTGCTGTGTGTGATGGGTGTGAGAGTGCTGTGGGAGAGAGTGCTGTGTGTGATGGGTGTGAGAGTGCTGTGGGAGAGAGTGCTGTGTGTGATGGGTGTGAGAGTGCTGTGGGAGAGAGTGCTGTGTGTGATGGGTGTGAGAGTGCTGTATAAATGTTATTGTGTGTGTGTGTAGGGGGGGTAAATAAAAAAAAAAGTCATTATTTCCCCCCCCCCTTCTTACCTTTAGCCTGGGAGGGGGGGTCCGGCACGCTGGGAGGCAGGGTGGCAGTGTTCCCTGGTGGTCCTCGTGGGTGAGTGAACTCTAGCCTGTGAGGTTAGAGTTCACTCTCGCGAGATCCGGTCGTTGCCATGGCAACGCGCCGGATCTCGTGAGAGGAACCCGGCGGAGCTGCAAGTTAGAGCTCCGCCGGGTCCTCTCTCCAGCCTGGCTGGCTCCCTCCCTCCCTCCCCGCCGGCGGCCGCATGTGGGCCGGTCAGGGAGATCCTTGATCTCCCCACCGGCCCGTCGTGACAAACAGCGGGGCCGGCGCTAGGAGAGTACCGGCCCTGCATAGACCGGCAGGGGAGATCCTGAGACCTCCCCTGCCGGCCTCGGCCCATGGCCACCGCGGCCCACCGGGCATTTGCCCGCTGTGCCCGATGGCCAGTCCGGGCCTGGGTCCAACGCATAGTTATTTGCCTCACAAGGTTGCATAGAGTGGACCTCATCTGTCACTTTAATATTTATGCTTTGACAGTCAGAGAGGCCAACACCCCACCACAACATTCAGTGGCTACGAAATCCCCTCAGGCCACCGCATAGATAGTCTATCATGCCGCTTGGCAACTAGTAGGGACCTAGCTGTCACCCTTATTAGTGGAATTTCTTCAAATCTCGGAAATAGCTAGCCTGGCAGCACATATTTAGGATTACACTAAATGTTCCCTTATATTGTAGTATGTCTCAAGTTCCCGAAGTAGCAGAGGAACTGTCTCTACCCAGCACCACTGCTAGGTCTGGCAACCCATCTCACAGAATGTACATGGCTAGTTTAACATCCATTAGATCGTGGACTATTCCACAGATCACTGTTGATCTCCACAAAAGGAATATCCCGTACCTGGCTACGGACAGGAAAGCAGAGTTATACAGACTAGTGCATATCAACACTGACCACTCTGATGCAGAAGGGTCCAGTGGGTCCCTGTTGTCTGACCTCCATGCTATGATGTCATCACTGTTGTCCTCCATTGGACAAATCAATGATGGACTGGATAAATTGGAGTCTGGTGGCACTGCCATGTCACATGCTGTTCCCCCTTTTTCCATCAAGAACTCCATCCACACTACCGGGTAATTCCTTGGTTCCCCTGAGTATTCCTACAGTTATTAACCCATCGCATATGGTTCCAGACAATATCAAAAAACATTCTGGAGGGCAAGGACGTTAATAAAGTTTCGCTCCTCATTGCCTTCCAGGATATCATTGATAATAGAACCTATGCTTACTGGGATATTTCAGTGGTTTTAAAGGCAAGAGTCCCAAGGTTGAACAAAAAATTGTCTATCCCCAAATCCTATTAGCCTCTGGTATATACAGGGATGTGTTGTGCTCAGTATACCCCAATAAAAGGGAGAAATTTAATGTATATTTTACAAATACCATCAGTCCTTTTCTGCAAAGGTGTCTGCAGCTCTGACTCCGTTCAATGTAAGATGTCAAATTGGAGTAAACTGGACACAGAGCTATTATGCAGATACTTTGCAGGCCTCAGGACACCGGCTTGTGCAGTGTGGTCTTCTACCTCGCATTCTACAAACGTAAGCCCTAATATGGCAGAAGTTTCTCCAAGCCATTCAGTTTCATACCCTGCTGCCAAACCTGAGAAAGTCCTAAAAGACAAGCTGGGCCAAGACATAGTATTTTTGGGCAAGTCCCGTAATAATTTTAATGCTGACACTTGTGGATTCAGCTCGTGTAGGTTGTTACATGTATGTTTCTTGCAATACTCTTAACGCCATTTGGGCTATTCTTACAGATGGGAAAGGAGCATGGCTCAGCAAAAATGATATCTTAAATGTATTTAAACTGCTCTCCTTTCACCCTTAACTTTGGCATCTGCATGGCATTAAGTAGCGAGGTTTGTATTATTTTTCCCAGCTCATGTTTGGGTCAAAAATCAGTCCAAATTTGTTTTTTTTTAAACTTTATGCTGGTTGCTGCTTAATGTGTACAGATGCCTGACTGTTATTCATTACCTCGACGATTTCCTCATGACAGAAGACAACTCTTACCTCCCACGTAGTCTCACAACAACCGTCTGTCTTTTTGAATCCCTGGGTATCCGGTCTCCCCTAAAAAAGATGGAAGGACCAGACACTGTTATCCATTTCCTGGGTGTTCAATTAGATTTGGTTGCAATGCAATCCAGTCTTCCAATGCAATCCAGTCTTCCTCATGACAAGATTGAGACAAGATTGAGAGCAAGTATTGATCTGTACTTGTGATTGGGTTCATGAAACCGCAACAAAAAATTAGTCGCTGCTTGGTTCGCTTAATTTTGCCATGAGGATCATCCCACAAAGTAGATCTTTTATATCACAACTTCTGTCTGTTCCCTAATCTTCCCTCAGACACCCTAGACCCACACACCACCTCTGACTTGCTAATGTGGCGCGACTTCCTTACCACATGGGACGAGAAGACTATGTTTATCCACCTATCACTGGCAATTCCCCTACCCTCTGGACAGAGGCAGCTGCTAATACTGGTTTCCAGGCGTTTCACACAACTCTACCTACGGCCTCCCTTCTGGCTACTCCCGCCCCTCCGTTACAAGTCATGACCATGGACACAAAATCTCATTCAACTTGCACTTTCTGCTAACACCATGAAATCATATGACAGGTCATTTCACATTTTTATTTTTTATTATTAAGATTCTTATTGACATTTTTTCAAAAACAAAAGGGAAGAGGGGTACAAAAAAGAAAAAAGGTGGAGGGGGGAGATCACAATTTCCAGCGGTATATCCATTAGTAAAATGACAGATAATCAATACTAATAAAATTTACATTGGTAATAAAGATAATAGAGACTACCATTTGCTACCACTGTAAGGCCTAGGTATACTAGTATTCCAGTGTGTCCATTCCCATTACCAGAATTAATCAGAGGAGATGTGCAAGCAGTCAGATGCCATCTATGTCAAGGACTCCGACCCTGATCCATACTCTAGATCGACCATGGATGCCACCCAATGTCTATACTCAACAGTATAAGCTATACATTTCTATAGTGACAATTATTTTTGATCCGATCTCCAGTTGCACCACAGTTCCCAAGTCTCAATGGCAGATTGCGTTGGACGGAAGATACTGCGGTAGCAGTTCTTGTATATCTGTTGGGTGTCCAACTGTAGTAGAAGAACCGCAACAGATGGGGACTTAGTTGATTTCCTAGCTCTTGCGATTGAGCAGTGTGCCGTCAAGGTAATATGTAATATTAGTTTCTGTGCACTTTTGGGGATTTTATTTGGACGGCTCGGCAAGAGATAGTGGTTCGAATGGCAATGTAAAGTTTGTGATGCAATTTATCAACTGGTGGAGTAATCCCAGAATTGGGTTAATTACTTGCATTGCTACCATTTGTGGAGTACATTACCCTCCTCCTCTCCACACCTCCAACATATAGAGGATGAGTGGGGTAAAACCATTTGTATACGGGTTGGCACCATATACCACATATATAGTACCTTTCTCTGTCTATAAGGGTGGTAGTCTTCCCAGTGTTTCCAGAAGATGGTACATTGTAGGTCATGAGACCATTGTTGAGCTGGTGTAGAGTCAGCAAAGTGCACATAAGACCAGAGAAGCTGGTAGCACCTGGAGATTGGTTTACAGTGGGGTGGGAGTGATCCATTGATGGTAATTTGTTCCCATTCTATAATATCTCTCTGGACTTCATCTTCGGAAGGCAGCCTTGTACTATGTTTGCATAAGAATGACTTTAATTGCGTATAGGAAAACTGTGAGGCCAGGGGTCTAGTTTGCCTTTTTTTAAAGAGGTGGTATAGGAGAGTGATTCCTGTCTCCTTCCACAATCTAGCTTGAAATGTTGGTATACCATAGGTAATTTCCATTATCTGGGTCGCTAAAGAAACACGGGATAGAACTTTCCAATTTTTCCTATTCATTTCCCAAACCCTCACGGTCAAATTTATTTGTGCAGGTAGTAATGGTATGTGCGGTCTGAATTGTTTGGGCAGCCATAATAGGTATCAAGATCAAAGGGTTTTATAGATTGTTTCTCTAGTGATAACCACTGTACAGGGTTTGTGGTGAGAAAGTGGGGCAGAATTGATGCTAGAAATTAATTCCATTTTTTTCAGGAGTTGCTCACACTCATTCCAAATCTGATATAATTGAAAGACTTCTGTTGTACTCTTAGTAAATATCAAATCTAGATATGTAAGGCTATCTTTCCTCCATTTAAATGGATATTCCCTCTGGAGATGTGCCAATGCTTGGGTTTTGCACGTGTTAAAAGAATAGTTGTACATATTCACATATTCCTTTAACCGTTCTAATATGTGTGGTATCGATTTTTCTGGGCGAGAAAACTATTATTGATCTATTGGCTGTGGAATTCTATGAATGTCGCGGTAGTTCATAATTGCACACAGAAGGGGCTCTAAGGCTAGTACGTATATCAAGCAGGTGAGAGGGCATCCCTGCTGCGTGCCATTCATAATTGTAAATGGCATAGAAAGGAAGCCTGTCTGCATTATCTGAGCTGTAGAACTAGAGTATAATACAAAAATTTGTTGTATGAATTGCGGAGAAAAGTAATACATTAACCCCTTAAGGACTGGACTGTTTTTGCGATGTTGTACATTTGCGACCAGGCCTCTTTTTACACTTTTCTGGTGTTTGTGTTTAGCTGTAATTTTCCGCTCTCTCATTTACTGTTCCCATACAAATTATATATTGTTTTTTTCAGGACAAAGGGGGCTTTCTTTACATACCATTATTTATATAATCTCATGTATTTTAATTTTAAAAAATATGATGAAAAATTGAAAAAAATACATGTTTTTTTACTTTTACTTGAAAAATCTTTTACTCATCTACAAAAGCGAATGAAAAAAACATCTAAATAGATTAAAAATTTTGTCCTGAGTATAAAAATACCCAGTGTTTACGTGCTTTTTTGCTCTTTTTTTTGCAAGTTATAGGGCTATAGATACAAGTAGGATATGGCGGTTTCAAAACAAACATTTTTAAAATGTATCAATAGTGACATTGTAACACTATTATCTGTCATAAATCTCTGGAAAACACTCCACATGTATATATTTTTTTTAAAGTAGACAACCCAGGGTATTCATCTAAGGATATTTTGACACTTTCTATGCAGCCATTTTACCACAAGTCTTTGCCAAACTTTGCATAGGTAGTTGTTTTTTTTTTTTTTCACATACATTGCAATTCAGGTATAAACTTACAGATCCTGTTATGTCTTGCTGCCAAAAAACACACTAATATATGTTCAGCAATATCTCCCAAGTACAGTGATACCACCCATGCATAGGCTTGTCGGGTTGTTTGGGGGCTAAAAGGCCACATTTGGCAAGTGCGCATATCCATTTTTCAACTTGGAATTTTGACATGTAGTCAACCTGCACACATGTCCTATTTGAGACATTTGTAAGGCCGGCCAATGTATTTTACCCCCACCAAACCATATATTTTTGGAAAGTAGACACCCTAGGGTATTTCAAATGGTGGTTTTTTAACACTTTCCATGCACTAATTCTACCACCAGACTTTGTCAAACATTTAGGTAGTCATTTTTTGTGTGTTTTTTTTCACACACATTGTACTTTAGGCATGAATTAACAAATCGTGTTATGTGTCACTGCCAAACAACACGCCAATATGTGTTCAGCAACATCTCCTGAGTACAGTGATACCACCCATGCATAGGCTTGTCGGATTGTTTGGGGGCTAAAAGGCCACATTTGGCAGGTGTGCATATCCATTTTTCAACTTGGAATTTTGACATGTAGTCAACCTGCGCACATGTCCTATTTGGGACATTTGTAAGGCCGGCCAATGTATTTTACCCCCACCAAACCATATATTTTTGGAAAGTAGACACCCTAGGGTATTTCAAATGGTGGTTTTTTAACACTTTCCATGCACTAATTCTACCACCAGACTTTGTCAAACATTTAGGTAGTCATTTTTTGTGTGTTTTTTTTCACACACATTGTACTTTAGGCATGAATTAACAAATCATGTTATATGTCACTGCCAAACAACATGCCAATATGTGTTCAGCAACATCTCCTGAGTACAGTGATACCACCCATGCATAGGCTTGTCGGATTGTTTGGTGGCTAAAAGGCCAAGTTTGGCAGGTGCACATATCCATTTTTCAACTTGGAATTTTGACATGTAGTAAACCAGCACCCCTGTCCTATTTGGGCCAATGTATTTTACCCCCATCAAACCATATATTTTTGAAAAGTAGACAACTCAGTGTATTTTAAATGGTGGTAGTTTAATACTTTTCATGCAATAATTCTACCACCAGCCTTTGGCAAACTTTTGGGTAGTAATTTTCTTTGTGTTTTTTTTACACATACATTGTACTTTAGGCATGAATTAACAGATCCTGTTATGTATCACTGCCAAACAACACCCCAATATGTGTTCAGCAACATCTCCTGAGTACAGTGATATCACCCATGCATAGGTTTGCTGGGTTGTTTGGGGGCTAAAAGGCCACAATCTAGACTTGTACATATCAGTTTTTCAACTTGATATAGAGGTATGCTTGGCCTCTCTTCAGTTTGGCATATTTTTGCATCCCCCCGTTAATGTTAACATCATGAAAGTTTATATTTTTATAAAGTAGACATTCCAGGGTATTGTATATGAGGTGTTTTCACATCCTTCTCCCAACCATTGTGCTAAACAAATTTCAGAGAACGTGCATGGTGGTGGCTTTTTATGCACACGTCATCTGGTTTTCGCCAGCCAGTTAGTTTACTACCATAAAACTTTTTTAACCAAATGTGCAGGTATCAAATGCACCTTTAGCAGCATTCTCTAAACTAACTCCTGCAAAAAGAATCTAATTGGAGATTTGGGGGGAAGGAAACTGACTAACTAAAATTTGCTGCTTTCAAAAGAAAAAAAAACAGTGCAAAGGGGTGTCTGTCCTTTTCCCTTTTTTATAACAGACCCAGCAACATTTCAGGGGATTTGTTTTTTTTTTGCAGTTGGCGGTATCTTAAAAATAAAATGTCTGGACTCCTTTGGCACCGTTGTTGGAACTTGACCATCTCCATAAATTATTGTGGAAATCAGCTTGAACTAAAATTGGAGAAAGGTGGTTCTTTCTGGATTCATTTTTTTTAAAGAATAAAAATGAATTATCTGTTGCTACTTGCATCAGGTAGATAGCCACCTTTTTATACCAGGCTTTTGTTTTTCGTAAGATAAGATATGGCTGCATCAGCTGATCAGCCAAATCAACACCCCCATGTGCATTTTATAAGCCCTGATGCAAACAGGTTTGGTCTGTACTCTGCCTCGGACAGTGACGTCTGACATGCTTTCGTCATGGATGGTGGTTAGTATATTAACATCCTTCCTGTCCTTAAATTTAATTGCAAGCACTTTAGCTTTGTGTAGACCTTTACATTCACTTTTTTTTTTAAATTTTGCCTTTATAAATGGTCTGGGGAAATCCTTGGCATATCTTCTCACACTGCCACAGGCCAGTATCTAGAAACCCTAAAGAGTTTGAAACAAACGGACAATGCTATAAAAATTGTCCACATAAAGGTGGTAACCCTTATTGAACAAGGGGATCAGTAAGTCAAAAACAAGTTTCCCGCTTGTCCCCAGAGAGTCAGTACAGCCAGGAGGGTCCAGTTGACCATCTTTCCCCTCATATATACGAAAGGCAAATGTATAGCCACTTTCGCTCTCGCACAGTTTGTAGAATTTTACGCCATACCTAAAGCGCTTTGAGAGGATGTATTGTTTGAATCCTAATCTCCCTTTATATTTCATTAACGATTCATCAATAGATACATTTTTTGAGGAGTATAAACTTCAGTAAATTTGTGCTGAAGATGGTCTACCAGTGGGTGTATTTTATGAAGCCTATCATATTGGGTGTGATCTCTGGGGTGACAGAGCGTATTGTCGTTGAAATGTAAGTATCTCAGCAGCAGCTCATATCTTCGTCTAGGCATTGTTTGGGAGAATATAGGAGTCGAACAAATTTGGTTGGTGCTCCAGTAAGAGCGGATTGATGGCTTCTTTATTATCCCCATGAGCATGGTAAGAGCCCAGAATGTTTTAAGTTCAGGGACATCTGTGGGATGCCAAGCATGCTCCCTGACTGTATAGCTACCTGGATTGGTCTCAATAAATTGGCTAGTGTATAAATTAGTCTGGGAAGCAATCTCCTCCCAGATGGTATCCCCTAAAAATAACTCCATATATTGTATAGGGGAGAAGTCAACCACATTCACATTAATGCCTGCGTTGGCACTAAAAGGGGGGATGTTGGGCTCAGACTAAACTAACAAAATACTAATCACAATAATTTTTTTTGTTTGTTTTTTTAACACTAAAACAGACTAAAACAGACTAAAACAGTAATCCCTAAACTAACTCCTGTTAGAAGAATCTAATGGAGATTTGGGGGAAGGAAACTGACTGACAACGACAGACTAAGACAGACTAAGACAGTCTAAGACACAGATTTTTTAAAATAAAGTTAACCCTTAAGGGCAAAAAAAAATACAGACAGTACAAATGCACTGTCTGTAACAGATCTGGCAGGGAAGGGGTTAAAATGGGATTTTTATTCACTGCAGATACTCTTTACAACTCTCTGGAACAGCTGCTGCAACAATATATCACGATCTCTGTCTCTCTCCTCTCACAAAACGCTACAGAGGGGAGAGAGGCAGAGATCAGTGTCAAAGTGAGTGTTTGTAACACCCACTTTGACACCAGCCAATTGTGAGCGATCGCGGATCGCTCACATGCCGCAATTGGCTGTTACTATCTGCCTGGGATGCCAGGCAGATAGTAACAACGAGATTTCGGCGGAAGTGATCTCCGATCGCTCCCGACGCCCTTTTTCCGTTAGGACGGTTCAGGACCGTCCTCGGTCGGCAACGCAAAAATGCAGAGGACGGTCCTGAACCGTCCTGCGTCGTGAAGGCCAATAGAAGACCACCATCCAAGGCCAATAGAAGACCGCCCCTGCCAGACCCCTAACAATTTCTAGTACTAGTGATAATTTATGTGTGGTATCCAGACTCTGTCTCCCAAGCCAGTCTGATCATCTGATAAGTGATGGAAGTATGGAGCTTAGTCTGGTAGCTATAATTCTTGAATAGATTTTTGCATCTGTATTGAGCAGAGAGATGGGCCTGGAAATTCTTACATAAGTCTGGTGGTTTGTTTGGGCTGAGTAAGGTAACTATGGTGGTGAGAAGCATTCCTGAGGGAAATGATACCATGTTAACTGTTTTATACTTTTCTTAAGTGAGGGTCTAGCATGTCTGCAAATATTTTGTAGTAGGAGTTGAGTAAACCATCGGCCCCTGGAGATTTGCCAGGGGGCAAGTGTTTAATCATGATAAGGACTTTAGTTACTGTGACTGGTTGGAGAAGGGCATCAGCTTGAGTTTCTTCAATCTGGGAAGGTACTCTTTTACGAGGTTATACTCAGGCAGAGTGACAGTGTCACCTGTTCCTATATTGTAGAGTTTGGTATAAAACTTTGCGAATTCTTGAGTAATGTCTTGGGGGTTAGTCTTTTTGCCTCCATCCTCTTTTAGGTAAGGGATTCTGGAAGTTGCTAATTGTGCTCTGAGTCTAGCAGCCAGGTATCTGGTTTCTTTCCCACTGATAGGAAGTTGCTCTTAATCCATGCAAAAAAATTTGGTTTCAGCTGTGTTAAGTTCAGTAAGTTGCTCATATAAGTCTTGAAATTTAGATGTAAGTTCCAGGAAGGGCATTTGTTTATTTCGGGCAGTAAGCAACGCTATTTGTTTGACATTCCAAGAGATTGGATTGGTGGTTTCTCTTAATATATGTGGAGCATCTGATACATTTTCCTCTCACCACTGCCTTATGAGCTGACCACACTGTTAAGTATAAAGTATCCCAATTAGCATTAAGTGTAAAGTATTCCTTAACCCCTTAAGGACGCATGACATGTGTGACATGTCATGATTCCCTGTTATTCCAGAAGTTTGGTCCTTAAGGGGTTAAAGGGTCTTCTTGTATCTGCTCAACAAACTCCCCTGTGCCTGCCAAAAGAGGTACTAAAGATAAATTTAGCTAAATAAAAGCCTGAAATCCCTGGTGCTAACAAAAAGGTGCTACCTAGTGAAAAAAAATAATATTTATATATATATATATATATATTTATATATATATATATATATAATTTTTTTTCCACTAGACCTGTTGCTCTCACATATCCCCCCTCTTGTATCCGGCTGCCCTTCCTGATCCCTTCCCTCCCTCCCCACAGTCTTTTTTTTTTTTCCATCCTAGTTTGATTATTAGATTTGGGGCATCTTTGTGCACATTGAGCTACACTCTAGGACACCCTTGTCTCAAGGGTCTCCTTTTTCTCTGCTGTTTTAGATAATGTTTTGCAAAAGGACTGTAATCTTAATTTTCTTTCTCCTGTAAGTCGGGGTGGCTGTAGTATCTAGGGTAGAAGATTGGAAATCCTCCTTGTTTATATTCTTCTATTTTTAGCAAATGGGTCTGAAGGAATGTAGAGGAATTTTCATTCAGGAAGTAGGCTGATACTAGTTTGTACTAAATATTGTTAGAGGCCAATAATAATGATGAATCTATCTTTAGGATCTATAAAGCTGTAAATGCAACTTATTTATGTATTAGGATGGAGACCCCTATCATTTTAGTGTCAGAGAGGTATTGTGTTGGAAAAACCTTAGTGAAGAAAGCCGGTACATGGAATATCCACTAAATGTTTTCTGAGATCCTGTAGAAGGAGTCTTCACTTTCCAGAGGAGTTTAGCCCCTTGACATTATACATCACTATTTTCATTACAGTAAAAGTTTAATTTAATTTGCTGCTTAAAGTTGATACTGGAACCCTGTGCGTTGGGCCTTGTTCCGCCTGCTATTATCATAATGTCAGGATAACTCTGCGTGCCCATACAGGGCTGCCTGGTACCGCATTTACAAATAGTGGGTAAAAATAAATTTGCCCACTGAAATGATCAGTCTATAAATTAATGGTAGTTTTAACAGTGAGAGACAAAATAACAACAAAAAAATATCCAGAAAGACGCATGTAAAAAAAGTTATAAATTGATTTGCATGTGAATAATTGAAATAAGTATTTGATCCCCTATCAAACCGCAAGATTTCTGGCCCCCAGGTGTCTTTTATACAGGTAATGCGCTGAGATTAGGATCAGTTTCTTAAAGGGAGTGCTCCTAATCTCTGCTCATTACCTGTTTAAAAGACACATGTCCACAGAAGCAATCAATCAGATTCCAAACTCTCCACCATGGACAAGACCAAAGATCTGTCCAAGCATGTCAGGGACAAGATCGCATTATGATCAGTGAGGATGAGCACCGTTTGTTGATGTGACAAGTTGCCTGATTGAAAACCATTTAACAGTATGACCGAACCATGATTGTTCAAGCCACAGCGGTGGCTACAATAGGGTACAACTTGAAAAGAGCAAATGTCTGGAAAAATGCTTCCATTTCAGTGACTTCCATAGGCCAACAGCCCCAAAGCCAATCCTTACCATAAATAGCTGCGCAGCCAGTCAAGGATGTGGCATCTGTCCAGATAATATGCAAGTTATCTAATAGTTAAGGGAGAAACATTTTTTTTTTCATTCCACAATCGTAGGAACTTCTGCCACTGTAGCATGTGAATTTAGGGTTATGCAGCTGTTGTCAGTAGGAAAACCGGGGAAAAGACAGGAGTCTAGAAATAAACAACCTGCCTTGGGGTATAAGCCTCATTGCAAAATTCAGGGAGCCCAGCAGTGATTGTAGTTATTTGCAACTACATGAGCCTAGCTGTAGGCACTGGTCTTTGTGAGACAAAAGACAGTCAATTTTGTGTCTGGGGAGGCTGAATTCCATTGCTGCTGAGTCCAGCTGGATACCCAAAGAATTGATCGTATCTGTGTCCTTCATCTTTAATGGGGATACTGTGACACCTAGATGGTCAAATAGCATTATAGTGAATTGTATCGTATGACGAGGGTAGGCGTTGCTATTTAATGGTAAGGAAGACATCCAAGTAGTGAATGGCCTAGTGGCAACTGCAAACTTAGAAGGCACAAGGTTTCGGCAAAGATTGAAAAGTTTTGCACTGTTGTTTTAACCAAAAGTAAGCAGAAAGACAGAGTATCAGGATCTAATATGGCTGTTCGTAGGTTGTTGCACTCAACTATGCCAGATGGCATGTATATTAGACCTGTGTGAAAACCTTGGGAGAAACACAGTACTAGGAAATCCAAGTGTGGTGTAAAGTGATTAATTTTTAAATAAAACAACCACATTTGGAGAAGTCAAATAAGGTCTGGATTATGTTTTATTTAGGCACATGGTTTTAGCATGAGCTCTAAAACACTGCAAACAAACATTGAGCAGCCTACAAGCACTAAAACTACAGGTGCACGAGTTGATGTTATTACAAATTTGGGATTCCCCGGGAATACAATTGGACGCCCCAACTTGTCCTTAATAACTTTGTAAGTTCTGTTAAAAGTGCTAGGAAGGGATAGGTTGTTGGTAATAACATCATAACTGTTAGGACAAATGTTAGAAGTGTGGGATGTAGAGGTACAAATTGCACAGGCTGACGTCCTGAGGCCTGCATAGCGTCTGCAGAAGAGTTCAGTGTCCAATTGATCCCAGTATGTTTTAATATATTTAACTGGGTCAGAGCTGCTGCTGCTGTGGCCGAAAAAGATCAGTACTAATTGTAGAATGCTGAACCCTCCTATTTGTGCCCCAGATCCACAATCTTATGCAAATATAGATCAAACTCTTCTCTCCTATGTGGATAAGTGGAGCAGATGACTTCTCTATAAATACTGAACACCAATTCAAATTACAGAACAGACAGGTTTTTATTGTGTCTCAGATCACGTGCCTTAAGGACAACTGACAAATCCTCATAGGAATGTATCCTATTATCCATGATATCCTGGGAGGCAATGAGAAGCGAAACAAGATTCACTTCTTTGCCATCTTTCTTGAAATTGGAAGGCTCCATATGAGCTGGATTGGCAACATGAGAATTTGGAGCATTCAAGTTAAGTATCGTATTACCCGGTTGGAAGACCTGACTAATGCAAAGCGGCAATACATATATTCACTAGTTTGGTGACAGATGATGCCCTACTAATTGTGAAATGGCTTGAGAGGCTCTATCCATGCGATAGGTCGAGGCTATGAGTTGAGCCAAGTGGTGAAGTACCTCCAAGTATAAGGATGGGTGATGACCTGAGGGACCACTAGTATAAGGTATAAATGCCTGAAGAAAACTAATCTTGAATGGACTTCTAAGTCCCTGGTAGACAGTAACCATAACTAAAAGGACCACTATAGGCACCAAGACCACTTCAGCTCAATGAAGTGGTCTGGGTGCCAGGTTCATCTAGGGTTAACCCTGCAGCTGTAAACATTGCAGTTTCAGAGAATAGGGTAAATCCAGCCTCTAGTGGCTGTCTCACTGACAGCCATTAGAGGCGCTTCTCACTGTGATTTTTCACAGTGAGAAGGCGCTGCCATCCATAGGAAAGCATTGAGAAATGCTTTCCTATGGACTGATTGAATGCACGCGTGGATGCCGACGGAAGAGGGAGGAGAGTCGCCAGTGCCGAGGGAGCCTGGCGCTGGAGAAAGGTAAGAAGGTCAGCCCGGTGGGAGTGGGACCCTGAGGGTGGGGGGGGGAGCCAAAGACCCTATAGTGCCAGGAAAAAGAGTTTGTTTTCCTGGCACTATAGTGGTCCTTTAATTAAAGGATGTAATGTATGGTTGAGAAGTTAGAAAACCATAGGAATTAATAATACTAGGTATGTATCAAACCAACAGGGCTACTGAAAATTGCTGCAGAGTGAATTTAAAGCCAACTGAATTTCAGATTTCCAAACTTCAAGTGGCCTAGCACACAATAAATAAATGAGTTGTATAAGCATGTGGTAGCATGAGTAAAAATTGGAAGGGTCAGTTCATGGACCTGTATAGATGTGTGAAATCATGAATGAATTTGACCCACCTATCACCTATGGTGCAAGGTAGAAAAAAAAAGTTTGTTGCAACATACCACGAGCACTTGGTAATCTGTAATATAATGCGAACACATAGAACATACAAGACTTAAGACGTCAGAAGATTGTCTGAGACGTGTAATGTTATTAATACAAGAAGACCCACCTGGACTATTTGTAGAACCTATAACCAACAGAAAGTCAGATTTCTAAACCATGCAACCTGATGCATTATAAATTGAATGAAACATATAAACATCATATAGTGACAGTAAACATGGAAGGGTCAATTCATGGAACTGGACAAAATAATGATAACCAGAACTTGACATTGACTCCCCTATCGCCAAAGAGTAAAGGTCTTAACAAGGCCAATGTTTGTAGAAACATACAATGAGCCCTTAGTAGTCTAATGACAAACAGACCACAGAAACCTCAAATCAATACTAAATACAGATGGCCAACATTTTAGTATATAATAAAAATAGACAGACTGTATTAATATCCCAAAAACCTTGTTAAGGCACTAGATATCACCGAAAACATGAACATATCTGGACTAAATGAAAATGACAGAGAATGTAACAAAAGCCATTGAAACTATTGATAAATAATTGAGTTGTAATATATCTCTCGACCACCAGACGGCACTTAACCTCTGTAAGACATGTGCATATTTGAATATGCATGTAGAAAATATGAATAGCTGTTAAACAATTTTTGTGTATTTGAATATAGAAACCGTACTGAATTAGAACGAATGCAATACATGAACAAGTGCATTTGTGTGAATGTGACCAAATGCTCTATACAGTAATATACACTAACAGAGCATTCAAGTGAATTTAAACGAATGCTCCGCATAGACTCACTCACTGAACAAAACTTAACTTAGAGTAATAGTGTGTTCATGTGACCGGGGCTTAGCACATTGCACTTAGCATTGACAGAGAGGAGGATTCTTGTGAATTGAACCCAACACTCTATACGGCTATTTGTGTAAACCGCAAGCTGTGATATGTCTTTACAGAAGCATTCGGTTGAAATTAAACGGAAGCTATTGAAATGACTCGAAAGCCTACAGTCCACATATTAGTGGGATTCGTGTGAATTGGGGATAAGGGACGATCTGTGTATTTGAGGCTGTGCGCCTGATATATATGTATGTATGTATATATATATATATATATATATATATATATATGTGACGAGACCAATCTCGCCACTGTGCATTGGAGGAGCCTGGTTGCCTGCCTGCTGCCTTTTGACTATGGACCGGCATTTAAATACTTTATTTTCCTATGCAGAAAGGCCTATTCATGTTTTCTGCCCTGGCGTTCGGTAGATTCTCGGATTTACTGAATTAACTCATATAACACAGATAGCTATGCCATGGAGCCTATTCGTGTAATAAAAGACTTTGGCTCCATGGCAATTGAACTGTGTATGTGGTCTGAGCGCCATTCAGTATTAATGTGCGCTCAGACCTAAGCTATCTGGGCATATGTTGCATGTCTGTATTTTATGTCATAAGTGTAACCTTGTGTATTTTATTGTATTTTACTGTCTTTTTATTGCCATGTGTTCAATGGAGTTTTGCCTCTGTCCTTGGAGATAATTGGATTACTTCCCAATTATCTCCAGGATAGAAGACTCTGTGGAACTGGTTTTGGGCAGAAAAGCTATGCTTCCTTTGGTCACAAAGGACTACGATCTATCTTTTGAACCACTGGACCAATTTGGATGATTTTTACATATGTTTGTGTGTGGAGTATGCTGATTCTGAAAATGTAAGTTTTTTTATGTGAATGTGATGCATACTTTTCAAGTTATGAATAATGTTGGAAAAACTGTATTTTCTCTGCAGGTGATAATTACATTACCCATTGTGTAAGGTAATTGTATCACAGGCAGAGGGGAGGATTTTGTGTGGGAGTGTCTGAGTGTATTGTATGTGTTTATTGGTTGTTTTCCAAACCCTGTGGGTGGTACTAATGTGTATAAAAGAACCATAAACCCACAGCTCTGTCTGTTCCTGCCTGACCCTCAAAACTGAGCCTTGTCTCGTTCTTGGGGGGATTTATTGTATGCTGTTCCAGTTCGACTGCTAGGAGTGTAAACCTATTCGTATGGTTTTTCCTATTCGGCTGTTTACGGCATTCATATGGTTTCCTGTTCGGCGGACTGGTGTTCTGCAGTAGCTGTGCCTGTGCCTGTGAAAACCCCTTTTTATGCCTGGGGGTGTCGTTAATATATATATATATATATATATATATATTATATTATATTATATTTATTTATTTTTATACATACATTTTATAACCTTGTATAACAATACTATAACCCTCATCGTCCGTTTATTTTGTTCGGAGAAGGCATCTAGAAATTTGACTTAATTGATTTTTAGATAGGAAAGATTATTGATCCCTTCATTTTTTGTTCTGTTTGTCACCTTTCGGTCTGTTTCACTGCCATAATGGTAGTTTTGTCAGTTTTTTTTTGGCTGCTATTGAGATCCCAATATCGAGGATATACTATATTGGATTCAAAGTAATCTATATATCTGGTTTTGAAACATCATCTTAGAGATGCATTAGGGGCCTTAATCATAACGAAGGATATAAAATCTTTCTGAGGTGATTAGTATATCTGCCACTCATCTGGATAGGTATCATTATGTTTTCTGTTTCAAGACAATAGTATGTATTAACAAAAAATGGTGGGCACACCTGGCTGCCAGCCATGTGCAATAGATCTAAGCCATCAATATGAATATCAATATGAAAGATAAGGATGCTCACTTTAAAACCTTTTTTTCCAAAGGCTAATAATGTAATATAATATAGTACTGAATGAGGAGCACAACCAACTAAGATCAAAAGCACTTTATTATACAGGTGCAACAATAGGACAAGTTCACATAAATTGGAATCAATCCATAGTCTTGCCAATGAAAATGCTGCCGCCTCAATACCACCCATATTGGAGATGGATGTATATAGATTGCATACATTCATTGTACATAAAACAGTATTGGAATAAGAGAATTGGAATCCATTCAATTTCCCTAAAAAATCAGTGTCACGTTGATAAGATTTCATCTGTACCACTAGAATCTGTAAGAAAGCAACATATTGTGCTAATGGTTGTAACACCAACCCACATCCCAAAACTATCGGTCTTCCTGGGGGATTTAAAAGATTCTTGTGAATCTAAGGAAGTAAATACAAAAAAGTATACGGGATGTGGAAACATTCAAAAACCTTTTTATTAATCAGATTCTGTTCCAAAGCACATGACAATCCTATGAATATTACCCTGGACATTCTCTGTTGTATCACCCGATAGTTTTCTGTAGTTGGTCTGATTTGAAAGTTGGGCCAGTGCTTCCTCCTTGTATTAGTGTCCATCACAACTATGGCACCACCCTTGTTCAACGCACTCCTTTCATCTTTAGTCAAATTGGAACGTCCTTTGCAGGACCATATAATCCTAGAAAGGTCCAATTGGCACAATTTGATTAAAGTTTCCACCGTGGGATTAGTAGCCGGAGGGAAAACTTTTACATTTTGATAGATCAACCTGGCTCGAAGCCATCATGTTGTCATCATTCTGGACATCTCCCATTGAGTTGTCATCTGAAAAGAAAACCTTTAAACGCAAAGTCCTAAAAAACTCATAAAGTTCAACAACCAAATCAAGTTTGTCACTATCAAAAGATGGGACGAATTCCAAGCCACAATTCAGCACACCAACCTCACATGTGGTCAGAACTCTCTTGGAAATATTGACTACTAACATCTCCATGTTTTCCTCTCCCTCCCTGGGTATCTCTTTGGAGGATGATTTCCGATGGTGTCTCTTTCCCCTCCTGATTTTGTGTTGCTGCCACCCCTGGGGCTTTCAAAAAAATGACCTGTCCCAGTTTGTGATGAAGTGCCCTTCGCCACTTGGTCCTGGAGAGGCCTACTTGCCAGCCTCCTCCCCTGTGACTATGACTCTTTCATGTATCTGGCTTTAAAGCCCCTAGTCTACCTTCAGACAGACTATTTATGTAGGCTGCTTTATTTATCTTATGTTTTAGTCACCCTGTACCCATTATAGGTGCAGGGTGTGTGTAATGTAATTGTTTGTAGTGTGTGTGTGTGTACTGTGTAATGTATTGCCTGCTCTCTTGTATTACTGAGGTTTGCTACCAACTAGGTGGGTTTGGCTATGGAGCTGGTCTAGTGCCCTCTGTTGGTAGCAACAGCAATATGCACTACCTGAATTGCAAGACTGGTAATTTGCATATTCGGGTAGATTTGCATATTGCTAATTCTGCAGGCAGGTGAGATATTTACTGTTAAATATTGTCTTCCCCCACCCTTTTAAAAATGTGCCATTGTGTTGTGATAAGTCACTGTGTGTTTCTTGATATGGTTTGACTGTTTGTGATTTTATTGAGGTTTCACAACAATGTTATTGTGGTGACTGTATTGGCTGGTCCCAAGGGAATAAAGGTTTTGACAGTTCTTCTTGGTCCCTCTAAACGTAGCCTTGTCTCGTTATTGGAGGGAGCTGTTATAATCACACTGGGGATTGCTATGCTCTGCATGCTCTCCTGAGCTTGAATCATTTAGCTCTTTTAAGAGCTTGTTCCTGACACGCTCTCCTTGGAGGAGGGGTCTTCACCACACAGTCCTGGATGCTGGAGGTTCGTACAGGGTGGAAGGAAGAGTTTTTTCCCACACAGTCCTGGAGGATAGAAGCTGATCCAGGGTGGAAGGAAGACGGCGAGACTCCAGTCAAGATACAGCGGTTGCGGAGTCTGCGGTGGTTGTGGTGTCTGCTGCACTGCTTGGAGTCCTCAGGAAGCGCTAGGAGCATCCATCAACGGAGGTTACTCAGTCGGAGTACAAGGAGCTCCGTTACACAGTTGATCCAGTAGATGAAGGGACGGGGGGGGAGGCAATAGGTCCCTCTTTCAGGTTAGGAGGGGGAGGGGAGGGTGGACTTTTTTTTTTTTTTTACAGTGAGCAGTCACAGGCCCATCAAATCCATGTACGGAAATTTTAACTATGGAAACTGAAATAGCCTTGTCTCTTATATGGAATTGTAGCTTCACAGAAGAGTGCCAAAGGCATACAATGGGGTTATCATTATACTCAGCAGATGTAGCTGAACACAATATGGGGAATAGTACACACCAGCTTTACGAAATACACATTACAAAAACCTTGTTATATGTATATATGCTGAAATAGAGAAAAAAAAACCCACAATTTTACTCCAATATATAGCAGAGATTGGCGATGAAATGGCTACGTAAAAAGTGTCAAAACAACTTTGTGTAACTAGCCTGTGATGGCTACTTTATATAAATATATACTTTTGTGTGGCAATTTTTTTTTCTATGATGGCTACTAAACCTACAAGACAAACATACCAACTTCTAAAATTGTTTCACATTGAAATGTTATATTAGTCCTTATATTTTGTGACCTGTAAGTTTCAAAATAAACTGAAATTATAGACATATTATGTACTCTATAAATCAAGACACATAAATGAATTTTATACATTTTATATGAATGTGTGTTACTTGATTGTTGTAAGTGTTGCAAATGCTTACAGCTGAATCCTGGCTATGTTTGTATACTTTTTATTTAAAATTGTATACAGTGTAACATTCTTCTTCTTCCACTGGATTAGTATATTAGTACTTAGGCAATTCTGTGCTTCGGAACTTCGGTAACTCGGCACTTCGGCTAATCGGACATTCGGAAGTACCCAACTGTCCGAATTGCCTGAAATTCGTCCGAATTCATATTCAGCAGGAAACGAATTGCACATGTTTATTAATTTCTTTCCTCTGTAGATATTCAAAACTTTTATACAAAATTGTACTATTGCTCTTGGAAAAATGAGAAATACCAGGAAAATCTAGCTAATAAAGCATCAACCTCTGCCTGTGAATATATTTTGACATCCACCCTCCCCTCAGATAATGAACCTATTTTTGAAAATTGCATAGTCAGGGTGCCAAACACCTATGGAAATAAATATGTATTAACAAAAAATGGTGGGCACACCCAGCTGCCAGCCATGTGCAGTAGATATAAACCATCAATATGAATACAAAGATAAGGGTGCTCACTCTAAAAGCCCTATTTCCAAAGGCTAACAATGTAATATAATATAGTACTGCATGAGGAGCACAACCAACTAAGATCAAAAGCACTTTATTATATAGGTGCAAAAGTAACCGGTATCACCAAATATTTAAAAACTGTAAATCTCAGCGAAAATGTAATCACACATATACAGTCAAAATGACGAATATAACCAAATCAGAACATAAAAATAGGCATTCCTGGACATGCGGGCTAAATTGTACGAATCCAGATACAAAAGATAATAGATACAGGGTTACACTCTTCATATATGACTGTATATATATGATTACATTTATGTTGAGATTTACAGTTTGGATATTTGGTGATACCTGTTACTTTTGCACCTGTATAATAAAGTGCTTTTTATCTTAGTTGGTTGTGCTCCTCATTCAGTACTCCTCATTCAGTACTATATCAAGTCAATAGTATGGCAGTCTTAGTCTTTAGTTTGTACTTCTAGATTATCTATAGTTCAGGAAAAAATTGTCTTTAGTCTTTACTACCAAACTTTGCCAACCACCATCTTTTAACTTATATAGAAAGTTTTTGATAATCTGTTTTTTCTAAGATCTTCTGGAAAAATCTATACATATTTTTTACATTTGTGTTTTTGTTTTTGCTAATATGCTTATTTTAGTATATATATATATATATATATATATATATATATATATATATATTCATTCCCAGGTCCCAGCACTCAGGTTCCCGATCTTTTTGTGCTCCGGTGCAAATAATCTCCAACCAGTACGTAGTATCCAAGAAGAGAGCACTCTGGAGTCTTGTACTTTGAAAAAATAAATGCTGCTTTATTGTGCAGGATCCAAAAAAATGTGTCTTGAAAACATTTTTTGTATCCTGCACAATAAAGCAGCAATTCTTTTTTCAGAGTACAAGACTCCAGAGTGCTCTCTTCTTGGATACTATATATATATATATATATATATACAAATTTTTTAATTGATTGCATGTATTTTTGGTTATATTTCTTTTAGTATTATTCAATATACAAATACTATCAGACATTAACATTCTAATATACTTGAATCCATTATGTTAAATAGTTTAAGACTAACAATATACAAAAAACAATGTAGCTCTACTCCTTCTCCCTCCCCTTATTTCCCTGTCCCCCCAACCACTTTATTATCTAACATTAGTTTACTTATTTATATACTGCTTTATTTTAAAACCTTAATATTTTATATAAAGTAAAAACAATAAAAAGGGCAGCGCCACAGAGTAATTATCTTTGAGGTACAGTGGAAAACAACTTAAATAAGAAAAATATGGTTATATATGAAAATGTCCAGAGGTAGAAAAAGTCCAAAATTAGTATACCAATATAGGTGCAAATGTGTGTTAGCCACACTCTGCATCACATACACAAACACACTCTGTATCATACACACACTGCATTCATTATATACACACACACTACACAAACACACACACTCTGCATTCATTATATAAACACACTGTAAATAAATATTCAATTAATATAATTTTTGGGGGATCTAATTTTATTTAGAAATTTACCAGTAGCTGTTGCATTTCCCACCCTAGTCTTATACTCGAGTCAATAAGTTTTCCCAGTTTTTTTTGTGGTAAAATTCGGTCGACTTATACTCGAGTATATACGGTATATAGATTCTCAGTTGGATGAGGACCATAAAATATAAAAAAAAAAAAAAGACACAGTGCTCACAGTATAAAATACCAGGAATATGAATAGCGAATATTGTACTCACTTGTTGCAGAGCAGGCAAACTGCTCTATGGATAGGGCGTGGGTAGACTAATCCCCACTGAGGATATTGCTTGGAAGTGATGTTCACTGGAAATAAAATCATCCCTTAGACTCCACTCTTGTTCCACTCCTGTCCCCTCCTACTATCTCTCCCTGTCCATTTTATCCATTACATCCATCATTCAAATTTGCACTTCCCTCATGTTCTTAACTGGCTGCCATACTTCACTACATATCCCACAATGCACTATACCACCACAACTAAAATGGCCACCAGTCACATGACCACTACCTTTTTTTTTATAATAAAATTAAATATAAGCCTTGTTTTTTAACAAATTTTATCAAAACCCATCATACATACATCTATAGATCTTTTTTTATCTTTAGCAATTTTAAAAATATATAATCTCTTTTATTCGTCCTTTTGGTGCCAATTTTGTGTTTTAGGTAATTACCCACACTCCCTATATAAACCCTAAGAAGCCAGGTAAGTTTTTTCCTTACCTCCACTTGAAAAAAAGACTTTTAAGGCAAAACTCGTTGTGGTTTTTATCTATATATTTTATTATATATGAATAAAGGTATTTTGGTTACTTCCTGTGCCATTTTCTCTTTTATTTTTTTTATTTTTTTTATTCTACATTTTATTTTTGTTTTTTGTTCTGTACTGCCTGGCACCTGACTTTTATTTCCAGTGAACATCACTTCCTAGCAATATGCTCGGTGGGGATTATTCCACCCACACGCTATATATAGAGCAGTTTGCCTGCTCTAGAACAAGTGAGTACAATAGTCACTATTCATATTCCTGGTATTTTATACTGTGAGCACTCTTTGTCGTTTCTTTTTATATTTTCTATGGTCCTCACCCAACTGAGAATCTATATTCACATATCCTTTAACCCCTTAAGGACCAAAACTACTGGAATAAAAGGGAATCATGACATGTCACACATGCCATGTGTCCTTAAGGGGTTAAAGTGGGGTTTGTACCACTGCACGCTATCTATACTGGAGCTAGTTCTAGCTACATAAAACATGATTAGGATTACATCTATTTTATTTGATACTCTCCCTGCCAATACATACTGCACCATCATCTTTCTTTTTCCATATACGGATCCACCGCTGATCATCTCTGACATCCCCATAGAAGAATCCTTCTCAGACCTCTTGGATACCACCCCTGGCCAATGCACATTTACACCCCTATTGGTATACTAATTTTACACTTTTTCTACATCTGGACATTTCCACATATATATAACCATATTTTTTTTATTTAAGTTTTCCACTGTACCTTAAGGATAATTACTCTGTGGCGCTACCCCTTTTGTTGTTTTTACTTTGTTTACTGTCTCCATGAGCGGGGAAGAGTGATCCCCACTTTTGAGGTTAGCTGCCTCCCAAAATATTTCTAGCAGGTGTTGTCAGTGCTGTCCCTTTCTCTATATCTCTTATTTTCCCTTAATATTTTATATACCTTGATCTACTTAAGACTTTTTTTTATATCTATGCCAAGCTTCCCATCTTTCATTATGTTCTATAATTCTACCTTTATTCAAAACAATTATCTGTTCCAATGAGCAAGTTTCATCAACATTTCCTATCCATTCTTTATGTGAGGGAATTTGTGATTGCCTCCAGTATTTAAGGATTCATATCTTTGCCTTATTTGTTAGTCTAATTGTTAGAGAACTCACATATGATCTTGTTGATTGGTTGGTGTTATGAATTAATATCAAGGAAGGGTTTACGTTCTGCAAACTATGTTCTATCAGACTTATTGACTTTATAATTTTATCCCAAAAGGGTCTTATTAGAGCACATGACAACCAAATAAGTATATATATGCCTTCTTCTTCTAGACAGCGCCAACATCTATCTGAATTACTGTTTTTTATTTTATGTAAAAAATAAGGTACCCTATACCGTCTGGTTAACATTTTATGAGTTCTCTTGTATTGTTATAGACCGTGAAGTTCTTTTGGCTATTTTATTCCATTGCTCATCTGAGAATATTAAACCAAAATCTATATATATCTTACACACTACATAGTTTTTCAAAAAAAGTATGTTTTAGAAATAGGGGCTTTTTGTTTTAAAGTTGTTAAAAAAATGATATTTGATTTTCCAAATAAAATCTCTTAAAAATTTATTCTTGATGTTCATTTAATCTATTATATTTATTTAAAAAATAACCTGTAGTAGGATATGGTACTTCAGATGTAAAAATTATTTCTAAATTTTTTCTCGCTAATCCTGGTGGAAAATCTTGTTATAGCATAGTGGGGTCATTAAAGAATTTATAGAGAAAATATTATTATAATTTTTTTTTTTATTGATTTCCTTCGTGATTTTCTATGTACACATTGCAGTGGCATGGAGCCCATCTTCTAGTATCATTTGAGTATTATATAACCAAGTAATCAATTTAATGGGTATATTAAATGCCTTTTGTTCTATTTCGTCCCAGGACTTATTACTCTTATTCCAATGTATTACTCTAGTCAGAGGTATAGATTTATAATATTTCTCGATATCTGGAAGACCTATCCCCTCCCCCCTTTTTTTTTTTTTAGTTTTTTTTGTTTGATCAAATATTTGAAGCCCAGTCTAAAGCTTTTCCCATTCAACATAAACCTTTTGGTCATTTTACTAGATAATATAAAAAAAAGCTTTTGGGAATTTCTATTGGTACTGTTTGTAAAACATATATAACATTCTTGCAGTAAAATTCCTTTTAATTACGGTAACTCTTCAAAACCATGAAATATTTAGCTTGGTCCATTTTTTAATATAATTTTTAATCTCCTCCAAAATCTTAAAATGATTAAATTCATACAATCTTTGTAGATTATCCGACAAATATATTATTTACCCTTATTTTTACCCATCTAAATGGAAATTATTTTTCAAGCACTAAGCAGGGGTTCCAAAACCAATACAAACTACATTGGGGAAAGGGGACTTTGACGTGTTCCGTTCGACAGGGGAATTGGACCAGACCAATGTCCATTAATACAGACCTTTATGATGGGTGTATGATAAAGTGTACTTATCCACTTTACCATTCTAGGTCCTAGGCCTCTAAAACTTTAAATAGGAAGGTCCAATTCACCCTGTTGAAAGCTTTTTCAGCGTCTGCTTATAAAATTAAAGATGGAATTTTCATTCTTTTAGCTTCGTATATCATATTGATTACATTCAGGGCCAGTGCTTCCTATAAGGTGAACTAGGCAGCCGCCTGGGGCACCCTGTGCCCCCAACGCCGGCCCTTCTAATGCTGCAGCTGCCTGAGCGCTCAGAGCCTCAGGCGGCTGCAGCACTGTGTCTCTCCTCACCTCCCCTTCCCTGTAGCGTGGCCTAGCTCATCTCTGGTCCTCAGTACATGAACATCCGCTTCCTGTACCCGGTTGGACTGATAGGACTTCCTGTCAGTCCGGCCGGGTACAGGAAACAAACTCCTGTACTACGGACCGGAGAGGAGCTCTGCCTTGCTACAGGGAAGGGGAGGTGAGGAGAACAAATGGGAGGAGGGGGGTGAGGAGGAGAACAAATGGGAGGAGGGGGGTGAGGAGGAGAACAAACGGGAGGAGGGGGGTGAGGAGAACATGGGGGAGAGTCCACTGAGGGTGGGGGTGAGATCACGGAGGGAGGGTGGAGGAGAGACCACTAGAGAAGGGAGAGGGGTAATGAGAGACCACTAATGGGGAGGGTGGGGGCAGAGACCACTAATGGGGAGGTGGGGGGAGACCACTAATGGGGAGGGTGGGGGCAAGAGAGACCACAATGGGAGGGTGGGGGGCAGAGGAGAGACCACTAATGGGGAGGGTGGGGGGCAGAGGAGAGAGCCACTAATGAGGGAGGTGAGGGGAGCTAATGGAGCAAAGAGAGACCACTAATGAATGGGGGCAGAGAAGGCCACTAATGGAAGGGGGGCAGAGGAGAGCAGAGACCACTAATGTAAAGTTAGGGAAGGAGAGTAGTGCCCCTTGCATGGGGACCTGCAAATAAGGCCAGTTGTGGCTGCCAATAAAGGTTGTACTCCCAGAACTATGTGTCATCTGGTTACTGGGAGGGGAAAGGGCTTCTTTTTAATCACTGTTCCAGTGTGGAGGATTCAACGGGGAATCCCTTTCTTTGCAGGTAAATACTGTGTGTGTTTTATTGTTTTTTATTTAGGCATGCATATCTAGGCAGTTAGGACCCACCGTAATTGGAGTACTTTGGCGCAGTGGTGACCTGCATACATCTTGGCCATTTATGTATGTCTAAATCTATAATGTTTATCACATTTATAGTACCTAGTTATGTCTCCTCTTGTTTTGCCTTGTATCTCTTCCCTTTTTATTTTGTCTTGTATTAACAGTTCATGTCCTGCCCTGTCCATGTCCTCTTCATGTTTCCCTCATGTATTGTGTGCATGTTCTGCTTTCTGTCCTTCTCCGGTTCTGGGTTCTTCTAGTCTTGTCTTGTCTTGTCTTATCTTGTTTGGTGCCTAATCTAGTTTTACCTTGTTTCTAGTACTGGATACAAATCGGCATATAATCTAGCTGCTGGCTTACGCATATGCTGCATCAGGGTTCTAGTATGTGGCAGCACAAACACTGGTGCTCAACACCAGGGGCATGTGGTGACCCTGATTGTCCACTTCCACGCTGAGACTCCTATCATCTACATTAGGCACACAGGGGCTCTTCTACAGTGTTTCAGTTCAGCCCAATTAATCTGATGGTGGGAAGCAAAACAGCAAAGATATTGCTCTAAGGACTGCTTGGCACATTCAGCAGCTCCATTAGTCAGGGGGTGGTGGGCAGAGGAAAAGGATAGAACAATACCCATCTCCAAACAAAAAGCTCTCCAGAACCAGGAAATGAACGGACTACCCATATCACACATTATAGAATCAGGTATGTACTGTAATCTAAACACCTCCCTGGTGCATATAGCAGCCAAATCTTTGGAAGAAGGTAACTTCACAAGTGACACAAAATAAGCCATCTTAGAGAATCTATCAATGATCATTAGGATGACCATTTTACCATTGAAAGGAGGAAGGTCAACAATAAAATCCTAGGGATGTACATGGGCAAACATTTTAGTTCGGGACTTTGGCAATTCGGCACTTCGGTTCAGCACTTCCGAAATTCGGGACTTCCCTAACATTACCCCTACCCCTACTAGGGGTAGGGCTAGGGTTGGATTCCTGTCATCATTCCCTTAATTTTCCCTCCCTTTCCTGTTTTGACACTTTTCAGAAATCGGAAGCACTTTGGCACTTCTGAGATTCGGCGATTCGGCTCTTTCGAAATTCGGCACTTCGTCAATTCAGACATTCGGAAGCATCGGAATTGCCGGAATTCGGCCAAATTTAAATTTGGATCAAAACGAATTGCACATGTCTATAAAATCCATGGACAGGTTAGACCAAGGTCTCTCTGGTATAGGTAAAGGTTGTTATAACCCACAAGGAACCCTATGGGAGGACTTGATGATGGCACAAGTGACACATACTTGTTACATAGTTACATAGCTGAAAAGAGACTTGCGTCCATCAAGTTCAGCCTTCCTCACATTTGTGTTTTGTTGTTGATCCAAAAGAAGGCAAAAAAACCCAGTGAAAGCAACATATAGCAGGTTTCTCCCTTGGTGCCTCGTTTTGTTTGGTTTGTATAATTTTGAAGGATAGCCGAAGAAATAGATAGAAGCATAGTAGTGATTATCCTGTGAGGCGGTGTGACAAGAGTGAGATCAACGTCTTGTTTATCAGTTGTTTCAAACTGCCTAGACAGAGCATCTGCTTTGGCGTTGTGGTCACCAGTTCTATAGGTAATGACATAATTGAAGAGTGATGAAAACAGAGATCACCTAGCCTGTCTAGAAGACAATGTCTTAGCTTTGCTTAAATAAAAAAGATTCTTATGATCCGTTAAAATAACAAGATCCTTTGAACCCTCCAGGAGATGCCTCCACTCCTTGAGTGCTACGATGATGGCAAGAAGTTCCCTGTTGCTGACATTTCTTTCAGCCTCAGGCATTTGCTTGGTATAAAATCCACAAAGATGCAATGGTTTGTCAGGGGACTCTCTTTGGGACAGAACTGCTCCCACTCCCACCTCTGAGGCATCGACCTCTAGTACAAAAGGCAAGGAAGGGATATGATGCTGAAGAATAGGAGCAGAAGCAAATGTGGTCTTAAGAAAATGAAAGGCATCAAGTGCTACTGGGGTCCAGGCATGTATGTTAACATTCTTTTTAGTCAACCTGGTAATGGATGCAATAATAGAGGAAAAATCTTTAATGAAACATCTGTAATAGTTTGCAAAGCCAATAAATTGGTGGGTGGCTTTCAAACAAAGGGTGGTAAGGGCCAGTCTATATAACTGCAGAAAGCTTTTTTTGATCAATACGAAAGCCATTACCAGACATTAGATAACCCAGGAATTGCACTTCAACTTGGACAAACAGAAACTTCTAGAGTTTACAGTAGAGGCCGTTAACAAGGAGAGTTTTCAAAACCTGTCTAACATGCATATGAAAAGGTGAATATATCAATATGTCATTTAGGTACACCATTACAAACACTGTTTGTGCATTAGAGATTAAAAGGCATTTGATACAGTTCCACACAATAGATTAGTGTTCAAACTCAAGGAAATCGGTCTAGATGAAAATGCTTGTTTTTAGGTAGAACATTGGCTTAAAAACAGAGTGCAAAGAGTTGTCATTAATGGTAAATTTTCAAGCTGGACAGAGGTGGCAAGTAGTGTCCCTCAGGGGTCTGTTCTGGGACCCCTTCTACTTAACATGTTTGAAGAAAGCATTGAAAGTCATGTTTCAGTGTTTGCAGATGACACAAAACTTTGTAAAATAATACAATGTCAGCAAGATATTACTTTGCTGCAGAGGGATTTAGACTGGGGGACTGGGCACTCAAATGGCAGATGAAATTTAATGTTGAAAAATGCAAAGTTATGCACTTCGGCATAAGAATACACAAGCAACGTATACCCTTAATGGAAGCGAATTAGGGATAACAACACACGAAAAGGACTTGGGAATTGTTATAGACAACAAACTATGCAACAATGTGCAATCAGCAGTGGCCAAGGCCAGTAAGGTATTGTCATGCATGAAAAAGGGCATTCATTCTCTGGACTAGAATATCATTTTGCCTCTTTATAAATCACTGGTAAGACCACATATTGAATATGCTGTGCAATTTTGGGCACCAGTTCTAAAGAAGGATATTATGGCACTAGAAAAAGTGCAGAGGCGGGCTACAAAATTAATAAAAGGAATGGAACATATCGGCTATGAAGAAAGGCTAACAAATTTAAACCTATTTAGTTTAGAAAAATGTCGCCTGAGAGGGGATATGATAACATTATACAAATATATTCGGGGCCATTACAAACCATTGTGTGGAAATCTATTCACAAACCGGACTTTACATAGGACACGAGGCCATGCGTTTAGACTGGAAGAAAGAAGATTTCGTCTAAGGCAAAGGAAAGGTTTTTTACTGTAAGAACAATCAGGATGTGGAATTCTCTGCCTGAAGAAGTGGTTTTATCAGAGTCCATACAGATGTTCAAACAGCTACTAGATGCATACTTGCAAATACAGAATATTCAAGGATATAATCTTTCTATGTAGGGTAATAACTGCTTGATCCAAGGATAAATCTGACTGCCATTCTGGGGTCAAGAAGGAATTTTTTTCCTAGCTTGTTGCAAAATTGTGCATCAAACTGGTTTTTTTTTGCCTTCTTTTGGATCAACAGCAAAAAACAAATGTGAGGAAGGCTGAATTTGATGGACCCAAATCTCTCTTCAGCTATGTAACTATGTAACTGTACTCATAGTGACCACGCCTGGTGTTAAAGGCAGTCTTCCTCTCATGACGATGCTCGCACTCCGCTTGCGGCTTATTCAATGCGTGCAGCATGTGTAACTAGGCGTCCGAGTCACCTGACTCGGTTGGCAAAAATGACGTAATTAATTAAAATGGGAAGTACAAGTACCTCCTATGTGTGATTATTAACTCTGATTGGCTAATTTCCAATCAGTTAACCGATGTGTATTTATACTTACCTTTTCTATGTCTCCTTCAGTTGATGAGGCTCCTCAATTTCGCTATGATATTGGGCTTCTAAATCAAGATTCTCTGCAATTCGAAGCTGCAGTCACGGTGTACTAAGAGGAGAGTGCACCAAACTGGCTCGCATACCTGCTCCAGCATTGCTGGGCAGGGCTGGGGGAATGGTCAGTAGACAAAGATTTTATGCCTGACCAGAGGCTTTGTGGAGAGAGGTCTGGGAGGCCCCCTCAGACACAGCGGCTTTTCAGGCTACCTATCACCCTAAATGTTTACCTAGGCTGAGGGGCACTCGGGGATGGACCCCAACACACCACCCACACAGGCGGAGGGTTCGCAGACTCATCAGATGACATCATATGCGACGGCGCTCCATCTAGCATGGCTGAGCCGCAGGCTGCCATTAGAGGAGCTCCTGTTTTCCTACCCGGTTTGACGTGAAGTGCTTTCACAGAGAGCACTTCCTGTCAGACTGGGCATGCAACATAGGTCAGCAGGCAAAGGGGAATGGCGGAGAGGAAATGTGGGAAGTGGAGAAGCTTGGTAGGAATAGACACCTGGAGGGGAATAGAGACATGTGGAGAGGCTGGGGGGGATAGAGACACACAAAAGGGACTGGGGGGAAGAGACATAAAGAGGAGCTGGAGAAGGGGATAAAAGAGGCACACAAATGGGCTGGGAAAAAGTAAGATACACAAAGGGGGGTTGTAAGAGACACACGAGGGGTGTAAGATACACAAAAGGAAAACATGGGAGGTAAGACAATGGAAAGAAAGGATAAGAACCACAAAATTGGGCAAGAAATTCAAAAGGGAGGTAAACACATGTGACTCTACATTTGTTTTGGGGGGTGGGAAATGCATATTCATCTGTTTTTCCTGTTCTCCCTGTAACTCAATTCTTCAGCACATGAGTTTATGTTGAAGAGTTGATTGACAGTGAGAAAAAGACGTCTTATTAAAGGGACACTATAGTCACCAGAATCATTCCTGTTTAAAGTAGAAGGTTTGGTGTCTATACTGCAGGCTGAGCACTGTAAATGTAGCTTTTTAAGAAAAATGCAGTGTTTACATTGCTGTCTAAGAACACCTCTAGTGGCAGTCACTTAGTCAGCCATTAGATGTGCTTCCTTGTCCCGTGCTGCACAGTGTGCAGCATCTATGTTGAGCATCTCCATGCTCTGCATGGAGGCACTGAACACTCCCCATAGAGATGCATTGATTCAATGTATCTCTGTGAGGAGATAATGACTGGTGCAGCGCAACATTTTTCCACGTATGTTCAGTAGCCTCCAAATGCTATTCTATGAGAAAGCATTGGATTGGTTGAGATCATAAAGTTTGATCTCTGCCAAAGTGAAGAAAACACTTATAGCAATTCAAAATAAACAAGATAATGTAATTTTAACAGCTGTGCGACAGCATTCATGCACCATTTCAGCCCCATTAACAAACTTTTCTTAATAAGTCAATGTGGTTAGACTAAAACATTGACCATATGCACGTCTCCTTAAAATAAATACGCTCTTTTTTTATTTTGAAGCCCAATGAGTGCTTTCTTTCACGTTGGAGTAATACTTTTACATTTTTATCTTTTCCACCTCGTTATCTACACACTATGCTGGTACAATGCATTTTTAGGCTGGTATATACATTTTTTTTTTACAGGGTTGCTTTTCGTTCCAAGTCCAGCCCTGTCTTGGACCCTGGACGGGCCTGGGGGAGGAGAGATTCCTCACCTTGGCGGTACTCCCCTGGATGAACATTGCCAGGCAGTAGGTTGTGTCCACCTCACTCCTAAGATGACATACCCTGTAGGTGCTACAACACTCTTGCTTTAGCCATACCTGTTGATCAGTTCTCTCAGTTTAGCCCGAATGAGCAACTAGCCTCAGTGACACAAGTGTCAACATGTTTATTTTAAACAAGATATTATATTTTAGTTTATTTTTTTTGTAACTTGTATACGAAGCACTGATTACAATCTTCTCTTTTATTAAAAAGTGTAGTTCTTTTTCCTGGTAGTATAGCTCATAATGTGCAGCATAATGTTTAACACTGACCCTACTATAGTGTGAGCTCCATGTCTTGATTGTGGTTATCATTTATAGATGCTCTCGATGCATGCTTGTAAGAACTTTTGCTATCTGTGGTTTTCCTTGCTGAATATTATGCACGTGTACTGTCATTTGTATTTTTGAATTTGCACACCAAAATAAAAAAATGTTTACAAATTAAAAAAGAAAGCAAAATAGGTCATGAAATAAAGCCTTGTATGTATGTAGTGGGGAATCGTGATTATTATTATTATGATATTGATATAGCGCCATCAAATTCGGCAACGCTTTACAATGGGTGGACGAACAGACATGTAGTTGTAACCACACAAGTTAGACACACAGGAACAGAGTAGTTGAGGGCCCTGCTCAATGAGCTTACATTCTAGAGGGAGTGGGGTAAAATGGCACAAAAGGTAAGGATAGTATTAGACTAGTGACAGTTGCAGAAGATTAATCAGTCAGGAGCTATTTAGTACAGCAGTTTAATACGCTTTTATGAAGAAGTGGGTTTTTAACGATTTTTTGAAGGAGTGGAGACTGGGTGAGCATCTAACGGAGGAGGGAAGAGTTTCACAGGAACGGTGCAGCCATCGAGACATCTTGAAGGCAAGCATCAGAGGTGGGAGTACGGACAGAAGATAGAGATCAGCAGATCGTAAGGGCCTAGATGGGACATACTTGTGTATAAGGGAGGATAGATAGGTGGGAGCAGCATTATGTAGAGATTTGAAAAGCAAGAACCAGAATTTTAAATTGAGCTCTATATTTTATAGGAAGCCAATGTAGGGACTGACAGAAGGGTGAGGCATGGGAGGTGTGGGCGGACAGGAAGATGAGCCTCGCTGCCGCATTCATTATGGACTGTAACGGCGCAAGTTGGGAGCATGTAAGACCACTGAGAAGCGGATTACAGTAGTCAAGGCAAGAAAGGACAGTGGAATGGACCAACACCTTAGTCGCATCTGGCGATAAGTAGGGGCGGATGCGCGCAATGTTTTTGAGATGGAAATGACAGGATTTGGCGATAGATTGAACATGATGCTTGAAGGAGAGGTCAGAGTCAAAGAGAACACCTAGGCAGCGAGCCTGCATGCTGGAGCTGATGGTAGCACCGTTGACTTGGAGGGAGACAGACACAGGAGTAACAGCACTTGAGGGAGGAAAGACCAGAATTTCAGTTTTGGTCAAGTTTAGTTTAAAGAAGTGGGCAGCCATCCAGTTAGAAATAGCAGAGAGGCAGTCAGAGACACTAGTCAAGAGGGACGGGGAGAGATCAGGAGAGGACAGGTAGATTTGCGTGTCATCTGTATAGAAATGATATTGGAAGCCAAAGTAGCTATTGAGTTTACCAAGGGAGGCAGTATAGATGGAGAACAGTAGGGGACCAAGGACTGAACCTTGGGGGACACCAGCAGAGAGGAGTTGTGGAGAAGAAGCAGAGCCAGCGAAAGAAACAATGAAAGAGCGCTAGGAGAGGTAGGAGGAGCACCAGGAGAGAGCAATATCTTGTAGACCGATATTGCGGAGGATGAGAAGAAGCTGTTGATGATCAACAGTGTCAAAAGCCGCAGAAAGGTCAAGGAGAATTAGGATAGAGTAGTGACCACGAGATTTTGCAGCAAGTAGATCATTGGATACTTTGGTCAGTGCCGTTTCCACAGAGTGCTTAGTGCGGAAACCAGAAGCGGGTCTAGCAGAGAGTTGGACTCGAGGAAGTCTGTCAATCTCGCATACACAATTCTTTCAAGGATTTTGGATGCAAAAGGCAGTAGCGAGATAGGGCGATAGTTGGATGGGGAGTTAGGGTCAAAATTGGGCTTCTTTAGAATTGGGGTTACAGTTGCATGTTTGAAGCAGCATGTTTGAAGTGATGCAGCATAATACATAAACCAACCCAATTCACCCCCCAAATACTGACAGACAACGTAGTATGGATGAAACAGGCCACAACATTTATTATATGATAAATACTGTATAACACATCCATAATTTATTTTAATAATCTCTCTTCTTTTCTGTAACCAAAAAGTTAAACATAAATAACGATAACTTAACATATATAACCTAACAGATAGTGTCATACAGTGAACCCAACCGTCCTTGCCAATAAACTGACCATGAGCCTACGTACCACTTCCTCTCACCTCACCCTTCGACATAAACTCCTTTTCCTTCCAATGCTTACCACCAGCCGATCTTTTCCTCGCTCAGTGGGCACGACATAACAGGTAACCTAAGGGAGGTTGAGACCTGAAAACTTGCTCATTTCATTCCACATACTTAAACGTAACCACCTCAAACTTAATTGGCAAGGACATACCCCCGGCCACAACCCCGCTGTTTTACACCCAAGATCAGCGGGGGACCCCACCAAGATCACCCATGGCCTGTTCCACCTCTTCCTGCAAGGCTAGATTAAAGAGGTCGAACCCGACCTCCGTCAAGTGCACTCCATCCCCTCGAAATAGATTGGCCGCATCCCGCTCAAAACCCTATGGCGAACTGGAATCCCCCGAACCCACAAAACAAACCAAGAAACCCACCTATTCAATTTACGGCAGCAGCGCTCCATGGCACCCTGGTTCCAGGCGCGCTGCCAGAAGTTACAAGCAATAACCTCGGACCAAACCAGGCGTACGTCGGGAAATAGAATTAAAATGCGCGACAAGTCCCGTTTAACGGCCGATACCAAATACCATATGGGCACCAAACCCAGGTCATTTCCCCCCCTTGCTGAATAATATGCATGTGTACTGCCATTTGGATTTTGAATTTGCATACCAAAATATATATATTTTTTTTTTTTACAAATTAAAAAAGAAAGCGAAATAGGTCATGAAATAAAGCCCCCCCCTCCCCAAATGGATCACCAGGACACTCAGAACCCCCAGGAGGCTGTACAACTGAATCACGTCAGGGAGGAGCCGCACCCACCTCATGCCTCTCGTACCGAACCTCCGCTTCGGAAGACGTAAAACCCAACCGCTCGCCTCCAGGCCAGACCGCCGCCCGCTGCCTGGCCCAATAGACATAGGAGGGTCCCATGATCCAAATCTTGGGGGGAACCGAACCTGCGGAGAGAAATCAAGTCAGGAGACCAGCAGAGCGAACATAGGAAACATAACTCCCTCATTCCCACCTCCCAATTCTTTGGACCACCTGTGCTGGCATGCCAGGTCTAGAGGCCTCAGTAGCCACCTCTATATGAAACGAATGCCCCTGAACTCCCTGCCATCAATACCCAGAAATTCGAGCCCCAAACGGAACCACCCTAATAAGCTGGAAGTGAGAGAGAAAGCTACCATCCTCATGCACCAAAAGGGGGAGGGCGGGAGAAGCCGGGCATAAGGAACAATACCATCCAAAGGGAAAAAACGGGACAAATGCCGGAACCCATCAAAGTCCCTAGTCGGACCCAGTTACCCCTCCCAATGACATCGGCCTTCGAGCGCCGCTGTGAT
>OW240921.1:48993241-49022565 GCA_933207985.1 Pelobates cultripes | reverse complement strand
CTGTATAGTAACAGAGAATAGCATGTCGTGTCCTGTAAAGTAACAGAGAATAGCGTGTCGTGTCCTGTATAGTAACAGAGAATAGCGTGTCGTGTCCTGTGTAGTAACAGAGAATAGCGTGTCGTGTCCTGTATAGTAACAGGGTACAGCGTGTCGTGTCCTGTATAGTAACAGAGAATAGCGTGTCCTGTCCTGTATAGTAACAGAGAATAGCGTGTCGTGTCCTGTATAGTAACAGAGAATAGCGTGTCGTGTCCTGTATAGTAACAGAGAATAGCGTGTCCTGTATAGTAACAGAGAATAGCGTGTCCTGTATAGTAACAGAGAATAGCGTGTCGTGTCCTGTATAGTAACAGAGAATAGCGTGTCGTGTCCTGTATAGTAACAGAGAATAGCGTGTCGTGTCCTGTATAGTAACAGAGAATAGCGTGTCCTGTATAGTAACAGAGAATAGCGTGTCCTGTATAGTAACAGAGAATAGCGTGTCGTGTCCTGTATAGTAACAGAGAACAGCGTGTCGTGTCCTGTATAGTAACAGAGAATAGCGTGTCGTGTCCTGTATAGTAACAGAGAATAGTGTGTCCTGTATAGTAACAGAGAATAGCATGTCCTGTCCTGTATAGTAACAGAGAATAGCGTGTCGTGTCCTGTATAGTAACAGAGAATAGTGTGTCCTGTATAGTAACAGAGAATAGCATGTCCTGTCCTGTATAGTAACAGAGAATAATGTGTCATGTCCTGTATAGTAACAGAGAATAATGTGTCATGTCCTGTATAGTAACAGAGAATGGCATGTCCTGTATAGTAACAGAATAACGTGTCGTGTCCTGTATAGTAACAGATGATAGCGTGTCGTGTCCTGTATAGTAACAGAGAATAGCGTGTCGTGTCCTGTATAGTAACAGAGAATAGCATGTCGTGTCCTGTATAGTAACAGAGAATCAAATCCTTCTAACACCAGTCCAAGCGTAGCCCCTCCTGCATATATTGACACAATGGGGGACTGTGACAGAACCATCTGTCTGCTTATTTTAGGTGGATTCGTCTATTTCTGCCTCCTTTCGTGTAAATGGCTGTTTCTATAGCCCAGCCATACGAATGACTGTTTTTCCCAAATAAACCTGCAGAACGGACGGCCACCCAGGAGAGAAGTGTGCTGCATGTAACGGATCGCCTGGCACCCCGACTGGGTACCTCCGTTGAAAGATGCTCCTAGCGCTTCCTGAGGACTCCAAGCACTGCAGCAGACACCACAACCACCGAACCGGAGAAGCATATGAATCCTCTCAAGCATATGAATGCTGTAGACAGTTGAATAGGAACCATACGAATAGGTTTACTCTCCTAGCAGTCAAACTGGAACAGCATACAATAAATCCTTCCCCCAATAATGAGACGACACTTCACTTTGAGGGTTAAAACAGGAACTCTAGTGCTGGCACACCCAGCCTGGTTTTTATTACAATCCACAAAACATAGTACAGCCCACAGGGCGTTACAAAACAACCAATCACATCACAGTTACATCCCACATATTCCCTCCCCTTATCCTGAGAGGAAACTCAATTATACATACAGTTAAAACATACTTTCTACCCAACTTTCATAACTCCAAAACCATACATCACATTCACATAAAATTACATATTCACAATCAATCCATTCAGGGGAACAACATATTCAAAAATGGCACAAATCAGACAAGGGGTTCAAAAGTTAGTAAAAAGTCCTTTGTGACTAAATGAAGCATGGCTTTCTGGCCCAAACCAGTTTCAGAGTCTTCTATCCTGGAGAGTAATTCAATTATCTCCCAGGATAGACACAAGACTCCATTAAGCACATGGTTGCAAAAAGACACAAAACACTTTAAAATACATAAAGTCACATTTACACATAACACACAGACATTTCACATATCCCCAGATAGCTGGGATCTGAGTGCACATTATTAGATGAATGGCACTCAGATCACACAAATAAGCCTTTCTGCAGGGGAAATAAGCGGTTTAACCTGCAGGGCCATAGTCCAAAGGGAGCAGGCGAGCAACCAGGCTTCTCCAGTTCACAGTGGCGAGGTTGGTTTCGCCACACTTCTCCCCTTTACCAACTAGACTAACAGGGTATCTGACCTCCTGCCGGTCAGTGCCCTGGTTAGTCCAGCAACCCACCCACAAAACAGAAACAACAGTACAGCCCACCCACAATAACTGGTTACTACACCTGGGTAGAGGAGAACTTTGTCCATGTCCAGGTGCCTCACCACGACTGTGTGGGCAACTGTTAGGCTGCCTTGGTGGGTTGCTGAGTGTGCAGAGACCAGCGGTACTCTGCCCTGATGCCAGTGCTACCACGGAAGTAGCCTGGTGGGAGCCTGGTTGTGGGAGGGAGAGACCGACTGTCTCCCCTCTGGATACACCACTCTGTGGCTGGGGAACAGGACCGACTGTCCCTATCCCTTGTGCTGTAAGTGCAGAGACTACAGTCCCATCTGCACTGTTGGGGGGTGTAACATCTCCCCTTGCGGGGTTAGGCTGCCGCTGGAGAGAGGGTGTAACAAGCTCCTCTCTCTGAACTGTAAACTGCCGCTGGGGAGAAGGGGTATCAGGCTCCTCTCCCTGACACTCTCTCTGCTGGTGGAGAGGGGTTCCAGCTGTCTCCCCTTTCATTATTTTGTCCTGTGGTTAAAAGTAGACTGACGGTCTCGCTCCCCTGCAGGACATCTCCTGCCGCTAGGAGGAAGAGACGGCACCTTCAGCTCCCCAACACACTGCCGCTGGGGAGGAAGGACTGCACCTTCAGCCCCCTAGTACACACTGCCTGGGGAGGAAGGACTGCACCTTCAGCTCCTGGATACACTGCCGCTGGGGAGGAAGGACGGCACCTCAGCTCCCTGGGGTACACACTGCTGCTGGGGAGTGGAAGGACTGCACCTTCAGCTCCCTGGGATATACACTGCCGCTGGGGAGAAGGACGCACCTTCAGTCTCTGGGTACACACTGCTGTTGGGAGGAAGGACGGGCACCTTCAGCTCCCCTGGGGTACACATCGCTCGCTGTAGGGGAGTGAAGGACGGCACCTTCAGCTCCCCTGGGTTACACACCGCCAGAGAAGTACTGTACCAGCTCCCTGGGATACACTCTGCCGCTGGGGAGGAAGGACTACACCTTCAGCTCCCTGGCATACACACTGCCGCTGGGGAGGAAGGACTGCACCTTCAGCTCCCTGGGATACACACTACCGCTGGGGAGGAAGGACTGCACCTTCAGCTCCCTGGGATACACACTGCCGCTGGGGAGGAAGGACTGCACCTTCAGCTCCCTGGGATACACACTGCCGCTGGGGAGGAAGGACTGCACCTTCAGCTCCCTGGGATACACACTGTCGCTGGGGAGGAAGGACTGCACCTTCAGCTCCCTGGGATACACACTGCCGCTGGGGAGGAAGGACGGCACCTTCAGCTCCCTGGGACACACACTGCCGCTGGGGAGGAAGGACGACAACTTCAGCTCCCTGGGACTCCTTTTTGGCCAAATCTACTAGAGATTGCAGGTATTCTCCTACTAGTTTCCTGGCGAGCTGCACGGCTCTCTCTGGGGGGTTGGGTCCAAAGGTAGACAGCACCTCATTAACCTCTCTGTCAAACTCCTCCTGAGTGTAGTCATACGCCATGCTTGCTCTGCTGAAGTTAGTTATTTTGTAGATAGGGTCGCTGTACGGGTGCTAGCGTTGCCCTCAATTTGTAAATCCACGAACTGTGTCTCCGAGCTGCTTTACCTCGCACTAGGACGCCATCCCACCGCTACCACCAATGTAACGGATCGCCTGGCACCCCGACTGGGTACCTCCGTTAAAGGATGCTCCTAGCGCCTCCTGAGGACTCCAAGCACTGCAGCAGACACCACAACCACCGAACCGGAGAAGCATATGAATCCTCTCAAGCATATGAATGCTGTAGACAGTTGAATAGGAACCATACGAATAGGTTTACTCTCCTAGCAGTCAAACTGGAACAGCATACAATAAATCCTTCCCCCAATAATGAGACGACACTTCACTTTGAGGGCTAAAACAGGAACTCCCTGTACTGTCACATACAGTCTCTTTTATTCCCAATCCACAAACATAGTACAGCCCACAGGGCGTTACAAAACAGCCAATCACATCACAGTTAACATCCCCACATATTCTCTCCCTATCCTGAGAGGAAACTCAATTATACATACAGTTAAAACATACTTTCTACCCAACTTTCATAACTCCAAAACCATACATCACATTCACATAAAATTGTTATATATTCACAATCAATCCATTCAGGGAACAAATATATTCAAAAATGGCAATAAATCAGACAAGGGGTTCAAAAGTTAGTAAAAGTCCTTAGATCAATGAAGCATGGCTTCCTGGCCTAAAACCAGTTTCAGATTATCCTGAGATAAGTAATTCAATTCATTCCAGGACAGACATGACTCCATTAAGCACATGGTTGCAAAAAGACACAAAACACTTTAAAATACATAAAGTCACATTTACACATAACACACACACATTTCACATATCCCCAGATAGCTGGGATCTGAGTGCACATTATTAGATGAATGGCACTCAGATCACACAAATAAGCCTTTCTGCAGGGGAAATAAACGGTTTAACCCGCAGGGCCATAGTCCAAAGGGAGCAGGCGAGCAACCAGGCTTCTCCAGTTCACAGTGGCGAGGTTGGTTTCGCCCACACCGCTGGTTAACCATTGATCCCAATTAGAACGTTGTGGTTAACCGCAGTCACTCTCAATTAAACCGGACTAGGTGGTCAGCCGTTTCAGTATGTCGAACATTCACGCAGGCAGCGCCATTTTAAACCACGCCAAAGCCCAGCTGTGTTTGGCTCTCATTTCTATGGAACTAAAACGGACACTTTTCTGCCGAATAACGGGCTGAAACAACGGAACGTTTTGCTGCCTCCACCTAAAGCATAATGTAATAATCGGGTCGCCGGGAGGTTTGAAGCATATGAAATGACTTAACCCAGATAACCTTCCCATGGAGTCATTCGTATACCGAAAGACTGTAAGAACTTTGACTCCATGGCGATTGAACTATGTGTGTGGGATCTGAGCGCTATTCGCTAATAATATGCACTCAGATCCAGGCTATCTGGGGATATGTGATACGAATGGGAAATGTTCGGTTATTTTAAAGTTATGCATTTTTATGTCTTTTATGATTTTATATTTAAAATGGCGACTGGCTTTGTCCTGGAGATAATTGAGTTACTTGGTAATTATCTCCAGGGCAGAGGGGAGGGAATCATAATGCACTGTGGGTAAAATCTGTGACTGTGTGTCTGGAATGTCCCCATATCTGTCTGTCATTTAAGTTTCCCATTTGGTCCCCTAGGGGAGTGTCCACCAAGTGGGAAACCTGCATAAATATGGGCAGGTAGCCCACAGTAAAGCCAGATCCTGTTTGACCCTCAATGCAGAGCTTCTGTCTCGTTATTGGGGGATTTCTTCTTCACGTTTAGAGACTGCTGGATGGAACGAAAGCCGCTTGGTGAATATTGTGGTTCGGCGGCTAGCAGCAGTTCGTGTATTGCCGTTCGGGAGTTTGGAGCCGTTCACGGATCCCAGTTGGGAGATTGCCGCCTCCCCTGCATTTGGTTCGTGCACTACAGGTTAGGCGAACGGAGTTACTGATATTGCAGCCGGGGAAGGTCTACTAAACGGCGGTTTTGCCTAAAGACAGTGGAAGTGTCTTAACAGGGACAATGGTGGTTAATTCCATCATTATTAAGTGATCCAGAAAGTGGTGGCTTTGCACATTTATGGTGTTTTTTCTGTTAGAAAAGGTAGCGGCAATATTCATAAATCTGTTGCGTTGGTGAATAAATGGCACATATTCAAAAATGATGCTTAGGGCCAGGGCCGGACTGGGCATAGAATTCGGCCCGGGCATTTATTAAGCACAGCGGCCCACTGAGAAGGGGGTGTGACCAGAGAGGGTGTGTTTTGTCCCCCGCAATGACAAGCATGTCACCTCTCAAAGTGAGCATGTTGGTTCAATGTTCGCCCAGATAATCTCCCTGCTAGTAGGGGTACTCGGTCTGCATCGTTAATCTCATGCAGCAAACAGTCTCTCGAAGTCCTGTAAATAGTCGTCAACGCCACCGTCTGCCTCCACATAGCTTTTAAAGGCTTGATATGGGATTTTGGCTTTCCCTGGGAAAATATGGACTGGCGTTGCGGCTCTTTCTCCGGCTTGCTGTTCCCTTGCGTTCTCCTGGACATGATGTACTCCTGTACATCACCGAAAAGCCTGTCAACCATCTCTGCAGATGGGGGTTCAGGGAATAAAGCCATTCGTGCTCGGAATTCGGCTGTAAATTCGTGGGTTTCTCCCTCCATTTGAGGTGCTGCAGCAGCTGCGGCTCTGTCTCCTTCCATGAGCTCTGTAATTAGGACAGCCTTTGCCTTGTTACTGGCGATTGCTCCTCTTGCTTCCAGCAGCTCCTTTAATGTGCTCCGTTTTAGCAGGGCGCAATTTGTTCCCATTCACCGGCTGTTCGTGAGGTTTATTCAAATGAGCTAATTCCCAAATGGCTGCTCCTTGATTCGCTTTAAAATCTGCCGAACGTTGCTTTGCTGTGTAGATTCAATCCCATCGCTTGCCACCAATTGTAGCGGAGAGGTAGTATAATCCACGATATCTCCACTGGGTAACAGGAACAACAAAGGATAATCCAGGCAAAGGATAATCCAGGGGAATCAGCATACAATAATCCAAACAGCACTGCAGTAACCCTTCCTTCCCAAGAACTAGACGACACATAGGCTGGGAGTCAACTGAGGTCTTTTAATTCAGCTCCACAATTTATACAAGTCCCCATGCAAGGGATTTCCTGAGTCCCCTCCCAGGCGCATTCCCAGAGGGGACTACATGGGGGACTTACAATACAGGGCATTTATCCCATCAAGCACTGCTGCACGAGAGGGATCCTCCCACAGGAATGTACCGTTAAGTGGATTATCCCTCCGTGCAGCAGAACTCACCGCCGCCGCATGGTCGGTAGTCGAACGACGGCCACCCAGGAGAGCCTCTAATTACCGATTGCAACATTGTTGCAATCGGTTAATAGGCACCACACGCCTCTAAGTGTGTGGGCTATTAAATGATATGTTGTTCGGTTCCCGAACGGCCCGCAAAGGTGCCGTTCGTGAAACGAAAGGAATCAGCTATCTGCGTTCGGCAGATAGCCCAGGCAGGCAATACATGATTAACATTGTATTACATTACACGCTATAACACACAATAGGAATCCCATACCGGCAACCCTTAAAGAGACAGTACAAAATAATGTCCAAGTGGCTAGGTTTGCCACAGTCCTCTCTGCCTATTCCTCTGCAGCTCTCCTTCCAGGCAGGTATCGTCCCCTCTGCCTATTCCTCTGCAGCTCTCCTTCCAGGCAGGTATCGTCCCCTCTGCCTATTCCTCTGCAGCTCTCCTTCCAGGCAGGTATCGTCCCCCTCTGCCTATTCCTCTGCAGCTCTCCTTCCAGGCAGGTATCGTCCCCTCTGCCTATTCCTCTGCAGCTCTCCTTCCAGGCAGGTATCGTCCCCTCTGCTTATTCCTCTGCAGCTCTCCTTCCAGGCAGGTATCGTCCCCTCTGCCTATTCCTCTGCAGCTCTCCTTCCAGGCAGGTATCGTCCCCTCTGCCTATTCCTCTGCAGCTCTCCTTCCAGGCGGGTATCGTCCCCTCTGCAGCTCTCCTTTCAGGCGGGTATCGTCCACTCTGCAGCTCTCCTTCCAGGCAGGTATCACCCCCTCTGCCTATTCTGCTGCATCTTTGCTTACAGTGTTTATAGTTATTGCCTTTACAAAGGCAATGAATGCTCTCAGGCATAGCTCTTTTGATTTATCCCAGGGCTAAAAGGATCCTTACACTGGGATCCTTACAAATCTACACAGGACACATGTTGCAAATGGAACTAACATACAAAACTTAATTTTTCTTGGTACTAGCCGATCTGTTAATTACATATAGATTACTGTAACAATTCAATAAAAATGCAGAGTCAAATCACATTAGACAACATACAGGAACTTATAATAACATAATGACATATTTACAACGAGGTTGGAAAGACAATAAGCAACAGAAAATATTTCTCCGCCTGCAAGATTAGCAATATGTAAATCTACCCAAATATGCAAATTAGCGAGGCTTGCTATTCAGGTAGTGCATACAGTGGTTGCTAGATACTTGCAACCAACAGCTCCACAGCCAAATCCACCAAGTTGATTGCAAGCATTATCAAGAAAGGAGAGCAAACTAACATTTAACCCCAAACAACCATATCACACACATACCCTGCACCCACAATGGACACAGGGTGACGTAAACATAGGACTCATCCAGATACCTAATTTCATTGTCCATCTTAAGCTCTCCGTAATGGTGACTGCCATCACAATACGGGGTTAATACAGCATAGTGTGCAGTTAATATAGCATGGTTAGGGGTTAATACAGCATAATGTGCAGGTAATATAGCATGGTTAGGGGTTAATACAGCATAATGTGCAGTTAATATAGCATGGTTAGGGGTTAATACAGCATAGTGTGAAGTTAATATAGCATGGTTAGGGGTTAATACAGCATAGTGTGAAGTTAATATAGCATGGTTAGGGGTTAATACAGCATGGTGTGAAGTTAATATAGCATGGTTAGGGGTTAATACAGCATGGTGTGAAGTTAATATAGCATGGTTAGGTTAGTTACATAATGTGCAGTTAATATAGCATGGTTAGGGGTTAATACAGTATAATGTGCATTATAGCATGGTTAAGGGTTAATACAGCGTAATGTGCAGTTAATATAGCATGGTTAAGGGTTAATACAGCATAGTGTGCAGTTAATATAGCATGGTTAGGGGTTAATACAGCATAATGTGCAGTTAATATAGCATGGTTAAGGGTTAATACAGCATAGTGTGTAGTTAATATAGCATGGTTAGGGGTTAATACAGCATAGTGTGCGGTTAATATAGCATGGTTAAGGGTTAATACAGCGTAATGTGCAGTTAATATAGCATGGTTAGGGGTTAATACAGCATAATGTGCAGGTAATATAGCATGGTTAGGGGTTAATACAGCATAATGTGCAGTTAATATAGCATGGTTAGGGGTTAATACAGCATAATGTGCAGTTAATATAGCATGGTTAAGGGTTAATACAGCGTAATGTGCAGTTAATATAGCATGGTTAAGGGTTAATACAGCATAGTGTGCAGTTAATATAGCATGGTTAGGGGTTAATACAGCATAGTGTGCAGTTAATATAGCATGGTTAGGGGTTAATACAGCATAATGTGCAGTTAATATAGCATGGTTAGGGGTTAATACAGCGTAATGTGCAGTTAATATAGCATGGTTAAGGGTTAATATAGCATGGTTAAGGGTTAATACAGCATAGTGTGAAGTTAATATAGCATGGTTAGGGGTTAATACAGCATGGTGTGAAGTTAATATAGCATGGTTAGGGGTTAATACAGCATGGTGTGAAGTTAATATAGCATGGTTAGGGGTTAATATAGCATGGTTAGGGGTTAATACAGCATAATGTGAAGTTAATATAGCATGGTTAAGGGTTAATACAGCATAGTGTGCGGTTAATATAGCATGGTTAGGGGTTAATACAGCATAGTGTGCGGTTAATATAGCATGGTTAGGGGTTAATATAGCATGGTTAGGGGTTAATACAGCATAATGTGCAGTTAATATAGCATGGTTAGGGGTTAATACAGCATAGTGTGAAGTTAATATAGCATGGTTGGGGGTTAATACAGCATAGTGTGCAGTTAATATAGCATGGTTAAGGGTTAATACAGCATAATGTGCAGTTAATATAGCATGGTTAAGGGTTAATACAGCATAGTGTGAAGTTAATATAGCATGGTTAGGGGTTAATACAGCATAGTGTGAAGTTAATATAGCATGGTTAGGGGTTAATACAGCAAATGTGCAGTTAATATAGCACGGTTAGGGTTTAATACAGCATAATGTGCGGTTAATATAGCATGGTTAGGGGTTAATATAGCATGGTTAGGGGTTAATACAGCATAATGTGCAGTTAATATAGCATGGTTAGGGGTTAATACAGCATAGTGTGAAGTTAATATAGCATGGTTGGGGGTTAATACAGCATAGTGTGCAGTTAATATAGCATGGTTAAGGGTTAATACAGCATAATGTGCAGTTAATATAGCATGGTTAAGGGTTAATACAGCATAGTGTGTAGTTAATATAGCATGGTTAAGGGTTAATACAGCATAGTGTGAAGTTAATATAGTGAAAGAAGTTAATACAGTATAGTGTGAAGTATTATAGTATGGTTAGGGGTTAATACAGCAAATGTGTAAAGTTATTATAAATGTTAGGGCGTAATACAGCATAATAAAAGTAAGTTAATATAGCATGGTTAGGGGTTAATACAGTATAGTGTGTAGTTAATATAGCATGGTTAGGGGTTACAGCATAGTGTGAAGTTAATATAGCATGGTTAGGGGTTATTACAGCATAATGTGCAGTTAATATAGCATGGTTAGGGGTTAATACAGCATAATGTGCAGTTAATATAGCATGGTTAGGGGTTAATACCGCATACTGTGCAGTTAATATAGCATGGTTAGGGGTTAATACAGCATAATGTGCAGTTAATATAGCATGGTTAGGGGTTAATATAGCATGGTTAGGGGTTAATACAGCATAGTGTGAAGTTAATATAGCATGGTTAGGGGTTAATACAGCATAATGTGCAGTTAATATAGCACGGTTAGGGGTTAATACAGCATAGTGTGAAGTTAATATAGCACAGTTAGGGGTTAATACAGCATAGTGTGAAGTTAATATAGCATGGTTAGGGGTTAATACAGCATAGTGTGAAGTTAATATAGCATGGTTAGGGGTTAATACAGCATAGTGTGAAGTTAATATAGCATGGTTAAGGGTTAATACAGCATAATGTGCAGTTAATATAGCATGGTTAGGGGTTAATATAGCATGGTTAGGGGTTAATACAGCATAATGTGAAGTTAATATAGCATGGTTAGGGGTTAATACAGCATAGTGTGCGGTTAATATAGCATGGTTAGAGGTTAATACAGCGTAGTGTGAAGTTAATATAGCATGGTTAGGGGTTAATACAGCATAGTGTGAAGTTAATATAGCATGGTTAAGGGTTAATACAGCATAATGTGCAGTTAATATAGCATGGTTAGGGGTTAATACAGCATAGTGTGAAGTTAATATAGCATGGTTAGGGGTTAATACAGCATAGTGTGAAGTTAATATAGCATGGTTAGGGGTTAATACAGCATAGTGTGAAGTTAATATAGCATGGTTAGGGGTTAATACAGCATAGTGTGAAGTTAATATAGCATGGTTAAGGGTTAATACAGCATAATGTGAAGTTAATATAGCATGGTTGGGGGTTAATACAGCATAATGTGCAGTTAATATAGCATGGTTAAGGGTTAATACAGCATAGTGTGTAGTTAATATAGCATGGTTAAGGGTTAATACAGCATAGTGTGAAGTTAATATAGCATGGTAAGGGTTAATACAGCATAATGTGCAGTTAATATAGCATGGTTAGGGGTAATACAGCATAATGTGCGGTTAATATAGCACGGTTAGGGTTTAATACAGCATACTGTGCAGTTAATATAGCATGGTTAGCGGTTAATATAGCATAGTGTGAAGTTAATATAGCATGGTTAGGGGTTAATACAGCATAGTGTGCAGTTAATATAGCATGGTTAGGGGTTAATACAGCATAGTGTGCAGTTAATATAGCATGATTAAGGGTTAATACAGCATAATGTGAAGTTAATATAGCATGGTTAAGGGTTAATAAAGCATGGTTAGGGGTTAATACAGCATAGTGTGAAGTTAATATACCATGGTTAGGGGTTAATACAGTACAGTGTGCAGTTAATATAGCATGGTTAGGGGTTAATACAGTAGGTGTAATGTGTCACACAGACATTGCTGTAAAAATGCTTTAATCAATTATTACCCATTATGTCTGAATAATGATATTTTTTGGTTCCTTTTCCTGATGTAGAGAAGCCGGGCAGTTGTCCTTTGGACGTGGATTACCCACGATGTGACTCGGTGAATGTAAACAATTTGAAGAACGAATGTTGGACAGAGAGAGACTGCAAGGGGGACAGAAAGTGCTGCTTTTCTGGCTGTCAGAAACAGTGCCTCCTGCCTCTGAAAGGTGTGGAACCTGACACATAAAACGTACTACTGCCATGTTTGGAATGGTCTGAATGTCACTTATTGACACAATAGTCTATAGTGTACATAATGTAACAAAGCACTAAAATGTGACAAGCTGAGAATGCCTATCTAGCATTAATGTTGTCTATGTACTATATTGTTAAAGTATTGTAGCCGTATTAGTCCAGTGATGTAGATGTAAAAAACAGATAACATTTGTATTTTGTAATACTATTTTCTATCAAACCTGTGTCTTATCTGCGCGTATGTCGCTCTAACCCCTTTATCACAACTCAACTTTGAATCCAATGTGTCGTCTTGCTCAGAAATGCTTTAGACTTGAGAAAGCGAGGTTCTCCAGAAAGCTTGCCACTAAAAAAATGTTGTTAGTTCAATCAAAATGATATTACAAATTGTATCTGTTTTTTACATCTACTATATAGTTACATAGTAAAATAGACTGAAATGGTGTAAACGCCACCAATTTCAGCCGATCACCTACCGGTTACTATTGCTGCTGTTGTAACCAAAAGAAAGTGATTTCCAATTTTCTCACAAATTGAGGAACAAAATCCTTGACTGTAAAATGTCCGATTTCTCCTTGGATCAACCAGCTTTTACCCCACATATTAAATATTGTATTCTTGAATATTCTGCATCTGAAAATCCTTACAAAACATAATTTTGAATAAACATTTTAAACAGAGAATTCCTCACGCTATATTCCTCTTCTTAACTGAAGTTGAAATGGGTGACTTTTTACCCTGTCTATAGTCCTATGAATGTACAGTTTAAAAGAGTCCTATTTGTAATGGCTTTGTTTATATTTATATAATATTATCATATCCATTCTGAGTTAACTTTTTAAAGTAAATAACAGTTTGTTTTCTTAGGCTTTCTTCATAACTAAAATCTTCAATTTCCATAATACATTTTGTAGCCCATCTGAACCCTCTTTGTAGTTCCATTACATTCGTATTTACATCAGGTGCCCAAAATTGTAATGTATACCTGAGGTGGGTTTTTCTCATTGATTTACATAGACATAGAATTATTCCATCTTTTTATACTTGACAATACCTTACTGGCCTTAACAACTGCTGCCTGACATTGTGCCTTGTCTATTGTTACTCTTAAGTCCATTTCATCTATTCTTTTCCCTAACTCAGTTTCATATAGGGTATAAGTCACTTGTGTATTCCACATCAGAAATGCACTAATTTATGTTTATCTTCATTAAATCTCATCTGCCCCCTGGCTGCCCATGACACTAATATGTCTAAATCCTTTTGCAGTAATGTTATATCCCGCTCACACTTTATTATCATACCTAGACTTTCATAATCTACAAACACTGACACAAGATCCTTTATAAACAAATTAAAGAGTAATAGACCCAGGATAAAACCCTGAGACAATCCATTCCACTCCATGAACGTGATCATTTTCCTTTTACAGCTACTCTCTGTACTGTATCTAAGCAAGTGTTCTATCCAATCACACAAGTTTCCATATAAACCAACTGCTTTTAATTTATACAGTAACCTTTTGTGTGGAACTGTATGAAATGTCTTAGCAAAATCCAAATAGATCACATCCATTAGAACATCACAATCTATATTTCTACTAAATTCTTCATAGAACACAATTTAGTTAGTTTGGCATGAACTGTCTTTCATAAAACCATAGTGATCCCTGCTAATGGTATTACTTTTCAAAATGAATTCTTGAATATTATCCCTTAACAGACCTTCAAATTATTTCACAATCACTTATGTCAAGTTAACAAGTTTGTAGTTTCCGGGTTGAGCTTTTGAAACATTTTTAAATATAGGCACCACATCTGCTTTTTTTCCAATCCTCTGATTCTATTCCTGAAAGCATAGATCCTGAAATATTACAGCGATATGAATAATATTTCTACACTAAGCTCCCTAGGTACTCATGGGTGAATACCATGTAGCCCTGGGGCTTTGTTTATAATTTATTTAATTGTGGCAACACTCTGTTCAATGTTATGTCTGTGGTTAGGAAATTATTTGAAGGACTGCCAAGAGATAATATTCAGGAATTACATTTGTATGAATGATTAAGGATGTGCAATTCATTTCATTGTCTGAATTCAGAAATTTTAGAAACATAGAAACATAGAATGTTACGGCAGATAACAACCATCTAGTCTGCCCAATATTCTAAGTACTTTCATTAGTCCCTGGCCTTATCTTATAGTTAGGATAACCTTATGCCTATCCCACGCATGCTTAAACTCCTTTACTGTGTTAACCTCTACCACTTCAGCTGGAAGGCTATTCCATGCATCCACTACCCTCTCAGTAAAGTAATACTTCCTGATATTATTTTTATACCTTTGTCCCTCTAATTTTAAGTCTATGTCCTCTTGGACTAACCAAATTTCCAAACTGAGAATTAACTAATCCAAACTGAAACTAAATGTTTCTGATGCATTCGTTTTGAAAATGATACCAAATTAGGGAGTTATACCAAGCCGCAGAAAGATCAATATTAAGGAAGTGGCTTGTAATTTCGATTTTTAAGCTGTTTAGTAGATCGATCGCTAATTCGGTATCCATAAATATCCCACAGAAGAAAAGCAAATCAGAGAGTTATCTACTAAAGTGAAAGATTACATTTTGGAAAAAAAGCTATTTTCAAGGTTTGATCTTTCAGCTGTTTAGTTGATAGCTCCCTAATTTGGTATCCTTAAATAGACCATGTAATCACACATAAGGATACTAAATTAAGGGACCACTATAGTGCCCTGAGGGTGCCCCCACCCTCAGGGTCCCCCTCCCGCCCGGCTCTGGAAAGGGGAAAGGGGTTTAAACTTACCTTTTTCCAGCGCTGGGCGGGGAGCTCTCCTCCTCCGATCCTCCTCCGTTCCTCCTCCTGGGCTGAATGCGCACGCGCGGCAAGAGCTGCGTGCACATTCAGACGGTCACATAGGAAAGCATTCACAATGCTTTCCCATGGACATTGCGTGCTCTCACTGTGAAAATCACAGTGAGAAGCACGCAAGTGCCTCTAGTGGCTGTCAATGAGACAGTCGCTAGAGGATTTGGGGGAAGGCTTAACCCATTCATTAACATAGCAGTTTTTCTGAAACTGCTATAATTATGAAAAAATGGGTTAACCCTAGAAGGACCAGGCACCCAGACCACTTCATTAAGCTGAAGTGGTCTGGGTGCCTAGAGTGGTCCTTTAAGGTGTTGTCTACTAAACATTAAAATGAAGGGATGGGTTTTTCTTAATGTTGCTCTTTCCGCTGTAAATAACTCCCTATTTTGCTTACGTGGGATTACCATAAGGACACCAACTACCAAATAATGGAGTTATCTGCTAAACAGTTTGGTACTTTTCTTGGTAACTTTGTGACTGACACCTTCATTCATTACCTATAGGGAATGAAGTATTTCCAAAAATAAAATAATTTCTAATGTATCGGTGTCACGATTCCACGCACAGCAGTATAATGTATCGGTGTCACGATTCCACGCACAGCAGTATAATGTATCGGTGTCACGATTCCACGCACAGCAGTATCATGTATCGGTGTCACGATTCCACGCACAGCAGTATAATGTATCGGTGTCACGATTCCACGCACAGCAGTATAATGTATCGGTGTAACGATTCCACGCACAGCAGTATAATGTATCGGTGTAACGATTCCACGCACAGCAGTATAATGTATCGGTGTAACGATTCCACGCACAGCAGTATAATGTATCGGTGTAACGATTCCACGCACAGCAGTATAATGTATCGGTGTAACGATTCCACGCACAGCAGTATAATGTATCGGTGTAACGATTCCACGCACAGCAGTATAATGTATCGGTGTAACGATTCCACGCACAGCAGTATAATGTATCGGTGTAACGATTCCACGCACAGCAGTATAATGTATCGGTGTAACGATTCCACGCACAGCAGTATAATGTATCGGTGTAACGATTCCACGCGCAGCAGTATAATGTATCGGTGTAACGATTCCACGCACAGCGGTATAATGTATCGGTGTAACGATTCCACGCACAGCATTATAATGTATTGTTGTAACGATTCCACGCACAGCATTATAATGTATCGGTGTCACGATTCCACGCACAGCAGTATAATGTATCGGTGTCACGATTCCACGCACAGCAGTATAATGTATCGGTGTAACGATTCCACGCACAGCAGTATAATGTATCGGTGTAACGATTCCACGCACAGCAGTATAAAGTATCGGTGTCACGATTCCACGCACAGCAGTATAATGTATCGGTGTAACGATTCCACGCACAGCAGTATAATGTATCGGTGTAACGATTCCACGCACAGCAGTATAATGTATCGGTGTAACGATTCCACGCACAGCAGTATAATGTATCGGTGTAACGATTCCACGCACAGCAGTATAATGCATCGGTGTAACGATTCCACGCACAGCAGTATAATGCATCGGTGTCACGATTCCACGCACAGCAGTATAATGCATCGGTGTCACGATTCCACGCACAGCAGTATAATGCATCGGTGTCACGATTCCACGCACAGCAGTATAATGCATCGGTGTAACGATTCCACGCACAGTTTAATTTATTATTTTTGTAGTGCTGATGTTATGTGTTTTATGTTCATATGTGGAGAGTAATGTGTAGGCCAAGCTTTGAGATGCAGTTACTTAATAACCGTCACGTAATTTTATAATATTTCATATTATTACTATTTTTTTTAAATATTTTTTTTACTGACTTTACCATATTGCAAACAATCTAAAGACAATTAAAATGACTAACAGCTAATAACCATATAGCGGGTGATTTGTTAATATAAATTAACTGGCAATTATTGAAATAATAAACTAAAACACATTGTCTTAACAGTGGAAATTAATCCCAGAATTCTAAACAGAAATTTTAGTTAGAAAAAGTCAGAAATTCCCAAACTTTTTAATTTTTTATCAATTTTTCCAATCCTCAGTTTAGTGTGTAACTGATGTTTTTGTGTGTTTATTAGTCCGTCTTTCTGATGACATTTTTCTCCAGTTTGGTCTCAGCGTTAAGTCATCATTAAGTTGTGTTTAATTGATTTATTCCATTAGAATTGGCTGAGGTTATATATCGATCTATCTCAGACCCAAACATGATGCTCTTTCCCAAAAACATGAATTAATCCAATAATCTGGGGCGGAATGAAAATGAAAGCGTCTCTACTTGTCTTCCTCTGCTGTGTAGGAAACCTTGATCCCATTCATTATTCTAGCTTTCATGTTACTGTAAGAATAAAGAAAACATAAATATGTTCAAAAAGTGTGACTTGCTGGAATTTTACCGTTTAGGCCCAAATAGCTCAATGTGAAAATTCTCAGTTTTAGCAGCCCGGCAAAAATGGGATAAAATATCAGTTCTTGGAATTCCCACTTTATTTTTTATCATTGTTAAATTATGTGGATCTTTAGTAAATCCTTCTTATATTCAGCCCCAATAGAATTGTCCAGTATCCGCCTATTTACAGAAAAACAAGGAAGTCTGAATTCTGCCGGATTCAGTTGTATGTGAGTTTTAGTAATATTGTGAATCTTCCGGGTCCTATAATTAGTGCAGGATTTGGGTGTGAAATACTGATTATAATCCAGACACCGAATGCATCCTGGCGATTGCTGCAGATCGCTCGGGCCGGAGTTGGTTTTAGTAAATATGAGAATTGCCTTTAATATCCGCTGTTTAGTGAATAATCCTGCAGGTGTCCATTCTGGAACACAAGATGAGAACAGAAATAAATTATAAAATGTTCAATTTACTGAATATCGAATTTATCTTGGAATGTTTGTATTTACTGTCACCTGAATAACCTGCTCTCATCCTACAGCTAAGCTGGACTCCTGTCCTTCCTATGATCCCTCCATATGTGCACGCATCCGCCTTTTACCCAGTAACTGCCATATGGACAACCAATGCCAATGAACTGAAAGATGTTGCTGTTTCTGCACTCGTTCCTATTGCAATGCGACAGTGACTGGTGAGTGTGGCTCCATGCTGCCCCCTGTGGATTACAGTGTCAGCGCATGTCAGGATTCCCCTTGCAATCAGTTACATCACTAAGTGTCACCATTTATGACAAAAAAAAACCAACCTAAGACAGATTTGTGATAGTGGGTGAAACAATTGTCTTTCTACACCAAGCCCACCAAAGTACCTACCAATAAGAAATAAAATGTCTATTGCTGGCTATGATTGCAGAAGCAAACCAAATCACGACAAATAAACACCAAGGATGCCGGTGAAAATCCAGCAAGAATAGCTCCATGTTATGTATCACTGCCTTTCATTGCCCCCAATAACTGCTTGACCTCAACTATACCCCACAATAGGCAATCCAAACCGCAGCTTTAGTGCCAGAACTTTATCATCTCCCCAACTCCACCGGAAGAAGGTTCACCTGCAGAAAGGTTGGCCAAACACCACTGGCAGTCACTAACTTCCTTGATATCTTATCAATATTGGCCTCCATTTAATATAGTTAGATAAGCGTTTCAAATGATTTTTTTTTATTTATTTTTTTAATATTAAACTGTCAAGATATATCATATGTAAAAAAAAAAAATCAAGTTCTGTTCTGAGTTAGGTGGTTCTCTCAAGTTTAGAACTAAAGTCCAGACATTGAATGATTTGGGTGCCTCAGACAAGTTATAAGGTTCCATAGATAATCTCCATGTTTTATATTGTTTATACTGTGCATGTGTGTCTGAGATACTAACAGACGATCTCGGTTACAGTGAAATCTGGATTTTGTCCTTCTAAAAAGTCAGACAATGTGGCAGCTACTGAAGAATCCTTAGTCAAACCGTTTCCCAAACCAAAATGTCAGAGCGACAAGGACTGTTCTGGACTAATGAAGTGTTGCGGTGGGAGATGTGTAAAGCCAATAAAAGGTAATATTATTAGATAAAGCTGTTTATTTATTCAAACACGGAAATTACCATCCTGACAAAAATCCCACAGAGTCCCTGCATCTCTTAAATAAATGTATACATTAATTCAGACACAATTCGACGTAGACACTGTTTACTCACTAAACTGATAATGCAAAGTAGATTTATAATTTAAGGAAACGTAGCCTTTTAACAATATAATTTATTGGACTGATTATGTAGCAGGAACCTGACTCATTAATTTAAGACATTTAGGGGATAATCTCTGAACGTTTCCCAGAATTAAACTAAATAAAAACCAAAATTGCAGTTTTAAAGGGACACTCTGGGCACATCAGCTCATTGAAGTGTCCTGGGTGCAATGTCACATGTCCCTTAACCCTGCAGAGGTAATTATTGCACTTTTGGGAAATAATTGAATAATGCTTTCCTATGGGGAAATCCCAATGTGAGCGTGGCCATTGCTGCGCATGCGCATTAAGTCTCCCCAGCCGGCTGATGTTGGCGGGGGAGGAGCGTGGGTGGACATCGCCGTGGGACATCGCTTCGGAGGGGGCGAGGGATGGCGGCACTGAAGGATTATATAGTGTCAGGAAAACAGCTTTGTTTTCCTGGAACTATAGGATCCCTTTAGGCCAGATTAGAAGATTTCACCTGAATTTGGCCGTTTGGAGTTTAGTAAATAACCCCCAATATATCGGCATTGATATGAATGAAGCCAGTTAAAGGGAAACTCTCACTTCTTTAGAATTTACACCATTTAAAAAAACACTGTAAATTACCTAGAACTTGTGCTAATCTTTTCTTAATAAGATTCTCAATTTTCTTAAATTTACCTAAAACATTTAACAAATGACACTAGTTAATACAGGAAGTAAATCAGGATTCAGGACAAGTTACTGGAAACCATCTTCCTTTTGTCTCTCGGATACTTTATGGACAGGTGTTTTCTGACTGTCGCTGCATCATTTTCCATTATATAATAATTTGACCAGACTCTGAGATGTACTACACTGGGCAGAGGATGATGGGTGTTATAATAACACAGGTATGTCCTTGTTATATGTTAAAAGTATTCCGTGTCCTTCTCTACAGAGCACGCCGGCTTCTGTCCAATCAACGAGGAGATATCTTGCATTATAACGCCAGATAAACCACTCTGCAGCACTGACGCGGATTGCAAGAAGAACGAGAAATGCTGTCTGTCTAAATCTAAAAACCGCATGCAGTGTGTACCGGCATTGAAAGGTAAATCCTAGGACCAGCACTGGCTAATGGCACACTTACTGAGTATACTGGGCTAATGGCACACTTACTGGGTACACTGGGTAATGACACACTTACTGAGTACACTGGGTAATGACACACTTACTGGGTACACTGGGTAATGACACACTTACTGGGTACATTGGGTAATGGCACACTTACTGGGTACACTGGGTAACGGCACACTTACTGGGTACACTGGGCTAATGGCACACTGGGTACACTGGGCTAATGGCACACTTACTGGGTACACTGGCTAATGGCACACTTACTGGGTACACTGGGTAATGGCACACTTACTGGGTACACTGGCTAATGGCACACTTACTGGGTATACTGGGCTAATAGCACACTTACTGGGTACACTGGGTAACGGCACACTTACTGGGTACACTGGGTAACGGCACACTTACTGGGTACACTGGGTAACGACACACTTACTGGGTACACTGGGCTAATGGCACACTTACTGGGTACACTGGGCTAATGACAGACTTACTGGGTACACTGGGTAATGACACACTTACTGGGTACACTGGGTAATGACACACTTACTGGGTATACTGGGTAATGGCACACTTACTGGGTACACTGGGTAATGACACACTTACTGGGTACACTGGGTAACGGCACACTTACTGGGTACACTGGGTAATGACACACTTACTGGGTACACTGCGTAATGACACACTTACTGGGTACACTGGGTAATGGCACACTTACTGGGTACACTGGGTAATGACACACTTACTGGGTACACTGGGTAATGGCACACTTACTGGGTACACTGGGTAATGGCACACTTACTGGCTACACTGGGCTAATGGCACACTTACTGGGTACACTGGGTAATGGCACACTGGGTACACTGGGTAATGGCACACTTACTGGGTACACTGGGTAATGGCACACTTACTGGGTACACTAGGTAATGGCACACTTACTGGGTACACTGGGTAATGACACACTTACTGGGTACACTGGGTAATGGCACACTTACTGGGTACACTGGCTAATGGCACACTTACTGGGTACACTGGGTAATGACACACTTACTGGGTACACTGGGTAATGACACACTTACTGGGCACACTGGGTAATGACACACTTACTGGGTACACTGGGTAATGGCACACTTATTGGGTACACTGGGTAATGACACACTTACTGGGTACACTGGGTAATGACACACTTACTGGGTACACTGGGTAATGGCACACTTACTGGCTACACTGGGTATTGGCACACTTACTGGCTACACTGGGCTAATTGCACACTTACTGGGTACACTGGGTAATGACACACTTACTGGGTACACTAGGTAATGGCACACTTACTGGGTACACTGGGTAATGACACACTTACTGGGTACACTGGGTAATGACACACTTACTGGGTACACTGGGTAATGGCATACTTACTGGGTACACTGGGTAATGACACACTTACTAGGTACACTGGGTAATGGCACACTTACTGGGTACACTGGGTAATGACACACTTACTGGGTACACTGGGTAATGGCACACTTACTGGGTACACTGGGTAATGACACACTTACTGGGTACACTGGGCTAACGGCACACTTACTGGGCACACTGGGTAATGACACACTTACTGGGTACACTGGGTAATGGCACACTTACTGGGCACACTGGGTAATGACAGACTTACTGGGTACACTGGGTAATGACATACTGGGTACACTGGGTAATGGCACACTTACTGGGTACACTGGGTAATGACACACTTACTGGGTACACTGGGTAATGACACACTTACTGGGTACACTGGGTAACGGCACACTTACTGGGTACACTGGGTAACGACACACTTACTGGGTACACTGGGTAATGACACACTTACTGGGTACACTGGGTAATGGCACACTTACTGGGTACACTGGGTAATGACAGACTTACTGGGTACACTGGGTAATGGCACACTTACTGGGTACACTGGGTAATGGCACACCCTACCAAGTACACTGGGTACGACACACTTACTGGCACACTGGGTAATCCACACACTTACTGGGTACACTTGCACCCACCACACTTACTGGCACACTGGGTAACGGCACACTTACCGGGTACACTGGGTAATGACACACTTACTGCACACTGCGCACGACACACTTTACTGGGTACACTGGGTAATGGCACACTCTACTGGGTACACTGGGTACGACACACTTACTGGGTACACCGGGTAATGGCACACTTACTGGGTAACACTGGGCTAATGACACACTTACTGGGTACACTGGGTAATGACACTAACTGGTAATGGCACACTTACTGGGTACACTAGGTAATGGCACACTTACTGGGTACACTGGGTAATGACACACTTACTGGGTACACTGGGTAATGACACACTTACTGGGTACACTGGGTAATGGCATACTTACTGGGTACACTGGGTAATGACACACTTACTAGGTACACTGGGTAATGGCACACTTACTGGGTACACTGGGTAATGACACACTTACTGGGTACACTGGGTAATGGCACACTTACTGGGTACACTGGGTAATGACACACTTACTGGGTACACTGGGCTAACGGCACACTTACTGGGCACACTGGGTAATGACACACTTACTGGGTACACTGGGTAATGGCACACTTACTGGGCACACTGGGTAATGACAGACTTACTGGGTACACTGGGTAATGACATACTGGGTACACTGGGTAATGGCACACTTACTGGGTACACTGGGTAATGACACACTTACTGGGTACACTGGGTAATGACACATGTGACAGAACCATCTGTCTGCTGGATTTTTGCCCGTTCGTCTGTTTGTCCCCGTTCGTATGAATGGCTGGTTTCTATAGCCCAGCCATTCGAATGACTCTTTTGTCCCGAACAAATCTGCCGAACGAACGGCCACCCAAGTGAGGAGTGTGCTGCAGGTTAACGAAGTGATCACCATTAGAACGTTGTGGTTAACCGCAGACACTTCTCAGTTAAACCGAACTCAGGGTGGTCGTCATTCGTATGTCGACCACGAGGCAGCGGCCATTTTAAATCATGCGAACGCTCAGCGGTGTTTGGCTCTATTTCTATGGAACGGAAAACGGACACTTTTTCTGTCGAACACCGCTGAAACAAGGGAACGTCTGGCTGCCTCCACGAAAGCATGCGAACACCGGCTGTTCGGGAGATTGAGAGCATACGAAAGACTTCACCCAGATAGCCCTCCCATGGAGTCATTCGTATACCGAAAGACTGTAAGAACTTTGACTCCATGGCGATTGAACTATGTGTGTGGGATCTGAGCGCTATTCACTAATAATATGCACTCAGATCCAGGCTATCTGGGGACATGTAATACGAATGGGAAATGTTCAGTTTTCATGTAGTTATGCATTTTTATGTCTTTTATTATTTTCTGTTTAAAATGGCGACTGTCCTTGTCCTGGAGTTAATTGAGTTACTTGGTAATTAACTCCAGGACAGAGGGGAGGGAATCAGAATGCACTGTGGGTAAGATATGTGACTGTGTGTCAAGAATGTCCTTCTATCTGTCTGTACTTTAAGTCTTCCATTTGGTCCCCTAGGGGAGTGTCCACCAGGTGGGAGACCTGCATAAATACGGGCAGGTAGCCCACAGTAAACCCAGATCTTATTTGACCCTCAATGCGGGGCTTCTGTCTCGTTATTGGGGGGATTTCTTCTTCACGTTTAGAGACTGCTGGATGGAACGAAAGCCGCTTTGGGGATATTATTGTTCGACGGTTCCTATCAGTTCGTATATTGCCGTTCGGGAGTTTGGAGCCGTTCGTGGATTTCGATCGGGAGATTGCCGCTTCCCCTGCATTTGGTTCGTGGGTTACAGAGTAAGCGAACAGAGACTGTACTGCAGCCGGGGAAGGTTTACTAAACGGCGATTTGGCTTAAAGACACGGGAGGTGTCTTAACAACACACTTACTGGGTACACTGGGTAACGACACACTTACTGGGTACACTGGGTAACGGCACACTTACTGGGTACACTGGGTAACGGCACACTTACTGGGTACACTGGGTAACGACACACTTACTGGGTACACTGGGTAACGACACACTTACTGGGCACACTGGGTAACGACACACTTACTGGGCACACTGGGTAACGACACACTTACTGGGCACACTGGGTAACGACACACTTACTGGGTACACTGGGTAACGACACACTTACTGGGTACACTGGGCTAACGGCACACTTACTGGGTACACTGGGTAATGGCACACTTACTGGGTAAACTGGGTAATGGCACACTTACTGGGTACACTGGCTAATGGCACACTTACTGGGTACTGTAACGAACCGTTTTGCACAAAAGGGGAAAAAACCGCTTAGACGATAATCCCCTTTCAGAGACAGGCACAGCTACTGTAGAATCACCAAAACTCATGAACTGAATACAAGTGAATGCTCCAAACTCCCGAACGGCATACAAGGGAATGCTCCAAACACTCGAACTGCATACAAGGGAATGGTCCAAACACTCGAACTGCATACAAGTGAATGCCCCAAACTCTCGAACTGCATACAAGTGAATGCTCCAAACCTCAACAGCATACAAGGGAATAAAGGAGCAGCACCCAAATACAGTCTAACAGGAACATACGAATTAGTTGCTACCAGACGAATAACAGGAAAAGTTCCTGCCGCTTACACTCCTGGCAATCAGTCTCTAACAGCATACAGTGAATCCCCCCAAGAACAAGACAAGGCTCCGTGTTGAGGGTCAAGCAGTGGTCTGTTTAATGAGGGCTACCTGCCCGGCTTTTATGCAGGTCTCCAACCTGGTGGACACTCTCCTAGGGGACCAGATGGGAGACTGTGACAAGGGACAGACAAGTATACAAATAGGACACACAGTCACAGTATATTCCCACAATGCATCCTGGCTTCCTCCCCTCTGCCCTGGGAGATAATTGGGAAGTAATTCAATTATCTCCCAAGACAAAGGCAAACTCCATTACACACGTGGGAACACAAAACCAGGATACAAAACCAGTATTATACTTTAAAATACATAAAGTAACATTTATTACATAAAACACAGACATGTAACATATCCCCAGATAGCTCAGGTCTGAGCGCACATTATTAGGTGAATGGCACTCAGACCACACGAATACAGTTTAATTGCCATGGAGCCAAAGTCTTTAATTCCACGAACAGGCTCCATGGCATAGCTATCTGGGTTAAAACATTCCTCCAACATAAAATACCGAATTTACATGCATTCGTTAAATCCGTACGAATTAGAACCAGGGGTTGGAGGTTCAGCGGTGCCTGCACGTAAAAGTGTCCGGGTTTGGTGCATGAAAGCCGGGCAGACAAGCGCTGGCTGCCCGGGGAGCTCCAGAACACCGCCATCATGTGGCGGCTAAGTGTAACCGCGACCACCCAGTAACAATCAATTAAGCTGCGGTTAACTGCAGCTACTGGGTGGTCAATTGCCGGCACACGCTCGTTAAGCTGCGGTTAACCGCGGCTTCAGGGAGGTAAATGGAGGGCGCACTCCAGCTTCTGGGTGGCCAATTAAGGTCGCCGGCCGGCTTCCCACGGCTCTGGGGAGGCTGAAAAGAGACTGTTTGTTTGGTAGATGGAATCTACCGAACGGCTGTGCAGAAAGGGAGAAATAAATCCTTCTGCACAGTAAAATTAACCCTTTAGCTGCCAGTCCATAATCCAAAGGCAGCAGGCGGGCAACCAGGCTCCTCCAATGCAATGTGGCGAGATTGGTTTCGTCACAGGTACACTGGGTAATGACACACTTACTGGGTACACTGGGTAATGGCACACTTACTGGGTACACTGGGTAATGACACACTTACTGGGTACACTGGGTAATGGCACACTTACTGGGTACACTGGGTAATGATGACTTACTGGCAATACCTGTAATGACACACTTACTGGTACACTGGGTAATAAGTAACACTTATTGGGTACACTGGGTAATGGCACACTTACTGGTACACTGGGTAATGCCACACTTACTTCAGTACCCGGTAATGACACACTTACTGGGTACAATTGCACCTGCACACTGACAAGTACACTGGGTAATCTATTACTGACTTACTGGGTACACTGGGTAACGACACACTTACTGGGTACACTGGGTAACGGCACACTTACTGGGTACAATGGGTAATGACACACTTACTGGGTACACTGGGTAATGGCACACTTACTGGGTACACTGGGTAATGGCACACTTACTGGTTACACTGGGTAATGACACACTTACTGGGTATACTGGGTAATGACACACTTACTAGGTACACTGGCTAATGACACACTTACTGGGTACACTGGGTAATGACAGACTTACTGGGTACACTGGGTAATGACACACTTACTGGGTACACTGGGTAATGACAGACTTACTGGGTACACTGGGTAATGACACACTTAAGTACATTGGGTAATGGCACACTTACTGGGTACACTGGGTAATGACACACTTACGGTACACTGGGCTATCGACACACTTACTGGGTACACTGTTAATGGCACACCCCATTGGGTACACTGTAATGACACACTTACTGGGTACACTGGGTTAACGCACACTTACTGGGTACACTGGGTAATGGCACACCTACTGGGTACAATGGTAATGACACACTTATTGGGTACACTGGGCTAATGACACACTTACTGGGTACAATGGTAATGACACACTTACTGCACATTGGGTAATGGCACACTTACTGGGTACAATGGGTAATGACACACACTTACTGCACACTGGCTAATGACACACTTACTGCACACTACACGGCACACTTACTGGGTACACTGGGTAATGGCACACTTACTGGCTACACTGGGTATTGGCACACTTACTGGCTACACTGGGCTAATTGCACACTTACTGGGTACACTGGGTAATGACACACTTACTGGGTACACTAGGTAATGGCACACTTACTGGGTACACTGGGTAATGACACACTTACTGGGTACACTGGGTAATGACACACTTACTGGGTACACTGGGTAATGACAGACTTACTGGGTACACTGGGTAATGACACACTTACTGGGTACACTGGGTAATGACACACTTACTGGGTACAATGGGTAATGACACACTTACTGGGTACATTGGGTAATGGCACACTTACTGGGTACAATGGGTAATGACACACTTACTGGGTACACTGGGCTAATGACACACTTACTGGGTACACTGGGTTAATGGCACACTTACTGGGTACACTGGGTAATGGCACACTTACTGGGTAATGAAACACTTACTGGGTACACTGGTTAATGGCACACTTACTGGGTACACTGTGTAGCGGCACACTTACTGGGTACACTTGGTAATGCCACACTTACTGGGTACACTGGGTAATGGCACATTTACTGGGTACACTGGGCTAATGGCAGAATTACTGGGTACACTGGGTAATGACAGACTTACTGAGTACACTGGGTAATGGCACATTTACTGGGTACACTGGGCTAGTGGCACAATTAATGGGTACACTGGGCTAATGGCACACTTACTGGGTAATGACAGACTTACTGGGTACACTGGGCTAATGGCACACTTACTGGGTACACTCTGTAATGACAGACTTACTGGATACACTGGGCTAATGGCAGAATTACTGGGTACACTGGGTAATGACACACTTACTGGGTAATGGCATACTGGGTACACTGGGCTAATGGCAGAATTACTGGGTACACTGGGTAATGACACACTTACTGGGTACACTGGGTAATGGCTCACTTACTGGGTACTGGGTAATAACTAGTGATGTCGCAAACCCGAAATTTTCGGTTCGCGAACGTCGAACGCGAACTTCCGCAAATGTTTGCGAACCGCCATTGACTTCAATGGGCATGCGAATTTTCTTTCTGGCCACAATAGGGATGGAAAAGTTGTTTCAAGGGGACTAACACCTGGACTGTGGCATGCAGGAGGGGGATCCATGGCAAAACTCCCATGGAAAATTACACAGTTGATACAGAGTCTGGTTTTAATCCATAAAGGGCAGAAATCACCTAACATTCCTAAATCACAATCAATATGGATTGACACCTGACATATGACGTATTGACACCTTGACATATGGATTGACACCTGTCCTCAGAGCCCCTGATGCACACGGACACAGAGCAGAATAGAGACTGGTCCCCTACATAGGGTCACTTGGCAGATATGGATTGACACCTGTCCTAAGGATCCCTGATACACACTGACACAGAGCAGAATAGGGACTGTTCCCCCTACATCGGGTCACTTGGCAGATATGGATTGACACCTGTCCTAAGATTCCCTGATACACACTGACACAGAGCAGAATAGGGACTGGTCCCCCTACATAGGGTCACTTGGAAGATATGGATTGACACCTGTCCTCAGAGACCATGATACACACTGACACAGAGCAGAATAGAGACTGTTACCCCTACATAGGGTCACTTGGCAGATATGGATTGACACCTGTCCTCAGAGACCATGATACACACTGACACAGAGCAGAATAGGGACTGTTCCCCCTACATCAGGTCACTTGGCAGATATGGATTGACACCGTGTTACAAACTGCTATTTGTAACGGGCCCTTTAAATGGCAAATTACCCTGCTTCCCTGGGTTGTGGAGAAGCCTATTTGCCAGCCTCCTCCCGCATGACTATGGCCCCTGGGAGATTGTGAAAATGTATGCACTTTTATTTGGTGTGTATGGCCCTTTAAGACTGTCGGTGGGCATATTGGGGCTTATGGACTCTTTATGTGACTGGTGCTGGCCCTTTAAGCACCTTTTTGGGACATCAGGAAGATTGGGACAC
>OW240921.1:48859979-48986107 GCA_933207985.1 Pelobates cultripes | reverse complement strand
AGTGTGTGTGTCTGAGTGACTGAGCGTGTGTCTGTGAGTGACAGTGTGTGTGTGTGTGTGTCTGTGTGTGACTGTGTGCTTCGGTGTATGTCTGTGAGTGACAGTGTGTGTTTGTGAGTGAGTGACTGTCTGTGTGTCTGTGAGTGATTGTATGAGTGTGTGTGCATGTGAGTGTATGAGTGTGTCTGTCAGTGTATGATGAGTGTGTTTGTCAGTGTATGAGTGTGTGTCTGTCAAATCAGTGAGGGTATGTTTGTCATTGAGTCTGTGTGTGACTATCAGTGTGTCTGTCAATGAGTGTCAATCAGTGTGGGTCTGTCAGTGTCAATGAATGAGTGTGTGTCAGATCAATGAGTCTGTGTCTGTCAGTGGCGTCTGTGTGTTTGTCATTGAGTGTGTGACTGTCAGTGTGTACAGAGTGTAGTGGAGCAGAGCGCGGTACAGGAGCTTCTGTTTCCTGTACCTGGCCAGACTGACAGGAGGTGCTCACAGAGAGAGCACTCCCTGTCAGTCCGTCCGGGTACAGAAAACTGAAGCTCCTTTAGGGGATCTGCTCCACTCGGCAATGCAACAATAGAGGTAGGAGGCACACACCAGGAAGTGTGACCACTAAAGGGGTGGGGGTGCACCAAGGGACAGGGAGGGAATGGGAGAGAAACACCAAGAGACAGGGAAAAAAGGGGGGAGGGGGAAAGGGGGGAGGGGAGAAGAACACTAAGGGACATGGAACAGAAGGGACCACTAATGGTCGAGAGGAGGGGAGAGGGGCTGGTTTAGAGGCACATAGGTGAAGATTTTGGGGGGGGGGGGGGGGAAAAATGCATCTTAAGCCTATGTACCTAAATCAGAAAGCACACCCGGCCCTGGTAATGGACCATTTTTAGCCCAAGGCAGCTCATCTCATCAGGTCTTTTTTAATCTAATGTATCGCCCAGTGTCAGTCCCTTCGGGATCCATCCCTCATTCATCTTAATAAAGGTGAGGTAATCTAGACTTTTTTGACCTAGGCGACTTCTCTTCTCAGTGACAATACCTCCTGCTGCACTGAAAGTCCTTTCTGACAGGACACTTGAAGCGGGGCAGGCCAGAAGTTCTATCGCAAATTGGGATAGCTCAGGCCACAGGTCAAGCCTGCACACCCAGTAGTGAAGGGGTTCATCGCTCCTCAGAGTGTCGATATCTGCAGTTAAGGCGAGGTAGTCTGCTACCTATCGGTCGAGTTGTTCTCTGTGGGTGGATCCCGAAGGGCTGTGGCGATTCGTAGGACTTAAAAAGGTCCGCATGTCCTCCATCAACAACACGTCTCTAAAGCGTCCTGTCCTTGCCGGCGTGGTCATGGGAGGAGGAGGATGACTTCCACCTCTCCCCCTGTTAGATTCCCGTTGTGCTGTGACATCACCCTTATACGCTGTGTAAAGCATACTTTTCAATTTATTTTGCAAATGCTGCATCCTTTCATACTTGTTGTAATTCGGTAACATTTCCGCCACTTTCTGCTTATACCGGGGGTCTAGTAGCGTGGACACCCAGTACAGGTCGTTCTCCTTCAGCCTTTTTATACGAGGGTCCCTCAACAGGCACGACAGCATGAAAGACCCCATTTGCACAAGGTTGGATGCCGAGCTACTCATTTCCCGTTCCTCCTCCTCACTGATGTCAATGAAGGTATTTTCTTTCCCCAGCCACGTACAACACCACAGGTACCAGATAGGTGACAACGAGCACCCTGGGATGCCTGTTGTGGTTGGTCTTGCTCCTCCTCTTCCTCCTCCTCAAAGCCACATTCCTCCTCTGACTCCTCTTCCTCACAATCCTCTTCCAGCGTTGCCGCAGGTCCAGCAAGCGATGCTGATAAGGCTGGTTCTGGTGGTGATGGTGACCACAACTCTTCCTCTTCCTCTTCACGCTCATCTACGGCCTGATCCAGCACTCTTCGCAGGGCACACTCCAGGAAGAAAACAAATGGTATGATATCGCTGATGGTGCCTTCAGTGCGACTGACTAGGTTTGTCACCTCCTCAAAAGGACGCATGAGCCTACAGGCATTGCGCATGAGCCTCCAGTAACGTGGCAAAAAAATTCCCAGCTCCCCAGAGGCTGTCCTAGCACCCCGGTCATACAAATATTCATTAACGGCTTTTTCTTGTTGGAGCAGGCGGTCGAACATTAGGAGTGTTGAATTCCAACGTGTCGGGCTGTCGCAAATCAAGCGCCTCACTGGCATGTTGTTTCGCCGCTGGATATCGGCAAAGTGGCCATGTAGGAACGCCTGAAATGGCCACACACCTTCCTGGCCTGCTTCAGGACGTCCTGTAAGCCTGTGTACTTATGCACAAAGCGTTGTACGATCAGATTACACACATGTGCCATGCACGGCACATGTGTCAACTTGCCCAACTTCAATGCCGCCAACAAATTTGTTCCGTTGTCACAAACCACTTTGCCGATCTCCAGTTGCTGCGCAGTCAGCCACTTTTCCACCTGTGCGTTCAGGGCGGACAGGAGTGCTTGTCCGGTGTGACTCTCTGCTTTCAAGCAAGTCAAACCCAAGACGGCGTGACACTGCCGTATCCGGGATGTGGAATAGTACCTGGGGAGCTGGGGGGGTGCCGTTGATGTGGAGCAAGACGCAGCAGCAGAAGAGGACTCAGCCGAGGAGGTTATGGAAGAGGATGGAGTAGGAGGAGTAGAGGAGGTGGCAGCAGGACTGCCTGCAAGTCGTGGCGGTGTCACCAACTCTTCTGCAGAGCCATGCATTCCATGCTTGGCAGCAGTCAGCAGGTTTACCCAATGCGCAGTGTAGGTGATATACCTGCCCTGACCATGCTTTGCAGACCAGGTATCAGTGGTCAGATGGACCCTTGCCCCAACACTGTGCCAGACATGCCATTACTTCCTTTTGCACAATCGAGTACAGGTTGGGGATTGCCTTTTGTGAAAAGAAATTTCATCCGGGTACCTTCCACTGCGGTGTTCCAATAGCTACAAATGTTTTGAACGCCTCAGACTCCACCAGCTTGTATGGTAAAAGCTGGCGGGCTAATAGTACAGACAAGCCAGCTGTCAGACGCCGGGCAAGGGGGTGACTTTCTGACATTGGCTTCTTACTCTCAAACATGTCCTTGACAGACACCTGACTGTGGGAGATGAGCAGGAACTGCTCAAGGCGAGAGACGGAGTGGCGGATAGTTGAGAGGGGGCAAGGAGGACAGCAGTGGTTGACGTGGCTGAAGATGCTGGACCAGGAGGAGGATGGCGGCTTTGAGTTTGTGTGCTGCTTGTACTCATGTGTTGATCCCATAGGCGTTTGTGATGTGCGATCATGTGCCTACGCAAAGCAGTTGTACCTAGGTGGGTGTTGGACTTCCCACGACTCAGTTTCTTTTGGCACAGGTTGCAAATGGCATCGCTGTTGTCAGAGGCAGACACACAAAAAAAATTCCACACTGCTGAGCTCTGCAATGACGGCATTCTGGTGGTGGACACAGCATGCGTTGATTGGCGTGCTGTCGGGCTGACCCCGGGTGTCGATGCATGCTGTCTGACTGTGCCACTAGCTCCTTGCGACGACCTCCCCCTGCTTCCAACTCGTCTCCTCCTCCTCCCTGTCTCCCCATCTGAACTTTCGCCCTGTTCTTCTTCTTGACGAGCGGGCACCCACGTGACATCCATGGACGCATCGTCATCATCAACCGCTTCACTTGTATCTGACAACTCAGCAAAGGAAGCAGCAGCGGGTACAACATCATCATCATCATCACACCGTACATGTGTAATGCTGCCTGATTGAGACATATCCCTGTTATCTACATCCTCTGTCAATAATGGTTGCGCATCACTCATTTCTTCAAACGGATGTGTAAATAACTCCTCTGACATACCAAGTGAAGCGGCTGTGGTACTAGTGTTGGTGGTGGCAGCAGGCGGGTGAGTGGTATCTTGAGAGGTGCCTGAAGCTAAGCTGGAGGAGAATGTTGCGTCAAGGTTCCGAGCGGAAGCTGTAGAAGATTGGGTGTCCTGTGTTAGCCAGTCAACTATGTCCTCAGAACTTTTCAAGCTCAGGGTACCTGGCCTCTGAAAACTGGGCATTATTCTAGGGCAAAAGGGAATCACAGCACCACGACCACGACGGCCCCTGCGGGGTGGCCTGCCTCTGCCCTTTCATTTTTTTTCCGATTAGTGGTACTATGCGTGCAAGCTACTGTGACACCAGATATGAGTGGCACTGTGAACTGGCAGAGGTTGGCAGAGTACACGCTGTAGGGTTGACACACCCGCTTTGAGACAACTGCTATTCAATCTATAACAGTGAAAAAATTATTTTGTTTTTAAATGCAAGCTATTGTGACACCAGTGAGTGAGTGGTGGCACTGGGCACAGTATCCACTGTGAGCCTGACACACCCGCTTTGAGACAACTAACTGCTATTCAATCTATACCAGTGAAAAAAGTTTTTTGTTTTTAAATGCAAGCTATTGTGACACCAGTGAGTGAGTGGTGGCACTGGGCACAGTATCCACTGTGAGCCTGACACACCCGCTTTGAGACAACTAACTGCTATTCAATCTATAACAGTGAAAAAAGTTTTTGGGCTTTAAATGCACGCTATTGTGACACCAGTGAGTGAGTGGTGGCACTGGGCACAGTATCCACTGTGAGCCTGACACACCCGCTTTGAGACAACTAACTGCTATTCAATCTATAACAGTGAAAAAAGTTTTTTGGTTTTTAAATGCACGCTATTGTGACACCAGTGAGTGAGTGGTGGCACTGGGCACAGTATCCACTGTGAGCCTGACACACCCGCTTTGAGACAACTAACTGCTATTCAATCTATAACAGTGAAAAAAGTTTTTGGGTTTTAAATGCACGCCATTGTGACACCAGTGAGTGAGTGGTGGCACTGGGCACAGTATCTACTGTGAGCCTGACACACCTGCTTTGAGACAACTAGCTGCTATTCAATCTATAACAGTGAAAAAGGTTTTTTGGTTTTAAATGCATGCTATTGTGACACCAGTGAGTGAGTGGTGGCACTGGGCACAGTATCCACTGTGAGCCTGATATAGAAGCTGGCAGACAACTAACTGCTATTCAATCTATTATAGTGAATTTTTTTTTAAATGCAAGCTATTGTGACACCAGTGAGTGAGTGGTGGCACTGGGCACAGTATCCACTGTGAGCCTGACACAGAAGCTGGCAGGCAGGAAACTGCAATTACATTACACAAAAAAAAAAAAAGCAGACTGATGTTCTAGCCCTAAAAAGGGCTTTTTGGGGTGCTGTCCTTACAGCAGAGATCAGATGAGTCCTTCAGGACTGTAGTGGACACTGTATACCCTAACCTAGCTATGCATTTCCCTATCTAATCAACAGCAGCTACACTTTCCCTCCTCTCACTAAGCATGCAGCTTGAGAATGAATGTAAAATGGATGCCTTCCAGTAGGTGGGAGGGTCTGCTAGGGAGGGTGTGCTGCTAATTGGCTGGAATGTGTCTGCTGACTGTGAGGTACAGGGTCAAAGTTTACTCAATGATGATGAATAGGGGGCGGATCGAACCGCGCATATGTTCGCCCGCCGTGGTGAACGCAAACATGCTATGTTCGTCAGGAACTATTCGCCAGCAAACCGTTCGGTGCATCACTATTAACAGATCCTGTTATGTGTCACTGCCAAACAACACCCCAATATGTGTTCAGCAAGATCTCCTGAGTACAGTGATACCACCCATGCATAGCCCTGTCGGGTTTTTTGATGGGCTGAAAGGCCACGTTTGGCAGGTGCGCTTATCAGTTTCCCAAATTGGAATTTTGACATGTAATCAACCTGCGCCCATGTCTCATTTGAGCCAATGTATTTTACCCCCATCAAACCATATATTTTTGAAAAGTAGACACCCTAGGGTATTTAATATGGTGGTATTTAAACACTTTTCATGCACTGAATTCTACCACCAGGCTTTGTCAAAGATTGAGTTAGTAATTGTTTTTCTGTTTTTTTCACACACATTGTACTTTAGGCATGAATTAACAGATCCTGTTATGTGTCACTGCCAAACAACACCCCAATATGTTCAGCAACATCTCCCGAGTACAGTGATACCCCCCATGTATAGGGTTGCTGGGTTGTTTGAGGGCCAAAAGGCAACAATCAGAACTTGTACATGTCAGTTTTTCAACTTGATATATAGGTATGCTTGGTCTATCTTCAGTTTGACATATTTTTGCACCCCCCAGTTAATGTTACCATCATGAGAGTATATATAGTATATATTTTTATAAAGTAGACATCAAAGGTTATAGAAGATGGGGTGTTTTGACTTCTTTCGCTCAACCATTTTGCCCCCCCAAAAAACAGAGAAAGTGTAGTGGTAATTTTTAAATTCTGTTTTTTATGCACACGTCATCTAGTTTTGGCCAGCTGGTTATGTATTACTGCAAGAAAACTTGTTAGACCAAATGTGCAGGTAGCAAATGTACATTTAGCAGCAATCTTTAAATTGACTCCTGCAAATAGAATCTAACTGGAGATTTGGGGGAAGGAAACTAACAAAAAATGGCTGCTTTCCAAAGAAACAAAAAATAAAATAAAAATTCAGGAACACTTCTTACAACTGTTCTGTGTGGTACAGTTTAAAACATGTTCCTACACACAGTCCTGGTTTCGAAGGGCAATCAGGACAGTGAAAAGGGGTGTCTGTCCTTTTCCCATTTTTAAAACAGACCCGGCAACGTTTCTGGGGGGTTTTTTTCTAGCAGTTGGCGGTAACTTAAAAATAAAATAACTGGACTCCACTTGCACCGTTGTTGGAACTTGTCCATCTCCATAAATTGTTAAAGAAATTATTTTCAACTGAAATTGGAGAAAGGTGGTTTTCCCTGGATTATATTTAAAAAAATGCAAAAATGAGTTGTGGGTTGCTATTTGTATCAGATAGATAGCCACCTTTTTATACAATGCTTTGGTTTTTCGTAAAATAAGATATGGCTGCATCAGCTGATCAGCCAAATCAACACCCCCCATGTACTTATTATACGCCCTGATGCAAACCGGTTTGGACTCTACTCTTCCCCGGACAGAGACATCTGACATGCGTTCGTCATGGATGGTGGTTAGCATGTTGACAACCTTCCTGTCCCTAAATTTTAGTGCAAGCACTTCAGCTTTGCGCCTTTTTTTTAATTTTGCCTCTATGAGAGATCGTGGAAAGTCTTTGGAATTTTTTCTGGCAGTGCCGCAGGCCAGTGTCTGTAAACCATAAATTGTTTTAAACAGACGGACACTACTATAAAAATTATCCACATAAAGGTGCTCCCTGACTGTATAGCTACCTGGATTGTTATCAATAAATTGGGTAGCATACAAATTAGTCTGGGAAGCAATCTCCTCCCAGATGGTATCCCCTAAAAATAGTTCTACATACTGCATTGGGGAGAAGCCATCCACATTAACATTAATGCCTGCGTTGGCACTAAAAGGGGGGACGTTGGGCTCTGCTAACTGTGGAGTTACCCAGTCCTCTTCCATATTCGGCGTAGCAGAGGAAGCACAGCTTCTTTCTTCAGCCGGCTCACACACAGATGACATCTTGACTAGACGTGTCAGAAAACTGACCTGGGTCAAAATCTGACACAGTGTCAGTGGCATCAGAGTCTGATGCCAAGAAGGCATATGCCTCCTGCAAGTTATACATACGCTGCATGTTTTACACACGACTTAAATTACAAACACACAAATTTTATTTTATAGTTTTCTTTTTCTTTTTTTTTTTTATAAAACAGACTAAACAGCAATCCCTAAACTAACTCCTGTCACAAAAATCTAATGGAGATTTGGGGGAAGGAAACTGACTGACTAAGACAGACCAAGACACAGATTTTTAAAACAAATTTAACCCTTTAAGGGCAAAAAAAAATACAGACAGTACAAATGCACTGCTGTAACAGATCTGGCAGGGAAGGGGTTAAAAGGTGATTTTTTTTTTTTTAAATAAAATACTGATACTTTCTGATGGTCACTGAACACTGCTGCAACAAACTATCACGATCTCTGTCTCTCTCGCCTCACAAAACGCTACAGAGGAGAGAGGGGCAGAGATCACTGTCAAAGTGAGTGTTTGTAACACCCACTTTGACAGCAGCCAATTGTGAGCGATCGCGGATCGCTCACACGCCGCAATTGGCTGTTACTATCTGCCTGGGATGTCTGGCAGATAGTTACAGTGTTATACTGGCGGGAGCGATCTTTGATCGCTTCCCGCAGCCCGTTTTTCGCTATGACGGTTCCCGACCGTCAGCGATCCAAACGGACGTTTACCGTCAGCGGTCCTGAAGGGCTTAAAAAAGAGGAAAAACTAAGTTACAATGGTTTTTAAAAAAATAGGGATTAACATTCAAATAGATCATGCGTGTGCTTGATGATATAAAATACTGAGCTATCGATACAGATTTCATAAAAAAACAAAATGGCTGATTTCACAAACAAAAAATTGTAAAAAAGTTTGGTGGTAGGTTATGGAGTGGAAATACACACATTTCTCCTGTTAAAATTTCTGGCAGCTAGATATGATTTATCCACACTGTATTACACCCACATATAATGCACCATCTGGAATTTTAAAGAGTTTACATTTTTTCCTTTATTTCCATTTCATTGGTAATAAGGACACACTATATACCTTAGAATTAGATGCAATATACCTAGATGCAATTAGATGTAATATACCTTAGAATTAGATGCAATGCGAATAACTTAAAAATAACTTATATTTTTTTTGTAATAAGATAATTCTTCTTGTTATTTGTGCTTGCCTGAATAACAAAAATCGGAATAATTAGCTTAATCTGTAAGGCAAGCTGGCACAGTAATTAAATGCCAAGGGTCAAAGTATCTTCCAACTGCCCTAATGCTTTGTTTTGTATAAACTGCTCAGAAGCAAAGTTCAGAAAATAACAATGAAATGGTGTTGAATAGAAAAAAAAATAACACTTAATTTTGAAAGAATAAAATGAATATAATATGATACAAATTATCTGGAAACAATGTTTCCTTTTCAAACGTGTATGTTTGCTGTGAAATGTATTTCTCTATGTCTGAAGGCATTTGGTAAAAGTTTCCCTTTATTTTACTTTTATTTTAACCTGTAGATTATTTTTCTGCATTAAATTTTTAAACCTACAATTTATCCCTTTGTCCTAAGTAACTTGGAAACCGCAATAAAGAGGTCTAATTGACCATATCATGGTTGCCACATGGTGAGCTGAAGAACTATATGGGTGAAACCTGTAGTAGCATAAGAGAAGGAGGGAAAGGAGAATATGTTTTATTTATTTCTCCCCCCCCTCCTGCAATTCTCCCTAAAATGGTGCTCCAAGCAGTTGTCAGGTGTACCTTTTTGGTATATATGGAAACGGTCATATGCCAAATAAAGGTTTTTCCTTCTTCCATCTTTGTGTGCAAGCTACATAATTACATCAGCAGTTCCAAGCATTATTACACCAGCAATAATTTAGTCACTATGACCATTTCATCTCATTGAATTGTTTATAAAGTCAGGATTCCCCTGTTGTTTTCCCTCCATTCAATAGTAAACAATTATCGAGCAAATGGAATGAGGCAAACACATTTTTTTTTTATTATTTTGATTTTATGAATACTGTGAGTGCAGCCTTATCTTTGAAATTGTGTGTGTATATATATATATATATACATATATATATATATATATATATATACATACATACATACATACATACACAGATAAAATTTGTATCTAAATGTACTCTCCCAATCTATAAGACAGAAAGGCTACAAACCAAAGACTATTACCAAACAAATCAACTCTGCTGTACTCCACGCACACGCCTACTACAGTACAAGTCAATGCAAAAAAACTTGCGGCAAACTGTGTCAGCACATAACACAGCACATAACAGTCACACACAACAATAAAACCTACAGCATTAAAGGTTCATACTCCTGCACATCCAGCAATGTGGTATACATGATTCAATGCACCAAATGCCACCTAGAATGCTACATTGGGGAAACCACACAGCAATTAAATTGCAGAATGAATATTCACAGGCACTCCATTAAACACCACAAAGAAGAATCCTACTACACTCCTGTGAGGCACATCACTTTACCCAGCCTGGCCACTCAATGAAGAACCTAAAAATCAAAGTACTGAAATGGGGGTTTTAAAAATACCCATGAAAGAAAAACTTTTGAAGCCAGAATTATCAAAATGTTTAACCCCTTAAGACCGGAGGGCGTACTATTACGCCCTATTTTAGGCGGCTCTAAACGCCACCGGGCGTAATAGTACGCCCTCCGGTCTTTCATTACTTACCCGGTCACTGGCGGTCCCACGCTGGCGATCGCAGTTGGTGGGACTCCCAGGGAGCCGCCCCGCAGCAGGTCTTCCCTCTTACAGCCCCCCCGGCCATGTGAGAGTGAGGTCCTTGCGAGGACCTCACAATCACATGGCCGGGATAGCTGGCTGCAGCATTGCCAGCAGGGGGGCTGCCTGTAATGACAGGTAGTTCCCCTGCTGGCTGGAAATAAAATAAAATTAAAGTGATAAAAGTTAAAAAGTGTAAAAAATAACTAAATATATACTTAGATCATATATACACATATGCATACAAACACATACACTGTCTAGGTGTATTTTACTATTAATATATATATAATTAGATATATGTATATTAATATCAAATTACATGTAGACTGATATTGATTAAATATATATATAATGATTGTTATATATATATTTATATATAATATAAAAAAATTAAATATGTAAATACGTTAAAAAATAAAATAAAAAATAAATAATAAAAAATATATAGATGTGTGTTATTTCGTTCTAACTGTATTGTGATATTAATATATATATATATTTATATCAAAATACACGTAGAATGAAATAATATATATATATCTATATACATAAATATATAAATATATATCACTATATATATATATACCTATATATAAATAAAAATATTTAAAAAATGATATATATACATATATATTCACATACGTATATATATATATATACATATACTAATTCTACATATATATTTATGTAATATTTTTACATAATTAGGTATCTTAATTAATTACAATTAGCGGGACCTGCCTGACAACCCATGCCAAAAGTAAAGTTTAATTTGCTAGCACTATATTTAACCCTATAACTTTCCAAGACACCATAAAACCTGTACATGGGGGGTACTGTTCTACTCGGGAGACTTCGCTGAACACAAATATTAGTGTTTAAAAACAGTAAAATGTATTACAACGATGATATCACCAGTAAAACTGACGTTTTTTGCATTTTTCACGCACAAACAGCCATTATATATGGACGATATTATTGCTGCGATACTTTTTACTGTTTTGACACACAAATATTTGTGTTCAGCGAAGTCTCCCGAGTACAACCGTACCCCTCATATACAGGTTTTATGGTGTTTTCAAAAGTTAAAAGGCTTGTGTTTCATTTTTTTCACATTAACATTCGCCAGATTGGTTAGGTTGCCTTTGAGACCCCATGGTAGCCCAAGAATGAAAATTACCCCTATGATGGCATACCATTTGCAATAGTAGACAACCCAAGGTATTGCAAACAGGGTATGTCCAGTCTTTTTTAGTAGCCACTTAGTCACAAACACTGGCCAAAATTGGCGTTTTTTTGCATTTTTCACACAAACAAATACTAACGCTAACTTTGGCCAGTGTTTGTGACCAAATGGCTACTAAAAAAGACTGGACATACCCCATTTGCAATACCTTGGGTTGTCTACTATTGCAAATGGTATGCCATTATGGGTGTAAATTTCATTCCTGGGCTACTATAAAGTCCCAAAGGCAACGTAACCAATCTGGCAAATTTCAATTTCAAATGTAATGTGCTATATTTGACCCTGTAACTTCCCAAAACGCCATAAAACCTGTACATAGGGGGTACTGTTTTACACGTGAGACTTTGCTGAATACAAATGTGTATTTTATTGCAGTAAAAGCAAACAGTATTATGACATTGACAGTTAAAATGTCATGTAGAACTAAATAAATTTAAAAAAATCTTATTTTCTCCCATTTTTTTCATATTAAATTATGTTTCATATTAAATGAAAGCCCTGTTTCCCCTGAATAAAATGATATATAATAAGGGTGGGTGCATTTAATATGAAAGAGGTGAATTACGGTTGGACAGACATGTAGCGCAAATGCCAAGTTTTGTTTATATTTTGTTGCGTTCACAACGTGTACATTTGGCTCCATCCTTAAGGGGTTAACAGCAAGAATAGAGGACTAAATGTTGATTTGGGCTTCCTGTCCCACTACCAGCACTTTACATCAACACTCCCCAGCATTATCTTACTCTTCTGTCATATTTATCAACATTTTAAATGCATTCCAATATGTTTATTCTACCAATATACAAGTATATGTTTTTGTGTGTATGTATATGTATATGTCTTCATGTATTTGTGTGTGTGTGTGTGTATGTATAAAGTGCATATCTACATGCATGCATGTATGTATAGGTGAATGGGTATATACAAATACATATATATGGGTCTGTGTATGTGCAGGCACATTGGTATATGTTTAGGTACATGTATTGGTGCTTGTGGGTGGATGGATGTGTAGGTGTCTATGTACATATATTTGGGCATTTGGTTGTATTTATATGTATGTTGCAAGTACTTGTGTATAGTGTGTTTGTTCTTGTGTATACTTGTATGTATGCACTTCGTGTGTATAGGAATATGTACATGAGTGTGAGTGTGTTCGTGTGTCTGTTAATGCTGGATATAGGCCTTCATGCATATCTTGTAACTCTCGGATGGGAATTCATGCATTCTTTATATCAATACTCCCCCTTCTAGCACCATCTTCTGCACTGTTCGCTTGTTTTAACACTCAGAATGACAGGCGGATGTGTATTAGGGACTTTAACTTGTGGCTTGGTGAATGGTGTCAGGAGCAAGGATTTGTCTTTTTTACTCATGGTAGCTCTGTTTGGAATGGAAATAAACTGTACAAAAAAGATGGTTTGCATCTTTCTCAAAAGGGAAAAAAAATGTTCTCAGTTAGAAGTTCAGAGGTTTTGCTAGGATGTATTTAAACTAGGGGTAGGGGGAGAAAGGGTGATAAAACGTCAATCCAATTGTCCCCCAAAACAAGGACAGAAGGTGCCTGTAGCAAGCGTGTTAAAAAAAAATTATAAGCTTAGAGTCATGTCTGCAAATGCTTGCAGTTTAGGGAATAAGATCCATGAACTTGTGGCAATAATGGCAACTGATAATGTAGATTTAGTCGCTGTTATTAAGACATGGTATAATGAGAAAAATGACTGGGATATAGCAATACCAGGGTACTCTTTATATAGAAAAGACAGGGAAGGCAAGAAAGGGGGATAGCATAAAATCTAGCCTAATAAAAGTTAGTGAGGCGAACATAGAGTCCGTTTGGGTTACGTTAGAATTTGGTAATCACACAGTAACTCATGTAGCTGCGATTTATAGACCCCCAGGACAAATAGAGGAGTTAGATCATCTACTAGTTGAGGAAATAGCTAAAATGACAACGAAGGGCGAAGTTATCATCATGGGTGACTTTAATCTTCCTGATGTGTGTTGGAAAACCAAAATAGCTACTTGTGCCAGGAGCACACATATTCTAAACTCCCTACTGGGATTGTCCCTCAACTCATAAAGAGGCCATACTAGATTTAGTGTTAACAAATGGAGATTACTGTAGGTGAAAGTTTAGGATCCAGTGAGTCCAGGATCAGTCAGTGTGGTTTAATATAAGAACAGTGACTGAGTCACACCACATAACACAAAAGGTTTAGACTTTAGAAAAACAGACTTTTCTAAAATTAGAGTCATTCATTATCAGACTGGAGCAATTTAAATGGAGTCCAAGAGAAATGGGATTATTTAAAAGTTGCACTGCTGAAGGCAAAAGTAAATTGCATTAGGCTTGTCAGTAAAAGCAAAATATTCAAGAAACCACTGTGGTACTCTGCAGATGTGGCCAAAATAGTAAAAAACTAAAAGTGAGTGAGTGAGGAAGACAGAATGATCTTTAAGATTAGGCAGAAGGAGGCTAATCAAGTTACAAGAGCTTTTAAGTCACACACAGAAGAGAAAATAGCACAGTCAGTAAAAAAGGGGACTAAACATTTTTTAGATACATAAATGAGAAAAGGAAAGTAAAACAAGGATTAGTTAGATTGAAAACAAAAGAAGGAAGGTATGTAGAAGAGGATAAAGGTCTAGCTGACTGCCTCAACGAATATTTTTGTTCGGTATTTACAGATGAAAATGAAGGAAAGAGGCCTCAGTTAGGAAAAAGGACAAATGAGTCATTTATTAAATGTGAGTTTACAGAGGAAGAGGTTCTATTTCAACTGTCAAAAGTAAAGACAAATTAGTCAATGCGACCTAATGGAATACACCCAAAGTTATTAAAAGAGCTTAGTGGTGTACTAGCAAAACCATTAACAGATTTGTTTAACCAATCATTGTTAACAGGAGTAGTCCTAGAAGATTGAAAGTTAGCAAATGTTGTGCCCATTCACAAGAAAAGTAGTAGGGAGGAGTCAGTCAACTATAGGCCAGTAAGCCTTACTGGCGTAGTGGGGAAAGTAATGGAAACCATGTTAAAGGATAGGATTGTTGAACATCTGAAATCACATGGATTTCAAGATCAGAGACAACATGGGTTTACTTCAGGGAGATCATGCCAAAACTAATCTTATTGATTTTTTTTTGATTGGGTAACTAAAATAATAGATCAGGGTGGCGCAGAAGACATTGCTTACCTAGATTTCAGTAAGGCTTTTGACACTGTTGCTCATAGAAGGCTTATCAATAAACTGCAATCTTTAAGTTTGGATTCCAGTATTGTTGAATGGGTAAGGCAGTGGCTGAATGACAGGCAACAGAGGGTTGTAGTCAATGGAGTATATCCAAAGCACGGGCTTGTCACCAGTTGGGTACTTCAGGGATCTGTACTTGGACCCATTCTCTTTAATGTTTTTATTAGTGATATTGCAGAAGGTCTTGATGGTAAGGTAAATATTTTTGCTGATCATACTAAGATATGTAACAGGGTTGATGTTCCAGGAGGGATAAGCCAAATGGCAAATGATTTAGGTAAACTAGAAAAATGGTCAGAGTTGTGGCAACTGACATTTAATGTGGATAAGTGCAAGATAATGCATCTTGGACGTAAAAACCCAAGGGCAGAGTACAGAATATTTGATAGAGTCCTAACCTCAACATCTGAGGAAAGGGATTTAGGGGTGATTATTTCTGATGACTTAAAGGTAGGCAGACAATGTAATAGAGCAGCAGGAAATGCTAGCAGAATGCTTGGTTGTATAGGGAGAGGTTTTAGCAGTATAAAGAGGGAAGTGTTCATGCCATTGTACAGAACACTGGAGACCTCACTTGGAGTATTGGAGACCGTATCTCCAGAAGGATATTGATACTTTAGCGAGAGTTCAGAGAAGGGCTATTAAATTGGTTCATGGATTGCAGGATAAAACATACAAGGAAAGGTTAATGGATCTTAACATGTATAGCTTGGAGGAAAGATGAGACGGGGGGATATTTTAGAAACATTTAAATACATAAAGGGAATCAACACAGTAAAGGAGGAGACTATATTTAAAAGAAGAAAAACTACCACAACAAGAGGACATAAATCTTAAACTAGAGGGGCAAAGGTTTAAAAATAATATCAGGAAGTATTACTTTACCGAGAGGGTAGTGGATGCATGGAATAGTCTTCCAGCTGAAGTGGTAGAGGCTAAGACAGTAAAGGAGTTTAAAGGACCACTCTAGGCACCCAGACCACTTCAGCTTAATGAAGTGGTCTGGGTTCCAGGTCCATCTAGGGTTAACCCATTTTTTCATAAACATAGCAGTTTCAGAGAAACTGCTATGTTTATGAATGGGTTAAGCCTTCCCCTATTTCCTCTAGTGGCTGTCTCATTGACAGCCACTAGAGGCGCTTGCGTGCTTCTCACTGTGATTTTCAGCGTCCATGCTTTCCTATGTGACCGGCTGAATGCGCGCGCAGCTCTTGCCGCGCGTGCGAATTCAGCCGACGGGGAGGAGAAGAGGAGGATCGGAGGAGGAGAGCTCCCTGCCCAGCGCTGGAAAAAGGTAAGATTTACCCCCTTTCCCCCTTCCAGAGCCGGGCGGGAGGGGGACCCTGAGGGTGGGGGCACCCCCAGGGCACTATAGTGCCAGGAAAACGAGTATGTTTTCCTGGCACTATAGTGGTCCTTTAAGCATGTGTGGGATAGGCATAAGACTATCCTAACCATAAGATAAGGCCAGGGGCTAATGAAAGTATTTAGAAAATTGGGCAGACTAGATGGGCCGAATGGTTCTTATTTGCCGTCACATTCTATGTTTCTATGTTTATTTCCCACTATCCCCCCTCACTCCGTGATCTTCGCATATGATATTTACGACCCTCCCTGCAAGAATGGTGTCTATGTTCTATCAAACCTGTCTTATCTGCACTCATGTCGCTTTATCCTCTGTATCACAACCCAACTTTGAATTCCATGTGTCGATTTGCTGATGATGATTGTCATTAAAACATTCTGTTAGTCTAATAAAAATGTTATTACAAGATACGATTTTTATCTGTTTTTTTCATCTACATCACTGGACTAATACGGCTACAATCTCTACTTGAGATATATATATATATATATATATATATATATATATATATATATAGCATATATTGGATAATTGTATGTTTTATATATATATATATATATATAGATGTGTGTATATATATATATATATATATATACATACATACACACACACATATATATATATATTTATATTTTGCTCAATGCACTTCCAGGGCAGCTAATGTGCAATGCCCTGCTAAAGATTTCTTGCATGGGAAAAAGGTCCTGTGTAATGCACAGCACTGTGCTTACTTGTGACCTGTCTCTGTTGTCAACATAAGTGGAATACCAGATGACTAACAAGGCAGGAGAAAGTACTGTGCATGCATTTGGTGGATGTTTGTGGTTATGCGTGTGTGTAGTGAGCAGTTTTTGGTGTGGTGTTCTGTGTAAATAGATTGGTCAGTTGTGTTGTGTTTGTGGTGTAATATGATGGGCTAGGGGCTGTAGGGTACTGCCTGGTGGGAGCTAGGAAATGACCTGGAAGCATCTTTGGGGTTAAACTGTTCAGAAACGGTTTAAACCCTGAAGGTAACATTTCTGCAGGAGGACTCCTAGCACAATAAGGCATCATAACTTAATTTAGATTAAGTTTTTATTATGCCTATACTGTCCCTTTAATAAATTATGGTTTATGTTAGTCCAATTAAAAGGTATTGTATTTAGGGGTGATTATTTCTGATGACTTAAAGGTAGGCAGACAATGTAATAGAGCAGCAGGAAATGCTAGCAGAATGCTTGGTTGTATAGGGAGAGGTATTAGCAGTAGAAAGAGGGAAGTGCTCATGCCATTGTACAGAACACTGGTGAGACCTCACTTGGAGTATTGTACACAGTACTGGAGACCGTATCTTCAGAAGGATATTGATACCTTAGAGAGGGTTCAGAGAAGGGCTACTAAACTGGTTCATGGATTGCGGGATAAAACTTACCAGGAAAGGTTAAAGGATCTTAACATGTATAGCTTGGAGGAAAGACGAGACAGGGGGGATATGATAGAAACATTTAAATATATAAAGGGAATCAACACAGTAAAGGAGGAGACTATATTTAAAAGAAGAAAAACTACCACAACAAGAGGACATAGTCTTAAATTAGAGGGACAAAGGTTTAAAAATAATATCAGGAAGTATTACTTTACTGAGAGGGTAGTGGATGCATGGAATAGCCTTCCAGCTGAAGTGGTAAAGGTTAACACAGTAAAGGAGTTTAAGCATGCATGGGATAGGCATAAGGCTATCCTATCTATAAGATAAGGCTAGGGACTAATGAAAGTATTTAGAAAATTGGGCAGACTAGATGGGCCGAATGGTTCTTATCTGCCGTCACATTCTATGTTTCTATGTTTCTATGTATACTCTGGTTACTTTCTTCTGGACTAATACAATCTACTTCATTTATTAATTTTCATCTTTTTTATAAAATCTGACATGCTTGTGTACTAGTTTCCTTGCCTAAAAATAATTGGTTATTTTTAATAGCATTTTGATAAAACTTAAATTGGAAGTGACTTTGAAAGTTACTTTCTGATCTATGACTGTTGTACCCCGCATATAAATAATTAACAACCAACAAACAGCCGCTGTGGAGACTGCAGCGAGTCCTTAATAATAAGGTGTCTACATGATTTAAGCTTGATTTAAAGGTTTAAATCAAGCAGGTGCTCTCTGCTCTCAGAGCAAGGGAGGTTGACTGAAGCTTGTCATTAAACTGGCACTGAGTAAATACAGATCACATGTTTGCAAGATTGTCACTTGAACAAGAGTCAACATGGGGGAGGGAGATTTCACATTCACAAAAGGATTAGTGAAAGAGTTAATCAACTGTCGGAAACTGAAAGAAAGAAAATACAGAAAAAAGTATGTGATATAAGAAAAATGATTAACAGAACATTCTTTAAATGCAGCATATATCTGTATGCTATATATTCAGAATACTCTACTGTACAGACAGTGATGACTAACAATTCAATAGCTGTGGTGGGGGATAGGGGCTACAGTGGGTATTAGGGTCTGTAGTGGAGATTAGAACTGCAGTGGGGAATTATGGGACTGAGTGGAAAGTACTAAAGAAACTGGGGCACAATGTTTCCCCCAGTTAATTATTTTATTTTATGTGCAACCATGAGGGCATATGGGACCTGGGTTAGGTCCCCCTTTATTGTATGTCTGACTTGGCAGCTATTGGCAGCCATAGGCTGCTCAATGTTCTGGTTCTTTCCTATGGGTAAATTTTAACTCAGGAATTAAGGGGAGATCTACTAACACACTATGCATTAAAAGACCAGGACTATTTAAGACTATATGTATATTGCAGATTTAGGTGTTTAGCAACTTAATCTCCTCATTTACTTAGGCATGGCAGGTTTTTTATGATTTCCATTTTTTCTTCTATGCCTATCTAGTAAGTCTCACAATGAGAGAGGCTTTCTTTATGTTACTTTACTTTATCCGCCTGTCTACTTTTGATTATTATGGCTGCCTATCTTTTAGACAGTTACCTCTCTCCCTTTAGCACTTTTATCTGGTGTTTAGTTACTAAGGGGAGATTTACTAACACCCTGTGCATTAAAGGGCCAGGACTAATAAAGCCTATATGAATATTGCAGATTTAGGTGTTTAGTAACTTTATATCCTCACTTACTTAGGCATGGGAGTAGCCTTATAAGGCTAGTTCGGTATTTATTATTATTTGGAGTCACAATTTATTTCTGTGTTGATACTTTCTGTTACTTCAGATATTTAGTGGTCTCCCTCTGGTTATATTGTTCCATACCACTGGATGCTTTGGTGCCTACATCTATATCTCCAGTCAGCATTATATTCACAGTTTGTGAATTTTTGCTTCTTTGTTTCTGTAGAATTTAACCTCCGTTATTACTAGGTATTTCAACTATTAGTAAAGATGTCTGAAAGACCAAAATTATGAAAAAGAAGGACTTTATTAGTAGATAGCTCTCTAATTCCTATGTGGGATTGCCATAAGGATACCAAAAAGAGCTATCTACTAAACAGCTAATCTGGTACCCTTAAATATGGCAAACCCACAAGGGTACCAATTTAGGGAGTTATCTACTAAATGGCTGCGTCACAGATCGAAATTTCATTCATCTTAAAGGACCACTATAGGCACCCAGACCACTTCAGCTTAATGAAGTGGTCTGGGTGCCAGGTCCAGATAGGATTAACCCTTTTTTTTATAAACATAGCAGTTTCAGAGAAACTGCTATGTTTACACTGAGGGTTAATCCAGCCTCTAAAGCCTCTAGTGGCTGTCTCATTGACAGTCGCTAGAGGCGCTTGCGTGTTTCTCACTGTGAAAATCACAGTGAGAAGACACCAGCGTCCATAGAAAAGCATTATGAATGCTTTCCTATGAGACTGGCTGAATGCGCGCGGCTCCTGCCGCGCATGCGCATTCAGCAGATGACGTCGCTGGGAAGAAGGAGAGGTGGAGGAAAGCTCCCCGCTCGACGCTGGAGAAAGGTAAGTGTTTAACCCCTTCCTCTCCCCAGAGCCCAGCGGGAGGGGGACCCTGACGGTGGGGGTACCCTCAGGGCACTATAGTGGTCTTTTAATGAACAAAAGGATAAAACTGAATTAGGATGAAACTAATTTAAAAAAAAAAAAAATGTTTTTACGAAATGAACATTTTGAAGTCTAGTGCCAATGTAAACTAACTGCCTTCAGTCATATGGCCTCTGCCTCTTAATTGGTGAGTTAATTTCTTTGATATGTTAATGAACATTAGCCTTGTGTTCAAGTATCATATCCAAAAGAAACATTAATATGTATCCACAGAATAATAATTAAGCCTAATTTTTATTATATTTAGAATGGGACAAGCACCATCTTCTAAACAAGCCCAAACATGACTGGCATAACTTACCATAGGGGAAGGGATTGTGATGTCCGCTATATTGGGGTCACAAGTAAGAATTGTGACATATCTATGGAATGGAGAAATGGTAAAATTCATAGAGGCAATTATTATTTCTGTGGCAAGTACAAAAGAGGAGATAGAAGGAAAAGTTTCTATTTGGATTGATGTGGGTTTGGGACACAAGGGGGTGGTCACTTATTGTATCTATAAATACGCCTTAACTCCTCCTCTGAGAGAGGCTTGGTAATCTACAGGGTATCCAGTGATACTGAGATGTGTATTTGTACTTGCTTGGGGGCCAGAATCTAATTCTAAGTGAGTCACCACCTTTCTTACCATAGACCCCCGGGGGCAGAAGTTTTACTTTCAAAAACCTGAGTAAGTGATTAGGACTCCTGTTATTTTATCCCTTTTGTTTTTATCTGTTGTTGGTGTAAGTAATTTGGTTGTCATATATATATTTATATGCACTGTGGCTATTTCTTGCTCATAATAAATATTCCTTTATTAAGTTGTGCCTTTGTCTGGTAAAGAATTATGTTACCTGAAGAGACTAGTGTTTTGCAATTGCTTAAATATTGTGCCAAGTTATATTTGGTGGGTTTTTCTTATTAAGTTACCTGGGGGACCAAGGCACCCCATTTATAAATTGTCTTGGTGGTGGCAGCGTTAAAATAGTATTATTTATATTATTATGCTTAAGTGTGTTAAGGGGGATTTTATCGTTATTTCTGGTCTAGTGCAGACAAATAGTGAACTCTAACCCTTTCACCACCACAACTATGTCATGCACACTCTTGAAGTAGGGTGCTTTCATGGCAATGATTACAATACAATAATTAGAAAGCAATTAATAAGTAAAACATCCAACTAATTGCAATACATAATAAGTGGATTGTAAAATGAATTAACATTTACCTTAACCTTTAACATAGTACCCTGACCCCCAGAGAGCGCTATTGCTGTTTTCTATTTTTTCTGAGTTTTATGGTCCCCATTCTGCTGTGATATCTGATGATTATATACAACAGATAAACTATGTGTTGAAGAAACTGGACCTGTTAAAGGAACATTGTAGGCACCCAGACCTCTTCAGCTCATTGAAGTGGTCTGGGTGCTGTGTCCCTTTTGCACTTAGTGCTGCAATGTAAAACATTTCAGTTCCAGAGAAGTCTGCATGAGAAGCTCTGCATGAGGACCTCCAGCGTCAGATTTTTCCCTACAGGAAAGCATTATAGGCAGAGGGGAGGGCACTGTAGGGACCTATAGTGCCAGGAAAACAGCTTTATTTTCCTAGCACTATAGAATCCCTTTAATTAAAATGCTTCCTGTGTCTTTCATGCTTGATTCAGTGTTAATAGTTCTATTACCAGGTATCGGTTATAATAATGCATGCATCCACAACATTCTAGTATGTATTATTTGAGGTATTAACTGAGTATTGACTAATACCACCTCTGTGGTAGTTTGGGAGTTATTGAACCAGGTGAAGAAAATACTTTAGTGAATCAAGCTTTAAAAATAAATAGTAAAGATTAAAGTAAAAAATTTTTAAAAAAATTAAATTTTTAACCACTTAAAGAAATATATAAATAAATAGTGTAGTTTTTTTTATCAGTGTTAAAAATGGTATGGATGCTTGTTTGGAAAAACATAATATTAAAAAAAGCTATTATTAATGTGCGTGGAAACAGCTTGTTGATCCAAGAAAACATCTGATTATGAAATGAAGAATTTTGCCCCCCCCCTTTTGGTTGCACAAATGGCAGTTGTATCAAATAGTTTGTTTTTTTAGGGGGTGAGGGGGGGGGTTGGATCATCAGTAGAAACAGATGTGTGAAGTGTTAAATTTAGTGGATTTTTATATTTTTTCTACATTGATTAATATGTAACTCTACACAATAGTATATAATAATAAGAGCAATAAAAGCAATAAGAGCAATAAAAAAAACCCACAGGATGTGAAGAGAGTTCACAATAAAACTTGAAAGAATAAAAAAATACCAAATGGTACGGCACAGTCTCAAATAGATTTGTTTGTTTTTTTTAGACTGCTGTACCATTTGGTATTTTTTTATTCTTTCATGTTTTATTGTGGACTTTCTTTACATCCTGTGGTTTTTTTTATTGCTCTTATTGCTTTTATTGCTCTTATTATTATATACTTTTGTGTTTGTAGTATTTTTCTTGGCACTGTAGGTTATCCTATCCGCACAGACAATGGATGGAAAGGATGAAATATTTGAATATTGGCTGTAAATCTAATACAGTAAGCATTTAATATAGTGAATCTAAATCTTATCCTCTATAGGTATTAAAAAACGCAACAATGCCTGATTGAATATAGCTCTCAAGACTTCATGCTTTTAGTAAATATTGCAATTTGTTTTTACCATACAAATTATGTGCCACTAATACAGCTTCAGGGCACTGCCGATGTGACTCTGAAACTCATTCAGTGAATACGGAACAATATACAGCATCAATTGCATTTCTATGTTCCTATAGAATTATTCTGTCTTTTTTAAGTATTAACATCAGGCAATTAAACAAAATCATTTGATGTTCAAGAGACCAAACTGGTATATCTAAAATTGCTATCTTTGCAAATGTACGTGGCCCGCGTCCCTATAAAAGTGTGAGAACCTAAAATAAAAATGAGAAACTAATGATTAATAATGGTTCTTTGTAATAGTAGGAAGAGAAGTGAAATTCCAGAACATATGTTTTTATTAATACAACAAAGTAAAAATATAAATACATATTTTGTATAGAATATTCTATTAATAATCACTTTACAACAGTAAAGTGATAAAGTACATTTTGTTTTCAAAATTCTATTTAATACCTTAAACACAAAAGACAATGGTACAATCTATATTCATACCTACCGACATTTCTAATGGACAATGAGAGTCACTTTCATTTTAGTTGGTGTGAGTGGGGTTGTGGCCAGAAGTGGGGCTGCCTTGAGACATTTTAGGGGACTTACCAGTAACAATCTATGCAACTGAAATGTAATTTAGAGAAAGAACAATTACTTACTAACACGATCAGAATCCTAAACATGTATTATTGTTTAAAGACATGAGTATTATTGCTTTTTGGAGCTCTGTTATAGACTGAGACACACCGATAATATGGAGCTCCTAGAAAAAAATTGACATTGAGATAGAAAAGAGGGACAGAAGGATTTAGCCTAAAATAGAAACTGTTCCTCCTAAATAGACATAGGTATGTTATATGTTTGATGTACACAAGAGTCAAGTATTAAAGTACAGTCAAGTAATATGCATACATAAATAACCAAAGTGTTGAAAATACTACCTAATGGGTGTTGATACTGGACACTCTTGTATTAACAATTTAACAAACAAAAGAAGGTTTAGCAATGTTGGAAAAGAGAAAAATATAAATACATGTATTGTTCTGTATTTAACCATGCAACTGTACTCTCACAACCTGAACTAACTTACATATCAGGTCAGCACGTTTTCTCTCAATTTAGAAACAGGCGGGACAGAGAATATTTTGAGAGCTGATACTTTTCTAAAATGGAAAACAGGTGGGCGATTTGTACCAAAGAGTACAATTACTATGAGAGGTGAAACAATGAAAGGCACACCATAAATAGAACGAAGTGAGAAGAAGTGGGAGTTCTGACATTTGCAATAAACAGCAACTGATTTTGTTCCAAGAATGTGACTCTCACCTGTCTAATATATTTCTTCTGTTTTCTTCTTTTTTCGGTTTCTTGATGGCTGATATGCAGAATATACAGTAAGTTCTTGATTTTATGTGCCCCTTTTGTGTGAATGATAAATATGATTAACACACATATACAACCTTTTTAAAAAAAAATCTGTTTATTCTACATTAAAAATCTAGAGTTGGTAAATAAAAGTCAGAATATTTTTATTTTCAAATGGCATGGCTATTTCACCAGACCATAATTACTAAATCACGTGTCTGGTCCCAAAGCTGTGCTAGTTTCTTCGAGTCTCCACTGGATGCAACAAGCACATATGTTAGACCTCCCCCCCACACTCCTTCCTACAGTAAATTGGCTGCAGTGACAATTCCTTCCTCAATGAAGGGCAGCCACATTCAGTAATGTCCAATGAAGTTGTTTTGCAATGTTCACATTAAAATCAAATAATGGGCCACTATACTAAGTGGACCATTAAAGTATAGGTCACCAGGCTACACGACCAAGTCAAAAAAGGTTATGAGCAAGTTTTAAAAAATTATTCTCTGTTACGGTTATTCTCTTTCCAGTGATGGTATTAATTAGTTTACATTTATTACCAGCTCAATATGGTCAAGGAAATAAGCTAAGTTTAGGGAGCCATTTTTTCCAGGCAACAACAGTACACAATAAAGTATGCTAGCTCAATGTAGATTTTCAAATAAAGGGGGTTATGTACAAAAAGTATTCTGAAAAGTGGCCTCAAGTTGTGAAAGTGGGACAATCACCATGGAAACCAGTGGAACTAGCAGACATTTTGGTGGCTCCACTCATTTTACATATTTGCACCACTTTTCAGAACACAACATTTTATACATAACCCTCACTTTGTTTATATAAGTGTTAATATAAAATACACAAGTTTAACTGACAAGTTCAACATTATGCTATAAATGGCCGATCTTTCAATTGTATCTTATAACGTCCATGGTCTAAACATTCATGAGAAAAGAACATTGGTATTACATTAATTTTATAGTCTGAAAGCAGATATTGCATCTGTCCAGGGAGCACATTTTAGAGCAGATTCATTGCCTCCTTTAAAAACTACAGATACCCAGTGGATTTCCAGTAATTGTTCCCTTCCAAAGTCTAAAGGAGCAGCTATCCTTTTATAGTTACATAGTTACATAGCTGAAAAGAGACTTGTGTCCATCAAGTTCAGCCTTCCTCACAAATGTTGTTGCTGTTGATCCAAAAGAAGGCAAAAAACCTGGTCTGAAGCACTTCCAATTTTGCCACAAACTAGGAAAAAATTCCTTCTTGACCCCAAAATGGCAGTCAGATGTCTCCTTGGATCAAGCAGCTATTACCCCACTAATTAGAAATTATATCCCTGTATGTTATGTTTTTGTAAGTATTTATCCAATTTCAGTTTAAACATCTGTATGGACTCTGACAAAACCACCTCTTCAGGCAGAGAATTCCATATCCTTATTGTTCTTACTGTAAAAAAACCTTTTCTTTGCCTTAGATGAAATCTCCTTTCTTCCAGCCTAAATGTGTGACCTTGTGTCCTATGTATAGCCCTGTTTGTGAATAGATTTCCAGATAAAGGTTTGTACTGGCCCCAAATATATTTGTATAAAATTATCATATCCCCTCTCAGGTGCCGTTTTTCCAAACTAAACAGATTTAATGTTTTTAACCTTTCTTCATAACTAAAATGCTCCATTACTTTTATCAATTTTGTAGCTCGTCTCTGGACCCTCTCCAGTGCCATGATATCCTTCTTTAGAACAGGCGCCCAAAATTGCACAGCATATTCAAGGTGTGGTCTTACCAGCGATTTATAAAGAGGCAAAATTATATTTTCATCCTGAGAATTTATGCCCCTATTTATACATGACAAAATCTTACTGGCCTTAGCAACTGCAGATTGACATTGCATATTGCTGCCTAATTTGTTGTCTATAACAATTCCCAAATCCTTCTCGTGTGTAGTTATCCCTAATTCACTACCATTTAGTGTGTAAGTTATTTGTGCATTCTTAACCCCGAAGTGCATAACTTTGCATTTCTCTATGTTAAATTTAATCTGCCATTTTACTGCCCAGTCCCCCAATCTATCCAAATCTCTCTGCAGCAAAGCAATACCCTGCTCACATTTTATTACTTTACAAAGTTTTGTGTCATCTGCAAACACTGATACATGGCTTTCAATGCCTATTTCAAGATCATTTATAAATATGTTAAATAGAAGTGGTCCCAAAACAGAACCCTGAGGGACACCACTTACCACTTTTGTCCAGCCTGAAAATTTACCATTAATTACAACTCGTTGTACTCTATCTTTAAGCCAATGTTCTACCCAAGAACAAGAATATTCATCTAGACTAATTTCTTTTAGTTTGAAGACTAACCTATTGTGAGAAACCATATCAAATGCCTTGGCAAAATCCAAGTAGATCACATCCACTGCAACACCCTGATCTATACTTCTACTTACTTCGTAGAATGCAATTAGGTTAGTTTGACATGACCGATGTTTCATAAAACCATGCTGATTATTGCTAATAACAAAGTTCTTCCCAATGAATTCCTGAATATTATACTTTAATAGCCCTTCAAATATTTTCCCAGTTACAGAATGTCTATAATTTCCAGGCAAGGATTTTGAACCCTTTTTAAATATAGGAACAACATCTGCCTTCCTCCAATCCTCCGGTACAACACCTGAAATAAAAGAATCTTGAAAAATGAAATACAGAGGTTCACTTATTTCCCCACTTAGCTCCTTAAGTACTGTGGGTGAATACCGTCAGGCCCCGGAGCTTTATTTACATTAATTTTCTTTAATAGCTGTAGCACCTTGTCTCGAGTTATCCAATCACAAGTTATTTGCAAGTTTTTTGCAGCAATCATTTGCATATCTCTTGCCATAGGATCCTCATTAATATATACTGAACAAAAATAGTTATTTAAAATTTCTGCTTTTTCCTGGTCTTAATTAGCTAATAAACCCAACTCTGTTTCAAGTGTACCTACACTTTCATTTTTATTTTATTTTTAGAATTGATGTACTTGAAAAAATGTTTGGGGTTGGTTTTACATTCTTTAGCTATCAATGTCTCATTTTCTAGTTTAGCCACTTTAGTTGCCTTTTTGCAAGCGTTATTGGCTTCCTTATATCTTAAATAGGATGCCCTTGATTTGTCTGATTTAAATGCTTTAAATGCCCTTTTTTTATTTTTAATCTATTGTTTTACTTCTATACTAAGCCACATTGGTTTTAATTTGTTTCTTTTATATTTATTACCCAATGGTACATACTGAGAAATGTACCTTTCTAATATTTGTTTGACTAGTTTCCATTTATCCTCAGTGTTTTTATCACTAAGGAGTTTATGCCAGTCGATATGTTGTAGAGCTGCTCTAATCTTATTGAAATTGGCTTTTTAAAAATGATATGTTTTAGTATACCCCACTTGCTTTTGCTTTTTTGAGTTTATTTCAAAATTTACCATATTGTGATCACTATTTCCCAAATGCTCCCCTACTTGAATGTTGGTTAAAAGATCAACATTGTTTGTTATGACAAGATCCAGACAAGCATCCTTTCTAGTTGGTGCTTGTACCAGTTGTGACATAAAGGTGTCATTTAACACATTCAACAACCTGATGCCCCTTGCTGAAGTGCTAATCCCTCTTTCCCAATTTATGTCTGGATAATTAAAATCTCCAATAATTAACGTGTTACCTCGATTTGCAGCTTTCTCAATTTACTCTAACAGCTGTTGTTCCTCAATAATATTTACATTAGGTGGTTTATAACATATCCCAACCAATAATTGATTTCCCTTTGTTTGCCCCAAGCAGATATCTACCCATAAAGCCTCCACCTTTTCCTCGTCACACTCCACATGCCTAAGATTTGACTTTAACTCATGGTTGACATATAAACATACCCCACCACCCTTCTTGTTTTTCCTATCCTTCCTAAATAACATGTACCCATTTAAATTAACTGCCCAGTCATGTGTCTCATCCCACCATGTTTCTGTTATGCCTATTATATCATATTGTTTAGTGTATGCTATTGCCTCTAGTTCCCCCATTTTGTTATATAGGCTCCTTGCATTAGTAAGCACCATGTTTCTGTTATGCTTATTATATCATATTGTTTAGTGTATGCTATTGCCTCTAGTTCCCCCATTTTGTTATATAGGCTGCTTGCATTAGTAAGCATACATTTAATATTATCATGAGTCTTTTGTACTTTTTGTGAATTATCAATATTACATACCTCCTCTGTTCTGAGCTTTCCCCTCCCCCCATCTCCACCCCCTTTGTTCTGAGCTAAAGCCCATCTCCTTTCCATCCTATCTCCATTTTCTAGATTGCTTTGACCCTCCCCCCTACCACTAGTTTAAAATCTCCTCCAACCTTCTAGCCGCCCTATCACCCAGCACAGCAGACCCTCTTCCGTTTAGGTGCAATCCATCATGACTATACAGGTTGTACCCAAGCGCAAAATCGGCCCAGTGCTCTAAAACCCAAAACCCTCTTTCCTGCACCAAGACTTTAACCACACATTGACCTCTCTAATCTCCCGCTGCCTTTCTGCTGTAGCGTGCGGCACAGTTAATATTTCTGAAAAATTACCTTGGAGGTCCTTTTCTTTAGCTTACTTCCTAGTTCCCTGAACTCATTCTTTAGGACCTTCCATTTTCCTCTGACTTTGTCATTGATACCAATATGGACCATGATAGCTGGGTCATCTCCAGCCCCTCCCAGTAATCCCTCCACTCTGTCGGCAACATGCCGGGCCCGAGCACCCGGGAGACAGCAAACTGTCTTAATAATAGAGTCCCCTACCACCACAACCTGTCTAGACTTCCTTACCCTCTCAACCCCAACCGTACTAGAGGGGCTGTTTCCACGGCTGTTAGCAGGAACAGCTTCCTGCAGTACAGCTACTCCTGAGCTGATGCTCCCAACACCTTCACTCAAACTGGCAAATCTGTTAGGCTGCATGAGATCAGGACTAGCTAAACCTTTTCTCTTCCCTCCCCCCCAGCTTCCTCGCCCCACTGTCACCCAGCTACGTGCCTCTTCCCCATCTGTCTTATCTCCTCCCTCTCTACTACCTGTCCCCACTAAACTCGGTTCAGTGAGCAGCAGACTCCTCTCAAGATTATCAACCTCCCTCTCTATAAAAACAAATATCCCTTTCAAAATATACTACACATCTCAGTAATCCAAATTATCACTTCTAATTCCTAAAAGGCAAAACTGGTAAAACACTAATAAAACTGGTGAATATCTACCCACTTAACAAAAGGCAGATCTCAACATTTTCTTGCATTTTACAAAAGCTAGAGTCCTTCCAAGAAGGTTAATTTAGGTGGAGACTTTAAATTGTCTAAAGATTGGAGACTTAATTACATCTCTGCGTCTCTAACATACTTCAGCCATTGAGATAAGAATTTCTTGATATACTAGCACAACACCAACACCAATTAGTTCAATGATGGCATGTACTTTACCCACCAGGGAAAGATTATATGTTTTACTGTTACCCAATTAAGATCTATCTAAGACACGGATGAACATATTTTGTATACTTTGCAGACACTTTGATTTCTTCAAGTCTGTCCACATAGGACACACATATTGACTATGGTCTAATATCTTTTTTCACTTCTATACCTTCTACCACTATTTACATAACATTGGAAACACCACATTTAATGGTGAGAAAATTAAAAAAAAACTCTTTAGCTTCTCATATGTTCTGCTATTTCAAAATCAATGTTACCCTGGACAGTGGGAAGACACTCAAAGTGTGCTAAGAGGCAAACCTTAAACTATGCCTGCTAGGGTTACTGCCTTGTTGTTTGAAATTACTTCTGTCTATAACATATAAGATTTCATCTTCTGATCTGATATATAAAAAAGAAATTTTGGCCCTCAGCACATAATTAAAACAATTGTTGTAACACAATGCTAGATGGGCAATGTTCCTTAAAAAACTAAACTTACTATTCAAATGGTAACCCTTGACTGATAGCTCAAGCTCTTAGGCAAGCAAAGTTATCTCTTCATATTTCTCAAATCAAAAACAAACTCTATAGAAGAGTTGACTCAAGGCATAAAAACAGCATCTGCTTCTAAAGGCCCAGGTCCTTATGGCTTTACAGCTTCAAACTTTAAGACCATTTTCCCTCGATTAGGCTCATCACTCCTAAGAGCAGTTAACTAAATACATTATTGTACTTCTTCCCCTTCTTCACACCTTGAAGCCATAATTTCTCTGTGGGAAAGGATCTTGTCTTATCAAGTACTTACAGGCCTATTTCTCTCATAAATGCAGATTTTGAGCTATTTACAATTGTTATGCCTCAGAAACTCCATCCATTCCTCCCAGGACAGGTCCACGCTGATCAATTATGTTTTATACTGCATGGAGTAGAAATGGACAGTGCTATCAAAATAGTTAATATCCTTCATGTTGCTCAGCATTCTTGTACTCTCTTTTGCTTTTGCATGCAAAATATGCTGAAAAGGCTACTTACAGGACTGATCCCTATAGTTTGAAACTTAACAGCTACTAAGCTTTGGCACCAAGATTACATATCTGTACTCTTCTTCCTCAGCGCATGTGGATGGCCATCTTCCCCTATTTCTATTTCTAATGGTGCAAGGCAAGGGTGCTCCCTAGCTCGTTTGCTATTGTGCCAACATTAAATCCATTTCTCCAAGCAATCCAATTCAATGATAACATACAGGGTATGAATATGAAAGGAATTTTCTGTTAAAGCTTGCACAGGATTTCTGTATATCTAACCTGACTACCTCTCTTGCATATTTTTAGAGGAATTATCTCAATATAAAATAATTTATAATTTTAAGGTAAATCTTGACAAAAGCAAAATCCTGAATTGAAATACTCTCCAAACAAACCTGCATTATCTTAAAGGGACACTAAAGTCACCAGAACAACTACAGCTTATTGAATTTGTTCTGGTGAGTAGAATCATTACCTTCAGGCTTTTTGCTGTAAACACTGTCTTTTCAGAGAAAAGTCAGTGTTTATATTACAGCCTAGTGATAACTTCACTGGCCACTCCTCAGATAACTGGTAGAGATCCTTCCTGGATCATGGCTGCCTAAAATGCATCCAAACATTCAGTATCTCCTCCCTCTGCATGCAGACACTGAATTTTCCTCATAGAGATTCATTGATTTAATTAATCTCTATGAGGAGATGCTGATTGGCCAGGGCTGTGTTTGAATTGTGCTGGCTCTGCCCCTGATCTGCCTCCTTGTCAGTCTCAGCCAATCCTATGGGGAAGCACTGTGATTGGATCAGGCTACCACTTTTGATGCAAACAGCATGCAGATCTACTGCTTCAGGCTTGAATACAGTAAGATTTTGCTATATTTATATAGATGGTGGTTTTAACACTATAGAGTCAGGAATATATGTTTGTATACATGACCCTATAGTGATCCTTTAAATTAACATTTTGTTTTTAAATTGGCTAGGTCTAGAATTAAATATTTAGGAATTTATATGTTTCCTTCCCATGTGGCCTTGCTCAAAAACAAATGGAACTTGTCTCATTTCCAATGGCTGTGAAAAATTAACATAATAGCAATGCACAAGTACTTCCCAACATTCTCTATTTTTTGCAGACATTACCATCCTCACAAAGCTTATCTGGTTGTATAAAAAAAACTTGATTATCTTATGCATTACTCACTAGGCTCAGAAATTTAGGTGGAGCTTACCAGATATTTACTGTTATTATTTTAGCTCTCCACTTAAAGGACCACTCTAGGCACCCAGACCACTTCAGCTTAATGAATGGGTTAAGCCTTCCCCTATTCCCTCTAGTGGCTGTCTCACTGACAGCCACTAGAGGTGCTTGCGTGCTTCTCACTGTGATTTTCACAGTGAGAGCACGCCAGCGTCCATAGGAAAGCATTGTAAATGCTTTCCTATGAGACCGGCTGAATGCGCGCGCAGCTCTTGCCGCGCGTGCGCATTCAGCCGGCGGGGCGTAACGGAGGCGGAGAGGAGGAGGAGAGCTCTCCGCCCAGCGCTGGAAAAAGGTAAGTTTTTACCCCTTTCCCCTTCCAGAGCCGGGCGGGAGGGGGTCCCTGAGGGTGGGGGCACCCTCAGGGCACTATAGTGCCAGGAAAACGAGTATGTTTTCCTGGCACTATAGTGGTCCTTTAAGCAAAATTTATAAAATTGTCTACCCAGAGGCTTGGAAACAACGGATCCTCCTGGAACAGCCCTGTATTTGCAATTTGCCTCCTTAAAGGGCCACTCTAGGCACCCAGACCACTTCAGATTAATAAACATAGCAGTTTCAGAGAAACTGCTATGTTTATAAATGGGTTAATCCAGCCTCTAAAGCCTCTAGTGGCTGTCTCATTTACAGCCGCTAGAGGCGTTTGCGTGCTTCTAACTATGAAAATCACAGTGAGAAGACGCAATCGTCCATAGGAAAGCATTATGAATGCTTTCCTATGAAACTGGCTGAATGCACGCGCAGCTCCTGCCGCGCATGCGCATTCAGTCGAAGAGGAGGATCGGAGGCGGAGAGCTCCCCGCCCGGCGCTGGAAAAAAGGTAAGATTTAACCCTTTCCTCTCCCCAGAGCCCGGCGGGAGGGGGTCCCTGAGGGTGGGGTACCCTCAGGGCACTATAGTGCCAGGAAAACGAGTATGTTTTCCCGGTACTATAGTGGTCCTTAAATACATTATTGAATTACACACATCCAACTATTACTCCTACCTTAATGTTCTGGAGAGAGATTCAAGAAATTCATAACTGGTCTATATTTATTTCTTCTTTATATCCAATCTCCCACAACCCCTTATTCCTCCCAGGCCTAATGGGAAGTACATTCATTTCTGGTGATGCTGACCCATATCTTCAATTATCAAAATTTAAGACATTTTGTTCTTTTACCTATATCAGGCATAATTTCTGAGAGAAACCCCACAACCACAGACCACTTTATGTATACTTACTTAATTTTGTCATTTAATACACTGTTTGCCATCTTGCAAAGAAACTATTCGTTCAACACAGTCTATTAAGACTAAACTAATTTCTAAATTATATAAATTGTTGCAACCAACTACATGTCAGCAATTACCTACTTTTATTTGTGCAAAGAATAGAGATTTCAACTTAAACCTTACCTCTAAAGATGGTATAAGATTTTTTTACTTCACAGCTAAAGCTTCCAACATTGTCCAACTACAGGAAATAAATGACAAGTTTCTAACTTGCTGGTATTAACACATATTGTTTAACATGGCATGTTTTCCCAATTACTTCTGCTACCTTTTAAGTTGAATAATGGGTAATTTTCTTATACATGGTGGACCTGCCCAATTATTTCTATTTTTGGGAAAGAAAGACATGCAGTAATTGAAAATGTGACTAATCGCGAGATAACTTTTTCCACCAGAATTGTTACTGCTTCATAATAATGATATCTCAAAACTAATATAAACACTTTTTATTGAAACAATTTGTAATGAACTGTGGTATTTCAGATACCCGTTCATCTGTTTCCTCCCAAACTGCTAAAGGCTGAGGGATTATAGCTCGCAGTACAGCATCCAAGTATATTCACCAAGCAAATCAGATGGATAGCCAAACGTCGGCCTAGAGTAGATGAAGGGTATAACAGGAGTAATTTTATTCGGGCCAACTGGCCTGTTTATATGCAGTTACAAATGAACAGGGTTTACGGTGACATATTCCAGCATTCCCCACTGGACCTGAGAGGGGACAATGACAAAATACATTCTGCAGTTACATTGGCTCTCAGGTCCAGGACACTCCTGCATAAAATAATATAGTCCTTCCCCTGTGCCTAGGAGATAATTGAGTCAAGCACTATACTAAACTCAATTATATCCAAACAAAAAAAAACACACATTACCCAGACACACATAACCCAGAAGGTACCTCAAACCTCAAAGAAACCCCACAACAGTTATATCCACTGATAGACATGATCTGGGGGACCAACATATTCAAAAATCACCCAGATCGGTTCAGTGGTTCGGGAGTTCCATGGAAGTCCTAATTTGTCCGACTGCACACAAGGTTCCTGCCCAGAAAGAGTTCCATGAAATTAGGCTGTGCGTCTCTTTCGGGAAGTCTAAAAACTGAACAAATCCACAAACGGTTCCCCTGGCTTATAGGTAACGTTTGTTCCTCTAGTTTGTGGGAACAAACCTACCGAATAGCACTCTCCTGGCTGGTCGGTGAAAAGAAGTAGGCATTCGCGGAGTTGACCGGAGTTCGGGAAGTTGAGTGTCCGATTTTAGTTCCAGACACTTGACGACCAAGTCCTGCTGTCTCCTTTTGTGCGACCAAGATGGCCGCCGTTTTCTCCCGCACGTGGTGTTCGGCTATACGAACAGTGGCCACACAGAGAGAGCCCTTAATTTGCGGTCTTCTTTGTAGTTTATGAGCCAGGGGGTTTGTCGGTGTTCAGTAGTTTTATCTACCGAATGAAGAAAAATCTAAATCTAAAAATCTAAACTGTTTAACCCCTTAAGGACCGAGGACGGTTCAGCACCGTCATCGGCATTTTTGCCTTGAGGACCGATGACGGTCCTGAACCGTCCTAACGGTCTGGGGGTACTTACCTGATCGCCGTCGTTCCCCCGGCGGCGATCAGTGTTCCTCCGGTTGTGGGGAGACTGTCTGCAGCCCAAAATACACTTAGTATGACATTATATATATATGATATATAGACATATATTATATAGATATAATATATGTCTATATATCATATATACACATATATAATTATTTTATTTATTTTTTATTAACACTAACTTTATTTTTTTTAATGATTTTACACTAGCAGGGAGACTGCCTGTCAGCACAGACAGTCCCCCTGCGGCAGATTAGGACCCCTGTGGCCATGTGATCGCTTAACACAGCGATCACATGGTCACAATAGGTGTCCATGTGTCTGCCTGCAGGGGGACTGTCTGTGCTGACAGGCAGTCTCCCTGCTAGTGTAAAATCAAAAAAAAATAAAGTTAGTGTTAATAAAAAATAAATAAAATAATTATATATGTTTATATATGATATATAGACATATATTATATCTATATAATATATGTCTATATATCATATATATATATAATGTCATACTAAGTGTATTTTTATATTAATATGTACTTATATTAATATAAAAATACACTTATAATTAAATTACACACGTGTATATATATAATATATATAATAACTATATATATTATATATATATATTATTATAAAATATAAATAATAAGTAATTTAAATTAAATAAAAAATTTTTTAAATAATAAAAAATTTAAAAAAAATTATATAGCTATATGAAATTTTATTCTAACTGTATTTTAAAATTAATATATATATATTTATATCAAAATACACTTAGAATGAATTTGTATATATATCTATGTATATAAAAATAAATAAAAATAATAAGAAATATACATACGTCCATATACAAAATTACATAAATAATTATATAAATATACACGTAGACTTCAAATATATAAATATGAATATATATTTAAATTCTACGTGCGTATTTATGTAATATTTTTACATAATTCAGTAATTTTATTGATTGCAATTTGAGGGACCTGCCTGCCAACCCAGGCCGAAATTCCAGAGAATTTAATTTGCTAGCACTGTATTTTACCCTGTAACGTTCTACGACACCCTAAAACCTGTACATGGGGGGTACTGTTTTACTCGGGAGACTTCGCTGAACACAAATATTAGTGATTCACAACAGTAAAACATATCACAGCGATGATATTGTCAGTGAAAGTTACTTTTTTTGCATTTTTCACACACAAACAGCACTTTTACTGATGATATAATTGTTGTGATACGTTTTCCAGTTTTTAAACACTAATATTTGTGTTCAGCGATGTCTCCCGAGTAAAACAGTACCCCCATGTACAGGTTTTATAGCATTTTTGAAAGTTACAAGGTCAAATATATGGGTCAAATATTTTTACATTGAAAATGGCCAGGTTGGTTACGTTGCCTTTGAGAGCGTATGGTAGCCCAGGAATGAGAATTACCCCCATGATGGCATACCATTTGCAAAAGAAGACAACCCAAGGTATTGCAAATGGGGTATGTCCAGTCTTTTTTAGTAACCACTTGGTCACAAACACTGGCCAAAATTAGCGTTCAATTTAGTTTTTTTACTTTTTTCACACACAAACAAATATGAATGCTTACTTTGGCCAGTGTTTTCGACTAAGTGGCTACTAAAAAGACTGGACATACCCCATATTGAATACCCTGGGTTGTCTACTTTAAAAAAAATATGTACATGTGGGGTGTTATTCAGAGATTTATGACAGATAATAGTGTTACAATGTCACTATTGATAAATTTTAAAAATGTATGTTTTGAAACCGCAATATCCTACTTGTACCTATAGCCCTATAACATGCAAAAAAAAGCAAAAAAGCACGTAAACACTGGGTATTTTTAAACTCAGGACAAAATTTTGAATCTATTTAGCAGTTTTTTTCATTCGCTTTTGTAGATGAGTAAAAGATTTTTCAAGTAAAAGTCAAAAAACATGTATTTTTTCAATTTTTCATCAGATTTTTTTATTTTTTTTAAATTAAAATACATGAGATTATATAAATAATGGTATGTAAAGAAAGCCCCCTTTGTCCTGAAAAAAACAATATATAATTTGTATGGGAACAGTAAATGAGAAAGCGGAAAATTACAGCCAAACACAAACACCACAAAAGTGTAAAAATATTCCTGGTCGCAAATGTACAACATCGCAAAAACAGTCCAGTCCTTAAGGGGTTAAATTAAGAATAAAATAGTGAAAAGTTCATGAACAGCTGATTGTTATAGAGGAAAGAACCAGTAGCCATCAAAAGTAAGGGTAAATAAAATACAATACAATATTCTTATTGTCTCATAATATTACTGTCTTTGTGAATAGAACTAGTCAAATTTAGACCATCCAAGTTGTCAATCCAATGATTCCAAATTATTCTGTACCTAGCATAATGCTTCTCTAGGGACCTAATTTCTTCTAATATGCTTATCTGCTCAACAGTTATACCACTCAGCAAGTGTTGAGGGTTATCACAATGAAACCAGGCCCAACAAGCAGAGAATAGGTCACACTTAGGTAGATAAGAAATATGGATAGGCAGATACGTATTACTGTTTTTTAGAGGCGGCCAGGCTTAACATTGCTAGCAGGGGGAGTGCCTGTAATTACAGGTACTCCCCCTGCTGCCTGTAAAAAAAATAAAGTTTAAAACAGTTTAAAATAAAATTATATATAGATCAGATAATATATATATATATATATATATATATATATATAATATATTATAGATAGATAATTTATATCATCTAAGTGTGTATATATATATATATATATATATATATATACACACACATACATACACATACACTGTCTAAGTGTATTTTAATATTTATATATATATATATGTATATATATATATATATATAAATATCAAAATACATGTAGAATGTGTGTTTCAAAACAGTAAAATGTATTACAACGATGATATCATCAGTAAAAGTGAAATGTTTAGCATTTTTCACACAAAAATGTCACTTACACTGACGATATAATTGTTTTGGTACTTTTTACTGTTTTAAAACACAAATATTTGTGTTCAGCGAAGTCTCCCGAGTATAACAGTACCCCTCATGTACAGGGTTTATGGTGTTTTCAAAAGTTACAGAGTCAAATATAAGGCTTGCGTTTCAGTTTTTTCACATTGAAATTCGCCAGATTGGTTACGTTGCCTTTGAGACTGTATGGTAGCCCAGGAATGAAAATGATGGCATACCATTAGCAAAAGTAGACAACCCAAGGTATTGCAAATGGGATATGTCTAGTCTTTTTTAGTAGCCACTTAGTCACAAATACAGGCCAAATTTGACATTCAAATTAGTTGTTTTGCATTTTTCACACACAAACAAATATTAACACTAACTTTGGCCAGTGTTTGTGACCAAGTGGCTACTAAAAAACACTGGACATACCCAATTTGCAATACCTTGGGTTGTCTACTTTTGAAAATGGTATGCCATCATGGGGGTAATTCTCATTCCTGGGCTACCATACCGTCTCAAAGGCAACATAACCAATCTGGCAAATTCCAATGTGAAAAAACTGAAAAACATAACACGCTATTTTTCACCCTGTTAAATTATGTTTTATACCTAAATATTTGATGTTAAATGAAAGCCCTGTTTCCCCTGAACAAAATTATGTATAATAAGTGTGGGTGCACATAATATGAAAGAGGTGAATTACATCTGAACAGACATATAGCGCAAATTCTAATTTTTGTTTATGTTTTATTTTGCTCACAACATGTACATTTGGCTCAGTCTTTAAGGGGTTAAGGGGTTAACCTTGTAATGTAAAACAATGCAGTTTTTTTTAGAAACTGCAATTTGTATATTGCAAGATTAAATCCACCTCTAGTAGCTGTCTTGCTGTTACATTGTCGCAGTAAAACTTGGTCACGTGTTTAGGAAGCTCACAGGAATGCATGAAATAAAATGCTTTCCTATGCGGACGCTTGCATGTGGCACTATAGCATTATTAATGCAGAATTGTATTCCCAATGCTACAGTGTTTCTTTAAGTTATTTATTATTATTTTTTTTTAATATTTTTAAGGTGTGATTAAATGTATTAATGCTATCAGATGGTAAGAAAATATGTGTAACATTGCCTTTTAATGGTACTAAAAATGCTTTAAGTGAAGTCGTGCCTGATTAACCTGTTGTCATGCAGATTGCAGAACCCATGTGACCCAGACTACCAAAAGCTGAGAGCCTCCTTCTATAGCTTTATGTCAACACTTAGAAATTAAAAATGCTAAATCCATCGTTGGAACAAGCGACTCTGTTACCGATATGTGAATCACAATAATGAATTACTTGTTTAGTTGTGTTTACTCGAGGGACAAACGAACCAGGTCTTATTGCTTTTTCTTTACCTGGTGTTCCTCTTACAAAACGTGCTTTAATTTTGCTAATGGGACTTAGATAATTAAACATTGTGTATGGGGAATGCATTGCTTAAAATTAGAACTATGTCTTGCTGGAATAAATAGCTTGTGTCATGATGTATTCTGTGGAATGTATGCATTGTTAATGTAACTTTATTTCCTTGTTTCTTTAACAACAATTCTTTTTCCCCCCTAGTGCTCTTTTTTGCCAAAATTTCAAATTCGAATTGAAACAAAGTTTGAAAACAACAATGGCTGTAATTCTCAGGTAAGATCTCTGTCTGGCTGTGCATCAGGGATACCTGATGTTTTAAAGTGAACTGATCATGACAGGTTAAAGGACCACTATAGTGCCAGGAAAACATACTCGTTTTCCTGGCACTATAGTGCCCTGAGGGTGCCCCACCCTCAGGGACCCCCTCCCGCCCGGCTCTGGAAAGGGGAAAGGGGTTAAAACTTACCTTTTTCCAGCGCTGGGCGGAGAGCTCTCTGCCTCCTCTCCGCCTCCGATCCGCCCCGCCGGCTGAATGCGCACGCGCGGCAAGAGCTGCGCGCGCATTCAGCCGGTCTCATAGGAAAGCATTTACAATGTTTTCCTATGGACGCTGGCGTGCTCTCACTGTGATTTTCACAGTGAGAAGCACGCAAGCGCCTCTAGTGGCTGTCAATGAGACAGCCACTAGAGGATTAGGGGGAAGGCTTAACCCATTCATAATTATAGCAGTTTCTCTGAAACTGCTATAATTATGAAAAAATGGGTTAACCCTAGAAGGACCTGGCACCCAGACCACTTCATTAAGCTGAATTGGTCTGGGTGCCTAGAGTGGTCCTTTAACTATAAGAACTAAAATTAATTTAGCTTGTTATATATTATCAGTTATTTATGTAGTTATATATTTAAAAGTTATTATATATTATTTATTAAAGGGACACTCTACAAATGCTAAATAAATAAAAATCACTGTTTAGTAGATACACTCCAAATGCATTTATTATGCATTTTTGTCATTGGAGTTATATGTAAAATTAGCATGCAAAAACTGCAGTCCTCTTGTCTGTTGCCTTTACAATCCCTCCACTTCTAACCCCACCCAGACTTTGTGACTGTTCAATCACAGACTTCCCAGTGCAGCTCAAAGAGAAGTCTTTGAAAGTCAGGTGCTCTTGGGTATAGCTGCCTATTGAGTTCAGTCAAATAAGCTAACCAAACCAGGAAGTAACAGGACCTGATGTCTGCTTGAAAAGCCAGGGGAGTGGGAGGGGTTGATCAAATTTACAAAAGCGTCAGTTTTTGTTGAAATCTGCATTTTTTACAAAATGAAAGAATAGTACACACTCTTCACACATAAAGCTTTTCAGCAAGTTAAAGTGCTTTATTGGTCTGACTGTCCCTTTAAAAATATTCCTATGTACCACAGCCTCTTATCTGGTTGGCCCTAATTAGGAGGCACATTAAGACAACAAGATGTCTTCTCACATGCATTGTTGTTGCCAAGTTGGAGAAGGATCCTATTCTCCTATTATATTTATATTTCAGTGAGCAGATCAAGGGCAAAAAGGGCAAACTAGGACATACATGTCTCGGGTCTCAGTCTGCCCAAGATTATTGGGAGTTAAACTCTTGATCAGCACCTCTTGCAATTTTTATGACAGCAGCTGAAACAGGTGCCACCCAAGGCTGTAACTCATACTAACATAGGCATGCGCACAGGGTGTGCCGGGTGTGCCTGGGCACACCCTAATCCCTGTGGCACGCCTATGGATTGAGACCGACAGGGGAGATCTCAGGATCTCCCCTGTCGGCTCATGCAGAGCCAGCTCTATCCGAGCGCCGGCTCTGCTCTGAGCCTCCCCTCACCGACCCACAGGCAGTGAGGGAGGCAGGAGAGGATCCGGGGAGCTATTGCCAACAGCTCCGCCGGGTTCCTCTCGCGAGGTTGGAGCATTGCCGCGGCAATGCTTCAATCTCGCGAGAGTGAACTCTAGCCCTGCAGGCTTGAGTTCACTCTCCACTGGACCACCAGGGATGGATGGCAGCAAGGATCCCCCCTCCCAGGCATAAGGTAAGAAGGGAGGGGGGATATTTACTAAACAGCCCACACACAATACACACAATCACCCAAACATACAGCACACACACACACAGCATCTACACACATACAGCACACAAACAGCACCCACACACACACACAATACACACATAGCACCCTCATACATACATCACCCTTAAACACACACACTAACAGCACCCTCACACACACACACACACACACTAACAGCACCTTCACACTCACACATCACCCTTACACACACACACTAACAGCACCCTCACATCAACCTGACACTCACACATCACCCTTACACACACTCACACATCACCATAACACACACAGCACCCTCACACACACACTAACAGCACCCTCCCACTAACAGCACCCTCCCACTAACAGCACACTCACACTAACAGCACCCTCACACACAGCCCCCTTACACATACACAGCACACACTAACAGCACCCTTACACACAGCATCCTCACACCACCCACACAGTAACAGCACCCTTACATATACACACACACACACTAACATCACCCACACACATACAGCACCCTTACACAAACATACAGCACCCTTATGCACACATAAAGTGCCCTTACACACACACAGCGCCTTCACACAAAGCACCCTTACACACACAGCACCTTCACACACACATAGCGCCTTCACACACACACAGCGCCTTCACACACACACACCACCCTCACACACACACAGCAGTATATGTGTGTGTATGTGTATGTATGTATGTATGTTTATACTAATCTCACTATATCAAACAGTAACAAATTACACCCCAGTCTAAAAATATATTGAAGTATGTACATCATGTTGAGAGGTGTATTCTAGTGTTTTTTTTTATTTACTTTAGTTGACTGAACCAATGTAAAAAAACAAACCTAAATGGATCTGTGGATAAAGACACTTCACATACAAGACTTTGAAAGTATTTTATCAGAAGGAAAACATATAGATTTCATTAGTCATCAAATATGCACTAGGTTTACATGGTACCACTATCTGGCTTACTAGTACATATTGTATTGATCGTCGAATGATCAAAAAAATATTTGATTCTTCAGGAATTCAGATATTCATTCCTGAGGTTTGACCAAATATTACAATGCCAGCAATGGGAGATACAGCCAACATATATAGATAAATATAACTAGTACAAAACTTAAAAAAAAATAGATATATCGTGGGTTAATTGTTACACTCACAAGTCAAAATATTAGAGCAGGCAAGCTAGGATAACATCCTCCATGTAAAGGATTTTCAACAATCCGGCCCTGTATTTCAACCATCTGGCAGCATTCTGTCTGGCTAAATTGGAGAAAATTCAGGCAAGATCTAGGCCTTGTAAATAGTGTAAACAATGTCCGTATTTTGCATTCCAATTGTCCATGTTCTGGAACGGGGCATTTGGATTTTTAGTGAAAAACCATATAAGTCAATTCTGTTTTCAGTTTGGTTACTTTGGCCTTATTTGACCTATTTTTTTTGTTAGCTGGTAAGTGCTATACACAAAGAGATATAGTTAATTACCTAGAAAAAAAAAACACACACAGACACACATACTCTCTCTTTTGGATTTACTTATATAGCCCCCTATGGTTATGCTCAAACAAGTTTAGATTCTGCTTCCCACTAAGGTGATTTTACATCTGTTAGTGATGTTGCTGCCTAATTTGCAAACAAAGTTAAAAGCAATTAATTTATTTAATTTGCAATAATACTGCTCATATATACATGCTGCCTAAGTATAATTCTAAACATTTAACATATTATTGATACAAAAAAGTTTTTTGTTGTTTTTTTTTTTAATTCTGTCTATTATTATTTTTCTATATAAAACAATTACATTTCCAAAGTTTCTGCCATAAGTATAAGATCAGTTTCATAATTCTTATTAATATTGCATTTTTGTTTTTGTCAAGAAGCTAAATATGCGATACATCTGAAATTTATAATTTTGATGATACAAGTAAGCATATCATAAGGCAGAACGCTAATTATAAACCATCTCACGAGACATAAGTAGACAAATTACAAAACAAATATCATGTTCTCGATCAGGGGCATACAGGAGTAGAGGAGAGAGGTACTATACATTTTCTTATACTTCCCTTGTTGTTATATATTATTTCCTTATAGCATATTGTTTTTTTTTCATTGATTCGTCCCAAACGCCACTATAACTATATATTTTATTTTTAGGGGTCGGGATATGTTTTTCCATATTCAGTTGAGAACATATTTGGTGTTTAATTAGGCACCAGTCAGGTTTTGATGGACTTTTCCAATTTCTAGCTATGATTAATTTAGCAGCAGTCAACATATGTAGTAACAGAATCAATTCTTTATTTTTCATACTGGTTATGTTAATATGTAAAATAATCAATTCAGCTGTTACCGGTATCTTAATATTTACTATTATATTTATCCTTCTACCGACATCTTGCCATAGTTCTGTAATGATCAGGCATTCCCACCATATGTGAAAATAGTCTGCATCCTTTGTCCAATATTCTGAGGAGTGGTTAGGAAAAATTTAATTGATCCTTTTCAGGACTAGAGGCCAACTATTTAAAATTTTGTAATGTTAATTTAAATTCAAGCAGGTTTTTATTTAAAACCAAAATTGATCTATTCCATTCCTTATGCGGGATTTGCAAACCCAGATCTCTGCTCCATTTCTCTACAGATTTTGGGAAATATTTCTTTTCCATTTTATATAGCAGGGAGTTAGCTTTAGAAATAAATTTTTTAGTGTAGTGGATGTAGTTATACCTTCAATGGTTTTAATATATTTTCCAGACCATGAGATTAGGTTAGTATCAGGTACTAAATCATTTAATAATTCAATTCTAATAGAAGGGAAAATATTTTCTTCTATGTCTAGTTTTCGTTTTATGTCAAACCAATTTTTCAATATATGAAAATTGTGCTTCAAACTGGTTTTTTTTGCCTTCTTTTGGATCAACAGCAAAAAACAATTGTGAGGTAGGCTGAACTTGATGGACGCAAGTCTCTTTTCAGCTATGTAACTATGTAACTACTATGTAACTATGTAACTATGTAATGCAGAAGTTTCTCCCCAAAAATGTACCCTTCTAATGTCTTGAGTTGACAACCAAAAAATTGAGGAAATATTCCTGTAGGGACCAATTCTCCTGGCTTCAAGTTTATACCAGCTTTCCTCTTTGGATGACTCCTGGAAAATACGTATAGTGTGGGTTAAAAGAGTAGCCTGGACCAATCTTATCAAAGATGGAATTCCTAGGCCTCCATCTTTTATTTTCTTTGACAGTAATTTAGTACTAATTCTAGGTCTTTTTTTTGTCCATATAAATTTAGTGAAAGAAGATTGTAATAGATTGATCCAGCTTCAAAGGAATATTACTAGGAAATAGACTCAAAATAAAGGTGATTTGGGGTAAAATATATGCTTTTATGGTGTTTATCTTACCCCACCATGATATTTCTTTTTTTTGTCCACATATTTAATTTAAAATTTATTTCCTTTATTAAGGGGAGCAAATTAATCTCTATCCATTTTTGGGGATTTGTTGAAATTATTAATCCTAAATAAGAAAAGTATTCTTTTGCCCAAAGGAAATCAAACTTATACCAGCTTTCCTCTTTGGATGACTCCTGGAAAGTACATATAGCGTGGGTTAAAAGAGTAGCCTGGACCAATCTTATCAAAGATGGAATTCCTAGGTCTCCATCTTTTATTTTCTTTGACAGTAATTTAGCACTAATTCTAGGTCTTTTTTTTGTCCATATAAATGTAGTGAAAAAAGATTGCAATAGATTGATCCAGCTTCGAGGGATATTACTAGGAATTAGACTCAAAATAAAGGTGATTTTGGGTAAAATATATGCTTTTATGGTGTTTATCTTACCCCACCATGATATTTCTTTTTGTTGAAATTATTAATCCTAAATAAGAAAAGTATTATTTTGCCCAAAGGAAATCAAACTTATCTATAATTTCCTTTTTCATCTGGGATGTTAAAAAAAAAAAAAGAGAGAGAGCCATTGTTTTAGAGGTGTTTAGTTTGTAATTCAAAAAATGACTATATCTGTTTATCACCTCCATTAGTTTGTTAATTTAACTTACTGGGTCTTCCAGCAAGATGAGTATATCGTCAGCAGCATATAGCTTTATTTTTATTTCCACTTTATCCTTAAATCCTTTTATTTTATTGTTATTTCTTATCTTAAATGCCAGTATCTCAATAGTTAAAACATAAAGAAGAGGAGAAAGCGGACAGCCTTGTCTAGTGCCATTATTTAATTTAAAATAGTTAGAAGAGATGCCGTGGCCTATTACTTTACCCGTAGGGTTAGAGTATAAAGCCATTTGAAAGGAAATCCCAACTGACCCTGTCAAATGCTCTCTCAACATCTAATGACAGGGCCAGCATCGGGGTCCTTCTGCGCCTTGCGATCTCAAAAATATTTGACAATGCTCGCATATGGCTTGCTGATGATCGTCCTGGGATAAATCCCACCTGGTCAATATGGATTAAGTTATTTAATACCCTTTTTAAGTCTATTTGCCATAATGCCAGCATATAATTTTAAGTCTTCATTCAAGAGAGAAATTGGTCGGTAGCTTGTTACCTCCCAAGGATTTTTCTCTTGCTTTAGGATAGTTATTATATATTTCCTCTTAATAGATCTTCCGGAAGGGCACCCTTTTCTGCGATCTCATTAAGTGATCTGCAGGTAGGGCGCCATTACTCTTTTAAATGACTTGTAGAATATGGCTGTCAAACCATCAGGACCCGGTGCGTTATTGGGTTTTGAGTGATCAGTTATATCTATAATCACTAATCTCTAATTAATTCACATCTCTAATGTGAAAGGTTCATTAAGTTTTTTTTAATTACAAAAAGGTTAATAAATCTAAGGCATGTCACATTCTATAAAACATTTAAAGTGCCCATTTTAGAATAAACAGATTCATAAATGGGTTAGTGGGGTGTTAGAGTGCAAAAAATGTGCAGACAAGCCACTGAAAATGGGAACACTTCCTATAATTCCTCTTAAATATACATAGAAAAACTGTATAAATCCCAAAGTTAAAATACAGTGCAAGGCACCACAATCACGAATGTGAATTATAGTTACCACTTGGTAGAGGAGCTAATCCTCACATAGAAAAGAAACATATAAAGAGAATCATAGTGCAATCCATTTTAGAATAAGCTTCAATGTTTATAAATAGGTTTATAATTATCATTGCTAAAACATATTGCTTAAAGTCACGAACATTTCTTCTGGTAACGGTTTTCTCATACCAAAGGGCATGTAAAAGAAGACTTTCGAACTTATAAATAGGAAGTGTTTAATGTGGAGTAAAATAGGGCACTGAATTTATGTCCAGTTAGGAACGTAGTCAAAGTTTAAGATGAGTGTGTTCAGACTCACTTTTCCCCATATTTCTACTATGTTTTTCAATTCTCAAATGTCTTCTGATAGAGTTGCATAAATGCTAGACTTGTGCAAAAATAAGTTTGGAGACATTTGTTTAAATCAAATTCCTTTTAATAATTTCATAATCTCAAACGAATTGATCCATCCAGAATTTACCTTTGGAGTCTTATTCAGTGAATATAGACGAACAACCCAGAATACATTTTTGCATTAGTTTAAAGGGACACTATAGTCACCAGAACAATTACAGCTTCACATAGTTGTTCTGGTGAGTATAGTCAGTACCTGCAGGCAATTTTTGGAGTGAACACGTTTTTGTTCAGAGAAAAGTCAGTATTTACATTACAGCCTAGGGACACCTCTAATAACCACTCCTTAGACAGTTACTTGAGGTGCTTCCTGTGGCAGTGCTGCACACATTCAGTGTCTCCACCCTCTACATGGAGACATTGAACTTTCCTCATAGAAATGCATTGATTCAGTGCATCTCTATAAGGAGATACTGATTGGCCAGCGTTGCATTTGGCTGCGCCCCTGCCCCACCACCTTGCAATCTCAGCCAATCCAAGTAGGTCAGGGGAAGAGCCAGCACCAGCAGACTGGAATAAAGGTAAAATTTATTAGAGGGGCTGGGGGCCAAGAGAGGTATTTTTAACATTATAGGGTAAGAAATACATGTTTGCGTTCTTGACCCTCAAGTGTTTTTTTAATTAATACAAGTATATGTAATCACTGATACTTTCTATCAAATCTGAATTTGAAATTAATGGAGTTTTATAAATTAACTCGTAGTGTGATTTTTTTTTTTTTTTTCGATTGCTTATGCCTTATAAAATATAAGGTTTTCATAAAATAATCCAAACAATGCACAAATACATGGAACTTTTCTTGAGATGTAAAGCAAATCCTGCCTGGATCTGTGATCATGTGAGATTCAAACCACAGTCTGTCGGCTTACTTACATTTATTTGTCTTGCAAATTACAAAATACAAATCTTAGATATAAATGCACCTATTTGCATGATTGCAAAGTAAAAATATTAGAATGAATTAAAATAAGCCAAACCTCAAAATGCACAGACTGGAGCAGTGCAGTGGGTAAAGATGGCAGGAATTGTACAGACGATAAATATTGATTCAGAATAAGTTACCAATGCGGCCAAGGTGCATTTCCAATTACAGCAACCCAATAAATAAACCATATCAGCCAAACATGAAATTGGAACACTGATATATAATAAAATACTTGCGGTTTCAAATGTGTGAAAGTTGTCCTAAATAGAGAATTATTAATTAACAGATGTGGGAAGAAGAATTGGCTGATCAAAAGCAAATTAAATTGTGTCAAACTGTTTACAGTCAAATTGATGTTTTGAATATTAATGTACCGGCAAAGATGCCAGCAGATATTTTATACCCTAGTACTCCATACAAATGTAAAAAAATGTTCTGTTTAAAAAATATATTACGTAACAAGTCTTTAGAGATGTCAGATAATAATTATTATCATTATTTAATTACTTTCTTTGCCAGAACTATAAACTGTCTAAAATGCTTTGCTATTGTTTTATATATTTATTTTTTTCTCTACTTATGGAACAAATCAGGCATGAAAAAGAGAGCTTTGCACAAAATATTTTAATATCAGTGGATTGCTATAATAGACTCTGTATCTCTGCAAATGTATGTTATAAAAAGGTTTTAAAACCAAGATCACATGAGTCACTATGAAGTTTCCTGGGAATTAAATCATATGCTTAGCAGCAGCAAGCATAGGGTCCAGCAGGGGCTAAAGGGATAAGTAGTTTATCTCCCACCCACAGTTGAGGTTATCAAGTTGGGTCTTTAGAATTTTATTATAAACTAAAAATAGCCATACTGATATCAGGTTATATAAAAACCAGTCCATGGTTTTGTGGACTATGCTCTGCATTGGTACAGCTTTGGGCCATGCATTGCAGTCTGCGGCTTAACTCTGTAGGGAGGAGAGAGTGCCTTCCTTGCTGTGTGTGTGGTTTGCATAAACCGCATACATAGATATAATTAGAGAAAATGTAAATATTTATAGATTTGATTAGAGATGGAAAGTATCACCAATTGTATATTGCAATATTTTACAATACACGATAATATATTAAGACTTGATAAGTAGAACTGGAACAGTGGAAAAATGCGCAAGCAGGTCCGGTGCAAGGATTTTTGCCACCCTTGGCAAAAGTAAAGTTTGCCGCACCCCCCCCCCCATGTGACATCACAATGCTCCACCCATATGATCTGCCATGTTAACTAACGCCAGTGTTGCAGTGCCGCCGTGTTTACATTATAAGGCATGCAGGGACAGGCTATAGACACCAGAACAACTACATTAAGCTGCAGTGGTTCTGGGGACTATAGTGTTTCTTTAATGTGAGGTAAATTAGAGATTAGTTCCACGAATAATATACTAGATTGCCTACTTACAACGAGATGAGGATGATGATGGGCTCTAGCTGGAGGCTGTTTGTAACTGTGGTCACAAAAATCAATGTTCTGGGAGAACGGGAAGCAGCTCCATTTTTTGGGGGCCCTTTACACAGCTCAAGGCCTGGGTCCCAGGGTCCACCTTCATGTTCCACCAATGAGTTTGTTCACATGGGGTGGAGTGTGTAAGGGATGTCCTGATATGTGTGTAAGGAATGCATTGTGTGAATCTGTGTTTCTATGTGTAAGGGCTGCAAGGTGTGTTTCTGTGTATGTACAGGATGCAGTGTGTGCGTGTGTAAGGGGTGCATTGAGTGTGTGTAAGGGGTGCATTGAGTGTGTGTAAGGAATGCATTGTGTGTTTCCCCGTCAATTTCTTCTCCCCCTGTCAATTTCTTCTTCTCCCCCATCCCCTACCAATTTCTTCTTCTCCCCCCTCCCCTACCAATTTCTTCTTCTCCCCCCTCCCCTACCAATTTCTTCTCTCCCCTCCCTCAATCTCCCTCCCCATTTCTTCTCCCTCCCCTACTTTCTTCTTCTCTCTACCCTCCCCATTTCTTCTCCCCCTCCCTACCAATTTCTTTCTTCTTCTCACCCTCCCCATTTTTCTCCCTCCCCCTCCCTCCCCTTCTTCTCCCTCCTCCCCATTTCTTTTCTCCCCTCCCTACCATTTTTCTCCCACCTCCCCATTTCTCCCCTCCCCTGCCAATTTCTCTTTCTTCTGCCAATGTCTTCTTCCCTCCCTCCCAATTTCTCTCCCACCCTCCCAATTTCTTCTCCCACCCTCCCAATTTCTTTCTCCTCCCCCCCACCTTTGTTGTAGCGTGGCCGAGCCCTGTATGATGATGGTCCGCAGGTACAGGTAGCTTTTGTTTCCTCAGTGTGCACTTCCTGTTAGTCCGGCCGGGTACAGGAGACAGATGCTCCCTGTACCCGCGGACCATACAGGGCTCGGCCACGCTACAGTGAGGGAGTGACAGGAGGGAGCGCTGAGTGCTCCCTCCTGTCAGCCCCTCTCCTCAGGCTGCGCCTGGGCGGTGCGGTCTGCCCTCATGGACGCACCGCCCGGGCAAAGCTGCAGCCGCCTGAGGCTCTCTACAGAGCGCTCGGGCAGCTGCAGCATAGGGGGCCGGCGCTCCTGGCGACGCCCCTTCCCAAGGGGCACCCTAGGCTGCTGCCTAGTCCGCCTAACAGGTAGCGCCGGCCCTGTGTGCAAGGCAGCCACACAGCCATTTGTTCACCAAGTATTACTGAGGAAGGAGTGAGCATTGTAATGGAAATTAAAGGTTTGAAAATTGTATTACTATTTTTTCTGATGAGTAATTTCTTATTACTCATATAATCTTTAATTACTCTTTTTCTTATTCTGGAACAAAATGGAGCATTTTAATGTGCCCATCAAAAACATGTCAATTCAAGTTCAGAGTCATAATTAAAGGGACACTCTCAGGGACAAAACTAGTAGCGTAATAAAGTGGTGCATAGATCATACTCCTGCAGTTTAACTGCTTAATTCTCTGCTGTGTAAGACTTAAATCACTTTGTTTATGCAGTCCTAGCCACATCTTCCCTTGTGTGAGTCATACAGCTTCAACAATAAAAAAAGGACCCAACTTTAAAGCAGAACTTAGTATACTGTATTTACTTTAGACATTCTAAAGTAAACACACTATGCAATAAGGGAAACTAAAAAACAAACAAACAAAAGTCTTTTCAGGAAGAGTGCAGGGAGGCTGTGTGAGTAACACCCAAGGGAGGTGTGGCTCAGGCTACATAAACAGCCCTAAATGGCAGAGAATAGAGCTGTGAGATTGCAGAAGCATGATCTATACAACAAAAGCATTTAATTAATGTTATGTTTTGGTGCTTAGTGTTGGATGGCTTTACAGGGATGTTTATAAAAATGTTCAGGGCTGTAATGTATAAATATAGGCAACAACCTGCAGCATTCCAACTTTCCTTCTTATATCAACAATATGAACACCTTAAAGTGACAATGTCATGCCGAACTTACTTTTCTCCTATTAATTCCTCCTGTCTACCTCTAACAGGATCTGTTCTTAATTTTTTCCTACCTGATCTAGTTTTCTTTAAAACTCGACTACTTTGTCATCTGTATTTTTTCTAAGCTTGACCATTTTTGACCCAAGGAGGAGCTTACGCCCGCTCTATTTCCTGTGGTCAAAAATTTTCCCACAATACTCACCCTTTCCACCGTGATCTTATTAATTACCAGATGTGGGAAGAAGAATTGGCTGATCAAAAGTAAATTAAATGTGTGAAACTGTTTACTGTTAAATTGATGTTTTGAATATTAATCTACTGGCAAACATGCCAACAGTTATTTCAGACCCTGTTACGCATCCAAATGTAAAAATTTGTTCTGTTTAACCCCATAATGCTGTTACGGCGTTCTATGCCGTCCCGCATTAAATGGGCTTTAAAGCCGTTGCGGTGGCATAGAACGCCGTAACGGCTTTGAGCCCTGGAGCCGCTGGGATACTTACCTTCCCGGCCAGCAGGGGGACTGTAGTGTCAGAAGTGTCAGACAGTCCCCCTGCTGGTGGAAGGTGTAAAAAAAAATTAATTAAACATGTTAAAATAAAATAAAAGTGTGTGTGTATATATATATATAATATATATATATATATATATATACACATCTTATATAAATGTAACGTGATACGTAATGTATTTTAATGTTAATATAAGTACATATATTAATCTTAAAATACACTTAGATTGAAGTTACATAAGATATATATGTATATATTTTATGTATAATTACAATAGTAAATAATAAAATAAATAAAATATTTTTAAAAAAATTTAAATAAATTATCTATACATAAGTAATCTCATTCTAACTGTATTTTGTTATTAATACATATATATTGGTAACAAAATACACTTAGAATGACATTCTATATATATCTGTCTATATATAAAATACAAATCACTGCAAATATTTATATATAGATAAATATATATATAATTACATAATTAACTACATAAGTATACATGTAGAATTTAAATACATATATATGTATATATAAAAATTCTACGTGTATGCTTAAGTAATATTTTAACATAATTATGTGATTTAATTAATCAAAATTTGATTGACGTGCCTGACAACCCAGGCAGCAAGTGCAGAGAATTAAATTCGCATGTGCTATATTTAACCCTGTAACTTTCCAAGACACCATAAAACTTGTACATGGGGGGTATTGTTTTACTGGGGAGACTTTGCTGAACACAAATATTAGTGTTTCAAAATGATAAATTGTATTACAACAATGATATATTTAGCAAAAGGTTTTTTGCATTTTTCACACACGAACTGCACTTTTACTGATGATATTATTGTTTTAATATGTTTTACTGTTTTGAAACACTTATGTTTGTGTTCAGTGAAGTCTCCCAAGTATAACAGTACCCCCTATGTACAGGTTTTATGGTGTTTTGGAAAGTTAGAGAGTCAAATATAAGGCTTGCATTTTATTTTTGTTTGTGACTAAGTGGCTACTATAAAAGACTGGACATACCCCACTTGCAATACCTTGGGTTGTCTTCTTTTGCAAATTGTATGCCATCATGGGGGTAAATCTCATTCCTGGGCTACCACACGGTCTCAAAGTCAACATAACCAACCTGGCGAATTTCAATTTGAAAAAACTGAAAAATGGAATGTGCTATATTTGACCCTTTAACTTTCCAAAACACCGTACAAACTGTTAATGAGACTTTGCTGAATCCAAATATGTGGTTTTTTTTGCAGTTAAAGCTAATGGTATTATGACATTTACAGCTAAAATGTCTGCAATTTTTTTCTTTAAATCTTAATTTCTCACATTTTTTTTAATTTTATTCATAATAAATTATGTTCCATATATGAATAGTTAATGGTAAATTAAAGCCCTGTTTCTCCGGAACAAAATGATATATAATAAGTGTGGGTGCACTTAAAATGAATGAGGTGAATTACGGTTGAACAGACATATAGCGCAAATTCCAGTTTTTGTTTGTTTTGTTTTGATCAGAACGTGCACTATTGACTCCGTCCTGAAGGGGTTAAAAAATATTCTACATAACATATCATATAGACAGAAAGCCGGCAAAACGACCGAATTTCGTCCTAACAGAATGAGTATTGTTTGTCCATTCGTGCGTTTTGTTGGGGTCCAAATTCCATTCTATTTTTAGGGTGAGAGGGGTAGGTAGGATTTTATTTTATTTAAGTGGGGATAACTAATGGTTTCAGGGGGGTAATTTTTACATTTAGCCCCCACCCATCACCCATGGGTGGGGGGGCAATAGGTCCTCCCCCCAATTGTCACTTGGGGCCACCACCCGCTGCTCATGAGTGGGAGTCAGGGGACAATAGGTCCTCCCCGATTGTCATTTAGGTCCTCCACCTGTTGCTCATGAGTTAGGGCCCAGGGAGGAGGCCCCCATTGTCAATTAGCGCTTCCGTCCGACGCTCATGGGTGGGGGCAAAGGGACAATAAATCCTCCCTATTGATATTTAGGGCCCCTATTTGCCGCTCATGGCCGGGGGCCAGGGGGACAATAGGTCCTTCCCCCACTGTCCTATAAGGCCCCTACACGCCGCTCATGGATGGGGGCAATGAGACAATAGGTCCCCCCTTTGTTACTTAGTTATTTTGTATAGGTGCCCAACCATGGGGCACTTTATTGGAGGGGGAGGTTCCACAGGTTGCTCACTGTTTAGTATGCATGCCTCTACTCCTGGCACAGCTAGTAGGGGCATTCAGGAGGTTTTAATCTCCCTTATGCTAACATTGGGGTCATACTGACCCCCCATAGAGTGAGGGGGGACATGGGGGGGGGGTTAGGAAGTGGTGGGGAGCACAGCTCTCTGCCCCTTCTATTTTTGTATATTACAAGGAGGAACTGTGAGCCGATAGCTCCCTCCTTAAAATAGACTGAACGAACATACAAATGAACACCGACATTCGGTCAAGGTTTGTTCTTGTGAAATTTCGATTAATTAATTTGTCTTTCTAACATATGAATGAATAGCTGAAATTCCCATCTGAATTTCGGACAATAGCAAATGCCCAATTGTTTAACTGGGCATGCGCAGAAATTTCACAGCGCTATCTAGTGTGGGCAGATGATGTGTCCCACAGGGCCTCCATCTGCCCACAAAAAGATGGTGGCACCCAGGAGGTAAAATGCCAAGTGGCATTTGTGGGTAACTAGGGGGATATTTAGATGTAGTGGAGTTGGTAGGGGGTTAAAAAAAAACAAAAAAACGGATGCAGCCATGACAGTGCCGCTTTAATTGCAGGCAAGAAAAGAAGTACACATAGCAGCACTTTTATTTACATATGTATATGTAATGGTGTTTGCCATGTCACTTGTACCAGCAGTAGTTGCACCTCATGACCATCAGACTACAGAAATAGAAAGAAAATTGGAAAGTTAAATTGCACTCTAAGCACATAAATACTACAGCCTACAGTAGTGGTAATGGTGTTTGGAGTATTCCTTGGGTCTTGGGTTGGCTTCTCATTTTGGCTGAGCAAGTTAGGCTGAAGTTGGAGAAGTTCAATGTGGTATGAGCAGAGGTTGAATAGGATTATGGATTAAGGAGCTAATAAATGATTTCCCAGAGGGAGAGAATAAATTATAAGTTTAAATGGAATTTAACACATTTCCAAAATAAGTCAAAGCTGAGAGATTACAGTGTGCCAGGTAAATGCTACCATACTTAAAATTAAACTTTTGCTACCAATGTTGCCTGATTGTGAAGATGTGTACTAAATGTCTTTTTAGAATTGGTTCCTTTTAACCCACTTCTCTTTTTCATATTACAAAAAACTGCAAAAAAAATTTTCATTGTATTTATTTATTTTTTGCCAGTCTTTACTTTTGGTATGCATGAGAATACACATAAGCGTGCAGAGTCACGAAAACTGCTGCATGCAAGGCAAAATATGACTGTATCATTGGCATGACAGAGATAACTTTGCAGTTTTAAAATAAAAAATTTAAATAAAGGGTTTAACATGAATAACCTATCAGACGGGTGACATGACCTAAAATAATTCTGAGTAAATATACTGGCAATGTGCCACTATTAGTGATAGAAAATAAACTGTGCAAGGCAAGTTGATTGAGATGTAGCTTGTAGAACTGAGGTCATGTATACTATTTGAGTGACAGGCTTATTATGTAGACATCATGGTGCTATAAAGCATAAATTAAGACATGCAGATACAATAAAATGCCAGAAGGGTTGTGATAGTGCTAGCCATAAGTGTTCATCAGTCCTCGACTCAGGAACGGGTGGAGGTAATAGAGAGGCACTGCAGGATAGGGGCAAAACATGACAACCTTTCAACCCAGGGCTGTAACAAGGGCCTGCATCTCGGGAACACGGACTCAGGTGTTCATGGCAAAGTCCATACCTGTCAGGGTACAGCAAAAGGTACAGATGTTCTTCCGCCTGCAGCATTAGGTCTTCTGACTCTGTGGTCGATGCTGCGGGCGTATGGTCCAACTGGCTCTGTGGCCCAGGCGGGCTATGGATGAAAGGCTTGGTTGCTTGTAGGGAAGTTGTGTCCATAAGGTGACCTCTCGCTGTTCTCCTCTCTTTTCTCCTCCACTGCTCTGAGCTAGTGTCACCATAATTCAAGACTCCAACTGCACCCAGAAGCGGTCACATATGTCATCAGGGCATTTCAATGCACGCCATGTTGGGTCTTCTCGGACAGTGTCTGCTTCTACATAAACACTTGCGTCTGTCAGGCCTCGCTCTTTCTGAATATGTCCCTGGGACAGGTCTGCAAACTCTGCTACTGTAATCCCTGAACAAACTAGACATGACACACAGTAGAACTAGCACCCAATATATAATTTTACTCAGGACTAGGCCCTATCCACATTACATTAAACTTATGGTGACACATTTATACATATACATTGCAACATCATATGGGGAATAATATATACACTCTTAACAATACCATACAATATTTTTAAGGGTGGGGAACACAAAGAGTAATGAGAAACACATCACCTGCCTGCATAAACCATAATATGTAAATCTACCTGAATATGCAAATTAACTAGCTTGTCTCTTAAGGTTGTACACATAATTGTTGCAAACAACATGGGGCACTGCACTGGCCCCACAGCTAAACAGGGGATAACACAAGACATTCCACAAACAACATATAATACACACTCTGCACCTATAATGGGCACTGGGTGACTTAAATATAAGAGTCATACAGGGACCTACATGAAGTGTCAGTCTTCTGCGCCCAGTGATGTTGACTACTGTCACAATTGCCAATGCCTTCCAGTTCCACCTACCCTGTCTGCCTGGTTGGTTTCCCCAACTTGATGACTTCCTTGTTGGTTACTCAATGTCCCAGCAAATGGGCATGTTGTGGGCCACTTGCCTTTTCCTGCTGTTAGTCTCTTACCAATATTTTTTTATTTTATTGGTATCTCTTCCAGATGTGTCAGTTTATTTTACTATTTTTTGTTGTTTTAGAGTTATTCACTTAGAATGTGAGTACCAGTGCATTCAAGCTCAGTAAATAACTTTAACATATGAGGACTTGGATACTGCTATAGATCAGATTGCACTGGCCTTAACACCATACACTTTCATGACAAATGTTTTTCTTTCATATCATTCCCTATGCACTCCATTGTATATTATGCAAACTATGATTGCTCTGTAGTTTTTTGCTTCTGCATTGCTAGCACCTGGGTTTCAAGTAATACTATCATAATTTGGCATACATTTACCTTCTCACGCAAAGTGCCTGCTTTATAAGTTATCACTGCATATTAATTTTTCAGTCAAATTACACTCTTATCATTCAAAGTTAGATTGTTTGCAGTATTACTGGTACATATTGGTACCCTTTACATCAGGGTAGATAATATGTCTAGTGTCTGAAAGTATTTTTCTTGAAATATAAAGGTCATCTGACTCACAGGATCTAGATTTACTTCAAAGAGCATACAATTTCATATATACATTGTGTAAGCCAACATTCTAATGTTTAGATGAAAAGTCATTATCTATTTGATGTTGTTTGATGCTCCTGGGCTTTACTGTAGTGAAGTTTGTATGTTGGTTGCCCAGCTGAAAATACCTTATCTAAAAGTCCCATCTGTCCTGATTTTGGTGGTACAGCCATATATAGGGATTCTGTCCCCCTCTCCCGAGTTGGCTCCCTTGGTTACCAAGATGCTGTCCTCAACCGGCAAAGTGAAAGCATATCATTAGACGCTGTATTGAAGGCACTAGGACCGTGTAGAAAGCATTTCAGCGACGTTCTGTGTATAAACAACGCTGATTGTGTGCATGCCAGTCTGACATGCTCTTTCAAGCTGACACACTCATTAAGGACTCACCCTCCCCATCCCATTTACATACTTCCCAAAGTTGGGAGGAATTCCATGAGCAGTAGTGCTAGCTGCTACACTGGTCTCAGTGATGTAGCCACATCACACAGCTTAAAGCATCCATATAATTTTGGATGACCACTGTGTATTCTGGTGGTGGGTTGGCTGCGTTGTCCAACATGCTATCCATGGAAAAATTCTGTGGACAGTGAACTTCCTATAACTGATTAGCATAATTAAACACATATACAATCGTTAATTTTCACAGTCAATTACATTATGAGTCTAAACAATGTTTAAAAACTGCCACTTTTCAGTAAATATAAATATATGGACACAAAAAAAAACTGTTTCGAATTTGAATTTGCTGATAAGAGGTAATGCATACAATGTATAAATTACTAAACTTTCATTTGATGCGTTGCTTCTCTGCAGACTTCCTTTATAGTCTCCTAATACAAATATAATATAAAACAAATGGGGATACAGCACTCTACCTAAGAATATAAATAAGACAGTAGTATAGATCAGCCAGTACAATGGAGACCCTAAAATTATATTGCTCACAAAATAACAGAAGGTAAGCAGTGTCTCAAGTCCTCTTGCAGCTGCAACATAGTGCAATAATAGGTTTTATTCCATTGCTGCCACATATGGATAAGCTTTAATCTTCAGCATATAAGTACAAATAATGCACCTCTTACTGCATATATGTCATACAATAAAATATAATTTATTACTGAAAAGCAACCACAATCAGGTTTTAATAATTCTTTGACATTAAAGTGCTGTTTTTTTTCTCTTAATACATGTTTTGTCCTGTAAAAATGATTTCTTCAAGGGCTATCACAATGGAAGTTCAACCATAGAAAACATACAAATTAATTTACAAAACAAAGTACAAATTGCTCTGCCTGACTGTCAGTAGATGGCCCATGCATAAGATTTGCATTTATGGTTATGTTTGCTTCTGTCCATTGCCTATCCACCATGGTTCCTTTTACTTATCTGCTCTGTGCACTCAATCATTGTCTCTATTAGGACACATTGACAATTTTTTTTCCATTCTATACACCACCTGTGGTGTGCCTCCTGGGGCAGTGCTGCACAGTGTGCATGGAGATGCTGAATTTCTCTCATAGAGATGCATTGATTCAATGCAGCTCTTTGAAGAATCATAAATTCTAATGATGTAAGCAAAGAGGTGGTTCAGAGAGGGGACAGCATGGCATTGGAAATAAGGTAAGTTTATTGCCTTTTAAGGGGAAAAGGGCGGGCAAGCCACCTATATGGTGGTTTTAACACTTTAGGGTAAAGAATACATGTTTGTGTTCCTGACCCTATAGTGTTCCTTTAATGTGTGCCTGCCCTTATTGCCACTTTATTAAGAGACATATTACTAGACATGCAGTGCTGGGATTGGGGGGACATATTTTCATCAGACACGGAGCGCTTGCATTTGAGAACACATTATCAGAAAGAGAGTGTTGTCTTGTGATTGAGAGGACTTTGTTGTAGTCCATATGCTCAAACGTATATTAAAGGCACACTCCAATAGAAACTGTTTAATTGTATTGAAAACATACATGCATTTTTTTAAATGGGGTATGTCTAAGAGGTTGCAGATTTCTTGTCTACTGCCTTAGCAAACCCTCCACTTCTAACCAAGCCCAGACTTCATGTGGCTGTCCAGCCCCAGACTTCCCAATGCATCTCAATGAAAAGCCATTGTAAGGCAGGTGCTCTGGGCAATTGATGCTTCTTTAGTTGAGTAAACAACCATGAAGTAACATGACATATGCATAGTCACCATATGCGTGATAAACCCCAACTCGAATACTCGGACACCTTTATTTGGGAAAATTATCACAGCTTTATTAATAAATAAAGTTCAAATATTTTAGGGTCATTGTCACATATTAACATAACATATCCCCCCCAAACTCCTTTAATAATACTACGCCAGACAATGACCCACAACACAATAAGTAAAACCACATTTTAACATATAATAACACATAACATAACCATTGCCACAGAGGGCATGACATAACCATTGCCACCGAGGGCATGGTTTTCAGCTTTCTTCCATGCAGGGGCATACTGAGATACACCCTACATGCCAGGTTTGGAGCTACCGACGAGCTTGAACCTACCAATCCTCTTCCACACCAAACAGTCCATGTAAGGGCATACCGAGATAAACCCTACACACACCAGGTTCACAGCTATCGACGAGCTCGAACCTACCAATACTCTTCCAAACCAAACTGTTCTTAGCAAACCAAAACTATTTTCCATTAGGAAAAACAACTTACACCCAAACTTCTCTATCCACCCCCCGCCATAGTTCAGAGCTCAACACCTTGAGCTACCTGAGCACCCCCCACCAAAACAACGCTCATTGTAAACCTTCCTGAACCCTAACAACAAGACGTCCATACCAACCTCTGACAGATGCACTCCATCTTGCCTGTAATAACCCACCAACTGCGCTTCCAACTCCCCATGCCCTACCACTCTTTCCCTCAAGCTCCTCACATAAGTTTTATTTTACCGTCCCCCTACTTGTTGACACCAACTGATGGTCCCTAGCGTGTTGCCATTGAGATCACAGTACGATCTCTGACTATAAGACAACCCCGTCAGGGACCATCTGCCTCGACCCATCCAAATCTTTCTTCAGCTCTGTGAGCAAAGCCCTCTGCGAAAATAGGCCTCAGTCCTTCCCCACCAGCATGAAGCAAAACAATGTTAGGTAATTTACCCACTCTGAGCCTTTGGAATAGCTCTAAGTATACACTGTGCCAACTGCAACCCTTAAAACCAAATTACTCCATCTGCACCATTGAGCACAGCCATATGCCTTGACGATAAACTGCAGCTCTCCTTTGCGCCGAGTACACATATGAGTATCCCATCACCCATGCAATCCAACCTGCGGAAGAAAAACACATTGTCCACACAGAACAATGATCACCATTTCAACCAGACTTAAACTGATTGGTTGGGCCTCACCTATGACCTGAATGTCACCGATTCCCACCTCCCGATCTACTTGACCGGTAAACCCCCAAACAGAGCTGCCTCAATTGAAGCTCCAATACCAAAAGAATGTGTGCCGAACTGTAATGGACCCAGGCCCACATGCCCCAAGACCAATCAACAAACCTTAAGAAACTGAACTGTGTAACGAAGGACCATTGGCTTGTAATAAAAAGAACCGCCTCTCCCAGCACGAAATGCCACTGGACATGCTCATACCTTGCACCGAAAACAGCACAAGTGCTGCTCTACCCTAATGCGTTGGTTTGGGAATGGTGGAGATATCGCACCACCCGATTCTGCCACAGTTCCACGTCCGGACACTGTAACCCACCTCTGCCCGTGCGGTTGCTGGTCACCAACACCTTTATCTTCAACGCCCCAAAAAAGTGCCCAATGAAACACCACTGAAAACAGCACAACCTAGCATTCCAAAAAAAAACCTCCGGCAGCATGCCAAGTAAGACTCGCAGAATCTCGAAGGATACTGGCCTGCACGAATCCCACGATAACCTGCCTGTCCAAAACCCTTTAATGGCCAGACGCACTAGGAAGTGCTTGGTTAATTCTTCCCACCCATTAAGCATAAATAAAACGCCACCGCTGACCTGTTATGCCCTACCACTGGCGGAGACACCCCTGCTGCAAATAACCCAGAAAGAAACAATAACAAAGTGTTGAACCAAGCTGTGCCAGGTCTTGTCCACTCGCACACACCATTGTGGCAACCTATTTGTGCCAAACCTTGATGTAGGCCACCCATGTGGACGGCACCAATGACCCCCTTTATGAGACCGCCAAGCAAGAGGTTCCATTAACCGCCTCAACCAACGACCCGTTGTCGGTGCAAAGATTAACATCCTGACCCTCATTTGTTGTCCCCTCAATGCCAACGCCACCATTAAAGGAAAGAGTTCCACAAACACCAGGTTGCAAATGAGCGGGTTGGCCTTCTACTCATGCAGCCGGGGTGCTGCCCCCCCAGTGCCACGCAAATAAACCCCAAACGCAATGCTGCCGAATCCGCCCATAAGCAATTCCAGAGCAGATGAAGAAGCCGCCCATAAAGTCCCTTAGTGGCCTCAGACCTGCCACACATCCAGATCAAATGACATGATGCGGTGACGCTACCCCGCTGGTTGCCCTGGAGAGGGACCTATTGGGAAATTGAGCCGATGCACCAATGACTAACACACCCGCAAAGTAACCTTCTTCGCTTCCCGGACCTCCGCCCGCAGTGCCTGTAAATAGTTCTCTGTCCACCGACAGTGCCTCCGGCCCAAATCTTTCTCCAAGCTTAGGAAGGACAAGCAAGTTGTTGGCCCCACTGTCCTGTCGCCTGCATGACCCCCCACCGGTGACAGCTGCAATACGCCCATCGGGGGCCCTTTGAATGGCCTCGCCCTCCTCCCTGACTGTACCTCTTTGAACCATTTCTCCCGCACCACCTCCACCCACAGATTTCAGATTTTGTAGATTGCAAACCCTGTCGCCTTGCCAAAACAGACAACCCCGTCGTAAACCCGTCCCTCAACAGCACAGCGTCCTCCTGGTTACCATAGCAGCTTAGCCACGGTAACAGCGCAACGACCTTCACCGGCGATCACCCCAGTGGCAAGGGCACACCCAGAGCACCTGGCATCCCCTCCATGGAGGAGGACTTACCCGTCTTGGAGCAGTGGTTGTACCCATGCGCGTCTCCACCCCGGAACACTCGCATTTCCCAGATTGACCAAAAGCCTATGTCGAAATAGTCCATCGTACCACCACCACGCCAAGCCCCTGTTATGCGTAGTTCGCCTCCCAGATCCCCATCCAAGTAACAGAGCAACTGTGAGCACCGGATTACTCCCCCACAATGTTCCCCAGAGTACCACAAGCACACAAACCAATTCCAGAAAGTTTTGGGTCTTTGCCGATAGTGGCGCCTTTTCCCTACTTCTTACTTTCTGGCATTTTTTGCATCCACCTCCGTCAATTCTATGTATTCGTCCACAGGAGGAAGTGAAAAGATCTCCAGAAATTCCCCTTTCCATATCCTCACCCTCACCTCCGGTTCAAGCAGACCCCCAACGGCCCTGCAAAGTAGACGTAGACAGTCTGCCTAGCTGTGTCCAGGATGTCCCTAGTTCTGCCCTCTCTCCTGCCTAGTAGCCCAAACCTGCCCAAAGGTAACACCTCCCCCGAACCTCGCTCCATGAGTCCAGAAAAAACTGTAGACCCTCTAAAAGGTCCCTGGAAGGTTTAGCAGAATACAACTCACTGTCCGAACCTCTTGCTGCCGAAGGCCATGTCCCTCATGATGTCGTCCAAGCCCAGGCACGACGGCCCCTCCAGCCGTAGGTCCGCTTCCCGAGGCCTCACTTGGACCGTGGGTGACTGTCTTGTTGACTGGCCCTTGGGGACCCGTCATTTCCTGCAACTGCGCCGTCCCGTTCACAGCCCGAACGTTTGTCAATTTCCACTCATTTGGTAGATTCGCTGGTTACCCGTTCGTGGCCCGATCGACTGGCCGTGAGTGACTGCACGGATTCGCGGCCCGAACATCCTAGCACAGCCGTATTCGTGGGAACCCATCCAGGAGGACAGGGTTTAGTCCTCCTCTAGTAGACAGCCACTAGAGGAGGACAACCCTGCAATGTAAATATTGCAGTTTATGAAAACTGCAATAATTACACTTGCAGGGTTAAGGGTAGTGGGAGTTGGCACCCAGACCACTCCAACAGGCAGAAGTGGTCTGGGTGCCTGGAGAATCCCTTTAAGATGGCCACTGATGTATAATGGCCACTATATATACTCCTCTAACACAAACCCCTCCTCCAGTTATGCTCCTATGCCTGTCTCCTAGCAATATCAAGGCCCATTCCCCTTAGTTGTGTTGCTCCATGGGCTACAGGACCGGTTGTCTGATTCAACAAGCTAAAGTGCATTAGGTGTGTGTGGACTATACCTTTAATAAAACCCCTTTCATAGTAGAATTTCTTAAGTAGTTCTTCCACAGTGTGGGAAGCAGAAATTGTTTCTTAATTGTTTACTGTTTATGTACTCTATGCAAACCATAAACTGGGTATGGAAAAGAGGCAGGTATTGGGCAAATAAATCCTACAATATAGAGAAAAGGAGGTAATGATTACAAAAGCATTGTTTATCATTTTTTAAATACCCCCATGTAAAACAAAAATTGATTTACACTTTGTCTTGTAGAAAATTAGAATGAAAACAGATAGTGATATCTATATACTCTCCTGTATAAAATAAAATGCACTTTAACTCTTTTTGGGTGAACATAAAACCTTAAACAAAATGCTTTGTCAGCAAGCATTAAAAAATATTAGCACATACCATTTTAAAAATATTTACGTGCTTTATGTGCTGTATATTTTGATTTAATCTTTGCTAGTTCAGATCAATCTTCTAGTTTTTCCTAACTGCACAGCTATTGGACAAGATGAGAAATGTCACTTCCAGCTAGGAGAATAACAAAAAGTATATTGCAGAAAAGATATGCTATTTGCCTGTTCAATATAATGGATTACATTTCCTATCTCTGGATTTGTGTTGACTGAATGTTAGAATATAGTCACAGACTACTGGAAATTTCCAGTCCTGGAAATGGAAAACAGCAAGTGATTTGGGATAATTCACTCAGCTCCATATTCTTTTTTTCATTCAAATGTGGCAGTCAACATGGAACGCTAACTGGCTGAGTTTATGTTTATACGCCAAAGGATTTCTAGCAATCCTCATTAATATAGTAATCCACCTATTTATCAAGAATGTTTGATATATTGGAACATTTCAAAATATGTGTTTGTAAAATTTTATAAAATTATTAACCAATCTTTAAAGGAACACAAATGTGTATTCCTAATGCCATCGTGCCCTGTTGAACGTTTAGGTCCCCAGACCCCACCTGTAGTGCGTAAAAAAGGTGAGTTTACTTTACTGGTCTCCACGCTACTGTCCCACCTCCTTGGCTGGGATCATTGAGTTCGATGATCTCAGTCAATCAATGTTATCCTGTAGGAAATCATTATGAAGTTTATGCAGATTGGCAATGTTTGGGTGGTTTGGGTGCCTATAATGTCTTTCTAATGCATATGAATTATCTTTTTCCCCCCATTATTTTTGCTACTGGTTTAAATTCAAATGCAAAGTTTTCACTAATCACTTAACAGTTTTTAATGGGACACTATAGTCACTAAAACAACTTTAGCTTAAAGGACCACTCCACAGGTCCAAAAAACAGTTTAGTAGATACACCCCAAATGAATAAATGCATGCATAGTTTCATATATGTATTAATTGGGAGTATAGTCTAAAAGAGATTACAAAAGCTGCAGTTCAACTGCCGCCTTTGTAAACCCTTTCCTTTTTTCCCGGAAGAGGCTTTCAGTCTCTTCACAGGAAAATAACCAATGAGAGACCTCTGAAATTATCTTCAGATGCACACACGCACCGGCACATGCATGTGCACAGTTGTGTACATGTGTTCCGACTCGTACACATTAAACTGGGGTTAAATGAGGGTACTCCTCACCCATCAATCACTTCAGTAAGCTGAAGCGCTTTTAGGTTGTGGAGTGGTCATTTAATGCAGCTGCTTTTGTGTATAGATCCTGCCTTAAAGGACCACTATAGTGCCAGGAAAACATACTCGTTTTCCTGGCACTATAGTGCCCTGAGGGTGCCCCCATCCTCAGGGACCCCCTCCCGCCTGGCTCTGGAAGGGGGAAAGGGGTAAAAACTTACCTTTTTCCAGCGCTGGGCGGGGAGCTCTCCACCTCCGATCCGCCCCATCGGCTGAATGCGCACACGCGGCAAGAGCTGCGTGCGCATTCAGCTGGTCGCATAGGAAAACATTCATAATGCTTTCCTATGGACGCTGGCGTGCTCTCACTGTGAAAATCACAGTGAGAAGCACGCAAGCGCCTATAGCGGCTGTCAATGAGACAGCCACTAGAGGATTTGGGGGAAGGCTTAACCCATTCATAAACATAGCAGTTTCTCTGAAACTGCTATGTTTATAAAACAATGGGTTAACCCTAGCTGGACCTAGCACCCAGAATACTTCATTAAGCTGAAGTGGTCTGGGTGCCTAGAGTGGTCCTTTAAGTTTCACTGTTCAATTCACTGCCATTTAGGGGTTAATTCACTCTTGTTCCTGTTTATGCAGCCTTGCAGTGACTGACATAGCCTGCATAAAAAAAAGGTTACATTTCCAATCACATGTAACTTAGTTTAAAAGTGTTTATTGAGCAGGGCCCTCAACCCCTCTGTTCCTGTGTGTCCAACTTGTCTGGTTACAACTACATGTCTGTTCGTCCACCCATTGTAAAGCGCTGCGGAATTTGATTGCGCTATATAAATATCATAATAATAATAATAATAATAATAATAATAATGTAACTCCTAAATGGCAGAGAACTGAGCAGTGAGACTAAAGGTTCATGATCTATACACAAAAACTGCTTCATTAAGCTAAAGTTTTTTTGGTGATTAGAGTGTTCCTTTAAATTAAAGCATTGATTACTGAAACAGAGGAACTTTATACACTAATAGCTAATAGTGGCAGCAATGTCTTTAAAAGTTCCTTGGGATTCTCTTCCAAATAGACAAGGTGACTGTTGAGCATCAGTTGTAAATCATTATACATCTGGTTCCTTTCTTTTTGGCTATCTTGTGTTTGAGAGCAGTATATACTGGAGTTGTAGGTGGTGGTTTAGCTTAAATGAGCACTCCAAACCCCTAAAGCAATTCAGCTTCCTGAAGTGCCTTAGGGCTCCATAGAGTGTCATCTTCTTGTCACTATATATAAAAGTGCTGTTAAGAGAAATCAGCACTTTCATTAAACTGACAAGGTGACACCCTGCCGTCTGTCAGTCAATGTTCTTTTCCTGTTCACTATGTGCTCCAATACATATCAGAATGCTTCCCCTGCTTTGCTATGAGAAGCATCTAAATGGCTGGGTGATATTATCTCCTGGTTGGAGAAAAGACCTGAATGTGGAGAAAAATGTCTCACTCTTAGATTATAAGTAAATTAACACTTTATTTAAAATAATTGGGAGTGGCAAAGAAGTCCCATGAGATTGCTCAGCACTTCTTTATAAATACATGTATTTTATCCATTATACCATTATTCTGATTTTGATAAGAATCCTGTGTCTTTAACCACAATATAAAAAGACAATATCTTGGTACGTGTATTCAGTAGTGGCATGTAAATAGTAGTGGATAGTGAGGAACAACACTCCGCTTTAGAAACAAAATGCTTTCAAAAAGATTCAAACTGTTTAAGCTAGACAAAATGATAAAACAAAAGATATTATTTATCAATAAAAATAATATGAATTATGTGCTATTACAGGTTTTTGGAAAAAAACCCACTCCAGAAGATGATGTTTGCTTTGTGGACATTGCAGCAGATGACCTCCCAGAAGGTTATTACAAAAAATCAGAGGTAAAATATTTTTTAGTTTTTTTTAAATAATATTTTTATGGTTTTTTTTTTCCATTCATGTAAAAAGTACATGCAAAAACATTCAATTCAGATACAAACACTGACATAACAAATCACATTACAACTGAGAGGAGTATTGACCGAGCCCCCTGAAAGGAATATCTGTTTCCCATACATTAATTAACTAAATATCATTAAGGGACACATACTTGTACCCTTATGGAAGTACAAGTGACGTGCAGTCACTTCCTCCCAGCTCTGTCTGACATCATCACAGGGGGTCTGGTCGAGCTGTTAATGCGCCCAGCACTGACCGGGACCTCTGACAATTGTCTCCATCGAGTGGCCCTGACAGCATGGGCCACCCGATGGACCCCTTAATATGCAGCCCCGGTGGTTTGCCGCGTGGGCCGGGGATGCAAAAGATGGTGACAGCTGGTACCCAGTCGCAGGGGTCCACAGGAGGCTTCGAACCCGTGCAACCTCCCACCCAAGCAAAGGAGCCTCCCCGGCTTCCTGAGCCCATAACACCCATCCAAACAAGTGCTTCTGTCACCTGGGTCTCCTTGGTTTCTCCAACCGGCCAAGGAGTGAATTGTCCACTGGAACCGTCGGGGCTCTGCTTCTCGGGACCTGCTGGGGTCGTGGCTGGCCTCTGGAGAGGAGAGCCTGCTGCTCTCTCCCCCTGGCTTTCACCCAGCTGCTGCGTGATGTTGGCTGATGTGAAGTGGGGAGTGATGCGCCCTCCAGTAGCAAGTTATATGCCTGCAGGAGTTTTGTGAGCAGTTCAGGTAAGAACGTTTTTTAATATAGAAGCGGGAGGCTGTCTGGGCCCGGGGATCAGCCTGGTTGTGAGGTTTTGATGGCATATGCTAGTTCCTCTGATGTTATGGGGGCCTCTAGCGATTCAACGTCCTGGTCTTCAAAGCAGGTCAGGTTGGCTGAACTTAGATAGTGCTTGATTTCTGCCTCTCGCTCTTCTGTGTGGGGCCGATAGTTATCCGTGTGTATATTCTAGAGGGTGTTGTAATATTGGTGGACTATGCGGGAGATCTGGTCTGGAAGGTAGTGCATGGTCTGTGATGTGTCTTTGATATTAGAAACATAGAAACATAGAATGTGACGGCAGATAAGAACCATTCGGCCCATCTAGTCTGCCCAATTTTCTAAAAACTTTCATTAGTCCCTAGCCTTATCTTATAGTTAGGATAGCCTTATGCCTATCCCATGCATGCTTAAACTCCTTTACTGTGTTAAGCTCTACCACTTCAGCTGGAAGGCTATTCCATGCATCCACTACCCTCTCAGTAAAGTAATACTTCCTGATATTATTTTTAAACCTTTGTCCCTCTAATTTAAGACTATGTCCTCTTGTTGTGGTAGTTTTTCTTCTTTTAAATATAGTCTCCTTCTTTACTGTGTTGATTCCCTTTATATATTTAAATGTTTCTATCATATCCCCCCTGTCTCGTCTTTCCTCCAAGCTATACATGTTAAGATCCTTTAACCTTTCCTGGTAAGTTTTATCCCATAATCCATGAACCTGTTTAGTAGCCCTTCTCTGAACCCTCTCTAAGGTATCAATATCCTTCTGAAGATACGGTCTCCAGTACTGTGTACAATACTCCCAGTGAGGTCTCACCAGTGTTCTGTACAATGGCATGAGCACTTCCCTCTTTCTACTGCTAATACCTCTCCCTATACAACCAAGCATTCTGCTAGCATTTCCTGCTGCTCTATTACATTGTCTGCCTACCTTTAAGTCATCAGAAATAATCACCCTAAATCCCTTTCCTCATATGTTGAGGTTAGAACTCTATCAAATATTCTGTACTCTGCCCTTGGGTTTTTACATCCAAGATGCATTATCTTGCACTTATCCACATTAAATGTCAGTTGCCACAATTCTGACCATTTTCTAGTTTACCTAAATCATTTTCCATTTGGCGTATCCCTCCTGGAACATCAACCCTGTTACATATCTTAGTATCATCAGCAAAAAGACATACCTTACCATCAAGACCTTCTGCAATATCACTAATAAAAATATTAAACAGAATGGGTCCAAGTACAGATCCCTGAGGTACCCCACTGGTGACAAGTCCAAGCTTGAATATATTCCATTAACTACAACCCTCTGTTGCCTGTCACTCAGCCACTGCCTTACCCATTCAACAATATTGGAATCCAAACTTAAAGATTGCAGTTTATTGATAAGCCTTCTATGTGCAACAGTGTCAAAAGCCTTACTGAAATCTAGGTAAGCAATGTCTACTGCACCACCCTGATCTATAGTTTTAGTTACCCAATCAAAAAATCAATAAGATTAGTTTGGCATGATCTCCCTGAAGTAAACCCATGTTGTCTCTGATCTTGAAATCCATGTGTTTTTAGATGTTCATCAATCCTATCCTTTAGCATGGTTTCCATCACTTTCCCCACTACTGAAGTAAGGCTTACTGGCCTATAGTTGCCCGACTCCTCCCTATTACCTTTCTTGTAAATGGGCACAACATTCGCTAACTTCCAATCTTCTGGGACTACTCCTGTTAACAATGATTGGTTAAATAAATCTGTTAATGGTTTTGCTAGTACACCACTAAGCTCTTTTAATAGCTTAGGGTGTATTCCATCAGGTCCCATTGACTTATTTGTCTTTACTTTTGACAGTTGAAATAGAACCTCTTCCTCTGTAAACTCGCGTGTAATAAATGACTCATTTATCCTTTTTCTCAACTGAGGTCCCTTTCCTTCATTTTCTTCTGTAAATACAGAACAAAAATATTCATTGAGACAGTCAGCCTGACCTTTATCCTCTTCTACATACCTTCCTTCTTTTGTTTTTAATCTAACTAATCCTTGTTTTACTTTCTTTTCTCATTTATGTATCTAAAAAATGTTTTATCCCCCTTTTTTACTGACTGTGCTATTTTCTCTTCTGTGTGTGATTTGGAAGCTCTTATAACTTGCTTAGCCTCTTTCTGCCTAATCTTATAGATCATTTTGTCTCCCTCACTCTGGGTTTTTTTATAATTCCTAAATGCTAACTTTTTGTTTTTATGTATGTATGTTTATGTTTTTGTTTTATGTATAGATGCGTCTTGCATCATCTGAGCAGGTACACCAGTGGGCGTCCGCATTTGTTTCCGTGTTAATGGATCATGGATTGGAAGTGCAGGAATGAACGATTGATGGATTGGTTAATTAAGGTCGAGAGCCATTTCAGGAGGAGGTCTCTGTAGGTCTCTTTTGCCAGTGTTTGTTTGTGAAGCCTCTCTAAGTCCGCAATGTCCCTGCTCAGGTCAATAAGGGATCGGGTCCTTTCGCATTTCCTTGCAGAGCATTTCGCGATGAAGTATCTGTGAAGCACAGTCTTATGTGCCTCCCAGGCCGTCATGGATGATACGTCCGGGGTGTCATTGGTGGTGAAGTAGTCCCGTAGTACCTGCTTCATATCTCCGACTAGGGAGGGGTCCAATAGAATCGTTTCGTTCAAGCGCCATGATACCGAGCAATGGTCGAACAATGTCATTGATAGAATGTCTGATCCTTTGAGTAGGGGGAGGCTCAGAAATGGTACAAGGAAATAGTCCAATCTTGTGTATGTGTCATGTGTGATCGCGGAATGTGTGGTTGATCTTCCTCTGGCAATCTGCGAGTTGGTATTCATGGAGCAATCTCAGCATCCGGGCGTACCTGTTTTCCGGTCGTGGAGCTGTGGTCGAGCATGTGTCCCAAGGTGCCTTCTTGAAAGAGCATTAGTTTACGCAGTACTTTGCGGAGGAATACGCGTTGTCCCGTGTTGGGGGCGTATAGGTTGGCGAACATGTACTTTTGGCTTTGTATCGTGCTCTTGGTGAAGAGGTATCTTTCTCCTTGGTGTTTGTGGGTGGCTTGTTCGGTGTATGTGATTCTCCTGGAGAACAGGATTCCCACTCCCCTGGATCTTCTCTCCATGTTGTTACTAAACAGTCCTATTGGGAAGTGGCAGTCCCTTAGAGTCGGTGCCCTTCCCTCTTGAAAGTTTGTTTCTTGGAGGAATACAACCATCACTTGGAACCTCTTTAGGTCTCGCAGTAGGTGCGTTCATTTTTCATGTACATTGTGATGAGGGTCATGTCATCCTGGGCGTAGTGGATGTTTCCCGGGGGAGGCATTGTGTGATCTCTCCTCTGCGGCTTCATTCTTAATGTTGTAGGTAGAGCAGGGAGAGGAGCAACCACCTGCTCCAGGATGGGGAATATATGGAGAAGGGGAGCAGGGACAGAGATGTGGAGGTAGAGGAGGGAGAGGAAAGAGAGTAAGAGGCAGTGTATGTGGGTCAACGGGCAAGAGTCTGAGTTTGGTTGCACGTGTTGAGTGAGCAGGAACTAGTGTTAGAGGTAGTTGGTATATGTGTCATCTACTGTGGGTGGTATTGTGCAGGTTTGCTTGCTAGGTGGGGTGCTGGGAGCTTTCATGTTCTCGCTTTCCCTTTCCCAATTTGCCATGTCTTTCTGGCTACCCTTCCTGTTTCCTCTTCACTCTAGTACATTTTATTGGGTTTGCCTCTCTTTCCTCATCCTTTTTTTTTCTCCCCCTTCCCTGCTCCTGTTTAAAGTGCGGTTATTTGATCCAATAGTTCTCAAAAAATTTACTTCTTTTATTCTGTCTACTTTGTTAGAAAGCAAAATCCCCAAATAAACAAAACTCTCCTTTACTTCAGTGAACTTATACATTTTTATATCACAGTTCTTAAACATTGCCACAGTCTTCTCTATGTTTATTTTATAGTTTGAGATGCTACTAAAAAGTAATATTTCATTCATTAAATATTTAAAAGAAGTAAAATGGTCAAAGTTATTGTGTAGTTTCATCAGCATACATGCAAATCTTCAAATCCTTCACAGTTGTTGGAACTCCTCTAATAAATGGGGTTGTTCTTATTTTTACAGCATTATGCCTTGATATATTGATTTAATTGCTGATGACATACATCTACAAAAACCAAAGGATTCCAATACTTTTTAACATATATCCCCAACCAACCCTGTCAAAGGCCTTCTCTGCATTCATTGACAGGGTCAGAATGGAACAACCACTATTCTGCCCCCAATCCAATACATTAACCAGATGTCTAGTGTTAAGACTTGCTTGTCTATTAGGGACAAAACCAATCTTATATTCATGCTTAGAATCCACATTTATCAAGGAAATCGGACAATAGATTTTAATTTCCTATCTTTTTTCAAAACTGATAATATATTTGCACAAAGCAATTCCCTTGGTTCAACACCCTTGTCAACTATCTCATTAAATGTATCAGTTAGATGGTCACTCAATAAATCCTATAAAATATGTTAGTCAGACCATCTGGTCCGGCGTTTTAAAATTAGCAAGTTTTATTTTGTGCTTGTGTAATTCTGGGAAAATATATTTCCTTTAGATAACTAGTTACCTTTTGTTCATCAAATCGGTTTGGTATGTAATATAAATCATAATAATATTCTTGAAAGGCCTTGGCTATACTTTCTGGATTCCTATATTTTATCTGAGCTTTGTCAATACATATTATTCTATTATTCCCTATCCTCCTTTTTAATGTTTTTGTTAACCATTTTGAAATCCTATTATTATCATAATAAAAATTTACTTTCAACCTCTCCAAATTTGTATTCATTGTTTCTAATTCTATTGCATTTTTTTAGTTCACTTAGTTTATTTAACGTTTCATCAGTCAAATAATTTTTGTTTTTTGCAGATTATCTAGAATATTCTGTGTATAACTCCGCTCTAGAGGCAAATTTTTTGTTTATTTATCTTACTTTTAAGTTTTATTAAATATCCTCTTGACACAGCTTTGAAAGCACACCATATCATTGTATAAGACATACCTTCTGTACTGTTTTCTTTAAAGTATAATTCCATAAGATGTTTAATAAAGTCTTGATTCTCTTTTTTGTCAAGTGTACGATCATCTAAACGCCAAGTACTAAATGGTTTATATGTCTTCGTATCCTTCAAAGCAAAAAAAATATAGCTATGATATGCCCATGGATTATCCTTTATCAAAATGTTTTGAGTCTGTTCTACTAATCTATTCTCCCCTAGAACTAAATCAATTGTTGAATAAGAATAGTGTACCCTGGAGAAGTGTGTATATTTAATTTCCATTGTATGGTAAATTCGCCTAATATCTAATTATTTTCTTTCATAATATTTCCTAGAATATCAGATTTGTTTTCATTATTTTGTTATTCACCTTATGATTGTCTTTGATCTTTTTATCTAATACTATATCTGGAACACAATCAAAGTCTCCAGCAATAACCAGTATTTAACTTTTTCTAATTTCTTAAGTTATTTAGTTGGCAACATGTTTGGCAAATAAAGGTTAACAAATGTATATATTTGAGAATTTAGTTTACATATTAGAATTTGAGATCTTCCCTCATTATCCAACTCTGAATATATTGTTTCTTTATGGAGCATTTTAGAAACAACAATGGCAACTCCTCTTTTTTTCTTCCCATTAAAGATGCATGTATAACTTCCTCAAATAGCTCATCTAATTTTCTTTTCCCTTTTCCAATGGGTCTCCTGTAACATAGCAATATCAATATGTTCTCTTTAATTCATATAGAAGCTTTCTTTTAAATGGGGTATTAAGCCCCTGAACATTTATAGAAATGCACTTAATAGATATTTCCCCTTCATTTTACTCTCTCTCATGAGCGCGATCCAAAAAAATTACTTAACACATCCTCTAACTGATATCCAAGTGAGGATACTGCTAAGAGCTGATGCGGTCCGGCGACCATCTTCTCACTATTCTATATTACCCTACACCATCCATTTAAAATGATATCAACAAATTATAAGGATGATTCTGGATAAGGCAAGAGGAGAGAGTATTGAGGGAAAGAAGAAAGGAAAAATTTGTTATAATTGACTCTTTTTTTTAATCCTAATTTTTCTTTTCACCTCCCCCAAATAACCAATATTTTGTTCATATGTACTATAAGTTACAGCATTTTTCTCTTTTTCATTCCTCACTAGATTGCTTTATAGTTCTAACTATAGTCCCTTTTAGCAATTAAACTGTGTATTAGGATTGATTAGAAACCATATAGAATAAGCTGAGGTTTTTATCTTTTTAGCTAGTTTCCCCTTAAAACATTATGTTGAAGATTTTTCATTCATATAACAAATATTGGGTAGATGAATGTACAGCTCAAATCAACAAACAATGAGACTTATTAGATCTATGCTAGTACATTACCACTCTCTCGTTAACTTGCTGTTTGCAATTTCTTTGAGTCCTGCCAGCTGTTTTTATTGGAAGTCTTGATACCTTATTTTACACATCAATTTTGTTGGCTAAACCACCACAATCTTCTCACTGTTCGTATTCCCAGCTTTTCCTTTTCTTCTTTTAGTTGTCCTCTTAGTGTGGAACTCCTTACTACTCCTTATTGCTATAAGATTTTCTGCCTGCAACTTATTTCACCGTCCCCGTCCCTGCCGTCTCCTCTCCACAAAACGCCGCATCCATGCAGTTACATACAGCCGCCGGTTCGTCAGCTCAGCAGACCCTGCCTCCCGATGCGTGCACACGTCCTCACGTCATTGCATCACCGTCATGTTTTATTTAAAAAAAAAAAAATATATATATATATATATATATATATATATATATACATACACACATAATAAATGTGATGTCTACAAAGTCCTATATAATAGTTACTCATAAATAAGTTTAATATTCATTAGGTCTCTACAAACATAGAGGTTAAAACTGTAAATATTTTATATGGTTTTTTTTTTCATAGGATGTCTATTATTTGTCTGTGTGTATATATATATATATTTATTTATTTATTTATAAAATGTATATTTTGCGATTTTTGGGGAACCCTAACCACATTTTGCTTAAGAATGCCAACAATTTAGTTTATTTTCATAACTACATAGGTGGCTAATGAAAAACAAAAAACAAATATGCAGTGTTGTGAATATACAATAAGTTGTAGCAAAAATGTTTCTTTAAAAACTGACTCCAAGATGTACAGACACCAAGTTTAGAAATGTATCAACATACTTTAAGTATATGTACAGGAATTGTGAAATCAACACAAAGATGTTCTTAGGTCATGATAAACTTATTTGAACAGAACTCTAAAATTGGTCAATTATAATATAATCTGAACAGGATCTTAGAACATTCCACTCAGAGAAGACAGGTCGGGGTCCATTACTGGAGGATTGGAGAGAAACTACAAAACCAATTATGTGCTCATATAAATTAGTGGCAGCTAAGTTTGAAGTTTACGGTTTTCAATCAAGAGTGGAAAGCTTTGTCCACAAGGTAAGTACTTGATAAAAAAAAAATATGTTAAAGCCTACTGAATACATACTACTGTGAGCACATAAGTCAATTTTGTATTTTTAATGTAAATATTTTTTTTGTATTTATAAATTATAAATCTGCATAATGTTTTACTAATTATTACTATTACTAGCATTTAGAAAGCACCAACATATTTCACAGCGCTGTACAATTGGTGAAAAAAAAGTCAGTACAAAAAATATACAAAAAGCTGTCTGGCAGGCAATATTTAAAATAAATGAGGAATTACTTAACTGGGAACTTAAGTAGCTGGAGAAGCATGCTATATAGCTTGAATTAACCAGGGAAGGTGGGAAGAGCAGGTGGGTTGGTAGTGTTTTATAGAAATTAAGTTTCTCTGTATATTCTGTTAGCTGCGTTTGTGGACTGAGGCCTAGTGAACAGAACTAGTGATAAGACAAGATATTTATTGCTCGGTGGGGCAAGGGATGGAGGGGGTTACACAAACATTTGTGGTATAAACTTTGTTGGATACAATGTAGAGCATATTTAGGTAAAAAAAAAGTTGAAAAAAATCTAAAAGTAAAACAAAAAAAAACGTACCTGCTATCCAGCATTTAGGTCAAGTTCTCATTGCAGCCTGATCCTCCTCCGATGAGGTGACTCCACATCACTACAGGGATGTACTTGCGGATAGGTTAAGGTGATGACTTTGGCAGCATGAAGGGGAGAGGTCATGCTGCAATTGCACGTCTCTCGCCAGCATGCTATGTGTGCTGATAACAGTTTCTAAGTATGCACTCTCTTTTTGGGCTAGCTAAGGATGCTGCTAGAGGTGAAGTTACATGTACAGCAGCACAATGCAGGGTTACATTGAGAAATGCTGCACATACGGTCTCCATTTTCCTCAAAATTAACGAAAAGAAAAATAAGTATAACTATATTATTGGCCTTCTGCTACTAATATAAAATGTTAGTAAGTGGGCCTAAGTACATTTAAATGTTTATGTGGCCTTTTTAATACATATTTCAACAGTATTCAGCTTTTACTTTACCACAACAAAACTATTTTAAGACAAAACTCGTGAGATTACTACAAAAAGATTAAACAATTGGGAGTATGATTTTGGTAACGCTAAAGCGTAAACAATAATTGTTTAACATATTTTATTTTTTACTTTTAGAACATTAAGGACATTTTACTTGCAGGACACAGACAGGCTGTTGCTTGGATGGATGAATGGTATGGTAAGTGCAGAAATTCTATTTTACTAAAAGATTAATTAAATTAAGAATTTCACAACATGAAGACAGAGACAAATATGGAAGTAAAAAATGGCTTTGATCAAATATACAGTACTACAAATTCATGGTCCAATAGGAACCACAAGTCAACAAAGAATGGATGCAAAAAATAAATTGGGTCAAATGCATGAGTATAGCATAGAATCTATTCCAAAATATGCATGTACCTACAATGGCCATAGAAGAATTCTAGGCACACACAATTTCTGCAAATTTCTGAAAGCTATTTTAATGTTTTTCAGGTATGTCTTTAGAAGATGTAAGAAAATTTGAAAAGAGACTTCAAGAGGAAACAAACTGCAAAGTAAATTCCCAGAAAGCAGGTGAGCAATAATATGACAATAAGATAAAATTATATTGTTTTACTACAAACATACAAACTTGTTAACAGTGCAAAAGAAGGGTCATAAGTCCTCTACAGGGCAAAGAAAATCACCCATAACTCATTTTTTTTTTTTTTAATGTATATTAAAGATCCATCTAGTTCTATGTTTCAGTCTTGGCACAGCCAAGGCACACAGTGTTTGTTTTTTCAGGAACAAAGGTCACAGTTTAGTACACTGATTGACAGAGAGCCATGATTTAGGTGGTCGTTTCTAGGATGTTTTTAGATAGAGTAACCCTTCCTGGCGTGCCTCCCCAGCAATTAAAATAAAGAAATAAAGCAAATGTAATTACACACTTCCACTGATTTTGCTGAGGACATCACAAGCAGCGTCCCCCACATGTGCAACCATACAAGTAGCCACATGTGTTTGGAGTCTACTTGTGGGGTTGCGTGTGTGGGGATGCTGCTAGTGATGTTGTGTTCCTGTATGTCAAAGTGTTGTGTTAATCGTTTCTCTTGTTTTATCTATTGTACAGTACTGCAGAATATGTTGGCTCTATATAACTGATTGTAATAATTGTGTGTGTGGAGGCTGTGTGCAGTATTGCAATGGTGGGTAAGCTGTTTGTGATGTGTATGTGTAGGGAGGCTGCATGTTTTGTATGTGTGGGGATGCTGCTTGTGGGATTGTGTCTACACAGTGAGGCACAGTGAGGCTCCTTGTGGGTTTTTGTGTGAATGAGGCTATTTGCAGTGCAGTATGTGAGTGGACACAGCTGGTTGTGTTACAGTGTGTGCGGAATAGAATCTGTAGTAGGCATCTGGTAGTTACTGGGGCTGTAGTGTGTGAGTGTCTGGGTAATAGAAACTGTACTGTGTATAAGTAGAATAGTGGCTGTAGTGTGTGTGTGGAGGATAGATGCTGAAGTAGGTGAAGGGATGTACGGGGGCTGTGGTAGCAGCAGGGAAGCACAGGGACTGAGATGAGCGCGGGGAGGCATGGGGACTGAGGTGGGTGTGAGCGCAGGAGGGGTCAAAAGGGCTGTGGTGGGTACTGAAAGGGGTAGGGGCTATGGTAGTTGGAGGTGGCATAAGGACTGTGGTGGGAGCATAGGGGCTTGGATGGGAATAGGGTAGATCCTGGGGTGGTTGTTGGCAAAAATGGTGGCTGAGGTGAGGTGGGTGCAGGGGGAGCTGTGGCGAGTACAGGGGGGCTGAGGTTGGTGCACAGAGACAGGAGGCTAAGGTGGGTAAAGGGGGGCTGAGGTGGTTGCAGGGGGAGATGTGGTGTGTGCAGAAGGAGCTGTGGTGGGTGCTGGTAGACAAGGGGTTGTGGTGGGCACAGAGTGTGACATAGGTGCTGTGGTGGGTACTGGATGGCATAGGAGCTATGGTAGGTGGAGGTGGCATAGGGGCTGTGCTGGGTGCATAGGGGCTTAGGTGGGTACAGGGATAGGTAGATCCTGGGGTGAGTGTAGGGAGGAATGGTGGCTGAGGTGAGTGCAGGGGAACTGAGGTAGGTGCAGGGGGGGTTGTGGTGAGTATAGGGGGCCTGAGTTGGGTGCAAGGGGAGATGTGGTGTGTGGAGGAGGAGCTGAGGTAGGTACAGGGAGGGGTTGAGGTGGGAGCAGAGGGGGGCTGAGGTGGGTACAAGGGGTGCTGAAGTGGGTACAAGGGGGGCTGAGGTGGGTACTTGGGTGCTGAGGTGGGAGCAGAGGGGCTGAGGTGAGTACTGTGGGGCTGAGGTGGGTACTGGGGGTTGGGGCTGAGGTGGGTACAGGGGGTGCTGAGGTGGGTACAGGGGGTTGAGGTGGGCAGGGGGCTTAGGTGGGAGCAGAGGGGACTGAGGTGGATACTGGGGTGCTGAGGTGGGTGGGGGCTGACTGGGGGGCTGAGGTAGGAGGTACTGGGGATGAGGTGGGTACAAGGGGTGCTGGGTACAGGGGGCTGAGGTGGGTACAAGGTGCTGAGGTGGGCACGAGGGGTGCTGAGGTGGGTACAAGGGGGGTTGAGGTGGGTACAAGGGGTGCTGAGGTGGGTACAAGGGGGGTTGAGGTGAGAGCAGAGGGAGATGAGGTGTGTGCAGGGAGACAGGGGGTGCTGAGCTGAATGAGGATGTATAAAAAATAATCTATTAGAAGCTTACCTGTGCTGTCTTCCAGGCTGCTGCAGCTTCTTATCTTCCGGTTGCTCTTCAGGCAGGGTAGAAAGTGGTGTCACTTCTTGGCCCCTCTCTTCCTCCTCACACACAGCACAGCCCTGCACAGGGGTTGGAGACCTGACAGCAAGAACTGGATGATCACTGCCAGGTCTCCCTGAGAGAGGAGAAGCAGGTGAGGGAGGGAGTGAGGGGGGTTAACTACAAAGTGATATGTTGCAGGGCCTCTGCAACATATCTCTGTAATATGGGATAAATCATGTTCTGGCTCCTCAGCCAGAGCATGACTGTGCTGCCGGGCCCCTGACTGCCTCGGGCCCTCGGTCCATGACCGATCTGCCCGACCTGTCAGTCCGCCCCTGTTTGTATTCAGTTTTAGTGGGAATTAGTATTGTGAAAGCCACATGATATGTTTAATTATCCAATTATGCTGAATGTCTTATTATTTTCATTATACACTGTTACTATATACATTGATGCAACATTCAATGTCTTTTGAAAATGTACCTTTTTGTTGAGGAGCTTGAGGCATCTCTTTTAGTCAAACATTTACTAAAGCCAATGCTGCACACCCACTTGGACTTTCTTTGCTCTGTTCTTATTTTACGGAACTATTTGAGACCTGTCTTCCAAGGCCTACTTTCTTTATTCATGCTATAACATATATATAGGTTTTATGGCTGGAACTTGACTTGGCCATTCCAATGCAAGTTTTCTGTTTGTTTTCGTCAGATGTTATTTGAGGTTTATTTGTGATTTTAATATAGTTTGCAAAATCGCATGGACTGTTAGCTTGAAGTAAAAAAAAAAAAAAGGAATCAGTATGAAAATAACTTGACACAATTGGTATGCAATAGATTTACAGAATTAATTTATGAAAATGCATCAATAGTAAAGGTGAAGCAGAATTGTAAAAAAAATACTGTAAAACAGTATATTAAGGCAAAGAAAATAAACAAAATAAAGGGGATAAAAATAGAATCTTGACTACCAGAAAAAAAATTAAAGGGCTCTCCCACACTTGGAAAGGGAAAGGGAGAGCATAAGAAAACACATCATAGAGTCTCAAACGTAAACAAAATAATGGAACCGCTTAGATCAAGAGCTCCTTTAAATGAGAATTACTTAACTTTTCTTTTTAGATTTATGTATGGATTTGTATTGAAAAGCACCTGAGCAGTTACATGCTTTCTCTGTGTATGTCTGCCTCTCTCATGTGTGTTAATCAGATTACATATTGATTGAAAATCACTTATAAAACATAAGAAGACTACCGTTTAACTATGTTGTAATGTACCAAAGTTATTTTAAACTGTATATTATGTATACACATTTGCTTGTACACGTGTATTTATTTTTTTGTCATGCTGTTTCAGACAGATCAATGTAAGTCTTCACATCATGTGTCTCTCAATTACGTATTTTTTGTAGATTGTAAAATCCCTAACCGAAGAAGCTCACAAAACAGTTTCAAAATCATTCACGGACCACAGTAAGAGATCCATTTTACTGAAGATTACACATCTTTACCTTTTTTTCTTCTAGTGACGGTGCTTCTAAAACATATCTAATTTTACATTATATCAACATAAATAAACTAAATTATTCATCTTATTGCAGATTACAGAAAGGGTTTTAGAAAGACTGCACTTTTTTCCTAGCACTTCGTGCAAATGTATGTCCTGTTATTTACATTTTCATTTAAGGTTCTCAAAATTACCATTTTTTAATCCTTGCAGATTCAAAAACTGACAATCATCTAAACATTGCTGGGGGGAAACATTCGATTAATCGTTCAACATCTTGGAATAATGGAAGTGAAGCACAGTCTTATGTAGCTACCAATGGGTCAGCAGAATTAAAGCCACGGCCAAGATTACCTTCGGCTCCAGAATAGTTGCTTCTGACCAAGCTGAACTCTTTGAATTATGGATCTGGACATTATGGATAAAGCTATCCTGAAGCTTGTTACTGTGCAATCCAGAACCAAGAGTTTAACATGTATATGATGGAATAGCATGGCCAGTGAGATTTTGATCACTGTTTACTTGTGCATTGTAAATAAAGGTTCAAAAGAAAGGACTTAAGAAACCCTCACAAAAACATGGACTTGTTCATACAAATACATTTGCAATATAAGACAGGATATTTTTCAATTATTTTAGGATATAAAGAAAATTGTATCTATTTACTAGTTGGAGGTTTTTAAATATAAATAAAATCCCTCTCTTAGGAATGGTTTATAGGAAGGTTTAAAGAAACCTGACAAACAGAACATGTTTTTATAATGTAATGTAAAACAAGTGATGCACTGATTGATTGCTACTTCTGAAAATGTTGTAAGCTACAATCCATAGCTACAGGGAACTTGTCATTTAAATAAAACTGTTTTATATCCTGGTTGATACATTTAACTGTTCAAGAATTTTGTAAAGATTACACAGGTGAACACTGATTTTATTGTCAATGCTGTTGGATAAATCGAATAGTTTTTTCTAGATTGTCTATTATTTTTAGCTAATGGATGCCGCCATTGAAAAACATTTAAAAATATGCAAAACAGTTCAATAATCAGCCATAACTTACCCAGCATTTATCTGCCAACATGTCTGTCCCATTTGCCTTTAGACGTTTCTTTTATATCCTGGTGGAGAATTTCACCCCTTGTTCCTCTCTTAAATCACCAAGATATCAACATAAATAAACTAAATTATTCATCTTATTGCAGATTACAGAAAGGTTTTTAGAAAGACTGCACTTTTTTCCTAGCATTTCGTGCAAATGTATGTCCTGTTATCTACATTTTCATTTAAGGTTCTCAAAATTATCATTTTTTAATCCTTGCAGATTCAAAAACTGACGATCATCTAAACATTGCTGGGGGAAAACATTCGATTAATCGTTCAACATCTTGGAATAATGGCTTTAAGCGGCTTGTAGAAAGTGTACCTTTATGCTCATATTAGTACCCACATTTTAAAGTTAGAGAGCATGTTTTGCACCAAGTTTTCATAACTGTCTGCTTTGTAGTTATCCGAGAATATCTTGAAAACTCGTAGATAACTGCACCAGGCAGAATTTTGTGAAATTCAACTCAGTGAGTTTATGCATTTCATGATCATCAAAGACTCCAGCCCTTTTTTTTTCAAAAATCAGTCCAAGGGACGATCTACAAATTTATTTAAAGCATTCTCCATCTCTATCTAAAGCCTTGACAAATTGCTTCATCAGTAGACCACTGGTGGATAAAGTTGATAAACAATGTTAAAGATAAGATTAGATTAAAGATTACAATAAATAAAAACGTTGTTGGGTAAAAAAAAAAACCCAGACCAAACCCCGCTGCGTATGCTAGCAGTCACAGGGTTGTATCGGGATATAATCATAATTTGATGGGTATTCATTATCTCAAAAACTATAGCTAGTTTAGCAAAACTGATGTCATTTTTTAATTAAGCAACCCAAAATTATACTATATTCAAAAATCTTTCGCAACTAAACAAAAGGTGTTTTTGTTGGCCTGGTTCTACGATCTACAATGTAAAGGAACAATGCCATGCGATAGTCAACTTACCACTGCCATCACACATACGTGAGCTTCAACAGAGTATGTGCAATCCTATACTAAAACAATACAAGAGGTTTTATTGAGCTGCATATGAAGTCTGTTATTAGGCAGCCACAGACAGTTTGAAATGGCAAAGACGGGGATGGTTTGCAAGGGCTTCAGACAACTAGAGATCTTCAGGTTTTGCAAGCTGTTTTTAGACCTACCCCAAATGAATAAATGCACAATTAAATATGTGTGTGTGTGTGTGTGTGTGTGTGTGTATATATATATATATATATATATACACACATTCTTTTCCCACTCTCAATTGGAGTGTTCCTTTAAGTCCTATTTTAGATGGTTTAGTGTTGACATTGCTCATTTATAGTTACCTAGGCTTAAAAGAGATGTGTCCATCAAGGTCAGCCTTCCTCACATCTGTTTTTTTTGCTGTTGGTCCAAAAGAAGGCAACAAAACCCAGTTTGAAGCACTTTATATTTGCAACAAACTAGGTAATAAAGCATAAAGCTATTTATAAAGGAGCAATAACTTCTATAATTCCCCATAATATATAGCTCATGAAAGATTCTGATCCTGATAGTTGCTATGTTCAAATGAGCCACATGGCATGTTTAGTTCAGTACTAAAACATGATATGCAGTACATTAAATGATGGATGGGTATTATTAGATCACAGTGCTTTTGTTTGGTGTTTTAGATTTTATTTTTATTTTTTTAGTTTGTACATTTATTGTTATTGCAAGTTTTATCTTTATCTGTTCATTTATTGATCAGTTACATGGTAAAAAAAAAAAAAAATACCATCAACTGACTTCTATTTTTAAAGTTTTACCTTGTGATGTTTGTTCACGTTTTATATCATATTTCCTCTAAAATAATTCTGTGTACAATTACAATTACAATTTTATATAAAATTATAAACAGCAGCATCTTTGTGTTTTGCATTTTGTCATAACTACCTATTTTTTCCTTCCTGTTGCACCGAGAATTGTTTTTAATATTGTATTGGAGTTTGTATTAACCTTTATATGTAGTCTATTATAGAGCCATTTTTGGTCGTAATTTGTATAAAAGTTGTTACTATTTTACCGTCTTATTTGTTTTACAATTCACAACTACCCTCTTAATGAGTTTAATCACTAAATAGTGAAATTGAAGCAAAATATACCAAAATTAATGTTTTTTCTCCTACTTGGCTGTTTTGATCTACATAATGTTCTTGAATTGTAAAGTAAAATAAATAATCTCACTATATAGTCAATAAGCTTTTTTAAAAAAAAAACATTAAAGGACCACTATAGTGCCAGGAAAACATACTCGTTTTCCTGGCACTATAGTGCCCTGAGGGTGCCCCCACCCTCAGGGACCCCCTCCCGCCCGGCTCTGGAAGGGGGAAAGGGGTAAAAACTTACCTTTTTCCAGCGCTGGGCGGAGAGCTCTCCTCCTCCTCTCAGCCTCCGTTACGCCCCGCCGGCTGAATGCGCACGCGCGGCAAGAGCTGCGCGCGCATTCAGCCGGTCTCATAGGAAAGCATTTACAATGCTTTCCTATGGACGCTGGCGTACTCTCACTGTGAAAATCACAGTGAGAAGCACGCAAGCGCCTCTAGTGGCTGTCAATGAGACAGCCACTAGAGGATTAGGGGGAAGGCTTAACCCATTCATAATTATAGCAGTTTCTCTGAAACTGCTATAATTATGAAAAAATGGGTTAACCCTAGAAGGACCTGGCACCCAGACCACTTCATTAAGCTGAAGTGGTCTGGGTGCCTAGAGTGGTCCTTTAAAACTAAATTATAATGTTATACTGCAACAGCAAAATTTCTTAATCAGTTTAGGAATACTTTTTTTTAGAGACATCGTCCTTTGCAGTAACTAAACATTTTCTCATGTGCTTTGACATAACTGAAATCATTGTTTTTTTTAATTTGCTACTTTGCCAGGGGGTATACAAGCGACACTACAAAATATCAGGACAAGGAGAAACGAAGAAAACTCGCAAGACAATATTAACAGAAGTATTTCTAACAGGGTACAATAGGAAATGGAAACCACACAAGGGTGATAACGGGCGGAGTGGAGTTATATATAGCAGCGAATTTATTAAAACTACAAAGGTATTATGTAGAGGCACAATGAGGCTAAACACACTGGAGTCCTAGTTCCAGAATTAAAATGTATTCTTGTACAGAGATATCACAAAGGTTACCATGGCACTAATCCTTTGTGTTTTGCGCAGAAGCTATTATGCATTATTTCAAGTTATGATTAAGTGTACTATTTTTGTACTCTGCACATATATATTTTAATTCTGGAACTCCAACTTCAATGCATTCAGCCTTGCTGTGCCTTCATATAAAATCTTTCTGTTTCAATTAGATCGCTTTACAGATTGTGGATCTTGTATGGGAGAGCGAGCACTGGCTTTTTGGAGGATTAATTGGTGTGGTCTTGTGGAGCAGTGGCCCTTGGAGCTGCCTACATTTTGTTTAGATTTTTTTATATATAAATGACCAGGAAACAAATCATTTAGTAAATATGAGAAAGCTTGCTGTATACAACACCACATATGCTACCAAATTCATTACTGAATGCAAATGTTTCCCAACTTTTACTATGTCAACTGAGGGCTAGATTCTATAAGAATAGCACGGGTTGGGGAGCTTGGCTATGCAGAGCTAGTGAATGGTAGCAACCTAGTGGAGCTCCTTTTCATTGAATGATAAGGTCTACATCCAGTTTCTTGAATGACTCACATGCTTTTAGTTCAATATATATCCTAGATATTAATATGGCTAAACTTATTATTTTGTCTCTAAATAATACAAGGCTGAATAATCTCAAAAAGTGAAACATTTTTTGCAAAAGAATTTGCAAGATCTAAAGCAGATGTATGCTTCCTTCAGGAGACCCACTTTATGGAAGGAACTGCACCTCTAATGATGTCTAGGAACTACTCCCAGACTTTCTTTAAAAATTTTGTAGAAAGCAAATCCAGGGGGGTGGCCACTGGCGTACATACCGTGGTCGCAGCTGCGACCGGGCCTGGCCCTCCAGGGGGCCCGGCCACCTCAGGGCCCCCAGAGGCTGGCAGTGGCGTCACTTTGTGGGCGGGTGCACGAGGGAGCATTCTCCCCTGAACTCTCTGCCCTGCACCCATGCGTGTGTCTGTCAGTAAATGTGTGTGTCTGTTAGCTAGTGTGTATGCATCTGTTCGTGAGTGTGTCTGTTAGTGAGTGTGTGTGTATGCTTGTCTGTTAGTGTGTGTTTGTTAGTGAGTGTATATGTGTTTGTCAGTGAGTGTGTATGTGTGTGTGTATATGTATCTCTGTGTGTGTCTGCATGTGTGTGTGCCTGTATGTGGGTCTGTATGTGTATCTGGTCTGCATGGGCATCTGTTTGTCTATATGTGTATCTGAATGTTTGTTATTAAAGGACCACTGTAGTGCCAGGATACAAACTCGTTTTCCTGACACTATATAGTCCTTAGGTCCCCCCCCCCCCACCCTTGTGGCCCCCCTCCCGCTGGGCTGAAGGGGTTAAAACCATTTCAGCACTTACCTTTCTCCAGCACCGGGCTCCGTTGGCGCTGGAATCTCTCTGCCCCGATCCGCCTCTCAAACCGCCCATAGGAAAGCATTACTTAATGCTTTCCTATGGACAGCCAGCGTCTTCTCACTGCGATTTTCACAGTGAGAATCGCGGAAGCGCCTCTAGCAGGTGTCAGTGAGACAGCTACTAGAGGCTGAATTAACCCTCAGTGAAACATTGCAGTCTCTCTGAAACTGCTATGTTTTCAGCTGCAGGGTTAAAACCAGAGGGACCTGGCACCCAAACCACTTCATTGAGCTGAAGTGATCTGGGTGCCTATAGTGGTCCTTTAAGTGTATGTGTATGTGGTCGCAGCCCTGTGACCAGGTGCCCGCCGCTATGTGTTGTGGCCCTGGCCCACACAGTGTAAGCGCCGTAGGAGGCCCACGGATCAGTTTTCGCACCAAACTGAATGCAGTTCTTTTTTGTCCAAAGGGTTCTGAGAAGGTTGGAGAGATTTGGGGGAGGGGGGGGGCATTGTTTTAGGTGGGGATTGGCATATTTAGCTTTAGACTGGACACTTGATAACTGCACCACAAGGCAAATATACACAACTATCCCAATGTAAGATTCTTCAAAATAAATTGCATGTTAATCAACTGATAGCCTGCTGGTGAAGGACTACAGTCAAGGACTAAATATTTTATTTACATACAGCAGAGTCATATTCACTGGAAGCACAGAATAACTGAGCACTGAGACATGCTTAGCTGTGGATTTATAGGGGAGAGGTTTCCACCTCTCCCACATTATTGGTTTATTGGCCTCTATCATTATTGTTCAATATGTCCCCTGCCCCTTTAAGCGGCTGTCCTTTGGGCACATGTGTATGACATCATTATGGGGTGGAGGTTCCACCCCCATCATGTGTGTATCCAGTGGCGTGTAAAGGGGATGTGCTACCGTCTTTTCAGTCACCTAGAATGGGCCACTTCCTAGTAAGTGGCATAGGAGGAAGGGGCACAAAGGAAAACACAGAGGGGTTGAGGGGGAGTGGGGGCAAAGAGACACACAGAGGGGCTGGGAAGAGGAAAAAGAGACATACAAAGGGGTTGGGGGAGAAACAGACACATAAAGGGGCTAGGGGAGATACAGAGACACATAGGGAAAGGGGAAGACACAAAGGGAAAGGGGAAAAAGAAACACACAGGGAAAAGAGAGAGAAACTGACACCTGCTGGGGAAGAGAAAGGCCTGCCAACCGACCACAGCAACCAGTCAGCCAGCCAGCTGGCCACAGCAACAGTAATTAAGGTGATAATAGCCAACTTGGGCTGGGTATCAGAGAGCTATGTTATTTTACTATATTGTGAATGGGGCCAGAGTGGACTCTATTTTAGTCTCTAATGGGGCCTTGAAGGGACTCTTTCTACAGTTAACACATCTGTGCAATAACTATTCTTATTCTATAAAGTATGAGCACTCCAAAGCTATAGGTAATTAAATGAAGACAGAAAACACTATAAACTCTATAAAAGGATCAATGCATTTTTAATAACGATAAACATAAAAATATATAAGAAAGGTGTGGTACTGTACTCTCTTATCCCTAAAATATACCACTGAATAGGGGCAAAATACCAGATTCTATAGGCTAACAGTAAAACACTAAAGCACGGCACACCAACCTAGATAAAAGGGCATAAGGGAGGAACAAACACAGTTAACACGTATACGCGTTTCGTTCCTCTCACGGAACTTTATCAAGATTGCCTAAAAAATAAATCCACTGTCTTATATAGCTCTTAGGAAATGGCTAATTAAAAGGTATTAGAAAAGCCAGGCTTAAATCTAGAAGCCAGACTACAAATTTAACCATTAATCACCTAATAGCTTAAAGGGATTGACTCCCTATGTTCATAAGACAAAATGCATAGTAATATCCATGATACAGCATATAAAATAGATACACTGGTAGATGTCCCCTACTTCCAGAACAGACACTGTACCAGTCAAAATAATAAAATAAAATATAATGTATATATCACAAAAAATGATGAAAAATAATAAATCATAAAGAATAAGAAATAAAAACAAAAATAATACTGCAAGAAAAAGCTAGCTGATCCAAAAAATTCTCTAAAAAATCCCAATATTCCAATAGAGAGAACAATCATCAGGACACAACCTAAAATTGTTCTAATTCATCATTTTTTTGGATCTACACCTCGGATGAGGGCCCACACCGAGGTCAGGTACTGATTCCTTATCATTTTAGTTTACCTGTATGGATCCGGGACTTTACTTTCTCGGCACACTCCCTTTTGCAGATTATCATTTTTTATTTTTCCTCTATTGAGGGGCAGTGATTTTGGCTATTTAATTCATATATTATGTAATTTTGATTAAGTTTTGCACTTACATCTCTCTATCTATATATCTACATTTGTGATATGTAGGTGACCTACCCCTGTGAATGTGTGATACATGTTACCTTCCATGCTGGGTTGCAACATGCTGCTTCTTTTTTTATAGATACTGTTGCTTTGTCCCAGCCTGGGAGGTTTATATGCATCACGAGTGTGTACACACATATGATATTGCATTGTGATTTTCCATATTTTTTGTTTGGGAGAGCTACATTTTTTTGTGTTTTTAGCATACATAAAGCGTTTTACCAGAGAATCTGGTATTTTGCCACTATTCAGGGGTATATTTTAGGGATAAGAGAGTACAGATCCACATCTTTCTCATATATTTTTATGTTTCTTGTTATTAAAAATACACTGATCCTTTTATAGAGGTATGGTGTTTTCTGTCTTCATTTAATTACCTACAGCTTTGGAGCACTCACACTTTAGATATTTAGTTCTCTTTTTAAGTCACTTTCTTGTATGTAGCAACGCATATTATTTGAATATATCGGTTACAGATAGTTTTTTTACAATTTAAATTTGGGGTGATGCCAAATACAGGATCTTCCCTGGGTGCAAAATGCTCTAGGTACACCAGTCTGTATAGCTGGCCAAGGTCTTCGACCAACTGCTGACCGTGGCAAGATGGGGAGATGGCACCGCTTCTATACACAGTGAATCTGTTTGGTTTCTACAAGTTGACCAATCCCTTAAAGAAATTCATCCAAACATTCATTGGCACTATTGTAGCATTAGCCCACCTTTTCTCCCTACTCCACATCATCATGTCATGGTCTCATATCTTGATAAAGGAGAGCAGACGAGACTTCCAACAGGCAGTCTATCTGCTGTCTACCCATAGCAACCATTATGCATGTGCTGTGGTTGCTATTGTAACTCCCAAGCTGGTGCTGCTAGCACCGGTTATGGAATATAGGAAAGAAGTAACTAACTATGCATGCTGGCAACTAAGTCAGCATGTTGGTGTCTTAGAGGTGGCTTGTCCTGCTTAGAGAAGTGTCCTCAAGCAGAGAAATTTAGTGAAGTGAGCAGGAGAAGTGAGCATGAACCAGAGGTGGGTTTTACAGAAGTGTAACAGCCACCTCTGTAATGAGATTTAAGGGGGGTAGTGGAGGTTGAAGAAAGTGCTGGCAGATTTCCCTTAAGCATTATTTATGTTTTTTAAAATAATGGGTCAAATACAGCCTTGAGAGATCCTTTAACAAATGTTATCCTTAAATTCATGACTTTAAATATATATATATATATTTTTTTGGAGGGTGGGGGTGGGGAGCGGGGTGTTATTTGGCTGTTACTCTCATTAAGACAGCATATTTATCATAAAATACAACAGTTTGAATAAAGTTTAATACATGTTTGCAAATTAATAAGAACAAGAGCCTTTTAAAAGTAGAGATAATAGGGGTGGCTAGAGGTGTCACTGTCTTTGCTAAAGTTTGCAAGACTGGACATTGTGAACAAAAGCTTCTAACGAAGAGAAAATCTGCATTAGGCAACAATTAAACATTATTTACTAAATAATATAAGGGGATGAACTGACTATGAAAATTGCAAAATGTATAACAAAATAACTATTCTCCAACTCAATTTTCTTTCAGGCTCCACAGCAGCATTATCTAAATTCACTTACCTTACCATGTAGGTTAGTCACTGTTAAGTAAATAAACCCCATTGTTCTATGTTTTACTCACAAATGTATATAGAGGCACTATTTACTATTTCATATTCCAAATGCCCCACTTATGTATGCTATAGTATATATTTTTCAAAAATATTTTAATGTTTTGCAATGTTTAATAGATCCACTAGAGGGAAAATCTAGACTCTTTTAAAGAATGCTATTGCAAAAGTTCCCAAGCAACACAATACCAGTTTTATGGAACTATGTGTTGGTGCAATTCTAATATTTGTGAATTAACCAGTGATTTAGTCGTTTAAACTGCTGCTTATGCATAAATATTTACAGATCCTGTTCTCCAAGCATCAGAATTGTTCAAAGTTATGCCATTTAACCATGTTATTTTGTTTGAGCAAGTTGATACCAGATGCAGAATTATTTTTTTATATTATTCATAAAGCATTGATTATATTTGTGGCACAGTCTATATCATACACACCATATATTTGCAAGCTGTTAAGACCTTTACGATTAAGTATTCTTTTTAAATAACATTTCTGTATAGAACCCAAGCGACCTCTAGTGGCTAATGTGCAGAAAGCATTACTATCTGTGCTTATTTGATTTTGTGAAGGAATGTCTCATATTCAGTGTTTTTGCTGTTGACAATTTAATTGTAGTTTTTTGAATGCTCCTATTATATTTCCTTTTAAAGATAAATGTAACTACATTTTTCATCTTTATTTGAAAATAATATAAAAAAACAATGGTTAAAGAAACATTTGCTACTAGTACATACAGTAATATATATATATTTTTTTACATTCTTTATTTATGACATGCAGTGAAAAACATACAGGTTCATGGGGCATGTCAGCACAATGTAAGATAACATGGAAAATTTAACAGATGTATAAAATGACATGTACAGAATTCTGCATTTGTTTTTATTTATTTTTTTGTAAGATAACAATTAAACTTTACAGGCTTAACTCCCATATCTAAAAATGTGGCTGGTAAGAAGACATGAGGTAAAAGACGGCGACGGGTACCTGGTTGCAGCGGTCTACAGGGCGGCCGGGCCCCCTGGAGTGACGGACCCGGTCGCAGCTGCGACCCGTGTGACCACGGTATGTACGCCACTGCTTCCAACATCCACGGATACTCCTGCGTCCAGCAGTAATATTGTGGGCCCGCGTGAACTCCAACTTGCGGAGACATCCTGTGTGTGGACTATGGGATGACTGTTGCTTCATGGGGAATCCCAGCCCGGAATGAAAGAAATGGTCACTGCAGATCAAAGTCCATACAGATGTTTAAACTGCAATAGGATAAATACTTGCAAAAACATAACATACAGGGATATAATTTCGAATTAGTGGAGTAATAGCTGCTTGATCCAAGGAGACATCTGACTGCTATTTTGGGATCAAGAAGGAATTTTTTCCTAGTTTGTTGCAAAATTCGAAGCGCTTCAGACAAGGATCAACAGCAAAAATATGCGAAGACAACAATCTTTTGGATCAACAGCAAAAATATGTGAGAAATGCTGAACTTCAAAGACGCAAGTCTCTTTTCAGCTATGTAACTATGTAACTGCAGCTGTATTAGCACGGTCAGTGATGCGTTGCCAGACCTTCGCGCACAAAGCCTCAAACCGAGAATCGAAAGACTCCCTCCAACTTTGACCATTAGGGTCTGCATAAGTAAGCAATGGCTCCGACGAAGCCGTGATGTTAGATTCGCCATGGGGTCCGTGGAATACGAGATAGCTGCTCCCGTCAGGCTGTATTGCAGGCTTTCCCCAGTGGGGACCGGGAGAACCCCAACCGGTCCAAAGGGTGGGGTAACGAGGCTGTACAGGTGCCTCAGTGATCTGTGCACCTCGAGCTCAGAGATTAGCTGCTTCTCCCAGCTACAGGGCCATCAGACACGCTAGGCCACAGGTCCGAGTAAAGTAAGTACTCAAAGGAACAAATCAATTTGAGCCAATATTGTTGCAGGCTATTGACAGGACATTCTGCCGCTGGTTCACTGTGGTTTCTGGGGGCATTGGACACTCTTTAGGGGTAATTTTAGCTTAGATGTGGATGATCTGAAGGAAAACATATCCAGCCATCTTGACTGTTAGACCCTGCCCTGCATACAGTAATATTAATACAACATGTGGCAGGAAATACATTATAAAAGCTTATTGAGTAATTGGTGCAGCTGTGAAAACGGTAGAGATTCTTTGCTAAAGTGAGCACTGTAGCGAATTTAAAGTGAATTTTAAATTTAAGTCCAAAATAGATGAACTGGAATTATTTCCAAAGTCAGCTATGCTTTCAGACTATTTTGGTATTGAATTTGAAATTAATTTTGAATTCACTTTGAATTTCCTACAGTATTTCCCTTTAGTGTATAGCCCTGTTGATGTTCAGTCCAACATCCAAATAAGAGTTAAATTTAGTTTGCAAATAGCTGTTTTGTCAATTCTGTGGTCAGTGGGACTGTGTCTGAGTGTATGAGTAAATGTATCCTTTCGTACCCCAACAGGCTGCTTCAGGAACAGTCGATTTGCATACTAGAAATGAGCGTCTGCCAACTTCTGTCTTTGATTGAAATGTTTTATTCATTTTATGTTATGCTGGTTTACTATTTTTATATGTTCTTGCTGCATATACTATTGTTTTACTTACCCTGGCTCCATAAACTATCAGATTAATGGATGGTTTTGTTACTACCCCCCTCACCCCTCAACGTGCAAAACCCTCAGTTAGATTTCAATAACGTTTACATTTACTTTCAGCATCTAACCATGGCCTTCTATTCTATTATCACCAGATTAGGCATCTGTAGGTTAAGAAAGGCTTTTGACCTGCTCTCTCTACACTTGTGTGTGTCCTAAACCAAAGTACTCCATGTTGCGTTCCTCTTTTGGTACCCTGGGCAAACACAGCCTTCACCTGCACCTGCACCTGCACCCTCTGTTTATTGTCATGCCTCACCTGGTCTAGCAATAGGAGATTGTATAGCACCAAACCTAAAATAGGGTGGAATATGCCCATGTGTTGTAGTCTCCGATGTTTACATTGTGTTTTGATATGCACCTTAATTATTGTCTTCCCATACTGTATTATTGACATAATGCTGACCTGCAAAAATAAAGAATATAACAAATAAATCTATGCATGGTACAAGAAAGTGTGATTTAAGTTAATATATTTCTCTTGTACAAAAAAAAGCAAATGTTGAAGTGAAACGTACCTTTCTTACCTTCTGCTATGTTCATCGTTAAAGACTGATTTCCACAGTGACGGTCCATCTGGAGAGTATAACAATTTGGGCAGCTCATTTATTTTTCTGGATTTTTCTGGATTTTTCTGGAAAAGATGAAGGGTCTGTTATTGGAAGGGCTTAAGAACAGACACCAGTTTTTACAACATAGCATTTCTTTCTTTACAAGTCTCAGATATGGGTGCACTTGATACGCTGGTTGACCTCCTTATTGCGAATGACGAATCCGAAGTAAGATATCCCCCCTTTACACATCTAAAAAAGAAAAGCATGTTCACTCCACACTTAGTGGATTTTAAATATATAGACCTATTTGTGGAGATGACATGCAATGAAATTGAAAAAATCAACTTAAAAGACCTTCCAATCCAACCTAATAGCAACATCTCTCCTCAAGAAAATATCTCTCTTAAAAAACTTAAAGAACTGGATGAGGTTATTTTTAAACCCTCCGATAAAGGGGGCAATACAGTCATTCTAAACAAACCTGATTATGTCTCAATGGTACAAAGACTAATTGGGGATAGCAATACGTATGAAGTTCTAAAGGGTGACCCCACTAAAAAATACTTGGCAGAGTTGAAAATAATCCTTGATACAGCTTTATCTCAACTTCTAATTTCCAGGGATGAATATAATTTTATGTTTGTCAAGAATCCCTTCTATGCACTCCCAAAGATACACAAACAACAACCGGTACTAAATGGGAGACCCATAGTCTCTGGTAGAGGTAATCTGACTCAAAACATCAGTCTTTATGTGGATCAGATCCTGAGGAAACTAGTCACTCAACTTCCTTCATATCTTAAAGACACGAAACACACATTAAGTATCATCGAAGGAACAAAAATTAGTGGTCACGCTATTTTATGTAGCCTTGATGTGGAGAGCCTGTACAGCTCGATTCCACATGAAGTTGGACTAGAACATCTGAAAGCTAGCTTGGACAGTAAACCAGTAATATCACTAAGACACAATAAATTCGTCCAAGATCTGATGCAATTTATCTTAACACACAATCACTTTACCTTTCAGGGAAAGTATTATCACCAGGTGAGAGGGACTGCGATGGGGACGGCTTGTGCCCCATCATATGCCAACCTCCACCTGGGGTGGTGGGAGTCTCAAATGGTATTCACGGATCATATGGTAAAATATACAAAGCATATAAAAATCTGGAAAAGATACATCGATGACGTGTTTATCATTTGGACAGATACCTCGGAACTGTTTTTGGACTTCGTCCACACTCTCAACTCCAACAATATTAATCTCAAACTGACTAGTGAAATTGGTGGCAATAGAATTAATTTTCTGGACCTCACCATCTCGCTGACAGAAGAAGGGTGCCTCATCTCAACTCTGTTCCGTAAACCAACGGCAACTAATAACTTGCTGAATTGGTCTAGCCATCATCCCCCTTCCCTAAAGAAAGGGATTCCAACTGGACAATACTTGCGCCTTAGACGCAATTGCTCTACATTGGATGATTTTAAACTAAAGGCTAAGACCTTACAACTCCAATTCAAACAAAAGGGGTACCCGAATAGATGCTTAAAGCACGCTTATAAACGGGCCTTACTGTCAGATCGGAAAGACCTTCTAATCGAACATAACCCAGAGCCATCACAGGCAGTCATAAGATGTATAGGGAATTTTGATGCCGGCTGGCATCAAATGATGCAAATCTTGGACAGATTCTGGCCCCTTTTACAACAAGACCCACACTTACGGAAGGTAATCACACATAAGGCTTCAGTAACAGCAAGAAGGGGACGCAACATCAAGGACATGTTGGTCCCTAGCCATCTCAAGACTACACCCCAGAAAACATCATGGCTGAAGTCCCCAGTCTTAGGGACCTATCAATGTGGGAAATGTAAGGCATGTAGGTTTATACGTAGACCCTCCAAAACATTCCCAGACTCCCTCGGCACACAGGAATTCAAAGTAAAGAATTTCTTTAACTGTCAGTCCAAAGGGCTTATCTACTTACTTTCCTGTTCGTGCAAAAAACTGTATGTGGGAAAAACCTTTAGGATGTTTAAACTTAGGATACGGGAACATGTCAATTCGGTAAACCCCACAAGACAAATCGACACCCCTATCTCTAAACATTTGAAACTACATCATGGGGGCTCATCTGAAGGAATCAGATTTAGTGGTATTGAAAGGGTTACCTTGGGACCAAGAGGGGGGGATTTAGACAAGAAGCTACTCCAAAGGGAGAGCTTCTGGATCTATAAGCTCAAAACCCTGTCACCCTTGGGACTTAACGAAGGTTTCTCATATACACCATTTATTGCAGATCACTGATACCAGGTGTGGGACTCAGACCTATATACGGGCAGTGGTACTCGGCGGGTGATCTCTGCACTAATCTATTCTGAGTGAGCCTTATGGCCTGATACACTTGTAAATTTGTAAATATAGCGCGGTTTGTTCCACAATGGGTATATTCTTTGCTTATTACTATTACTACTATTATCACTATTCTTTTCTATTTAGTATTATTTTTTATATTATTTTTTATCATATAAATTTATTCTCATGATTACCGGATGAGGACCACTAAATTGCTAATGCTTGAATTCTCCCAAGGAAATAGCTATATAATGACTATAATACCAATAATGTTCCTAGACCAAGCTTGCTGAGCACTTGAATGAAAATATCAATGGCCATACCAGTCTGAAAATGCCTGATCTCGTCAGATCTCAGAAGCCATCCAGACTTGGGCCTGGCTAGTACTTGTATAGGAGACCAACTAGGAACCTCAGGTGCCATAAGTTTAAAGACCTCTTGACAAAAAGAATGCTAGCCTTATTATTATTATTTTTATTTTACGGACTAAGTCATATCTGGTCATTCAGAGGTTCATATTGTCAAGTGACTCAGTGTACAGGATATAGCGGCAGGATGTACCATGCTAATTTTGCATCCTAGCATGGGTCCTATGAACACTAAATATATTTATTATCATATATCCTTGCCTGGGACGGGGGAGTGGGAGTTAACAACATCCCAGGACCCCTTATCATTCAATTTTTCTCTTATTATTGGGGTGTCCTCTCATATTCTTTACTACATCTTTAATAGATTCAGTATTAGAATAATATGTAATCAGCACTGCCTTATATTTTCAGCTGATTCTGTACATCCTATATAGTACACATTGGTACTTTGGAATGATACATTATCAATATGCAGCTTATCAATTTGAGCCTTAATTTGGACAATTTCGGTTTCTCCATACACAGAGAATACCTAGCTCCGCCCATCTGTCACAGGGGATCAACCCATGTGAGGATGATGGACAGGAGAGGCTCGGATGGGCGGTACTGCAGCACTATGATGAATGAGCCACGCCCCGTTAGGAGAATGCCGGATACGTCACGTGACGCATGACATCACAGGTCACGTGACCGGCTGAGGGATTTCCCCTTCATACAGATGAATGAGCATTAGCAATCACAGAGGAATAGCCAGGATATTAGAGGCAGCTGGGGAGGTATACACCCCCACACTCCATTGGCTACAAGGTAATCATGCTTCCTGGCAATTGGGGTATTTAAGAGGCTTCTCTTCAGTTATCTGTTGGCCCCTGACGAAGGTGCATCTCTCTGCACCGAAACGTACGTTGGGCGTTTTTTCTGCACTGGGCACTGGTGTTTGGAGCACCATGATCACCATTTAATTTAACTTTATTTTATATCGTTTTCTTCTTTTCTTTCCTATGCCTATCTAGCTAGCTTTACAGGGAGAGAGGCTTTATTAATGCTAATTATCAGTCTGTTTTTGACTGATTTTTTTACTTCTATTTTCAGTCCTTATCTCTCTCTGTTTTTCTTAATATGTTTCTAGTGTGACCAGGATACTTCCTAGGATGCATGGATTATAGAGACTTAGCTACTGTATACTCCTATCCCTATAGCAGATTACAATAAAGCTTAATTATAAGGGGGAGTGAGGTTATCTTTTTTACTACCTCTTGATCTATACTACCCTGGGCTGGCATAGGATTGTAGGTTCACTTGTATATACTTTGTTTAATTAGGGTCTCTGACCACATTATTTCTAATAGCCAGGTTCTATATTTGGAACATCGCGCTATACATAGATATATTTTTTCCAGTCAATGCAGTAAGTTTCATTCATATAATTGAGACGGTCTGCATATTTCTTTGTTCTAGCATTTCTTCTCCGCCTATCCCTCAGGAATTGTTAGAATTACCGAGGGCCCGTGGCAGTCAGGGGCCCAGAAGATCTCTCCAACTGACCCGGCATAATTCTAGTGTCCTTTGCAGGTCTCTGCTGTTGTAGAGCCTGCAACCTATTGCTATACCCTTTTCAAACTCCTCCCACCAGGGGCCCGGTCGAGCACTGTATCTGCACATCAGACTGGGCCCCTTTTCCCCTGCAGTTCCCCTGCGCGGCAGCAGAATTGGCAGGAAGTGATTACACTTCACTTCCTCCCATCGCAGAGAGAGCCTCAAGTTTTAACCATTAGATAGTAAGCTCATTGGCTAAGTGCTTTGTATAAAAGAGCTTCACTTCTCAGCTGAAGGACAGAGAGCCCGGTCTAATTTTTTTTACTGGTATGTGCATATTGTACAGTCTGTCTTCCCCAGTTGTACAGGCTGGCAGAATATTCTGGCACTTTATAAATACCAGTAATAATAATAGTAATACTAAATAAATATAATCATAATACTCTGACCGCTTTTCTCAGCTTGGCCTTTGCACAGGTCCATAGCAGAAAGACATGATTCCCCTAGCGCTGCCCTTGATGCAGATGACTGGATACCGCCTGATAATTTTATTCAAAGAATGTACTCTTTCATAGGATGTTATGCCATGGTTCATAATTATAATTGAAGAGCATCTTATATTTAAAAATAGATGTGGCCTTTTTGGGGTAAGCATAAGTTTCTAAAATACTTTAGAATTAGAACTTGGCACTGCATTAATTTGAATTTTTTTTTTAAATAAGTGGGTCTTAGACTTGCCCGTTCAACAGCTACACATACCCTGTGTTCTCTATGTTAAGAAACAATACGCCTTTCAGTGGTATCTTAAACTAGCAAACTGATAAAATATTCCAAAATTGGATGAAGACACAGTCGTTTCAGTTTTTTTCAAACTTTGAATTTTGATGCTATGTCTCAAATTTGCTCAGTCAACATCCACATATTTGCCCCATCAACAAACATGGCATGTTTTGTTTAGGGATGTGCATAGGCAAAAAATTTGGTTCGGTTCAGCACTTTGGCAATTCAGGAATGCGGCAATTCCCTAACCCTAACCCTACCCTTAACCCTAACCCTAACCCTACTCCTACCACAACCCTACTAGGGTTAGGGTTAGATTCCTGTCATCATTCCCTTAATTTTCCCTCCCTTTCTTGTTTTGCAACTTTTCAGAAATCCAAAGCACTTCGGCACTTTCGAAATTCGGTTTGGTTCGGCACTTCCGAAATTCGGCACTTCGTACATTTGGTAGCATCCAAATGTCCAAATTGCCAAAATTCGACCGAATTTAAATTCGTACTGAAATGATTTGCACATGTCTAGTATTGTTGTACTGTAGAAGACATAGCTGAGCAACATATTAAGTGTTTTATTGCCATAGAACACAAAAGGATTACAAAATATACAACAAAATCTCAATGCGTGTGTCATAGTTGCATTTCAATCGATACCTGGGGCTCTTTTCTGTCAGCTGGGGCCACTATCCGAGGTCCCTGAGTGTTTGAGCTGTGAGGAGCGCTTAAAGTCAGCACTGCATACAGCACTTTAAAATCAATTGAGACAGGTCAGCCACCTTGCTTCTCTCTTTGCAGCTGGTGTTGGGGAGACGTCCAGGGTCTGAATAAGACCCCTTTGATTGGCTGGTTTGTAAGATTTAAGCTTGTTAATCTTTCTTCATAAAATATGTTCCATTTCTTTTATTAACGTTGTAGCCTGACACTTTTTCTAGTGCCATAATCAGGGCCGGCCCGCCCATAGGAACTGTCAGATGTGGAGGGCCGGCATCTTATTTTGCATATATAGACAAATATATACACCCTGCTAGTTTGTCCTGTGTAGAAGGAGTGTAATCTTGCACCTTCTGCAGCATTAGGTCCTCTCGACTCACAAGCTGTCAGAGTGTCTGCGGGTTTTAATGACAACGCTCCCGGCATACATTATGTGTCATATGGAGTGTTGCCATGGCTACCCGCAGCAACACTCACGCGGCTCGCTTGAGGACCTAATGCTGCAGGAGGTGCAATATTACACTCCTTGGCCCCTTCTTCATAGGACACAGCATGCTGTGCCACTGGACCACCATGTAAACAAGGGTCTCCCCCCACCCTGACCATAGGTAAGAAACCTGCTCTTGGGCCGGCCTTGGCCATAACATCCTTGTTTAGAACAGGTGCCCTAAATCACACAGCATATTTAAGGTGTAGTCTTACCAGTGATATATAAACAGGCAAAATTATATTTTCATCCAGAGATTTAGTGTCCCTATTTATACATGTCAATATCTTACTGGCCTTAGAACTGCTTATTGACATTGCACATTGTTGCCTAGTTGTCTATATTAATTCCCAAATCCTTCTCAAGTGTGGTTATCCCCAATTCATTGCTATTTAGGGTGTAAGTTGCTTGTGCATTTTTTAGCTGAAGTGGATAACTTGCATTTTCTATATAAAATTTAATCTGCTGTTTGAGGTCCTAGTCCCAAACTTTCTCTAAATTGCTCTACTATAAAGCAATATCCTCTCAGATTGTATAACTTTACAGAGTATTTGCCAGGATACTAGTTTATCCAGCACGCAGAACTGTGTCACACCTGAGACTAAAGGTAACATCTTACCGGGCCATAGAATGGCCGGACTTAATGTACCAGAGAATGGTCCGTAAACTTGCCGAGGTCAGGAACACAGAAGGAGACACAACAATGAGGAAAAGCCAAAGTGAAAAACTAGAAAAAAACTCTCAGGAACACTCTCTCGGATAACCTACTAAGGCAAACCACAACAGGGCAATGAGGAGAAGTAAAATGCGTTTAAATAAGCCTCTTACAGATCTGATTGGCTGAAATCGGCTTTTGAACCCAGAACGTACGTGCACGTCTACCGCGTGACGTCACATGCATTCCGAAGTTGTCACCACCATGGGCGGACGTGAGGCTATAAATTGGCATGGATCCACAGTGGCGGACGTCCACCAACATGTCGCAGGAGTCAGGTATACTGACGCATGGCCACTGAGTGGCACTTCCGTTATTGTCAGGGAGGCCACTACTGCAGATACCGCAAGGTGAGGATGAATATGTTACATTACCCCCCACCTGAAGACCGCCCACTGGGCGGGCAGGACCAGGTTTGAGAGGAAATTTGGTGTGGAAAGAACGAATCTTACGGCCAGCATGAATGTCAGAAGCCGGAACCCAAGAACGCTCGGCAGGCCCATACCCCCTCCAATCAACTAAATACTGTAAAGAACCACGACAAAACCTGAAATCAATTATGGAAGAGAGTTCATACTCCTGTCCAGAAAGAACAAATGGAGGAGGGGGAACACTTGGTACTGTATATCAATTGCAAATAAGTGGTTTGAGCATAGAAACATGAAATTTATTCGGGATACGTAAGGAGGCAGGAAGTGCCAGAGAATAGGAAACAGGATTAATTCTCTGAATGATATGAAATTAACCAAGGAATCTGGGGGCAAACTTCATGCTAGGAACTTTTAGTTTGACGTTGCACAATGATAACCACACCCCCTCACCCACTTAGTAAACAGGGTTGGCAACCCACCGTTTATCAGCCTGAAATTTGAAATGAGCAGCCGCAGTTTTGAGAGTTGAGTGAACTTTGGTCCAAGTTTCGAGAATAGAAGCGAGGTGATCACCCAGAGCAATTATAGCTGTGTCAGAGAAAACAGAACAGTAGGATGACGACCATTATTAACAAAGAATGGACTATGTCCGGAAGAGTCATGGGTAGCATTGTTCCTGGCAAACTCGGCCCAGGGCAATATTTCGGACCAGTTATCTTGTGTGCCATTCACAAAACAACACAAATACAGTTCCAATGACTGGTTAGCCCTCTCAGCCATGCCATTGGTTTGGGCATGGTAGGAAGAAGAAAATGACAATTAAATGCCCAACTGTTTATTGAAAGCCCTCCAAAATCAAGACACAAACTGAGAACCCCTGTCAGACAATATTTTTAAGGAATGCCATGTAGTCTCACAATTTCTCGTATAAAAACCAAGAACCAGGTCTTGTGAGGGTGGCAATTTTTTGAGCGGATGGTGGTATAACCATTATAACTAGGAAGTTCTACAATGAAATCCATGGATAAATGAGACCATGGAATACTAGGTACAAGAAGCGGATGTAATAATCCACAATGAAGTTTATGAGGAACCTTAGAAACTGTGCACACTGAACAGGCCTGCACATATTCTTTGACATCTTTCCTGAGTGAATCCCATCAAAATGATCTCAGGATAGCGGATGTGGATTTATTAATGTCAGGATGTCCAGCAGTTACATTGTTGTGGAATACCCTCATTACCTTCTCCCTTTCAATCAATGGAACAAACAATTTATCTGGAGGTTTATTGCAAGGTGCCTGGGATTGAGCTTCTAAGATAGCACCAAGCAGAGGCATCACCAATATATGCCATATTTGTGTGGTCAGCTATAATCAAAAGGGGGTCCTTGCTACCCTCTAAGAGGTGTCGCCATTCTTTAAGTGCTAGAATAATGGCAAACAATTCTCTGTTACCAATATCATAATTACGCTTGCTGGAGACAACTTTCTAGAGAAGTACCCACATAAATGTAAAGGGGTATCCTGACTCTCCCTCTGAGAAAGAACAGCCCTTACCTCAGTTTCGGAGGCTTCTCTAGCGTCCTTAGACCATATCATACAATTAGCCCCCTTACGTGTCATATTGGTGATGGGGGCTATCACAAAAGAGAATCCTCCTGTAATAATTTGAATGACTTTAAGTTCATTATGTGATGGAAAATGTAGAACAGCCTCTAGTTTATGAGGAACCATCTGAAAACCAAAGGCAGAAATATTATATCCAAAAACTGTACCTCAGTCTGGTCAAAGATGCATTTCTCAAGTTTGGAATAAAGTTTATTTTTAATCAAGGTCTGCAGCACTTGTTTGACATGTTTGTGGGGAGTCTGAAGGTCAGGGGAATAAATAAGGATATCATCCAAGTATACTAGAACAAATGAATAAATATAGTCTCTGAGTACATCAATTAAACACGGCTGGAGCATTGCATAACCCGAACGGCATGACAAGGTACTCATAATGCTCACTTCTAGTGTTAAATGCCATTTTCCACTCATGATCTTCCTTAACCCTTACCAAATTGTATGCACTCCTGAGGTCAAAGTTTAGTAAAGACTTTAGCACCCTGAAGTCTGTCCAATAATTCGGAGATGAGGGGAATAGGATAGGCATTTTTTATGGTGATCTTGTTTAATGCCCTGTAATCAATGCATGGGCATAATTCTCCATCTTTTTTAGATATAAAAAAGAACCCTACACCAGCAGGCGAGGATGATTTATGTATGTGGTACTTACTTAGGGAATCTTTGATATACTTATCCATGATTCTACTCTCCTGTGGAGATAAGGCATATATTGCCCCCTTGGGGGGCATAGCGTCAGGTAGCAGATTTATGGAGCAGTCATAAGATCTGTGAGGAGGTAGAATATCAGTCTGACTTTTGCTGACTACCTCCTTAACCTCCTAGTATTGCATGGGAACTTTGGAGGCCTGAGGCGTAGTATTGGGTAAAGTAGTGATGCCCACTCTTTTGGTAATGGGTAACACACACCTCTCTGTACAATCTTTACCCCACTACAGTATTTCCCCCTTTACCCAGTCAATATGAGGATTATGCTTAATCAGCCAAGGAAATCCTAATATGATGGGACAAGGAGAAGCAATTATCTGGAATGTTAAGTTTTCCTCGTGTAAAGCTCCTATGGCAATGTTTTGTGGGTAATCAAGAGTTGAAAGAGAGGTCTCCTGTCAATATCCTCAAAGGCCAGAGGTGATGATCTCTCCTCGATAGGTATTAAATGTTTTTTTTTTCCATGTATTTTTTATTGAAGGTTTTCCAAAAGTTTAAATCCAGTACATAGTTGCCTCTTAATGTATACAATCAAGTAGTTAGTGAGTTACGAGGTAATACAATCATACTCTAAAGTCGTACAATAACAACATCCGCTTCTATTTATAATTCAACATATTGGCGTAGATAGTTTACAATATTCCCTTCATTTAGGTCTATATTAACAACTAAAATCAACTCAACAAAGGTATATACCCAAACAAGTAGGCAGTCAAACCAAGTTATGTCGGATCCGGTAATTTCTATATATTCCGTTCCCTCCATGTCTATACATAGCATGTCTATGTTTCCATGAGCTATCTAGGTCCCCCTTGGCCCCTCTCCACTCCTCTCACTGTCCAGGGTGACTTTTCTCCCCATACCATGTCTCCCAAACCTTCCAAATGTCTCTAAAATTTTCTGTGACCTTAGCGGTGTCGGTGGACATATGTGTGGTATAGATCCCTCTTCCACTGCACATCAACATTTGGATGATACGCTCGGGTAGATTCTGTTTAATCTATTGGGAGTCATATACCACCTATAGAGTAGTTTTCGATGTGCTTCAATATGGGAGTAGCACTTAGTCCATTTTTTAATCCCATTTAGGGCTAGCAACCACTCGTCATCTGTCAATTCTTTCCCCCTCTCGTTCTCCCAGTTCTGTTTACATGCTAACGGTTTTCGGGGTGTTAATTCTAGCCATGCTTTATAGCAGAGTGATAGGGCTTTGGGTTTCATCGGAGCTGCCCAGCATCTGTGGGGTATAAGTCTTGCTGTTACTGTGGTTGTAGGCATGGTGGATGGCGTGTTTTTGACATGTGTGTTTATCGCATTTTTTAGTTGTAAGTAAGGGAAGATATCTCTCTCAGGTTTATTTTATTTATCCCTTATATCCGGGAAACTCATGATTGTTTGTTCTCTGCACAGCTGTTGGATTTGGGATATACCTAGGCGTGATCATCTGGCTAGGGGGATTGTGGGGGTTCACTGCATGGAGTGCATTTAGGGGAGCTTCAGGGTGGAAGTTTTTCTTCCCGCCAAAGGAGGACATAAAGTCATCCCACACTTTGATCGTTGAAGTTGTGGTGGAATATAGGCTCACTTTAGGGCCCCTCAATGTTCTCGGCGTCCACATTTAATTAAGCAGTGAGGTGTGACTAAGTTGGTCTTGTTCCATATCTAATCCGATTGAAAAAGCTGTCTGGGTACAGTGAAACATGTTTCGGCTGGAGGATTGAAGATTCCACATTTTATAATTTCTCACAATTTTGTTTATATTTTACTTGTAAGTTTTTACTACTTTATTTAATAAATTTTGTTTTATATTTGGAATCCACCCTCCATTGTTGCTGCTTAAAGAAGGGTAGTTGCCCCCTTAAAGGCACAGACACCTACACACCAGGAGCCAGGTATAGGATTCCACATCAGGTGAGAAGCCACTTTTTCTGCACTATTTGACATTGTACATTGGGATTGACCGCACTAGGGGTTCTCCTCTTCCCCTTGTCTCTCTCTCTCTCATGTATGCATAAGGATCTCCAGACGCCTAGAGGACCGATTGGGTACTGTGTCACCATAAGCACACGCAGGCCATTGAGATCTGAGCCTATCCTATAGGGCTCTGCTACATGTGAGTGAGACCATATAGAATATTCCCTCACTGCACTTATTGAAAACGTTATCTGCACTATTTCTTGCATTTACATTTGTTTCAGATATATCGCTATGAGTCACGTTTTCCATACATATGTATGTTAACCCATATGGGTGAGTCAACAAATTTGTAAGCACTCCATATGCACACCAGTGGTGGTTTTTATCATTAATTTCCAATACTGAGTGTACACCTAATCTTTCTTGTTCCATATCTACCCACTGTGTTACTCCCTGCTGGGCGTGCAGGTGTATGCTCATTGCTAGGATAGAGGCTTTATAGTATAATCCAATAATGGGTAGGCCTATGCCCCCCATATTTGTTGTCCTTTGTAGGAGACTTAGAGGCAGCCTGGGTTCCTTACCTCCCCAAATGTAGGAGTTGCATATGGCTTGCAAAGATTTATAGATTGCGTCCTGGATATCTTTAGTGAGCATCCGAAATATATGCAGTAGCCTTGGTAATAGCATCATCTTATATGCATTTACTCAACCCAACCATGACAGTTTCGCATTTTTCCATTTATGTACCTCTGTGGTGCATAACTGTATGAGGGGTTTGTAATTGAGTTTAACTACATTGCTAATAGGAGTGGCAATCTTAACTCCTAAATACGTTATGGACATTGTCTGCCAGTCTAGTTCAAAGGAGGTTTTAAGGGTATTTACAGTAGGCCCTGGTAGATTTATCGGTAAGGCTTGTGTTTTTTCCCTGTTTAAGCGGTAGTATGAGATTCCGCCATAGTCTGTCAGTAATGTTAGTAGTTGGGGTAGTGATTGCTCTGGGATCGAAAGTGCCACAAAGATATCGTCTGCAAACATCGCCAGACAATAGTCCCTGTCCTTTAATGTAATACCGGTTATGGCTCGGTGTCTTCGTATTTTCCAAGCCAAGGGTTCTAGGGAGAGAATGTACAGCAAGGGGGGCAGTGGGCATCCCTGGTGTGTCCCATTTGTAATGTGAAAGGTTCGAGATAGGAAGCCACCATGGGACAATGCCAATATACCCCTGATGGTCTCTTCAGGAAACTGATATTTGGAAGTACCTGTGTCATATATTGCCAGTTTAGTCTATTGAAGGCCTTTTCAGCGTCCAGCGCCAGGAAAAGACCTCCAAGATGCTTCCTCTCCATCCCCGCTACCATGTTTAGTACCTTCCTTGAGTTATCAGAGCCCTGTCGGCCCCTCACAAATCCTAACTGATCATTGTGTACTAATTTATGCAGAAGCGGTGCCAATCTTTCGCTGAACAGTTTTTCATAGATTTTGGCATCGCTATTGAGCAGCGAAATGGGCCTGAAGTTTTTACAGTGATCTTTGGTTTTACCAGGTTTAGGAAGTGTGGAGACATGTGCCATTGTTACTTCTGGCAATGCTCCTTCCTTCATGCATTGGTTAAACATATCACCAAGAGGTTGAGCTAGGGCGTTAATAAAGGTACGGTAGTATTTATTAGGTAGGCCATCAGGGCATGGTGATTTGTTTAGCGGGAGTGTGGAGATCACCAAGGTGATCTCCTCTACTGTGAAGGGCCTACTAAGATGTTCCGCGTCTGTGTTGGATAAGGTCGGGAGGTCGACTCCTGATAAGAAGGCGTCAATATCTGCCTTTTTTGGGTCGTCTTTTAGATTATATAATTTTTCATAGTAATGGGCAAATTCGTCTACAATTCCTTGTGGGTCTAAAATTTTTGTTCGCTTGGAACTTTTGAGAGAGGCAATCCTGGAGGTTGTAGTTCTCTGTTTCAACTGAGCAGCCAATCGTGCTCCTGCTTTGTTGCCTGCAAGGAATGTAATTTTGGCTAGTTCCAAATCTCTCAGCTGTGATTGTAAAAGTAGCAGTTTAGTATGGGTGGAAGCTGTGGGGGAGTGTGTGTTTGTGTGGGTTAGAGACGTTAATTCAGAAAGTATGGCCGTGTATGTTTCTATTCGCTTCTTTTTTGCGTAGCTGGCATGCTTGATGAAGCAACCTCGTATGAAGGCTTTGTGTGCCAACCAAATTTGATTTAGGGGTGATTCTGGGGTTATGTTCTCCTTAAAGTAAAATTGCAGATCCTGTTCTATTTGTTTAATTACATCAGGGTCTGAAAGCAGTTGCTCATTGAGTCTCCAGCTGCTTCTTCCAGTGTTGGGGAATTGTTCTCTTCGTGTTAACGTGATAGGGGCATGGTCCGACCATGAGATCAGGCCTATGTCTGTGTGTTCAACTTTCGTGAGGGAAGAAGTGTGGATTCGAAATCTATCTATTCTCAAATAGCTGTAATGTGCTGCTGTGTGGCATGTATAGTCCCTTTCTGTAGGATGTGTGACTCGCCATGGGTCTGCGAGATTGTGTTATATTAGTTTGTTGCAGATTTGTGTGGCTAGTTTGGACCTGCTCTTTAATGTTTGTGCGGTCAAGTTTGGACCTCCAGAGGAGTCTAGGTCGCTGTCTAATAAGAAATTTGTGCCACCTCCAATGATTACCTCCCCCAGTGCATGTGCAGACATCAATCCAAGCAGTACATCAGCAAAGTCACATTGGTTAGCATTAGGCCCATATACATTAATCAAGGTATAGACATTGTTATTCAGGGAGCATTGCAATATAAGGTATCTTACCTTTTTATACCCTATTTTACGTATTAAGGAGAATGCTACATCTCTGCTGAGAAGAATAGATACTCCTCTCTTTTTGGTTGAATAGCATGAGTAGTAATCTATGGGGTACATTGGGGAGTTAAATTTGGGTATGTAGCCCCATTTAAAGTGCGTTTCTAGAAAGAACATTACGTGGGCACCCAACGATTTTGCTTCCCGTAGGGCTAGGCGACGTTTATGGGGGGAGTTCAACCTTTTAGCATTTAGGGAGCATATTTTAAGCACCATCTTGGAAGTTTGTGACCTCTCGGGGGGCAGCGGTGGTGCCAAATGGTGTTGGGGACATAGGACTCCCATTCCTTATAGTCTGCCTTAAAAAAGAAAAAAAAGGAGAAAACAATACAATAACTGAACCAATAATCAACAATGTACAACATTCCGTTCACTGCGCCTCTGCGGGACAGTGTTAGGTATAACGGTTTCTCTTGTGGCTCTGATCTGACAGCCACTTTGGGGGTGGGTATTAAAATCAAGAGTAAGGTTTTAATGGTAACAATTATTAAAGCAATTCTTAAGGGCCTTAGTATCGCCCTCAACGAGTGCAGTAAGGCTTTCAGCCCGGCATAGTAATTGGAGAGAAAGAAGCATATTTGAACATAGTCCATGTATACGACCTGTCCCTCATGAGCACCGTGTAGTCAGTACACGAGTAGGAGTTCTGACCCTTCTAGGTGTGTCCTTATGTAGTCGTGGACCGTGGTTGTTTCTTCCATTCATTTTGAAGCTTGTTTGTTGGTCTGCCATCTGTAGCTGGCAGAGAAGCGTCTTGTATGGGAATGTTCCACTCTATTAGTTGTCGCTTGCCAGATTCGGGGTCGAGAATCGGGTTGTCCACGCCGTTGCGCTTTACTAGTAGTTTAGTCGGGAAGCCCCACTTATACTGTACATCTGCTGCTCTCAATGCCGATATGATGTGGGTAAACGAGCGTCTCTTTATCATGGTTGCAGAGGAAAGGTCAATGAATGGCTCGACTTGGGAAAATTGACCCGGGAGTTGACCTTGGCTTCTAGACGCTTGCATTATGCGATCTTTCGCAGTGAAATAATGTACTCGTGTGATAACGTCTCTTGGCACTGTTGCTGGTAAGTGTTTAGGTTTTGGTAGGTGGTGTGTCCGGTCTAACAGCAACCCAGTTTCCCCCAGAGCTGAAATGTAGGCTTCAAATATTTCTTGCACATAGTGGGTCAGATCTTGTGAGCCGACAGACTCCGGTATTCCCCGGATTCTGATATTACGGCGGTCCCTGTCTTCGTGATCTGCAACTCTTGCTTCTAGTCTTTTCACTCTCTCAAGTAAGGCCGTGTGTGCTTCCGCTAGGCCGTTATGTGCATCTATTATTTCATCTGACCTCTCTTCCAGACGTGCAGTTCTTTCTCCTAGAGCTTGGATGTCAGCCCTGATGTCTGGCAATCTGCTTTAGTTCTGATTTGAAGGTATTTTTTAAGTCCAGGAGCATGGTATATAGTGAGGCGTTTGTAACAGGTGTTTGCCTGCTGTCTATAGTGAGAGTAGACTCACCCACGTCTGTGCATGAGGCTGGGGATCCCGGCTGGTTGGTGCCATTTTGTTCCCCTGTTCCACTCTTCGGTGACGATGCGATGTGCATCTGGAGGGTTTTCTGTTTAAATTTCTTGGCGATCTTGGTGGACATCGTGTCAGGGAGGTATGCCCATGTTGTGAGCTTGCTTGCCTGTATTTAAATGCTGTATATCCATGCTGTGTGCACCCGTCAGCGGGAGAGCTCTGGACTCAGGCGACCGCTCTCAGAGGACGTATCCATCACACCGAAGTCCTGTCCCTTTAAGGTTCTTAGGTGCAGACGTTTTCTGGACGTATGGGACAAGCACTCCTCAGATGTCCTTTTTTACTGCAGTATAGACACAGACCCTCTGTCAGAATCTGTCTGAATGCATTGCCGGGTCCTCGTGGTTACTTCCGCGTTCGGCAATTAACTCTGCCATATAGGGAAAACGCGCCTAAGTCTAATTGCTTGGTAATTTTGCCTTGTGAGGGGAATGCTCATCTAAGCTCCTGATTCTAATCGGTTGTTACTTGAATTAACTTTGTTCCTGCTTCCTCAAAAACTCCTAATTCAAAGATTCATCATCTCTCAAGTATTCTGGAAGGAAGGATTAACTACTGAAGATCTTCCTAAAAGCAACCTGAATACAAATAAGTACTTTCTTTGAAGTATCTCCTGCTTTCACCTTCTGGCTAACTATTGCTGCAAGCTGCAACTAACTCTTTAGTTTCATCTCTACAATTGACTCCTCAATGTATCACTGATATTGATTACTAATTCTGCTACAATACACTCCATGGACATTGTTTAATATTGCTTATTGCCTTTGGACATTATCACTAATAGCAAGCCTCCTCTCTTTAATTATTGGGGACTAATTCTCATCTATTGTTGTTGCTTTTGTCAAACCTCTGCGGAGATTGTTTACTTCTGCCTGCTTCTTCTTCAACACTAATACTGTGGACATGAATTGCTTTTGCTTGTTACGATCTCTGCTGAAGAACTTCAGATCTTGCTTATGTTGCCTGCTACTATATCTGCCATTCTACCTGTGGACTGTATTGTATTCTAATTATTCTAATCCTGAAAAAGATTACGATTGCTTCTTTACTGCTGCATATTATGCCAACGACCTAATGCTACTTGTTTAATTGTCTCTACTATTGTATAACTGAGAGTTAAAGTCTCTCAAAGTTTATTTGGATCAAATTAAAGACTTCTAAACCAAGAGGAGTCAATTTATCCCTTTAAATTCTTAAAGACACAGTTACAACGTATTTTTGCAGTTGTGTTCCACAAAACTCTAAGTTCCCCTTTTTGAAAGTCATAACATAATCACCAAGCCCTAACATGGAACCAGCAGACATAACCTCTATATAAATTCTCTGACATGCCGTGTGGATGTCCTCACTCAAGGTTATTAAGACTTAGAAGTAGCTAATGAAAGAATTCTGGCTTATGTCAGAGAGATTAAAAAAACAGAACTTTCCTCCACCCACTCCTGGTACTGTGAGCCGGACCACACCTGAACCTGCTGTTTGCTATCCAGAGACATTTTCAGATAATTGTACAAAGTACAGAAAGTTCCTTAATTCCTGCAAACTATTATTTGCACTTAAACCTAAATTTTATCCAACAGATAGGATTAAGGTTTGTTCTGTTATGTCATTTTTCAGAGGGGAGACAATGGCATGGGCTCAGGCATTCTTGGAAAATAATGATCCCATTCTTGACTCCATTGAAGAATTCTTTGATGCCATGTCTCTTCTATATGTAGATCCAAATAAGCAAGCAACTGCTGACCTTGCTTTAAGAGCCCTACACCAGGGTAAAAGGCAGGTTGAAAATTATATTGCTGAGTTCAAGAGATGGGCAGTAGAAACCCAGTGGAATGACATCTCATTAAGAAACCAGCTCAGATTGGGCTTATCGGATGCCTTAAAAGATGAACTATCCAGAATGGAGCTTCCTGATACTTTAAACGCCTTAATTCAACTTTCTATTAACATTGATAGAAGAATTGGTGTACGTAAAGCTGAAAAAGTCCACTATCTCCTGATGAAAAAAATCAGAAATGTAAATTTGTGTATGTACTGTGCAGCCAACGACCACTTACTGGACAACTGTCCTAATCTTAAATGCATTAAAAGCGGTTGGAGTTCTATTCATCCATCCATAATGAATATTTCTCCTATTAATTCATCATCTCATTGTATTATGTTCTTCTGCAGTGGGATCACGAAAGGATAATAACTGAAGCTATTATCAATTCTGGAGCCGAAGGGTTCTATCTGGATTCTAATTTAACTGAAATAAATAAAACTCCTTGCTTGCAAAAAAAAATTTTCTATATCATTACGAGTAGTTGACGGTTCATTTATACCTTCCGGACCTATAAAGAAGGAGACCGTTCCTTTAAGGATGATCATAGATCATAATCACTCAGAGTTCCTTGTCTTCAATGTCATCAAGTCACCTCTCTTCCCAGTAATACTAGGACTTAAAGGACCACTCTAGGCACCCAGACCACTTCAGCTTAATGAAGTGGTCTTGGTGCCAGGTCCAGCTAGGGTTAACCCATTGGTTTATAAACATAGCAGTTTCAGAGAAACTGCTATGTTTATCAATGGGTTAAGCCTTCCCCCAAAGCCTCTAGCGGCTGTCTCATTGACAGCTGCTAGAGGAGTTTGCGTGCTTCTCACTGTGATGTTCACAGTGAGAGCACGCCAGTGTCCATAGGAAACCATTGATAATGCTTTCCTATGCGACCGGCTGAATGCGCGCGCAGCTCTTGCCGCGCGTGCGCATTCAGCCGACGGGGCGGATCGGAGGCGGAGAGGAGGAGGAGAGCTCCCTGCCCAGCGCTGGAAAAAGGTAAGTTTTTACCCCTTTCCCCTTTCCAGAGCCGGGCGGGAGGGGGTCCCTGAGGGTGGGGGCACCCTCAGGGCACTATAGTGCCAGGAAAACGAGTATGTTTTCCTTGCACTATAGTGGTCCTTTAATCCTTTTATCCATTGGTCATCTTTTTCTATGAAATTTACTTCAAACTTGTTTCCATCATTCTTCTATACTTCGACTAAAAGAAGAAATACCAATACCTGATTGCTATAAAGAGTTCCAAGATGTATTCAGTAAAAAAGAAGCAGAGAATCTTCCTCCTCATAGAATGTATGACTGCCCTGTAGATTTAATCCCGGGTGCCACTATACACTTTGGTCGCATCTACCCTTTATCTGAAACAGAATTAAAAATTTTAAAGGAATACCTGGATAATCTACTTAAGGGACATAAGACATTCCACCTCTCCTGCTGCTTCAGGAATGTTCTTTGTGAGAAATAAAGACAATACAATACAACCTATTATAGATTACAGAGAATTTAACAAAATAACTTTTAAAAACCATTATCCACTATCTTTGATTCCTGAACTTATTGAGAGATTAAGAACAGCAAAAATGAAACCCACGGCAACAGCCAAAGATTTGAGGAAGCACAATTTAGCTGGGAAGCCATAAATGCCCTGATGGAAAAGGAGGACAGTGAATAGTCCACAAACCACAGGATCGACCCCTTTGAAATACAACAGGTACATGCCCCCTTGGGTGGAAGGTGAAGCCCAAGGGACAGGGACCAGAGGGGAACAAGAGGAGAGGTAGGCGGTAGACAGTAGAACAAGGGAGCAGAGAGGAGTACCACAAGAACAACAAGAGGACAGAACCGGTAGGAGAGCTGGCATGCTGATCTCGCAAACTCCCCCCCCCCCCAACCCACCAGCAATCTTACCCCCTCCTTCACTGGGACACTAGTCGGGAGACACGGAGGGCTCAGAATTTTAGAACATTTGAGGAGAACACAAAAAGGTAAGCGCACACTAAACCAGTACAGAGTAGTTCAAGCTCACTTAGTTGGGGACTGAAGGTGTACGCTCACAGAGGTAAGGAGCAAGGAAGGTCCCAGAACCTAGTAGAGGGCAAGTCCAGAGCAAACAATATGTATAAAATGTCACTGCGCAATACTGTACTATGTAACAACGGATAATATGTATGACGGTAATATGTGATGTCCCACCCTATCCCCCTTCTCTCTTCTGTATCGCAAGTTTTATTTTATTTGAAAATAAAAATTGTCAAATTGAAAAAAGAACAGCAAAAATGTACACAAAATTGGATTTAAGGTGCATATAACTTAATCCGGATAAAGGAAGGCCATGAGTTGAAGACCGCCTTCCGTACCAGATATGGATTGTTTGAATATCTTGTCATGCCTTTTGGGCTCTGCAATGCCCCAGCTACTTTCCATCATTTTATTAATGATATTTAGAGATTTACTGGACTATTGTGTAATCATATATTCGGATGATATCCTAATATACTCAGACAATCTCTTGGACCACTGAAAACATGTGAGATGGGTCCTATCACGACTACGAACACAACCTTTACGTCAAACTTGAAAAATGCTTATTTGAGGTCTCACAACTTACCTTCTTGGTTATATTATTTCACCCTAACAAATACAGATGGATGATTCCAAGATTAATTTGGGGTTTTGGGTTTTGCAAATTTTTATAGAAAATTCATAAAACAGTTTTCTGAAACTGCACGTCCACTAAACAAACTCATTAGTAACAAACACCATTTCAAATGGAATAACACAGCTCAACAGGCCTTTGAATATTTAAAACATAGATTCACTACAGCTCTTATCCTAAAAATGCCCAACCCATCGTTACCTTATGTGTTGGAAGTAGACTCCTCTGATGAAGCTGTACAAGCCGTTCTATCACAACAACCTCTTCACCCTGTTGCTTTTTTTTCAAGAACCTTGACATCCCCTGAATGCAAATACCCCATAGGGGAAAAATAATTATTGGGAATTAAAGCTGCCTTCAAAAACTGGTGTCACTTACTGGAGGGTCAAGAAGATCCTATAATTGTTTACACTGACTATAAAAATCTTGAATACTGGGGGCGTGGCCTGGCAGCTCATGGACATGGACACGTGAGCCGTCAGCTCCAACGAGGGTGAACTGAATACAGCAACTAGCAGAGCTCTAACTATGCTACCCAACACATAATTGTACTCACAAGACACCCGGCACAGCCATATCACAACGGGCCGCCAAAAAAACTAAGATGCGCCCGACATCGATGCAAATTACGGCCTTAACGCCTCCACAATGGCGATCCCAAAATGGCGCTGACAGCCCAACATCACCCGCGGCATGCTCCGATCGGAGCGATAGTACATCTATCTCGCTAGGGAATACACACCCTGCATCGGAAACAACATTACAAAGAATGCTACAGGAGTTACAGCATAACCTACAAACAGAATTTTCTAAACTGGCCCGTGATGTCAGGGCTGATATTAAAGCCAAAGGAGAATGCACCTCCCTACTAGAGGATAAAATAGAGGAAATCATTGAGGCCCACAATAACCTAGCTGAAGCATATGAATCCTTTGAGGTACGACTAACCTCCCTCACTGCAAAAGTAGCTGACATCCGCCTACGCGGAATATCAGAAGAAACCAGGCCCTCTGAATTACGGGATTATGCAATAGCCCTGTTCAAAACCCTGTGCCCTGGCCTCACAGATCAAGATCTATGCCTGGACCACATACATCGGTTACCAAAACCCATTTTTCTTGCGGCCTTCACACCCAGGGATGTACTCACCCGAGTACATTATTTCACTTCGAAGGAAAGCATCATGTGGGCAGCGAAAAAACCTTGACACCATGCCAACTGAGTTCGCTGAGATCAAGCTGTTTACAGATCTGTCTGCGGCTACGCTGGCAAAACATCGGGAATTGGCACCAGTCACCAAGGCGCTGCGAGATGCCAAAATTCTCTACAAATGGGGATACTCCACGCGTCTCATCGTCAAGAGGTGACCCCTAGTCACTTTATTATTTGTTGTCCCCACCCGCCACTCATGGGTGTCCCCCTCATTATTTATTTTGGGTCCCCACCCGCCGCTTTCACTGGTGCACATGTCTAGCAGGGACCCATTTGGGTTTTTTAAAGGTAAAACCTACATTACTTCAAAAACAATACATAATAACTAAAAAGGCAGAAAGTGTATCAGAAAAACAAGTAGACAAGAAAGGACTGGAAAATGAAAAAAAGGATTGTGTGGGCTATTATAAACAGAATACTATTCTACAGTCTCTAGAGTCTACAGAGGTAATCACATTTAGAAAACAACTATTCTCTAGTCGAACCTCATACAAGTGGATTGACAGAGCTGTTTCCAGTGAAACTTGGTCAGCCACTATCCACTTTGGATTGTCATCTTGGGCCTAAGAATCTAGATTATCAGGAGGCGATCACAGTCTAAGAGCAAGGTGTTCTTCTAGAGGGCGCAGTTTGTCCTACCAGGGCTGCCACCAGAAATTTTGGGGCCCCTAACTCAGCTCAGGGTCTGGGCCCCGCCTCCAAATACCGCCCAGAGGATTACACACACAGACACAAACACACACACTAATACAAAAGGACACAGATACATACTAAAAGACACACATACTGAAACAGACATACACGCATACAGGCATACATACTGACACACACATACTGAGACATACACACAGGCATACATAGTGACAGACAGACGCATACTAACATACATACAGACACACATGCATGAGGACATAAAGACATATACATACATACACACACACATTCATACATACAGGCATACTGACAGACATACAGACACTGACATCCATACACACATACATTCATAATGGCATACAGACATACATACATACATTCAGACTGAAATACAGACATACACACATACATTCAGACTGACATACATGCCTATATACAGACATACATGCATACAGACATCCATACATTCATAATGACATGCAGACATACATTCATACTGACATACAGACATACATTTATACATACATAACGACATACATGCATACAGACATACATCCATAGACATACATGCATGCATACAGACATACATACAGACATACATACATACATAGACCTACATGCATACAGACATACATGCATACAGACAGACATGCATACAGACAGACAGACATGCATACATGCATGCATACAGACATACATACAGATAGACAGACATACATGCATTCATACAGACAGACATACATGCATACAGACACACATGCATACAGACAGACATGCATACAGACAGACAGACATGCATACATGCATGCATACAGACATACATACAGATAGACAGACATACATGCATTCATACAGACAGACATACATGCATACAGACACACACAGCTCATTTTCCAGCCACCCTCCTGTCTCTTACCTTTTCTTTGCAGAAGGGTGGCTGGGGATGATGGGAGTCGGCACGACCCTCTCTTCACTGCCTGGCTCTCCCTCTGGGAGGAAGTGACCACTTGCGGCTGCTTTTTTTTTTTAAGTGGCCCAGTCGCGCTATACCACAGCCACAGCGTTGAAGATATAGGGCCCATTGGGTGGCCCTAAGTGTGTGGGCCACCCAATGGGCCCCACACGTGGGGCCCGGGCGGCTGGGCCCTCCAGGACCGCCGGGCCCATGACAACCGTTATGGTTGTCACCCCCTGATGGCGGCCCTGTGTCCTACCAAACCACACACTGGTGAAATGTTAGGGGAACTGCCAGTAAACTCTGAAACTGTGATTTATGACTCTGAGATTACTTTGGATTCTCCCATTGTTCAGGCAGAGAAGTTGCTTCGAATCAATCAAGAGAACACCCCTGAGCAAACTGAGATAAAGAATAATCAACCTGGATCACATGTGAGCCTGAGCAGTGACCCCCAAGAGCAGTCATTGCCAAACAAAAAAAAAAAAAGACAGAAAAAGAACCACCTAGTGAGACTGATATAATTCCAAACAAAATCACAGAAAGCCAAGACCTTGCAGTACCTGTACTCCACGAGGAGCCAAATATCAAAAAAGCAAAGGTAGAAAGGATATGCTAGATATGCTATGACAGGTATTTCTTATTCCAATTCAAATCTATCACACAGAAGCCAGAGGACTTCTCTGAAATCTGTAAAACCTCGCCTTCGGCCAGTGGATCCATCACGATTGACCAGCAGGAATTGTTCACCTCTATATGTAAATTTCTGCCACCCTGCTAAGGGTAATCACAGACTGCTTCACAAGCCCCCCTTCTAAAGGTAATCACAAACTGTCTCATAAGCTCCTGGTAAACAACCTCTTAAAATCATTTAACAAAATAAATAAATAAATAAATGTTAAACAGCAAAAATCTGAAAATGCTTGGAAAACTCCTATGAAAAGGTCAAATGAAGATGCCAGTAGTGTCAAGGCTAAAGAACTGTGTTGCAGAGTTTGCAGCATTCTGAATAAGAACACTACTCAGACATTTCAACACTTTATCAAACAGGTGAAGTACCTCTGGATGTTCGAGTTCGGCCTCGAACTTGACCCCAAACCCGAACCCCATTGAAGTCAATGGGGTCCCGAACTTTTTGGCACTAAAATGGCTCTAAAAAGTCCTGGAAAGGGCTAGAGGGCTTCAAAATGAAGTAAAATGGGGCTATGAGTAGGACAAGTGCCCTGCAAACAATTGGGGTAGTCCCCAAAATATTGGGACATATAAAAAAAGAAAACAAAGAATAAGTGCACTTGAGTATAACAATGGCTGGGTGAGGCCGGTATAAATGTCTATTCTGCACAATGTACAGACAAGTCTGGTGGGATCCATGCCTGGTTCATTTTAATAAACGTGAGCTTGTCTACGTTGGCTGTAGACAGGCGGCTGCGCTTGTCTGTGATAACGCCCCCTGTCGTGCTAAACATACGTTCGGACAATACACTGGCTGCAGGGCAGGCCAGCACCTCCATGGCATAAAGGGCAAGCGCAGGCCATGTGCCCAATTTGGAGACCCAGAAGTTGAATAGGGCAGACCCATCAGTCAGTATGTGTAGGCATGTGCACACGTACTGTTCCACCATGTTGCTGAAATGCTGCCTCCTGCTAAGACGTTCCATATCAGATGGTGGTGCTGGTTGTTGTGGCGTGCTGACAAAGCTTTTCCACATTTCGGCAATGCTAACCTTGCCTTTTGAGGTGCTGGCGGTGCCCCAGCTGCGTTGGCGACCTCCTCCTCCTCCTCTGCCTTCACCTTGTGCTTCCACTGAGCCCCCGGTGTCAGTCGGGAATGCCCACAGCAGCGTGTCTCCCAGCGTGCGCTTGTAGTCGTGCATTTTCCAATCACGCTCCAGTGAGGGAATTAAGGACGGCACATTGTCCTTGTAACGGGGATCCAGCAGGGTGGCCGCCCAGTAATCAGCAGAAGTTAGAATGTGGGCATCTCGGCAGTCGTTGCGCAGGTACTTTGGTGACTCTAGATAACTTCGGGACGATCGCACGTCCCTGTGACGGCGACAACGCATTCGGATGTCTGCCCTGTGGACTTTCGATGGTACTTTCTGCGCCTAGCATGGTGACCACGGGCAATGGGGAATCAGGGTTTGATTCGGGAGAAGGAGCCTGAGAAACGGCTACCACATCCAAGGAAGGCAGCAGGCGCGCAAATTACCCACTCCCGATGCGGGGAGGTAGTGACGAAAAATAACAATACAGGACTCTTTCAAGGCCCTGTAATTGGAATGAGTACACTTGAAATCCTTTAACGAGGATCTATTGGAGGGCAAGTCTGGTGCAGAGCGACTGACCCGTGTGTGCTGCAGCTGAAACTCCACTATCGCCAGCTGCTGCTCGCACAGTCTCTCCAGCATGTGCAAGGTGGAGTTCCACCTTGTGGGCACGTCGCATATGAGGCAGTGAGCGGGAAGGCTGCAGTTATGCTGCAGCGCAGACAGGCGAGCAGCAGCAGGGTGAAAACGCCGAAGCGCGCACAGACGGCCCGCACTTTCTGCAGCAGCTCTGATCTACCTGGGTAGTTTTTCAGGAATTTCTACACCACCAAATTCAGCACATGCGCCAGGCAAGGGATGAGCGTCAAACCGGCTAGGCCCAGAGCTGCTACGAGATTTCGCCCATTATTGCACACCACCAGGCTGGGCTTGAGGCTCAGTGGCAACAACTACTCATCGGTCTTTTGTTCCATGCCTGTCCACAGCTCCTGCGCGGTGTGGGGTTTTCCCCCCAAACATATGAGTTTTAAAACAGCCTGCTGTCATTTCTCCTGGCTGTGCTGAAGTTGGTGGTGAAGGTGTTACCGGATGAGGAGGTGGTAGAGGAGGAGGAAGCGGAGGAGGAGGAGGAGGCAACAGGAGGCAAAGAGAAATGCACTGTAATCATCGGTGGCGGAAGGACATGCGCCAAACTGCTATCCGCCTCAGGCCCAGCCGCCACTACATTTGCCCAGTGTGCAGTTAGGGAGATATAGCGTCCCTGCCCGTGCTTACAGGTCCACGTATCAGTGGTTATGTGGACCTTGCAACAGATGGCGTTGCGCAGTGCATACCTGATTTTGTCCGCCAATTGGTTGTGCAGGGAAGGGATGGCTCGCCTGGAAAAGTAGTGGCGGCTGGGAACCACGTACTGTGGGACAGCCACCGCCATCAGGTTTTTAAAACTGTCCGTCTCCACCGGACGGAATTACAGCATTTCAAAGGCCAGGAATTTTGAAATGCTGGCATTCAGGGCCAGGGATCACAGGTGGATAGGGGGATACTTCCTCTTTCTCAACAGTGTTTGGGAGATGGACAGTTGAATGCTTCCATGGGACAGTGTGGAGATGCTTGGGGGCGGTGGCGGACGTGGTGGTGTTGCTGCCACATCCTATGTTTGCGGGGTGGAGGAAGAGGCAGAGACAGCAGCAGAAGAGGTAGCAGGAGGAGCCTGAGACCTTTCTTGGTTTTTGAGGTGCTTACTCCACTGCAGCTCATGCTTTGCATATAGATGCCTGGTCATGCAGGTTGTGCTCAGGTTTAGAACGTTTATGCCTCGCTTCAGGCTCTGATTGCACAGCGTGCAAGCCACTCGTGTCTTGTCGTCAGCACATTGTCTGAAGAACTTTCACGCCAGGGAACTCCTTGGAGCTGGCTTTGGTGTGCTGGGTCCCTGGGTGCAGTGGGCAGTAGCAGGCGTACTGTCTAGGGGACGGCCACTCCGCTTTTGCACCAGGCTCCCTCTTATGCTGTGCTGGTGCCTCTGTGCGACCATCGCCTCTTCCTCTAAACTTCACACGTCACTTGCATGACCTCGATTCCATGTGGGGTCTAGGACCTCATCATCCTCCACATCATCTTCCACCCACTCCTCAACCCTGCCCTCCTTGCTGGTCTGCACACTGCAGAAAGCCACAGCAGTTGGCACCTGTGTTTCGTCATCAGAGACGTGCTGTGGTGGTCCATGCATGTCCACAACTTGACACATAAGTGGTTGTGCATCAGTGCACTCAGTCTCTTCCACTTCTGGGGCAGGGCTAGTTGGATGGCCCACGGAAACCCCACCAGCAGAGTCATCAAAAAGCTTAAGAAACTGCTGCATGACTTGTGGCTCAAACTGCTTGGCTGATTTGCAAGGGGCTGAGGTGAAAGACAAATTGCCATGGGCTGCAGGTGCCAACTCTGAGCTTCTGAGCTTTCAGCAGGGGACCGGGTGGTGGACAATGTGAAGTAACTGGAGGCACTGTCAGCCATCCAATCTACTATCGCCTGTACTTGTTCTGGCTTCACCATTCGTAGAGCGGAATTTGGGCCTACCAAATAACACTGAAGGTTCTGTTGCCTACTAGCACCTGAGGAAGGTGTTTCATTTGCTGACACAGATTGACCACATCCTCTCCTTGCAACAGGAGCTCCACCAACACCAGCAGCACCACGACCAGGGCCATGTCCCTTATTTGACGCTCTCCTCATTCTTTGCGTTCACCCACCAAACTCAAAGTGCCATGTAACCACAGTATCTGACGGTTCTATTTGACTCTCAGATATAAAGTACACGCCACAAATGTACTTTTTAGCACACAAAAAATGTGAATTTTTAAAAGTGCTATGTAACCACAGTATTTGACGGTTCTATTTGACTCTCAGATATGAAGTGCACGCCCCAAATTAACTTTTTAGCACCAAAAAATTTTGAATTGGTCAAACTGCGATGTAACCATAGTATTTGACGGTTCTATTTGACTCTCAGATATGAAGTGCCCTGCAGGCAGCAAATTTACTTTTTAGCACAAAAAAAAAAATAGAATATTTCAAAGTGCTATGTAACCACAGTATTTGACGGTTCTATTTGACTCTCAGATATGAAGGGCACGCCACAAATTTACTTTTTAAAAGCAAAAAAATTTGAATTTTTAAAAGTGCTATGTAACCACGGTATTTGATGGTTCTATTTGACTCTCAGATATGAAGTGCTTGCCACAAATGTACTTTTTAGCACCAAAAAAATTTGAATTTTTCAAAGTGCGATGTAACCACAGTATTTGGCGGTTCTGTTTGACTCTCAGATATGAAGTGCACGCCACAAATTTACTTTTTAGCACCCAAAAAGTTTGAATTGGTCAAACTGCGATGTAACCACAGTATTTGACGGTTCTATTTGACTCTCAGATATGAAGTGCACGCCCCAAATTTACTTTTTAGCACCAAAAAATGTTGAATTGGTCAAACTGCGATGTAACCACAGTATTTGATGGTTCTGTTTGACTCTCAGATATGAAGTGCACCGCAGGCAGCAAATTTACTTTTTAGCACCCAAAAAAACTTGAATATTTCAAAGTGCTATGTAACCACAGTATTTGACGGTTCTATTTGACTCTCAGATATGAAGTGCACGCCCCAAATTTACTTTTTAGAAGCAAGATAATTAGAATTTTTCAAAGTGTGATGTAACCACAGTATTTGACGGTTCTATTTGACTCTCAGATATGAAGTGCATGCCACAAATGTACATTTTCTAGCACCAAAAAAATTTGAATTTTTAAAAGTGCAATGTCACAGCAGTATTTAAAAATGCCTAGATGTTGCCCACTGAGCTACCAGAATAGGATTAAAGTAATGTGCCTAGCACAAATGCAGTTGCAAGTGCCCACCTAACAAACAGACTGATTGCTTATTTCTCTGTGGCACTGGGCTCAGGGCAGGGTACAAAAATGTAGTATAGCACCCACAAAAATAATCGCTGTAGTTTGCAGATTCAACACCAGAATTCTTTTCTAATCTGTCCCTCACAACTGCAGCATTCTCTCCCTACACTAATAAGAGCTCATGTGACTCCAGCTTATATAGAGGCTGGGTCACATGGTGCACTGGCCAATCACAGCCATGCCATTAGTAGGCATGGCTGTGATGGCTTCTAAGGACACACAAGTCAAACGCTTGTTGATTGGTTCGGGGTAAAAATATTGTAATGTTCGGTACGAACCTGAACTTTACAGTTTAGGTTCGCTCATCTCTACCTCTCTATACACACAGAGTAGCAGCTGAAAGATGTTGAACTCATATTTGAAAAAGCTATAGCAGAGGCAAATCTTGCAGTTATTTTTGCCAACATGTGCAATTGGCTAATGATGCTTAAGGTCCCAACAGAAGATAATTGCAAAGTCTACATTATGTTTCACAGCCTGCTACTAAGGCTCTGCCTGAAGGAGTTTGAAAGAAGTGAAAATAGGGGAAAAGGAATTCAAAATCTGCAAAAGGAACTGGAAGCAGCTAAGACACCAAATGAAAAGACTCGACTAAAAAGAGGAACTGAGTGATACCTGAGGTGATCCCAAGGGAACATCAAATTTAATTGGTAGCTATTTAAATTAAAATTGTTCTCAGAAAACATAATGAACAACTGCCTTGTTAAATTACTGAACAAGAACAGCGAGGAGTCCATGGAGTGCACCTGAATTTTTCTCACATCAATTGGAAAATATCTAGAAAACAGACAGTTTTGCATGTACTATTTCAGCAAGATTGATATATTTATTCTAAAAACACAAAAACATCTTCTTGTGTGATAGGAGCAACAGGATGCCTCAGAAACATCTGGAACTTATGTGGTTAAATTGCTGTGTAAACACTCAAGACTAGGGCGCATGTGTGGAATGGCAGGAATGCTTACAAGTAGCTAATACATGTAGTGATAAGTAATAGCTTGCTAACTGGGTAATATTTGCTGAAGTTTGGGTGTAACTCTTGTATTTCCTCTGTACGTATGAATTATGTCATTTATGATATATAAGCTTTGTTCGCTGATTCGTGGCTCAGTGTATTTCGGACATTAGTCTGACACTGAGACGCTGCACAGAATAAATCATTGTTTGCTTCCTGAAATCTGTGTCCAGTCTCTTACGTGCTTCTTGCATTCCCTCTATACTTGGATTTGATTTTTGGTGCAGGATGTCCTGGATTTGAGGAGAAATAACTGGGTACCTCAACATAATCCCCAGGGTCCAAAACCAATAGATCAGATCCACAAAGAGGCAGAACTGGAATCCAGACAAAAAGTGTAGTGAACCAAAAAAACAAAAACAAAAAAACAACACTACTTATTCTATGGATATACACAACATATGCACAGAGACAAACGTGCAGATTCATTCACATACATACATTCAAAATCATTCAAGCAGTGATACCAGGTTTTATGCACAAAGAAACACATACTCATATACAGATCGAGACAAATGCATATTCATACATAAGCACAAACATTTATTCAAAGACAAATTGAGGCAATTATGCAAAGACAAACACATTCACATACACTCTTACACTGCCTAATAGCAGCTTTAACACCTGAACAGACAAAATATGAAACAAACACATTATTTGTGGCAGAAAAACATTATTTAGCATTGCACTTGATAGTTTCATCATTGCTGTTGCTGTTCTTCAAATTCATCCTGATATACTGATATTGGTTTGTTCTTTTGAAATTGAGGTATTTTATTTCCATGGCCATTGCTTGGATTCAAATATACCTATAGAGTCTGCCAATACTCACTGACACTATCCTAAGGCCTCTTCACTTGGTTTATCTGTAGCGGTTTAGTACACATTCCCTTAAAAGAAAACTCCAAGCATCAGCACTCTGTAGTGGTTATGGTGCCTGGAGTACCCTGCTGCCCTCACAGGTTAAGTAGTCAAACTTTTTGAGATGAGGCACTTTCACCTGTGCACTTGGAAGCTCCTGCATCAAGCTAGACCAGTGGTCCAGGGCTTAGTTCTTTGATTGAGAGCGCTCAACTTACCATCTCAGCCAGCAGGCTTAAAAAAGTGGCGTTAATGAAAGCTTCATCTACCAATAACACTGCAAGGGGGTGAGGGCACAACTAGCACTATAACTATTGCAGCGGACTGGTTATGGTGTTTCAAATAATTCTTTAAACCGTTCGGGCACTGCATATCTCAGTCACTGAAAGGGTTAAGCTGTGCAGGCTGTAAAACTAGGTCTCCCTTGTAGTCTATTCTAGTGGACATTAATATTAGGATGTTAAAATATTCATTTAATGTTCTTATAACCAAGGCACATATTTGCTAAACATTTCTATAGTTATTCACTACAGTAGGACTTTAAAGTGAATTTCAAATTAAGGGCAAAATAGCCAAAATGGAAGCATAGCTGACATGGAGAACGTTTCCATTTGACATTTTTGGCCTCAAATGGGAAATTCATTTTGAATTCACAGTGATTCTCACTTTAGTACATAACCCTGAAAGGATCCATACTCACTGGCTAGCTGTGAATCATCTTGTGTTTTATGAAATTATCAGAGTAAGTTCCCCAAGTGTATTTGGAGAAGCAATGCAAATCATGTTTCATGCAATGTTTCAGGTGAAATAATTATTTATGAAAGTACATAACTAAAGGTGATCAGAAAACATTTATGTTGCACATTCCTACTCCAAATAAATGTGGAGTGAAACTAGTACATCCTTAATAGCTATTTTTCATTGCTTCATACTGTAAATGGCATTGTAAGAATCAAACAGTGCTACTGCTACTATGTTTGGCAGCATTGGGGCAATCATATTTTTCAGGTACCACATTCACCTACTCTAATTTTTATTTTGAATTGACGTATCTATGATTTTAATCATTTTAGAAAGTTATATTGCAAGAGGGAGTTATAATTTTAAAGCTAAATATTTGCAAAAATTTACTATACATTTAAAGGGAAACTACAGTGCCAGGAAAACTCGTGTTCTTGGCACTATAGCTTTCCCCTCTGTCAAGCCCCTCCCCCCCCAGTGGTGCAGCCCTTCTGTCACTTACCTGGGTCCAGCGCCGATATCCCTCAGTGATCCCTCAGCTTCTCCCACGCTCCTTGCTGATGTCGGCGGGGGATACCTAATGCCCATGCACGGCAAAGGGCACG